>CAIJEO010000007.1:410000-1610000 GCA_903819665.1 Aureobasidium mustum | reverse complement strand
CGCGAGCAGTTGAGATGAGGGCGTACGTGATTTGAGTTGGTTGGTAGACGACGTGCTAGACGTCGTTGTCGATGTGTGACGGACACTTTGGCGCGATGGGATATGCTTGGCATCAGAGAGCACGTCGGACTTTGACCGTGTGGAGAATGACATAGACACGAACACTCAGTTGATCATGTTTGTTCGTATCATGATTTAAAGCAACAAGCCTTTCTCCTTCTCTTCCTCATCTGTACACCATTCGCACCTGCCCCTCGTAGTCACATCCCTCTCGACCACAACGCGCGCTCCACCCTCCATCCCTCCGCATCCGCGCGCCGTCCGAAAAGCGATGACAATCAACTGAGTCGCAAACATGACCATGACCGACTCGAGCCAGCGCCGGTTCCGTGGATGCGCTGCCATTGATGACTTTGACATTGTCCAAAAGCTGGGTGAGGGTACCTTTGGTGTCGTTTCCAAGGCCCGCTCAAAACGTACTGGCGCCATTGTCGCTCTCAAANAGATCTTGATACACAACGAANAGGATGGCTTCCCCATCACTGCCCTGCGCGAGATCAAGCTGCTCAAGATGCTGTCTCATGCGAACGTCCTGACCCTCCAGGAGATGGCTGTCGAACGCCATAAAAGTACGCTACACCATTCCCTTCCGCCATTGCCAACTCTCGCCTGACCCACTCACAGAANNGACGTCAAGAAGCGCGCTACACTCTACATGGTCTGTCCATACATGGACCATGATCTTTCGGGAATGACTACCAACCCCGATATCTCCTTCACCGAGGCTCAGATCAAATGCTACATGCTACAACTGCTCGAAGGCTTGCGTTATCTGCATGACAGCCACATCTTGCACCGCGATATGAAGGGTAATTTGCGCCACGGCTTATACATCTTGTCCTAGTCTCTCTGACACCCAGCAGCTGCAAACATTCTTATCAACAACCGTGGTTTACTCCAGATTGCCGACTTTGGTCTCGCTCGTCACTACGATGGCCCTGTGCCTCAGCCCGGCCGAGGTAATGGTGAAGCAGTGCGCGATTATACCACCCTCGTTGTGACACGATGGTACCGTCCTCCAGAGCTTCTCTTGCAGCTAAGACGATACACTCCGGCCATAGACATGTGGGGCGCTGNNGGTACGTGACTGCATATCCTACTCAAGTCTTCTACTCTAACATCGAGCAGTTGCGTTTTCGCAGAGATGTTCGAGGGACGACCANTCCTCGAGGGCAAATCCGATCTCAACCAGGCACAGATCATTTTCGAGCTAGTTGGTTCCCCGAACGAGGAAAACATGCCAGGCTGGTCGCAACTTCCTGGTTGTGAGGGCGTCAAGGAATTTGAACCTCAACGTGGTTCTCTTCGTCAGAGGTTCCGCAAGTAAGTTCCATCTGTTCTGTTGGCAACAAAGCACCTCCTGACACGCAGCCACAGCTTGCATCCAGAAGCTCAGAATCTGCTCGCAGAATTGCTGAAGCTGGACTGGCACAAAAGAATTAATGCCTGGGACGCCCTCCAACATCCCTACTTCAAGACTCACCCACTCCCTTCCCGACCCGAGGACCTACCACGTTTCGAAGAGTCACACGAGCTCGACCGCAGAAAGCACCACGAGAAGCGTGCTGCCATGCCTCCTGCTCCAGCTGGTGGAACTGTTGGCATGGGCCCTGACGAGGCCTGGGGTGCCGGTGGTGGTCGTAACTATGGTCCTCCAAATGGTTACTCTGGCTACGACCGCAGAGGTCCGCCTCGCGACCAACGGGCTCCTCCCCCAAGAGCTTACGACTCGCGCCCTCCTTCACACGATACCCCTCCACTAGCAAGAAGACCAGCATGGCAAAATGGATCCGACTCGCGCAGGCCGTTGGCACCACCGCATGCAAACGGTTCGTCACATCTGCCTCCACCTCCTCCAGACAATCGTCTCCCACCTCGGCCTTCGCTGCCTCCACCAGACGGCCGTCTCCCACCCCGCCCTCCGCCTGTGAACGCAAGGGGTGGGCCGAACATCGATACATACATTCCAAGTTATTCTGCTGCGCGCCGAGACGACGCTGCACCACCGAATGGCAGGCGGAACTCCCGTGATCATGGATATCCTCGAGATCGCCCTCCACCAAATGGAAGAGACCGAGATCGCAGGACTCGTAGCAGGAGTCCGGATCGTGAGCGTCGTGAGAGGTTGCAAGACAGAGAGCGTGAGCTATACAATCGCCGCTGAGCTTAACTGCGATTTTCGCCGCCAATGGTCAAAACCAGTCATCTCTGCCTGACTGACTTGCTGTTCGAGCATGTGCAGCATCTCGGAGTGCAGCTGGTTATCAGAAGATTTTCATGAATATATCCTTATCATAACCAAAAACAGAGTTCAGAGCTGGAGCTGCGTCCAGACTCCTCTTACTCACGACATTGAGATTATATAGCGAGGCGTTGTCGGTTTTTGTTTTCCACAGCGCAGAGCATAAGCGTGGCGGATATGGAGGGGATCGTTTGGCTTGAGTAAAGGGAGAGACAGCATCTCCCACCAAAGATACCCAATACCAAGATAATCAAAAGTGTCCAACAACTGAGTTACAAGGTGAAGTATATTTAGCACGTGCATTTGATCTGCAGTTTCAGACCTGAGGCAAGTCCTCACGACGCGAGATCCACACTCGGGCCTCATCATTCGTGCTATACACTCCAGTGGCAGGTTTGTAAATTGGCATTTTCCAAGCGCCGCCTCCGACAGGCTCCATGTTCCACATACTAATGAATGCCGCGGTGAACACCAATGCCTCCTTCTGGGCGAATGCTCGGCCTTTGCACATTGAGTGTCCACCACCTGTGTTATTGCTGTCAGTGATGTTTCGAAAAGGATGGATGTTTTTCAACGCACCATATGGTCTTATGGTCCCTAAATTCACAGATGTCTCCTCACTTCCCNNTTGCTCACGTTTGATATGCCTATCTGCTCTCCACGCGTGTGGGTCATCAAAATAGGCTGGATCTGTGTGGTGGATCGAATGAGCGATATGGGCATAAGTTCCCTTTTTCAACAAGAACTTCTCAGCATCCTTGTCCCTAGAAGTTGGGAGGACAAAATCTTCTTGCATGACTCTAAAACTCCAAGTGGCCGTATCTAAGCGCATGGATTCGACGTAACAGCTTTTGAGCAACGGACATTTGCTTGCTAGGGCTTCGTGATCGAAAGTTTCAATTCGTGGCGGTTCCGGCACGTTGAATAGTTGTTTCGGCTGGACGGCATGCACAAAAGGTGCAATCTCTTCGCGCAGTAAGGCCAGAATTTTCTTGTCGGCATAAATGTGGTTGAGCATCCAGAATACTAGCATGTTTGCATTTGCATTCATCGCCCATAGCAAAGCAAGCTCCAAGGCTACTCGTTCGTCCATCGTAAAGTTGAGCTGGCGGTATAGCTTCAACCTATCAGTGATGACAGGCCCAACATTTTCAAGACACTGCCATTCTTGGCCTGGATCCTCTCCGTTTGCTGCCTTTTCCATCGCTTCTTCGAATGCAAGAACGGCATTGAAACAACGACTGCGAGCGATTCTTGCTTTCCAGATCTGAGGAATGGGAAGCCAGGCGGGGAGTCCAGTTGCCAACCATTTGAACCCACTGTCCACGTCCCAGAGATCCAGGAAGAAATCGGGGTTATTGTCTACAAAATCAGTGCCAATGAGAGATGGGTTGGCAGTGGCAGCAATGAAATCGCGGATCAAGTGCATCATGCTAGCCTCGACAACTTGTTCTCCGTTGGGTTTAGTAATTGTTTCGGCATTACTTGTTCGCTCCCACCCCAACTGATCAACTCTGCTCTCAGAGAAGGTGACGAGGTTGGCAATGTTCCGTTTTGTCACATCGATCGTGTTCTGGATCATTTCTTTCAGAGATGAATCTGAGAGCAAATGCTTGTAGCATGTGTTCAATCCTACTAGGGCTTGGTCGTATCTCTGCATGGATGCTTTCGAGGTTGGGAAACCAAACACAGCAGTCATGATACGTTTCCCCACTGAGTCCATGTTGGCAATCGAGTGTTTTTGGTTCATCAATGATCCACCCATGGAAGGTGCAAAGACGACATTATGAGTCGTGCTGCCCAAGTTCAGTGCAAATACACCGCTCGTATACGTGTCGCGTGCTTTGTTCAACAAGCTTTTTGGAAAGAGACCGAACTGTGGTATATGTCCGAGGACAGGTATCCAGTATGGTATCATCGGTACGCTTCTGGACCCATTTTGCGCAGGCTTCGAGGTCCCGAGAAAGCCACTGAGGAAACGAGTCGTAATTGCGATGAACAAAAATACGACTACTGCAGTGGCCCATGTTGTATCCAGTCTTTGTGATGCTGTTGGCTGAATTTGTAGCCTGGCGACCGGCGTTACAGTGGCATTGGAAGCCATCGCTTCTCGTTGTACAAGAAGAGCGATCCAGGGGTAAACGTTAATGGTCACCCTGTCACTAGTCGGGCTCAAACTCTACTTTATGCGGTTCCCGAGGAGCTATCTTCCACAAGTTCCAGAACTGACAATCCTCAAGACCAGCTTGGGAGATTCCTGAGTTGATGCGAGAAAAGTTAGTAGTCAGGAGAATCGCAGGACTGCTGACACCGGATGACCTGTTCTGAGATGGCGGCGACTCCCAGTTTCTTGGCAAGGGAAGATTTCTTGAAGACCGAGCATCGTCTAAACAACCACTCGTCTGATGCTAAGAGCAACATTCCGACCATTCAGGTTGATTCACCAAAGAAGTCACTTTTCTACACGTTTCGCAGCAATGGCACCTAAGCAGCTCAATTTCATTACCGGCAACAAGAACAAACTTGCCGAAGTTCAAGCAATCCTCGCCCCAACTGGCGTAGACCTCTCAAACCAATCTGTAGACTTGCTTGAAATCCAAGGCACAATTGAGGAAATTTCCAAAGACAAATGCCGCAGGGCAGCAGACACGGTACATATGAAGATGATTGAAATGTAGTTTTCAAGTATGTTAAGCAAGGTTCTATCTAGGNTTGGCGGCCCAGTCCTGGTGGAAGACACATGCCTGTGCTTCGACGCCTTCGATGAACTCCCAGGCCCATACGTGTAAGACTTTTACCAAATCAAGCCTTGAGACGCGTCAACTGAATGATTGAACATAGCANAGTGGTTTTTGAAGTCGCTCGGCGTCCAGCAATTCCACAAGCTTCTCGCTGGGTTTGACGACAAGGGTGCCCAGGCTGTGTGCACATTCGCATACTCTGAAGGCCCTGGCCACGAGCCCATCGTTTTTCAGGGAAGAACCAAGGTTGGTTGCCATAAGACAAGTTCTGCTTACGACAAGCATGCTGACCAGTACGACAGGNGCAAGATTGTTGAGGCCCGCGGCCCTACCGATTTTGGTACGCTTGCTTCTACTTGTTGTCTTGAGATGAAACTGATTTGAGCCACAGGTTGGGATGCATGCTTCGAATACGAGGGCCAGACATATGCCGAGATGCCCAAGGCCGAGAAAAACAAGATCTCGCACCGCGGAAAGGCTTTGGCCAAACTGACTGAGTGGCTTGACGCACACACGGAGTAAGAAATCATTTGAGCTGACAGGCAGGGCTGTATGTAGATCGAGTCAATCATGTAGAATAGACATGACATACTTTATGCCTCGGAATGATCCTTCTTCCAGTTTTCGATCCATGTCTGGATGCGCTCGAGGTTCTCGTCAATCTGGTCGAGATCATCGCTCTGCAACTCGACGACAATTTCCTCGTCATAAGAATCGCGTGCTTCCTGTAAGAGTACCTCCATGATTTCGGCGTCCATGTTTTCGTCGAGTTTCTTGTCACTGTAGCCACGGTCCTTCAGGCGATCGTAGAGAACAGTGCTGTCGCAGCGAATGACAACAACAAGATCAACCAAGGACTGAGGGAACATGTCGCAAGCGTGCCAATCAATAATTTGTCCACCTGCCTCGAGATCAGGCTCAATTGCATCTAGGAGNCTGCCCATAGATTAGGTATTGCACAGCAAAACATGACGTCGCCGACTGCTTACCTTGTCCTCATCGACAATGACACTGTTCAGCTCATCATCAAAACCATCCTCGCAGTCGCGCTCCTTCACAACCTTGTTGACATTGAGATGAGTGAGGCCAGTGCTTGATGCGAGCTGCTCGCAGTGAGTAGTTTTTCCCACGCCGGGAGTTCCAGTGATGATGATGTTCGGTGAGGTACGCATTATGCTGTGTGTTGTCGAATGTTTGTTTCTTGGTTTGAGATCGATCTCAGAAATCTTTGCCCCGCGCACGAGCCGCCTTCACCAGTTCTCGACGATGAACTCGTCTGTACGCTCCACGCAATAGACACAAAACTTGTGAATTGATAGATGGCTAATTTGAGGCGTAGGTCTCGATGGTATACGATAAATTCGAGGTTAGAACGGCGTTTGCAGGCCCCGTCGACACCAACACTCGTAGCGGCATCGTCTTCACGAGAGGATTGATATCTTTTCGTGATATTTGGACGATCCCTCTCCTTCTTAATGGGCTTCTCTACCCCTTTGATCGTCTCTGGTTCATGTCGCTTGTCGTGTTGTTTGATGATACGCCAAGTATATACTATTCTCGATGCTATAGAGTTCCGGATCGTGGTGTGTTCACGTACCACCTGCACTTCTGGCCCTTGTATATAGTAGTCTCTTATATCTGACCACTATGTTGTCGTCTGATCTGGTGCCATGGCTGCCATCGCTGTCTTGCTTGATTGGGAGGTCCTCACCCTTGTCGACGACCTCGTTCTAGATAGCAACACAACTCCACGCGCAGTCTATACCATTGGCATTCTTCCATTGCTACAAAGAACAAAACATGAGACACTTAGGGCTGTTGGCAGATTGTAAATTATGCTGGTCAACCTCAAAAGCATCATACATTCGACTCCCTGTGACAACTGGAACTTCTCTACGCCTTACTAGCAACCAATGCTGCCGAACATCACCCAGTACACCGGTCCAATGATGGCCGGTTCTCTCGTGGCAGCAGAGTGATCAAGTTCATTAATCTAAACCTTGCGTGAAATCGACAGCGACCCGCTCACGGCTCTTGGACAAAGCTTCTCGTTCAGCATTACACCTCAGGAGAGCCTGCCGTCATCAGGCATTGCCTCTAGGTGTTCTCGGATCATACTAGGAATTCCTTTGAAGGCAGAAATTGATCAGGTTCACTACAAGCTACACGCGATTCTATCGCCAAATCGAACATCCCTTTGGAAGACGTGTATAGTATGATCACTTCGAAGGAGAATATGCGACAAGACAATCGATTATTCTTGTGGAAACATTCTCGTCACGGTTGTCGCTCGAATCGACCTCTCGCCGTAAGGAGAACAAGCTGTATTGTCTTCTCAAACGGGCTAGGTCTGCCCTGGTTCCTCACGTGTCAGTGCCAGGTTGGGTTAGCGAACGTAGGCGGGGACGCATGAGCAGAAGTGCCGAACGGAGGAGGAGGTGAGATCAGGCAGATGGACGACATAGTTATTGTAACAATGACACTCTTTAGCCATAGTTAAAAGCAATGAAGGCGATCCGATTGTTGTGATAGTCGCTTCATCTGCCAATAGGATTGGTCATAATCGGAGTTGTGGTAGTTAAGATATTACAGGATAATAAACTACTTGAGTAGCTTGACGACGTAAACACGATAAACTGGACTTGTATACTACTTTCAATACCACTTTCAAACCACCTGGATCTCGTGGAGAAGGAGCTGGCGATCATCACACTGATCTTACCTCTTTTGATTGACATTGTCGCGTCGGTATACCATATACCATTAATCACTCATTGAGTCTCGAATCAATCCCATCGCTATACATTGCCGTGTCATCTTCGCTGTATGCTGCGAGTCTCTGTACAAAAGAACGTGTTCATCGTTGAGCTGTCCATTGTCTTGTGGTCGACTCATACCCAGCTCGAATGAGGCCTGAAGCTTGGTATACCAATTTCGCGACGCTACTCATCGGTTTCGAATACTAGGTACTTGAGTCTTTACCAACTATTATGCAATTTATTGATCAATAGAAAGAAGTCACTTCGTTTGAGGCTCATCTATCTGGGTATGTAATGGTGAATGTAACAGCGTGAAATGCTTTGCAAAGGACTTTTGGAGCTCATCTACTCCATCTGTTCTATATGTATAACAACAGCAACGCTATGCTAACCGCTAATCGAGAAAGGTGAAAAGATTGGTGTGAACCACGTTGAGGGCTCTGTTGGCCTCGGCCTCTTCGATCACGCAAGAAATGTTGATCTCGCTGGCGCCTNNGTGAAAGATTGTTAGCAGATGTGTATGGAGTTGACGGACTTGATACGTACCCTGAGAGATCATCTCAATATTGATGCCGTTCTCACCGAGGACACTGAAGAAGCGACCACTAATACCGACCATGCTGCGCAGCTGGCGACCGACAAGACTAATGACGGCCAGACCAGGGACAAGATCGATATCACCCCAAACACTGAGGTCGTCAACGGCGCCCTTGAGAGCAGCAGACTCGATTTGAATCTCTTCAGAATCGGGGCCGGCGCCAGACAGGAGGGCGACCTCGGAGTGCAGGGCCATGGAGACGTGCACTTCGGACGAGGAGATGAGGTCGACGGACAGATGCCACTTGTCGAGAACAGAGAAAATGGACATCAGGAAGCCATGAGCACGCGTACGCTTCTTGGAGTGCACGTTGAGCACGGTAATACCGCGCTTGATGGTGACAGCGGTAGGGCGCTTGGGTCCGTCGTGGGTGCTGAGACTGACCAGACTGCGGTTGCGGAAAAGAGAAGGCTTCTTCTCCCCAAGGTCATCGGCATGGTCAGGCCAGATGATGGTTCCCTGGTTGCGAGGGTTCTTGACATTCTTGATACGAATAGGAATGCTAGCTTTGATAACCTGATCCATGGTGAAGGGATGAATGACTTCAGATCCATAGAAGGTCAACTCGGCCGCCTCGGAAGGAGTGACTGATGGCAACAGGCGAGCGGTGGGCACCTTTCGAGGGTCTGCGGTGAAGATGCCGTCAACCTCTTTCCAGATCTGCAACTCCGAGGCCCCAATGCCGACAGCAACGAGAGCGGCGCAAAGGTCAGTGTAACCACGTCCGATCTGAGTAAGAAGACCACCAGGGACGTCGCCGAAGTAGCCGGTAATGACAGGAACGGCATCGCCGCAGGCCTGCACAGCCTTTGCAAGGGATCCGGCCAGATTGCGGTAGAAGCTATCGTCAATGCGCTCGCCGACGGGGAAATCGATGACATTACTCAGGTCAACGTACTGAGCGTTGCATCCACGATCCTGCAGAACGGCTGTCATGTACAGACAAGACAACTTCTCGCCTTTAGCGACAATCTTGTCCTCTGTACGCTTGCTGACCTCGGTCAAGTGCTGAGCGGACTCGAGGATCTTGACCAGGTTGTCGCATTCGGCATTGACACAGTCCGAGTATGTTTCCAGAATTTCGGCTGAGGAGATGGTATCCTTTGCGACGGCTATGTGGTCGGCGCGGATGACATCGACAATGTCGACATATTTTCGCGAGCCAATGCGTTCGGCCTCACGAGCGGCGCGCAGCAGGCGGTTGGTGGTGCCCTCGCTCTTGGTGTAAGTGCTACGTGCAGAGCACACGATAGCAGTACGGTGTTCCTTGAGGCTGGCACTAAAGACAGGGTCAGTACAAGGCTGGATCTCAGAGACAGCATGCGACNNGTACATGACAATGTCTTGGGCAATGTCGACGGCGAACTTGCCGACACTGGTACCGCCAAACTTTTGCACAACCCAATTGCCGCCGCCGGGCAGGTTCTTTTCCTGCTGGTGAGGTATTGACTGTTCGAATCCGTTGGTGTAGGCCATTGTGAAGGTGGTGGAGACTTTGAGCGATCGTTGGCGTGTTCCTGATTTGTTTGTGTCTTTGAAAGTGGTGGTATTGTTCTCCAAAGCGAAATTGAGTCACTCACGGTTGACCCGATGCGCCCCGAAGTCGCTGAAGACCCAACTGCCCTAGATGCCCCACATCAGCATCATCATCATGCTCTTGCGTCTCTTTTCGTTTCCATCTTCCATCTCCGTCAATGGCTTTTGATCGAAGTAGTTCACTGCTTCGACCACGGCCCTCGCAGTATCAGTGTGTTTTCATCGTTACACCTTGAAGACAAAGAACCTCATCTGGCTGATTAGTGCGCCTCGTCCTTGTAAACTTTTTATCTGGAGAGATCTGAAAAACTGGGCAGAATATGACATCCTTCAATGTAAGTCATGACACCGAATATCTGTTTTGTCTTTCCCTGGTGTTTGATCTTCAAATTCTTTTATCCATGTATGGGAAGACAAGATAGATGGAAAACACCATCTCAGAATGGAGGATGGAATATTCGAGACAAAGAGAAGAGACGATACCCTGTGATCGAGACTTTACGGTTCTAGCAGTTTAAGACCATAGCATACAAGGAGGTAACGTTGTTTCATTTCGTTTATCAATCAACACCTGGCTGGGCTCGGCAGACGCGACTCGTAAGTTGTGTGATTGCATGTTCGAGCAAGTCTCATAGACTCCACTCTGCATATCATGCGTGGTAGTATCGTCCTGGAAACCAGTTCGAGTTTTGCTATCTTCACTGTGAAGGACACGAGTCCAAGACAGCCATTCGGTTTCATCTCTGCTACTCTCTTTCGTGTTTCCTTCACTTTGTTTTCGACACAAAACGACGTCCAGGACTTGTGCCCTTCAGTACTTTCCTTCAGTCACTCCAACGTTCCAACACCTTCCGGAGACTGCGCCATCTCTCTTGCTGCACAGATACTTAAACTTCCATCCTCACCAACCTCCTCTTCATCCTTCATCAGTCACAACACTTCGCCCACCATGTCTTACTCATACGCCACAGCCAAGGCTGTCCTCAGCGATGTTGACAAGGACCGCATCCTCGCTATGCATCTCAGCTCTGACACGGTCAACGATGTGCGTTGATAATGAGATCTTCAGATCACATACCCCTGCTGCCGAGTACTAACTCATCACCAACAGGTCGACTGGGACAAGGCAACCCAGGCTTACGGCGCCGCTAGCGTGGAAAGCATGAGAGTCTCCTATCACAACATCCTCAAGAAGATCGAGAAGGCTGGCGGAAAGACTGGTATCACTGCTCCAGCCACTGGGGCTGATGGTTCTGCTCCTACGACTCCCAAGACCCCCAAGACGCCAAAGACTCCTAAGGGCAAAGGTGGTCGTCCTCCCAAGCGCAAGGCCGAGAACACTGGATCTGACCAAGACGATGATGATGCACCCAAGACCCTCCGCAAGAAGGCCGCCAAGAACATCATCAAGGCAGAGGAGGATGAGGACGAAGGTGACGAGGAGACTATCAAGACTCCCAGAAAGGCTGGTCGCCCTCGCAAGACCCCAGCCAAGTCCACCACCAAGTCTGCAATGAGCAAGACTGCTGCTGCTGATGATGATGATGATGATGATGATGACGCTGCTAAGGAAAGCAACAACGCTTCTGAAGAAGTTGAGCCTGAACAGGAGGATGAACAGACTTCTGGAATGATCAAGGCGGAAGACGAGTCCGAGTGTTAGAGCTTTCGGGACATCCACATTGCCATCGTTCGTTCAGACCGGCTGCGCTTATACATCCACGTCTTGCCATGGCATTCTAGGAGCTGCTGCAGATGCTAAGATTGCATTTGATGGCTGCACGAACAGAGTCCAACAGGAGTTAGAAAGCTTGGGTCGAGGTTGAGGACACTGTGGTGATTATCATGGTCCTGGGAAAGAGACTTCCTTTGTCTTTTCCTCTTCTTCAACTAGTCCTCTTCAAACAAATACAAGCACTCAATATTTATTCTCTGTCTTCAAGTGACGTCTTTGTTGAATGCGGAGAGATGGTCTGGATGGGATGCGATGAGAAGCACGCGATAGCGACTCACTGACAGCTCTTGAGACCACGGCAACAACAGCTTCACCAACAATCTGAGCAGATGCGATAATTGTGGATTTGTATGAGACGAAAGACTTTGATTGTAGGCGTGCTCTTGGTCGCGCATCAAGCGAATGACCTCTCCATGTGCTAAAGTCTGTGACTTCCATCGTACTCGTACTCCGGAACGCAAAGTATACGCCATGGAAAGGCGCATTTGTGTCGCGAATAAAGACAGGTCCATAGAGAGTCAATACTTTGTCGCTTCTCAGTGGACACTATCCTGTTACCTAGTAGTATGCATTTCTACAGCTACAGGCGTTACATGCTTTTTAATCGGGAGAGTGGAAGGACGACTTGAGTTGCGGCTTCCGCCAAGACGCTAGCGGCTAAGTCCTCGGCGCGACGCCCACGCACACATCGGTCGAATTCCTCCCTCGCGACTACCTGACTGACGAGCGACAACGTGAGACCGACAACACCTATCGACACTCGCCGGGACAATCAAAATCAACACAAAATGCCATCCGAGCAAGGTCACCGCCGTGAGTTTCCCTGAAAGTCTGGAATCTGGTTCTCGCGAAGACGCCACTTGCCAGATGAATGTTGAATGTTTTTGAAGAAATGTCTGCTAACACACTCCAGTCTACGTCAAGTGAGTACAGAATCCGAATCGCTGCCACACATTCCTTTACTACGACTCTCTCTTCGCATTCAAATCGATCACTATCCGTACACACCAAACGACATCCAGAAAAACATACACATCCATTCACAGCGATTCAGACGATGCATGGCCATAGAACGTATATTGACCTCGTTNCGCACAGGGGACGTCACCTCAGCTACCAGAGAGGCAAGCGCAACACCAACCCCAACACCAGCTTGATCAAGATTGAGGGTGTCGACGACTCCAAGGCCGCCAGCTTCTACCTCGGAAAGAAGGTCGCCTTCGTCTACCGCGCCTCCAAGGAGGTCCGCGGCACCAAGATCAGAGTCATGTGGGGCAAGGTCACCCGCGCTCACGGTACATATCCCATGGACAACAGAAAGAGTCAAGGAAGACATCTGACGCAAAATTTACAGNGCAACTCTGGTGTCGTCCGCGCTCAGTTCCGCAACAACCTCCCTCCCCGTTCGTTCGGTGCCACCGTCCGCGTCATGCTTTACCCCTCCTCGATATAAGTGCGGCAATGACGGATTCGATGGGATAACGAGCATGATCAAGTGTCGCAGCGGTGTTGGTTTGCAGTCAACCTGGTCTCTATGACAAAGCCAGTGGTTCAAAAGGAAGGCGTTTTCTCAGTCTGGGAAGGGAAGCTGCCGACTAGTTTCATGTCCAAAAAGAATCGCAAAAGCCTCCCGGCATGGCGCAATAGCCATGATGAGATAAACTGGTCCCCGTCGTCTCGAAAATTTTCACGTTCCAAATTCAACTGCAGCTCCAGCGTGAACCGGCCCAGATTGTGATTTGTATAATAGACTTAACGAATGCTAGAAATGGTCAAGAAAGTCATTACATGAACATTGAGCCAACAGAGACAGGGTCGCACTAAACATGGCACTCGCCCAATGCGTTCATAATTGATGCCATAAGCCTGGGTGTCGAATTGCGCACAGAGCCCATGTGGAGGCTTCGGCTCTGAACAAAAGATGGCCCCGGATTGTTTCCCAAACAGGAAGGCTTATCGTCATCCAGCCCGCCGTCCCGTCTGCCGTGCGATTCTGCTGGAAATGCTTTCTTTTGCTCGTCGTGACTTTGAACATCCTCTTGCTTGCCCACGAGTAGTGACAGTTACTGTCGCTTCTCCTCGACAAACACCAGGTGTCATGGATCGCAATGGTTCGCGAAGCCGTCGGCGCTCGTCTGTCGCCGTCGACGATGACACGGCCAGCCGCCGCAATCACTTTTACCGGCGTGAGTCCAACATGAGCGAGTAAGTATACCTTTCGGTCCAAGTCGCTATGCCGCTCGTGCTTATAGAANGCAGGGTTAGTTTCCTCAGCAATGTTGGCATGGCCAACGACGAGATCTTCTCGGGCCCCATGTCCGAGAGCGTACCTACTGCCAACAGCTCCTTTGCACACCGTCGTTCACGCGCAGACTCGACTACCAGCTTCACCTATTACGATGATCAGGACGAGGACCGGGATATCTCCGATGAAGAATGGCTCCAAGAAGAAGCCATTATTGACGAAGAAGCTGAGCTCGAAGAAGATCGTGCTGATGCTGAAGATGGCCATGCCTTTGCTGAGCCCGATATGGACCTAGAGTCTAACGATCGGCCCTCTCTGCACAGTCGCAAATCTTCTGGATACTCTCGATCATCGGCCCGCAGCCCACTCTTGCGACGTCGACGCTCTTCGGACACGGACAGAAGTGTTCGAAGTGGCTATGGCTCGGGCGGCAGAATGAGCCAGAAAATCTACATACAGAACGAGGATATGACCATTGTTGTTGCTGGTTTCAAGACTTCTGTTCTCGGCTACTCTATCTATCTCTGCATATCACTTTGTACTCTTGGACTTGGCTCATTATTATTCCGCTGGTTGCCTCGATGGCGCGTACGATTGATCGGCTCCCCGACTCCTCTGCATAAGTGTGACTGGTTGGTCATTGAGAATCAGTGGAACGAAATGGTCGTGCAGCAGCTGAGCAAGCAGAGTTTTGACATGCCTCTTTCTTCGGTCTTCGGCATGCCAGGCAAGGGGAAGATGCGCGAGTTCGATGAATATAACGACCCAATCCTCGACGAACTCCGCATCATGGATTACCGCTATATTCGTTTCTGCTTCCACCCCTTCAAGGACAAGTTTATCCTCGGGAACACCTGGCAAGACCCCGCTTGGACAGATGTTGTTACCATACGTGCTGGTATCGATGGTGAGGAGCAAGAAAACCGCGAACGTATTTTCGGCAAGAACATGATCGATATCGAGCAGAAGTCGGTCGGCCAGCTCCTTGTTGACGAAGCCTTGCATCCGTTCTACATCTTCCAGATTGCCAGTCTGGTCCTCTGGTCTGTGGACGAGTACTACTACTATGCTGCCTGCATCTTCGTCATTTCTATTGTTAGTATCGCTTCGACTTTGATCGAAACTAGAGCGACTATGGCACGTCTTCGGGAGATCTCACGCTTCGAGTGCGACATTCGTGTTCTCAGAAGTGGTTTCTGGCGTTACGTTCAGTCTAGCGATCTGGTCCCAGGAGATGTCTACGAGATCACAGACCCAAATCTGACCCAGTTCCCTTGTGACAGTCTTTTGCTTTCCGGTGACTGCATAGTCAACGAAAGTATGCTTACAGGAGAATCAGTCCCAGTCTCAAAGATTCCAACAACCAATGAATCACTGGAACTACTTGATCTAAGCGCTTCTTCTATCCATCCCGAGGTCGCCAGAAACTTCTTGTTCAGCGGCACCAAGATCATTCGTGCCCGCAGACCCCAAGAGGACAAGAGTGACGAAGCCGCTGCGCTGGCTCTGGTCGTTCGTACAGGATTCAACACCACCAAAGGAGCGTTGGTTCGCTCCATGCTTNTTCCCAAGCCTTCTGGATTCAAATTCTATCGAGACTCGTTCCGCTACATCGCAGTGATGGCAGGTATCGCTATGGTTGGCTTCGTGGCTTCATTCATCAATTTTGTTCGCCTCGGCCTCGAATGGCATCTCATTGTCGTTCGAGCATTGGATTTGATTACTATCGTTGTTCCCCCTGCGTTACCCGCCACTCTAACTATCGGCACCAATTTTGCTCTATCTAGGCTGAAGAAGAAGTTCATCTTCTGTATTAGTCCTCAAAGAGTCAATGTCGGTGGCAAGCTTGACGTGGTCTGTTTTGACAAGACCGGTACTCTGACTGAGGATGGTCTCGATGTCTTGGGAACGCGCGTAGTACACCGACCTGCCAACAGATTCAGCGACATCCTCACCGACTCTTCTGCTCTTCTGCCAGGCGCAACTTACGAGCGCGACCCTACAGTCGACTACAATGCAAACAAGGCTATCTTGTACACCATGGCTACTTGCCATTCTTTGCGGATTGTCGATGACGAGTTCGTTGGTGACCCTCTGGATCTCAAGATGTTCCAGTTCACCGGCTGGCAATACGAAGAAGGCTCTGAACGACCTGGCGCGTCTGATGAGGATGATCAAAACTCTCTGTCGCCATCTGTAGCCCGCCCCCACCTGGTATGGAACTTGNATCTGGATGAAGACGAGACTTCACCCAACAACAAACGAGCAATTGAACTCGGAGTGCTGAAATCCTTCGAATTCGTCTCTCAATTGAGGCGTGCGAGTGTCATCGTACGTCAGTTCGGAGATCCAAGTGGCAATGTCTACGTTAAGGGTGCTCCTGAATGTATGAAAGACATCTGCCGTCCTGAAAGTTTCCCACCGGATTATGAAGAGCTACTCAGCTACTACACCCACCGTGGTTTCCGTGTCATCGCTTGCGCAACCAAGCATATCTTTAAGCTCAACTGGTTGAAGGTGCAANAGATGAAGCGCGAAGAGGCCGAATCTAACCTTGAATTCGTCGGATTCATCATCTTCGAGAACAAGCTTAAGCCCACTACAACTGGCATCATCGAAGAGCTTCGTGATGCAAACATTCGCACAGTCATGTGTACCGGAGACAACATCTTGACTGCTATTAGTGTCGCCAGAGAGTGTAACTTGATCGACAGATCTGCTCATTGTTTCGTCCCTCACTTTGTCGAGGGTGATTCACGTACAGCACTATCTCGCTTGAGCTGGGAAAGTGTGGATAACCCTGCATATCAGCTAGACGACAACACTCTCAAGCCTTTGCCTCCGCCTGCCGAACACGACTCTTCTCTGCCATACGACGTCTCAAACTTGCGCAACTACTCTATCGCAGTCAGTGGTGATGTTTTCCGCTGGCTTGTTGACTTCGCCTCACCAAAGGTTCTTCGTGAGATGCTAGTCTGCGGCCAAGTCTTTGCGCGCATGTCGCCTGACGAGAAGCATGAACTTGTAGAGAAACTACAGAGCATCGATTACTGCTGCGGTTTCTGTGGTGATGGTGCCAACGATTGTGGTGCTCTCAAAGCTGCGGACGTAGGCATCTCCCTCTCTGAAGCTGAGGCCTCAGTTGCCGCGCCGTTCACCAGCCGTATCTTCGATATCTCCTGCGTACCAGAGGTTATTCGCGAAGGTAGAGGAGCGCTTGTCACAAGTTTCAGCTGTTTCAAGTACATGTCATTGTACTCGGCTATTCAATTCACTTCTGTGAGTTTCCTCTATGCATCTGCATCTAACCTTGGAGACTTCCAATTCTTGTTCATCGACTTGGCCCTCATCCTTCCCATCGCTATCTTTATGGGCTGGACAGGTCCATACCCTATCCTCTCCAAGAAACGACCTACTGCTAGCTTGGTCTCGCGCAAAGTCCTTACACCCCTACTTGGACAAATTGTCATCTGTGTTTTGACCCAATTGGTCGGTTGGGAGATTGTGCAACGCCAACCTTGGTATCAGCCACCCATCCTGGACAAGGAGCACTCAAACTCGGAAAACTCACAAAACACAACCCTCTTCCTGATCTCTTGCTTCCAATACATACTTTCGGCCATCGTGCTCAGTGTCGGACCTCCCTTCAGACAATCTATGACACAGAACCGTAAGTTCAGCATAGTGATTGGGGGTGGGAACATATTCACTAACAAATTCATAGTGCCTTTCGTCATTACCATGGTAGTAGCTGTTGGTGTATCTGCCTACATGCTGTTCGATCCCGCCCCATGGCTTGTCAGCCTGATGGAGCTTACCGACATGTCAACAAGCTTCCGCATTTTCATTTTGGTCCTTGCAACCGGAGGGTTTGCCTGTTCTTACCTGGCTGAAAGAGCTGTTTTCCCCCCTCTTGCCAAGTGGATCGGTAAGGCTAACGCCAAACTACGACCGAGTCACCAGAAGAAGAGAAAGGAGTACAAGCTCATTGCGGAGAGCATGCGCATTTGAGTCGGCTGTAGAATAATGCTTGTCTGCTTTTCACAGAGAGATGAATGATCATAGTTTCGTTGTATAGAGTACATACATGCGCAAAGCAACCTCAATGTCCTGAACGAATACGTATGCCGAGCTATCTGTAATGGTCTTGTAGTCCCAGTTCGTGAAAGCAGCACTAACGTTGACTGCACTCTCCTGCTTCCTTGTGCATCGGCTGGTCTGTAGTATCATAAGCATCGGAGAGTCGTGAGAGGTCACACCACGGTAGAGGGCTTCTTTTCTTCGAGGACAGAGCGCCGTGTGTGTATGGAAGATATTGTTTGCTGAACATGTTCCTTTCATCTTTAGAGGGCATTCTGTCTGCCCAACTATGCATCGTAAACAGCAAGTATTGGCAAAATATACGTGTTATCGTCTTATGATTAATCGCTTACTGTATGATGCTTAGAACGGTATGGTCAAGATGGCCGTCTGATTAATATGCGTGGAAGACGTCGTAGTATAGAGCAGGGTTACCCAATCAACATCTATCGAACAGACCAATATCACTACCACGCTTGAACAAGAGTACTGTAGAGCAAATGTACCGCAAGGAGAAGGGCCGACCTAAAGTATTGGTAATTGCCTCACCCGAAATAAAGATTTATGTTGTCACAAGAATTTTGTGTTGGGTCAATGACTGAGCTTGGAAAGAAACATTATTTCGGCAACATCTATGCTAGATAAGAAAGACAGTATCATGCCTTGACAGAAACATCAAGACCGGTGACAGATATCCTGGTAACGATCACCAGGATCGCAGCACCTAAAAGGGTAGCACCAGAAAAGACCTGCATGCCCACCCAATTGCCGCTGCCCACAAGCAGACCTGCGATTGGCGTGCCGATAAGAATGCCAAAGGAAGCACAAAANGTGTTCATACCCATTCTTCCACCGACTGTACTGAGATCTTCCGTGATCGAAGCCACAGTGGTAGGCTGCAAACTGACGAAGGCACCAGACAGAGCACCGTAGAGAAGAGCCCAAATGATCAGACCGCCGGCAGTATGATGAATGGCTATCCAACAGAACCCGAGGATACTCGCGCAAAGGTTACAAAAGCCGAGCACGTTGAGAGCACCAACTTTGTCCGCAACAAGGCCAGGGATGATTCGACCAGCGATCGATCCAGCACTCATCATGGGAAGCATGTAGAAAGAGAGGGTGTCTTCCAAACCAGACACATCTCTCGCATACGTAGAGATGTAAAAGAACGGAACATAAAGCCCTACGAAGCCTACGAAGCTGGCAAGGCTAAACAGGGCATAGGCGGGTTCCTTGAAAGCGGCAAAGTCCAGTAGCTTTCTGCGTGACTTCGGAAAAGCGCGAGCCTTGATGCAGAAACAAGGGACAAGCAAAGTGGCCAAGGAGATGAAGCCGATGACTCGCGTAGCCCACCCGAACCCAATCTGAGGCTCGAGACGACGGAAGATGATAGGGAAAATGACGCCGCCGAAACTCGAGCCTGAAGCAGCAATGCCCATTGCAACGGCCTTNTTAGTTGTAAAGTACGAAGGAATGATGGCAATTGAGGGGAGGAAGAGGCAGCCAGCTCCCCATCCAATACAAAGACCTTGTGCTAAACAGAGTTGCCAATACTCCGAACAGAGACTTGTCATCATCATTCCGAAAACAACAAGCGCAGAGCCGAACATAACAAGCAGTCGAGGATGCCCGTGGTCGTATATGAGTCCAGCAAAGACAGTCGCACTACAGAGCAAGAAGGCCTGTATCGATCCTATCCACGATATATCCGAATTGCTCACATCCGGTATAAGAGTACTGCTGTAGAAATCCTGGAACACACCGAATGCGTTGACCATGCCCCACGCGCTCATGAAGCACATGAACCCCGACAACACTTGTAGCCATGCAGTGAATCCACCATTTGGTATCCCATTGGGTATAGTAGATGTGGGCTGGCTTCCAGAAGGTTGTTCCTGAGATTGCGCTTGCGCTTTCTGATCTAGTGTGTTTCCAAAGCCTCCCTGATCCGATGAGAGTGCTGGAGATTCGATATCAGACTTGACATCTGATTTGACAGAAGATGTGCTGGATCGTCGAGAGTCTGTCATGTTGTAGGAGAAGGTCGAAATCCAGAATGTTTCGATGCTTGGATTGTCGAAGGAGACTGTACACACATCATAGCAGAACTATTGTACCTACAGGATGTGAGTCAAATATATTTTGTAGGCCGGACGCCTTACACATACCATCAACAGCCGTGATTTTTGTATACAGGAGCCGGCATTGTTGCTACATGAGCAGGACCGAAGTGATCCCTTTTATCTCGATAGAAGTTGCCAGAGGCTTGGTCGGGATCCACTTTGGGTCGCACAGGTTTTGGATTTCGGTACTCCGAAGGACACTTGTATGCGCAACTTGATAGACAGATCTGATACACACCTCAACCGTCGTTTCTTGAGCATTTTGTACTTGCGATATCTGTTTGTTGCCTAATTTGACATGTTCTGGTGTCGGTGGTCGAAGTGAGGTTGCGAGAAGAAAATTACAGCGAACTCTACATTCAGGCTAGCCGCAGATCGTTTCGGAATGGCGTCGGGCAAACCCTTAAGTAAAAGGGCTAAAACATTTGCCGGGACGAGAAGCGAACAAAGACATAGACATCACGCCAGAGCTCTCGTAAGAGGTCGGAAGGTGCTGCTTTTCGGTTCAAGAAGTCGGCAAACACTCAGCATGACGTCCGGTACCAAAATCTGATGCTTGAGGAAGAGAGTACTCAGTTCTGCTTGTCTCCTTTTGGTTCATAGCTCTGCATCTATCTACACTATGGTATGAGAGGCCGGCACGACTTCGAATAAGTCGACGCTCACAGGCTACACGCTGCAGCAACGCCGTATAGCACTCTCACTCCATATGGAGAAACTAGAGTGGAAAGTGCTTTTGTATTGCTCAACACCACGCTGTTATAGGTCTCGTCATCTGTCATAGGGTATCTTCTTTATTTCTTGGTGCGATCAGCAAGCTCTCCAGTGGCAGGAAGCTTAGGAGCAGCGCCTCCCTTGGTCTCTGCCTTACCCTTGGCCTTCAAGCTGGTGGAGTCCTTGGGAAGCTCCTTGGTGAAGGGAAGGAATTCAGGCTGGCCAGGAATGTACTTCTGCAAGACCTTGGGAACATTGATACCATCCTCGGTCTGGTAGTTCTCGAGGACACAGCACAAAGCTCTCTCGGTGGCGCAGAGAGTGGAGTTGAGAGCGTGGACATAAGACTTTTGGTAGCTCGAGTCAGTCTGCTTCTTCTGACCATAACGGATCTCAAGCTCGCGAGTCTGGTAGTCCAGGCAGTTGGAGCACGAGACGAGCTCCTTGTACTCGCCCTGGAAGGGGAACCAAGCCTCGAGGTCGTACTTCTTCGAGGCAGCGTTGTTGAGAGCACCAGAAACGATGGCAACAACACGGTATGGGAGGCCAAGGGACTTGTAAAACTCTTCGGAGGTGTCGATCATGCGGTCAAAGTGCTCCCATGATTCTTCGGGCTTGCAGAAGATGAATTGTTCGATCTAGAGGGATGTAAGTACGAGCAACAGAGCAGAGTTACAGATGAATTGAATTACCTTCTCGAACTGGTGGACACGGAAGATACCCCACGCATCCTTGCCATGCGAACCAGCCTCCTTTCTGAAGCAAGTACTGTAGCCAGCGTATTTGATGGGCAGGTCCTTGTCTTGCAGCCACTCGGCCTCGTGAAGAGCGGACAAGGGCTGCTCAGAGGTTGCGATCAGATACTTGTCAGTCTCCTTAGAACCATCCTCTGTGACCTTGTACAATTCCTCGTCGAATTGCTCGAGCTGAGCAGTCTTTGCCATGGCATCACGGTTCATGAAGAAAGGAGGCATGTTGGGCTTGTAGCCCTTGTTGAACAGGAATTCGAGGCCGTAGTTGATGAGAGCCAGGTTGAGGAAGAGACCGTAGCCAGTCAAGCAGTAGCCTCTGTGGCCAGCAACCTTGACACCGCGCTCAGGGTCGTAGCCGTCCAGACGGGTGAGCACCTCGTGGTGAGACAGGCAGTCCTTCTTCGCAACCTCAACGCCCTCAGGGGTCCAATCACGGATCAGCTGGTTGTTGTCCTCGTTGTCGCTGACGGGCACAGAGTCGTGGACGTAGTTGCCAATTGACTTTGCTTTCTTCAGCAGAGCAACGTGCATGTCCTTGGTAGTGTCCTCCTGCTGCTTGTGACGGGCCTGCAGCTCGTCCTTCTTCTTCAGCAAATCGTCGGCGTTACCCTTGGCTTTCTTGATCTGTCCAATCTCTTTCTGGAGTGTGTTGATCTCGGTCTTGATCTGGTTTGCAGCATATTGGNNGCTTTACAGAAAGAGCGTGTTAGCAGCATCCAGTGAGGGTTCGGTGAGACGAGATAACCCACACTTTCTGTGGTCCTCAAACATGGCGATAACCTCGTCCACTGCCTCTTCGGGGGCATGGCGTCTGCGTTGACTCTCCTTGATCTTCTTCACATCACCGCCGCGCTCGGCAATAAAGTCGTTGATGTCCAACATGGTTGTGCGTGCTGAGTCTCTAGTCAAGTTTGGCGGACAGCTCAGCCTTTCTTTCGTTTGCGCCTAGAGGGGTCCAAATCTTGACTCATGTGTTGCTATGATTCGAAACAGTGTTGCCAACGTCACCAACACTTGCCAACGTTGCGAACTGATCATTCCATCGAGGACTTTGTTATTTGTACACGAAAACTACAACATCAAGTAATTATCCTTGTACTATGCCAACAACCATCTCGGCTTTGATGATACCCAGCCTAGCAGCCTCATATCCTCAGTAACGACTGCTTCATCCACCAACAGCCCCATCCCGTCCGTCCATTCGCTCTCTTCGATCAGTCAGACACTATAGATGTCGTTCAAGCTTAAGTTCCCTGGATCACTTGCGACAGAATGCCTTCCGAGCTGGGAAGCTCTCACAACCGCAGTTCTTCTGTGTACCCACGATCCACCAGCGTTCGCGGCGCTTCGGCCCTGTAACAGCTGAGGGAAACTACCTCACAAAACCTCGGCAAGCCTCTTGAGGTAGCCTGGAGAAGCTGGCATGTCCTTCTGGATAAACTCGTGACCATGTTGATTTCTTCGATCGCCTCTGAAGACGTTGTAATAAGTCGATTTCAGCCATCTTGGGGACCATCATGTACAGATTTATGATCATGAGGCTCACACAAGCGGTCGAAATCTGGAAAACTGACATAACCCTCNTATTCCGCGTTAATACTGCACTAGTTTCTAGATATCGATCGAGATCACTTACCATGACGGTTTTCAGACAACCGACGGCTTAGCACATCCCACTGCACTTCTTGAACATCCACAGGACATTGTCTTGGAGATGCTGGAGGGCTACTCCTAGGGGACGTCCTGAGAGAGGCAGATGCGACCTTGAACAGCAGAGAGGTAGCTCCACCTTGTGGTGATACGCTGCATTCCTGACGGGCAGTGTGCGAATTCTGCCTGTTCAAAGAGGGTGGGCTGGTGGTTGATCTTGTGAACGGTCCGCGCTTGAAGATGCTAGATGCTGACGATGACGACGACGACGAGCGTTGAGATTCCCTAGCCATGATAAAGGATGTAAAAGGTGCCCAGTATGGTTGCGAGGGTAGATATAAATGTTGGATCGTTTCTGAAGGACTGTTTGATCGTGCAAGAGGGCCTAAGATTATATCAAATAGTAGAGATTGGCCCGAGGTCGCGTGAGAAACACAAGGAACTTCAAGGTTTGGGCTGGTAAGTGAGGGGATGGTAGTTGGGTGGCGCCGCTTTGTATACACTTCGGTAGAGAAGACCGAGAAGTCCAGTACCGCACAGTCATGGTGACGCCTCGTGTACCTGCGGGGCCTAGCTTTACACAGGGGCCTCTTCAGCACTGATTGTGTAAACCTTCCTTGAGTCGATAGTCGCCTGCTAGTCAGTCTACGTGGATGATGGCTTTGACATGAACACAGGAAGCTCATTCGCCGAACGACCTCTTCCTCATCGGCCAGACCGTTAAGTACCCGCGCGGCCACTGTACCTCGATCCTACAGTATCCCACCACAATATTTGTGTGACATGCACTGACAGGCCACCATCAGAAATGGGGCTAACAATCCTCAGCATGGTAACGGTGCCCAATCTTGACCCAGGAACCTGGCGAACTTGCAGGGACGGGCGATGTTCCGCCCAGCGCGCCCAGCGGTGTGGCTTTGACCGTTTCCTCTGCGTATGGGGCATCTCGGATCCGCTTACTAGCAAGTGTTCGCGCGACTCTAGGACACCTGGGTGAACATGGTTGAGCTCGTTGCTGTTGTTATGTGCTTTGTTTTATCGACCCCACAAGCTCACCGACGTGTTCGAGTTTGGATGGTTCACAATCAGGCAGATGACACCTCGGTGTAGCCGCCTGTTGAGATTCGCCTAAACCATGCATAGCAGTATATTGTTGCCCAGTCGCATGGATAAATACTCGAGTTATCCCGCGAGTCGAAGCAGTGAAGAAATCAAGTTCCGGGCATTGTCGGACTTGAAGGAAGCACGCCAGCGCATTCCCTGCTGTCCGTATTGAGTAAACATCGATCGGATGAGCACGCATCTTGATTTTCTTGCACATGGCCGACGTCCCATGCAACCTGCGACGCGTGTGGAGCCTGCTGACGGGCCGTTCCTACGGCACACATCTCCTGCCCAAGTCGGTAATTCACGCAGCGATCTCAAACTGAAGATGGTCAACCTCTTCCCACGTGTTGAAGATGCACACTGCTTTCGGAAAAAGCAGAGAAGCCCACTGAGAGCACAAGAACTGCTCAAAACAGCCCCACTGCATGCGACTGTTCAAGGAGTAATAAATCTTAACAACTCATGTGTGTCTGGACAAAAGTGTAGGAGAAGATCGAAAACGAGCTTAATAAGGAGTAAGTAAAGTCGTATATCTATCCTATACTCTCTCTAGCAAGAAGCCAACAGTTGCAGATTGCTTATGCAGGAGCAATCCGGTCAGTCGAGGATGAACATAGTCTGTCATACTCGTACATGCATGAATCTCCTTGTTGATTCTTGGAGAAGCAACGAGACTTCAGCTCTCATGATCAGTGCTAGAGAAACGGTCAGCAAGATGTCGTAATCAAAGCTGTACACACTTACATCGACATCCTCCCAAGCGCGACCCTGGACATTTGACAGCTCGTCCATCGTCATCACATTGCCATTGGTGAAATAACCTGCAGCTATCTTGGCATCAATTTCTACTCTGCTGTCGGCAGGAATCATTTCGTCGGGCAGTTCAACTCGCTCGTGAATTGGAATGCCTTGTTCAACGATGGCATCATGCTACACAAATTGTCAGCTATGAAGTTCGTGGTGATTTCGTCCTATCAGAACAGGTTACACCGAGGGTGTAATAAATTGGAGGGGACTCAATTCGCAGCTTGAGGCTTGGCGGGATTTTGTCAACATCTCCTTCACACCAACACATCCTGGACCACGTTAGGAGAATCAAAAATACTTACTTTCATGCTATAGTCAATTAGCCATACGTTCAAATAATCAATATATCCGTTGTATAGAGAAATGATAAGGTTATGGACTTACTTTGACATGCTCAACCTAAAGCGAAACAGCATTAGCAACATCTCTGAGAAACCAAAACGGATGAAGGGGCACAAACATTCTATCAATCTTGGTGATACCGAGCCAATGTAAGATGTCGGGCATGAGTGCTTGAAAGCGCATGTCCTTGACTCCGGCGATGTTTTCCGTGCGCTTGAAGTATTCGCTTGCGCGATCGGCACCACGTTTCCTTGCATTGTATACAAGATATTTCGTGACCTGTCACTGTCAGAACATTTTCCTTCAACGAAATTGCAACTGAGTAGTTTACCTCTCCAAGAGCTCTGCCCTCTTTTCTAAAATATATGACAACCCCTGATCCACCCTTCTGTGCTTCTTTAACTGCTTCCTCGATACCGAATGTCAGGTAAGGCCTGCATGTACAGATGTCTGAACCGAACACGTCTGAACCATTGCATCTAAGTCACGGTTAGCATAGTCTGACCAAGTCGCGTGGTCATAACACCATAGCTTTGCTGAGAGAATGCGCCCAGACGCCATGGTGTCGTTTTCAATGTGACTTACTCATCATGGATGCGTAGGGCGAGCTTTACGTTAGGATCAGACATCTTCCCAGGATCACCAAAGCAGTAAACAGTCAATCCTCCGATGGGAGGCAGGAAGGTCTTGATGTCTCCTCGCGTGATGAGCTCGGGATATGATCCTCCGGTGTGCTCGAAAAGAGAACGTCTCAGAGTGCCTTCATCGATACCAAATCGCTCCGCGACTCCAGGCAGGTACCAGACTGGCTCCACTGCGAACTTCGTGACTGCGAGCTCGCCAGTTGCGTTGAGGCAAATCTTGCCATCTGGTACCAATCTGCCGGCCTTGACACTTTCCTCGAGTTCGGGAACCTTCATGTGTGCTTTGGTGATCGCGATCGTAGGTCGGATATCGACGTCTTCCTTTTGAATGATATCCTTAAAAAGCCAAGGGGAAAGATGGCCTGTCGAATGAGTGTACAGTTAGCATTTTTCGGCATAGTCGTTGGTAGGCTACCACATAATCATAACAAGTATGTGCCTTTACAAGGACAGGATCAGACTCTCGATGCGAGCCTTGAATGCTCTAAATGCACTCCTCACTGTGCTGGCTGTATTGGTTCTCATAACAACACTTACCAAGCGGATCCATGGCAACGATCTTCTTGGGATCGGACCATTGAGGGAAAGGTCCAATATTGGCTGCCGGCTCGGTGTTTGTGAAATCCGGACGGTGATCGGTATTAAGGTTCTTGCTCGCTACGGCGAGTGCATTATCTGCAAGTATCAAAATTATCAGCACCATGACATACAAATTCCTGAATCACATCTATGCCATGTTCCTCAACATCATGTTCCCAGCTCCTTTAAGCACTCTCCGGACATGACGTCCTTCAACAGTCAAGTATACAAAGGGACATGGGCGCAAAATCGAAGAATTTGTAGACCAGATTGTACAACCTCCCCATGTGCTAAAGACAGTCACAGTATAACTGTCGAAATACACAATGTTTTCGCGACAACTCTGGTCTCCATTGAGAGAACCTTGATGAAGGCTATCTCGATGGCCAGACTTGTATTCGAGTAAGATTGTGCATTTCGATAGCTTGTAATAACCCATTATAGCTCGGGATGGAGAAGGGGTAGTTGTAAATTGTGATTGTCTTTGGCACACGGGGAGGAATATCGACTTGAGAGAGATTGGAAATGGGCTTTTGTATACGTACATATCGCGTAGGAGCCACCATGTGCACCAATAGCATTGCGTCTACGAATCGAACTTGGATTCCTTGAAACAACCACAGGACCTCGAAGAGATGGGTCCTTGTTGCCCCAATCCATAGGTAGGGGGTCAACACCGGCCTGGCCTGGGTATGAGGTAAGGATGATCTTGGAGGTCATACTCGATCTACGACCGGATCCTGGCACAGCAGACAGATCGGGACTCGAGGGTGTATTCTCATTGAGAGAGGGAGCAACGGGATCCGCTGGAGGCTGCCTGTTGTGTTCCACGGCCGTAGGGTCTACAGTCATGTCCTTTACTTGCTTGACACCAGCAAGAATATTGACTCGGCCATTGATGGCATCAACAGCGGCAGCAAGATGAGTGTTCTCCTGTTGGATGGTCTTGAGACTAGCTAGGATTTCCTGCAAGATGGCAGCATCACCACTTGCACCGTTCGTCTTTTCCATAGTGTGTAAGATGTTGTTGATTGCTGATGGTTGTCGGCAGTGATATCCAGAGGAATGGATGTCAAGAAGTGGGAGTGAATGTGTCCTGGTACAAAGGGGTCATCGATATCAACAGCTGTCTCGGATTACTTGCAATGGTCATTCCCCGCTATCGAGGAGCATGTGATTATGATAAGGTTACCTATCTAGGCACAGATCCCGGTGCCTGTCTTCCTTCGTTTCATGAGTGATCATGCCCTCGGCCAAGGTCCACTAGATACGGCCATCAAAGACCAATGTTACAAATCGAATAGACCAAGTAGATAACACACGTGCTCGTGCTATGAAAGCAAGCTGGATCAACGGGCCAGAGGGGCACTGAAGGACCCGGCCGCTCAGCTCCGAAGGCGAGTCTTATCAACCCCGCGGCTATGAACCCCAGCCGACATTTGTTGACGTTCGCCGTTCCTTTGAGTAACTAGAGCATACCTCGAAGAAGAACCTGTAGAGACATTCTGAACGTATTTTGAGACAATTTCTTCGTATCTGTGTAGAAATCACATTTGCAGTCAAGCGGACATTCCTTCTGAAGTTGTTGCCATGTCGTGAATCCTAAATGAGATGGTGGCTGGTGTTGTTGCCCCGCAGAATGTTCAAGCACGGCGGCAACAAGCCTAAACGCCGATCACGACAATGAAGCGCTACACGTACCTCGACGTCAGTCAGATTCTCATTCGTCTGAATCTTGTGAACTTTCATCTGAACTTGCGATTTTTCCACGCACGCCAGACACAGCTATCATGGTAAATTGCCAGTCTTCTCATCAGCTGAACCACACACGCTCATACAGAATAGGGTAAACGCAAGTCGGCCAGCAAGCCAGAGGCCAAGAAGAAGGTGCGCAAATCATGCTCGTTATTGAGGCCCGCAAGCACACGACTAACCTCACAACAGCGCGAAGCTCTATCAACCACCTTCCAATGCCTGTTCTGCAACCACGAGAATTCTGTCTCGGTCAAAATCGACAAGAAAGCCAGCACTGGTGAACTGACCTGCAAGGTCTGCGGACAAACATTCCAAACCGTGACCAACTGTACGTTTACAGGAACAAAGAAGAGAATTGCCACATGCAGGAACTTCAATAACACCTATCCTGCAGATCTCAGCGCGCCCATCGACGTGTACTCGGATTGGGTAGATGCTTGCGATGCTGTAGCCAAACAAGCCGGCGACAGCACATCGCAGCCGAGAAGAGACACATACAGTGGCACTGCATCACAATCGCGCTCGCAGGCTCAAGGAGCTGCTGCCAATACTGCAGCCGACGACGGCTTCATCGACGACGACGAGCTTGATGCAGAGGCAGATTACGCCGACGAGTAAGAGACCGAACAAGAAAAAGAGCACGGGTTTTAGCAGCGCGCGGATCTCTAAGACGGAGGGCCAGTTTTTCAAGTGGGAGGCCTCCAAGTCTTCGATATGAACAGGAGTTTACGGCATGATATACCAAGGCGCATGACACAACACACGGATTGACACAGGAAAGAACATGGCATAGGGGTTATCATATGGATTCGGGCACCAGGAGATGAGCGTGGGCGCCTGCGACTTATTCTATGAAGGGCGGATTGGCCCAACAACCACGCTACAGAGTGTAGAATCGATCTCCAAAGTCTCCAAGACCCGGAACGATGTAGCTANNCTCACACAATTAGCAACCGTTTCAAAGGGAGCAGCAGTTTTCAACGTACTTCTTTTCGTCTAAGCCTTCGTCGATGAAAGCGGTAACAATTCTTACTTTGGGGAACTTCTCTGCAAAGTTGTCGGCGCCCTCGGGACTGGCAATGAGATTGAGGAAGAGGATGCGATCCTCTGGCACTCCCTTNTGTCTCAATACTTCAACAGCCATCAAAGCAGAACCGCCTNNAGGCACAAATCAGCAAGAGGACAAATGGTTTCGCATATTGGTAAGTCGAAGCGTACCAGTAGCGAGCATAGGGTCCAGCAGCAGAACCCATCTGTCCTTGATGTCTTCGGGCAGCTTCTCGTAGAAGAGACGAGGCTGGCTCGTCTCCTCATCTCTCTGGATCAGAATCTTGCCGATGCGTACGCTTCTGCAGCAGTCGCGCAGACCCTGTTCCATAGATTCGCCGGCGCGCATGATGCTGACACCGCAGATCTTTCCCTCGAACTTGACGCCATTGTAATGACGGCCGACGGGAGTGGTGATCTCTTGCTGAATGACTGGCAGGTGGTTCAAGCCTTCCTCGACGAGCAGACGGATGATGCGGTTCGAGTAGAAGATGAAATCGGCACGGTTGGTGCGGTGGTCGCGGATCATANNCTGCTCAAGGAGTTGGCGGAGAGTGACTTGGAACGTCTTCAACAAGGGACACACCTACGTCAGCAGAGCAATGAGCTGAGGCGTCTGCGGTAGGACGTGGACGTTGTCATGGCGGACTTTCTTGGACACGGTCGCTGTAGGCTTTTCACCCTCGGCGCGGTAGTTTGGACCCAGGCATTGGGATGGAGCTGACTTGTCTGACATGGTGCAGCAGCAAGGAAGAAGCGAAAGAGGAGGAGCAAGAGGATAGAGAGATGTTGATGGGATGCAGGCGTCGATCGAGGAACAGAGTGACAGCTGATAAGTGAATAGGAACTTTCTTATCTGAGCTGCAGCGTCCGAGTGTCGTGTGCCCCGCAGAGAGCGGCCAACTGAGCTCTCGCCCTATTGTACGGCTGGAGGCTGAAAAGACCCTGTCGCCGACCGTCGCCTAAAGAGCAGAAGGGTCCTGTCGTCGGCACTTGTGCCCACTCCTAGCTTATCGTGGCGACCTGCAACTTTGTTGATGTCCGTTTGCGCCATCCTCTACCAACCATGACCCTCTGATCGCATCCAAATTCACTCTGCATAATCCATGTCGCATTACCAACCGCTCTCCATCACGCTATGAGGCATCGTGTCTAGTCTACGCCCCATCACTGCCGAAGACCGACTTCACTTTCGACCTGGGACGATCAGAGTTTCAGAAACGCCCTCTTCACATTTCTCTCCAATGTCACCTCTACCTGTGCCTTGATCCTTTTTAATGACACATTCCATTCTCTTCACGGCCGACTTCTCTTGATCAACTTCATCTCCTGCCGGCATTACATCGCTATGACGACCCTCCCAGCGAGCTACGGCAATGGCGACCGTCGCAAGAGGCCTGTTGTCACCTACGGGAGACCTGCGCGCAATCCGACCTTCTCAGCAACCAGTGTCGAGTCGTTCTATGACGAGGCAAGAAAGGTTGCTTCGCCCTCCAAGCTAAAGCGGCCGACTGTTAGCACGGCCAGAAAGTCCAAGGATGCAGATGATGAATTCGATGTACCAATGTCCGACGACGAAGTCACCACCGCACCCTCCAAGGCGAAGAAAAATCAAAAGCCTCTGACCAAGATCAGTCCAGTCGCTGCTAGAAGCGACGGCAATGGCAACATCAATGGCGATGGAGATTCGGCCTCACCACGCAAGCGCAAAAGAACCGTGTCACAAACCGCCCAGTCTTCAGTCGTCCGGCCACTCGCAAAGGTTACCAAATCACAGGAGGTGGGACCAAAAACCGAGAAGGTTGCTGTTGACTCTGCCCAACTGCGTCGCTCGAAAAGGCAAGTTGCTACTGCAATCCCTACTACCTCGGCTCCATCGTCACGCAACATCGATCGTCATGTGGCACAAGCAACACGATCCTTAGGCTCATCAACTAAGTCTGCCTGTCCATTGTCTCCTGTTGTCGCATCCCCAACAAGTCCGGCAGATTCGTTGTCAAGCATCTCTACGACGCCAAAGCAGAAGAAGTTATGGCATGAGCTGCTTCTCTCAGATCNNCCCCCTGATGAGGGTGTCCAAAACTCGACTCTTAACCCGATACATCTTTCACCAAATCGCACTCTGAATCAACCAAATTTGTCAACGCCACAGCCTCTTGTCACCAACGGTTCGAGTACAACCAAGGCTCGCATTGTCGATCGTCTAAAAGGAAAGACTGTCTATGCTCAAAGTAGTGACGAGAGTTCCGAGGATGAAGCAAACGAGCCACTGGAAGGAACGACATCTCAGCATTTGGAGGTACCAAGAACGTTTGTGCAATCTGTGTCTCAGGAGCCTATGCAGCACTCCCAGTCACAGAGCCGAGTGCAAACACAGCTGTCTTCAACCAGCCAAGGAGCTCAAAAGGTAACTTACGCTCGGTCACGCACGTATTTGCAGGATAGTCTTGAGGATATGATCTTTGGTGATCTACCCATTGATGCAACTGAACGACCCATTGCAACCGCCCGGCGAACCAAAGCTTCTCCAAGAACGACCTCAAAATCAAAGGCTAGTTTCAACAACGATTCGGACGAGGAATCTGTACAAGGCATTCGAAGTATACACGACCTCAGGGCAGCTGGACACAAGAGCAGGTTTATGGACGATGTTACACGTCTTCTTGATGATATCAAGAATCCAAAACCATCAACTCGATCGCAACGGCGCATGGCACTCATGGAACTTTCTGGCACACTTGCCGATGGTGAATTCGTTTCTCGATTCATCGAGAATGGATTCGATGCGAGCATAACTGCCCAGTTTCAGTATGCTGGCATGGACGTTCTAGCTGATATGTTGTTGTGTGTTGTCCTTACACGAATAGCACAAGCTTCCATTCCACTTCTCCAAGGTGGTGTTCTAGAATTCCTCACACCATACCTAGATGAAACAAAGGACATCAATCAGATCGCACGGGAGAGGAAGAGTAACATGTCCAAGGTTGCTCAATCTGATTACATCGAGTTCATGGACAAGGTGAAGTATTCTGATATCTGGGAAGACTGCTCACCAGAGTATCTGTCTCCTCGTTCAATCGCTCTCGTGAGCATCAACTGTATAGTTGTTGCCCACAGGCGCAACAAGAACAGTGGCACTATTCTCTCTCCCCAGACCGCATCGAAGCTCGTCAGTCTAGCCACCAATCATGCATCAGGGCCTGAGCATACCGCACAAGCTGTCATCAACCGGGCACTAGCAACACTTGAAGCTGCTACCACTCTCGATGTGGACAGCGCGTCATCGGATGTCTGGTCAGTCGAAATACTTGCACAACTTGCTGCTGCCCTGCCCCAGTTCCTTAGTATGTCAAGGCATTCCCAGGAACTTGCCCTTCGGTTCTGCTGCTCTGTGACCAATGACAACAAAGACAACAGCAGTGTGTTCTGTGAGCCTCATGTCATTCAACTGATAGTGTCGTTGGTCATTGACGGCTTCAATTCGCGCAACGCAGCAGTTGGGGTAGAGCTGGACTCTGACCACGACTTTCTGGTTCTAGCCCTTGGCTTGATGATTAACTTGACTGGAGTGAGCGACGCTGCACGCGAACATGCTGCTCGTGTAAAAGACGAAGGACTTGCTGCACTAGTAGACATCTTCGTCAAAGGTCAGAAGAAAGCAGCTGAGAGTCAGTCAGAAGAAGAGATGCAAGCCCACATTCCGTATGCTTGGTTGTCAGTTCTCCTCGGCTACATCTGCTTGAACAAGGATGCTAGAGCACAGATAAGCGGCTGGCTGCCCGGTGAGAATGGAACCGTCCTTGTGGATGCTGTGGAGGGTGTTGCGATGATGAGCCAGCAAGTGGACAGCCAAGTCGCGGAGGAGNAAGGGGAAATATCTTCAGGATTCACGCAGAAGCTACAGGCGCTCGTCGCTGATTTACGCGATGGCGTGTAATCGACGGCAGTCGAGACATGGAAATAGCCACGATGATACCCACTAGAAAGTATTCTATTAGATAATCAAAACGTCGCATAAGCACGTTGAACAGTGCATCTAGACTCGGAATGCTCAACAAACAGATCAGTTCTTCCAATATCTAGAGACAAGACATGTGGGTAAGCATAAGCATACGAGGTTCTGAGGGCAGCAATGTAAACAAGTGGTGGTGCTCGGTAGAGTATACAAATAGTGTTGAGCGAGTGTGTAATTTCGATCGAGTAATGGAGAATTGGCCTGACCAGTTAAACAAGCAGTTAGACTTTCGTCACCGCTCTCTCAATAGCGCCGCCAATCGGCTGCGATGCCCCAGACTTCTTTTGTTCATCCAAGAGAGCAGATCATCGCCGACTAGTTCAGAACCTAAACGTATAACGAGAACGAGATCCCCTCTGCCACTTGCAGCTCACAGCAGACACTTACCACTACAACACACACCCGTGCCATCAAGGTCTTGCTCTGGACACGAGACGACCCAACAACACCCACTCTCTATCTGCGCAGTTCACCACAACAGTGACACAAATTAATCAGCTCGCCTCTTAGTGAACCGACCACCTTTCACTCACTACATACCACCACGACCGTCGCGTTTGGACAGAAAGAGCTAGGACACAATGCCTCCACAACAGAAGCAGCGAAAGATGGCCATTGTCGGCAGCAGATCCGTGGGTAAGCTGTCAACAGCCATGCCACGACTGAAGCCAGCAAGCTGACACATCTCAGGCAAGAGCTCGCTGACTGTTCAGTTCGTCGATGGCCACTTTGTCGACTCTTACTACCCCACGATTGAGAACACCTTTTCCAAGGTCATCAAGCACAAGAACCAGGATTTCGCTGTGGAGATTATCGACACTGCCGGACAGGTACGCCATTATGGGGATAGAGTAACATCACAAGGACCATGCTGATACTTAAGCAATGAAGNNGACGAATACACTATTCTCAACAGCAAGCACTTCATTGGTATCCATGGATACATGATTGTCTACAGCGTCGGCAGCAAGCAGAGTTTCGAGATGGTGAGGATCATTCGCGACAAGATTCTGAATCATATGGTATGCCAATTCGTGACGCCTGCCCATTAACTCATCTCTAACACAACACTCCAGGGTGCCGAATCGGTCCCGCTGATCATTGTCGGCAACAAATCCGATCTGCGACCTGAGCAACGCCAAGTCAAGCCTGAGGATGGTCGTAAGCTTGCCGAGGAGCTCAATTGTGGCTGGACAGAAGCAAGCGCCAGGTTCAATGAGAACGTTGGTAAGGCCTTTGAGGGCATGGTAGCCGAGATCGAGAAGGGCCAGGAAGCTGGCCAGCCCAAGGAGGGCAAGAACTGCATTGTCATGTAAGAGAATCATCACGGTCATACTATCACTGAGGGACACTTCTGGGATCGGTAATACCGCACTCTCTGGATTGCGGTTGAAGCAGGCGCTTTCCCAGCGCTCAGTGAGGATGTGAAGGGCGAGGATCGGACATTGGTCCAGGGTCAAGGTTGTGCAACATGCACATTATGCAATCGCTGGCTTGTGGGTTTATCGGCAATGGTTTTTCACTGGAGTTCATCATAAGGCGCAGCTGCTGGTTAGGAACAGGGTCATGGGTATCAGGAGGCTTGAATTATATAAAGGCTCACGTCGAAACTACTGTCTAACTTGACGACTTTCGAGCTGCAAAGATATCGACTTAACGTGACACTATCAGCATAATATGCTCGGTCCTCGCTCAGCCGTGAGAGCAGGAAATCCGGGAAGGTACAGTGCACACAGTCAAAGATGAGTGAATGGTTCTTTTACGACATCATCTTGTGCGATGAACAAGCGCTGCCGCCGCAACAAGTGCTGATACGAGGAGAGGTGGCTGCTCCTGGCCGAATCATAGCCTCAAGCATTGTACGACAATAATTTTTGTTGATGCTCTGCCTGTACGATCTCGAGAAAGGAAAGTACCTGAATAAAATCATTGCTGCGAGGCAGGGTCCAGTCGTTCTGTGGGGCCTGGCCAGAGAGATGCGATGTCATGATTTACCATCCATGATTTTGAGTATAGTGATGGGAAACTCGTCGGGCGCCTGGATGATTAGTCCAGCGTATATGCTGACCTCGTTGTAAAAATATATGGGAAGATATAGACAGAATAAGACAGACAGAATGATAACGGTGAAGAGGTGCCACTGATGGTTTCCACGTTGGGAAGGAAGGGCCGAGCTCGATCTTGGCGGGGCGTTCTCGGGAAAACCCAGGAAGGCACGCACAGTGCCACAGCCAAATTCGAGATCCGGCTCACATTGAAGATTCCTTCTCCGACGACGACGACTTTTCCACAACCAGTCTTTAATTGCCATACAGAGACGCAAACATGGCTGTCGGCAAGAACAAGAGATTGTCAAAGGGCAAGAAGGGCCTGAAGAAGCGCACCGACNCCGTGAGTGAAGACGATTCGCTGCACCATTCGACATCGACGACCCATGGCCCCCATCAACACACTATACATTCGCGCGCATACTACACCACGAGCCTTTAACTGACACACTGCGCCAACAGCTTCGCCAAGAAGGACTGGTACAACCTCAAGGCCCCTTCCACCTTCGCCATCAGAGAGTACGTTTTCGCCAATCCGATTTGCGCCCGCCACTGGACGAAAAGAAAATTCTTTACTAACACACCACAAGTGNTTGGCAAGACCCTCGTCAACCGTACCACCGGTCTCAAGAACGCCAACGACGCTCTCAAGGGCCGTATCTTCGAGGTTTCGCTCGCCGATCTCCAGAAGGATGAGGACCACTCCTTCCGCAAGGTCCGCCTGAGAGTCGACGAGGTTCAGGGCAAGAACTGCTTGACCAACTTCCACGGTCTCGACTTCACCTCCGACAAGCTCCGCTCGCTCGTCCGCAAGTGGCAGTCCCTGATCGAGGCCAACGTCGTCGTCAAGACCACCGATGACTACCTCCTCCGTCTGTTCTGCATCGCCTTCACCAAGAGACGCCCCAACCAGATCAAGAAGACCACATACGCCCGCAGCTCGCAAATCAGACAGATCCGCAAGAAGATGACCGACATCATGCAGCGTGAGGCCAGCAGCTGCACTCTTTCGCAGCTTACCCAGAAGCTCATCCCCGAGGTCATCGGCCGTGAGATCGAGAAGTCCACCCAGGGCATCTACCCTCTCCAGAACGTCCACGTCCGCAAGGTCAAGCTCCTCAAGTCCCCCAAGTTCGACCTTGGTGCTCTCCTCAACCTCCACGGCGAGTCCAACACCGACGAGTCCGGCCAGAAGGTGTGTTCAGCCTCGACATCTCAATATATCTTCTGCCTAATACTAACCTGTCACAGGNTTGAGCGCGAGTTCAAGGAGACCGTCCTCGAGAGCGTGTAAGCATTTGACGAATGGATTAAGATGGGTTTGGGTCCGCATGACACGTTGTTGCCCGGCGTTCGACGTGGAAAAGGAATGCTTTAGGCATCTTCGTGTTAGCTACTTTTCATGGCAAAAAGAATCGTCAAAAGCTTTCCGAATTTTCCAATTTCAAATTTATGATACCACGCACATCTACGCCTTCGAACTTCCTTTGCCTGCACGACCTCTTGAGTGACTTGAAACACGATCTGTTATTCGGTTGATATCGATGGCTACATGCTACTTCTACTCTTTGTCCTGCAAAACTCGACGACGGCTGATTACATGCATTAGTCCATGACATACGAGTACACAGCGTGCAAACATACCGTTTCTAAATTCTTGAGGCTTCTCGCTGATGACCCAATGGCCGCTGTCGACGTCTGCAACCTCAAATCTGGGGAAGAATCTCCCAATGATGGGCAGCGTCTCGTCTGCCACATAGTGGCTCTTGGTACCTCTGACGAACAGAGTGGGGCCCTCCCATCGTGCTTCTTCTGGGTCGGTGAAGGGAAAGTCGGCCATGTTGTCTAGAGCGTTCGCTAGGTACTTGACAGGGACACGGAATCTCTGGATGCCGTCCTTTCCGCGAGCGAGGTTGGTGAGTAGGAATTGACGCACACCGACGTTTGACTCGAATTCGGCCAGGATAGCGTCTGCCTCGGATTGCTTCTGTACGTTGGCGTCTTCAATCTTGCGCATACCCTGGACGTATTTGCCAAAGTCGCTCTTCAAGGCTGCGTCGACAGGTGCGTTGTCGACGGGAATCAGACTTGCGATAGGCACTTTACCGCGCAAAGCAACTGCCATGACTGTTTTGGCGCCCNNCTTGTCCACCGTCAACATGGTTCTGCAGCATGGGGTTGTGGTATAGTCATGCAAGACGTACATGGAGTGGCCGATCAGAGCAGGACGCTCAATCTTGTGCTCTTGCAGAAAGCCTTCGACATCCTCGGCGAGGGCTGTGTAGTCGTGTCTGGGGTCATGGGGTGATTCGCCGTGGTTGCGCAAGTCCNNTGGACAGGTGATATCAGAGGTGGTGGTCGCAGACGTTCTGGAAGGGTGAGATACAATGGCGTAGACGGGACGGTTCAGATCACGAGCAAAGACTCTACGCTGTGGTTAGCCTCGAACAAAATGGAGAGTTAATAGATCTACTTACTTGCTCATGCTCCGGTTGTTCTTCTTGGAGCCGAAGAGTCCATGGATAAAGACGATCGGATCCTTCTTGGATTCAGGCTTCTCGGCTTCATAGAAGTCGTAGGCAAGTTTCAACTTGGCATTTATTGGGCTTGACGAGAATGTGCGGAGCTTGAGCGGTTGGAAGGCTTGCCGCGACCAGGCGAATGTTCTTGTTGCCAGCATCTTCGAATGCTTCGAGGTCACATAGTGCTTGATCCTGGACAAATGTTGAACGGAAATTGTTTCGGATGTTAGGGCATATCCGGCAACAAGAGTGAAGCTTCCTGCGGGCCGAGCCGCCGCTCGGACTTCATGATCCTCGCGCATGATCATGATCATGTTTCTTTTCACATGTCGATGCAACTTCTATCACATCCGTGTCCACCAAACATTCATAACATGAAACGCGCCTATCAAAACGACGAGCAATTTTCTGCAAAGCGACAGAGGAGCAATGGACACGATGGGCACTCAGATCATCGTCCCCGAGGCTTACACTCTCAATCTCGACACTCTAAAAACTCGCAATCAAACCAGCAAAATGCTCCACTGCCCGATTCTACCAAACATCTAGAATCACTACTCAAGGCTCTGGTCAATCGCGGAGACAGTACTAGACAACTTCTCGGCCACGAAGCATATGAAAGCGCCGTCAAATTATCTACATCTTTCTCTTCAGTCAACACAGCTACCGCCTCACTGGATCTGTTTCAACCTTCGACCGTCACAGGCGCTGAAGTCGGCTCCCACAACCTAAACACATCTTTCTCTTCCACATCTCAGCAGTTTCCTTTGCCAACACTACCTCAGGTTCCTGATAGTCCCTACTCACGGGCGCCTTTCGTCCACAAGTCTAGCAGCCAACACGATCGTACTTCTGCTATCGGCGACATGACATACGAGCGCCTGGAGTTTCTGGGAGATGCCTATCTGGAAGTCATCGCTACACGTCTCATCTTCTCGCGCTATCCTCATCTTGCCGCTGGTCGTCAAGCACAAATCCGCGAGCGCCTGGTCAAGAACGACACATTGACCCAATTCAGCATGGCCTACAAATTCCAGGACCGTCTGAAAGCTGGAGGAGGCGAGCGCGAACTTTCAAAGGCTTCTGGCAAAATTCTAGCCGATGTGTTCGAGGCTTACGTTGCTGCTATCATCCTCTCCGATCCGGTAGACGGCTTCAAGCGTGCAGAGACCTGGCTCACAGAGCTCTGGGCACCGATCCTACTCAGAGAATTTGGTCCCATAAGTTCAGATGGCGGTGCTACATTCAACGAGTACAATCAAAACGCAAAGCAGGAGCTTCAACAGAAGATCGTTGGCAAGGACGTCAAGCTTGAGTACCTTGAGAACAGACCAATGGAACAGACTAAGCACATGCAAAGATACTTCATCAGCTTGTTTCTAACAGGTTGGGGCTACGAGAAACAACTTCTTGGTTCCGGCGAGGGTCAAAATAAGGTCGAGGCAGGTAATCGCGCTGCCATGGATGCTATGGTTAAAAGCAAGGACATCATTGATGAAGCCGCTCGCAAACTCAGCGCTTTGCGTGAGCAGAGGAAAATGGAAGCTGCTGCCAAAGAGCTCGAGGCAAGTATGGTCCAGCGGTAGGCGTTGAGTGAGAATATGGGCAACCCGGCGTGGGTTCTACTAGCTCATGTTGGCCCATCATTCTTAAGCTTTCAAATATACCCCTTCAATCGATGTAGTTCATCAAATGTCACAAAACACAACGCTCATCAGAGCCACTCTGCACCACAAGATCACTGCATGTATGTTACGCTGTGATTGTTGCTAGACAACCAATACTCGAACATTGACAAGAAACAGAGTTTCTTATCCTCTGGTTTCGTGGATAAGTATTAATGTCGATAGCTGATTCCTGCTATCGTTGTTCAACGAGGTGTGGTATATCATCCTCTACCCACTTCCTTCCTCAGTCTGCCAGCTGCGCTGGTTGGTGGTGCTTCTGGCCAGCTGTCAACTGCCTCCTCAACCTCGTCCAGGAAGCTCGCGCTGTTGTGTATTGAAGTTCCTCCTAGCACCACCCTGACATCCGGACTACTAGCGTTGACCTGTGCGACCATCTTCGCTTCCTCATACGTAGCACCGCCAATCATAAACACAATGATGTCTTGCGGCTTGTCTCGTGTAGTACCTCCGCCTTCGACGAAGGGGTACTGATTGTCTCGAAGACGACCTTTGATCAAATCCTGTATCGTTGTCTCTAAACGGGGCGAGTGCTGTGTGTATACATTCTCAACTCCACCAAGACCTCGGTTGAAGCGCTCTCGAGCACCTTGGAATATGGAGGACGGTTGGAAGAGATCTGGAATAGCGCCAGTCTGCGGCAAAGATTGCAAAGAATGCGCGTAGGTAAGAAGCTTGGGTATCAGGTTGATGCGATGGCGGGAGAGACCACCAGCTACGGCTAGAAGGTCCATAAGTGCTGGTGTCGAGTTTGAAGGATGAGAAGCGTATCTAAGAGCGTAAATAGCTACCAAGCGCAGTTTGTTGTCTGGAGGCGTTTTCGGATCCTGTATAAGGCGTTGCAAGGTCTTCAGGTCATTCGAGTGGTTCTCATTGCAAGCAAGACTTTGTTCCAGCTCGCTGATATCCAAAAGGTTCTCCTCTCCGACTCTGCGACTGAGTTCGGTGACTAAAGTGACATGCTTGGTGACATTTCCTGATAGGCGGCGAAACTCTGGATAGTCTTCTACAAAACGCTTCATGTCCTCAATGGACTCAAGCTTGTGACTCGACTGTTGCTTTGATGCGAATTGCTCGACATAATCTTTAGCATTTTGCCCGAGATCGCCGAAGTTAAGATACATGTTCTTNTTGAAGAACGGATCTTGATCTTGGCTGATAAAAATTTCCTAGACGAACTCAGTAAAGACAAAATATTGATACGGGAAGGACATATAGCGTACCTTGAACTCTGGCCGGACATCTGGTACATGGCTGAGATTGACTCGGCCGTTTTTGATACCCAGGAGTTCATGCACCATGGCTTGATAGGTCCATTGGGTCAGCAATGGAGTAACGGGATCGTCTCTTCGGTCGACAATGAGAAGTATGGGGGCGGTGTCGGTCTTTCTGAAGTCGAATAGTTGTTCCTCTTGGGTCATCTGGTATCGAACTTCTGTGGCTAGCTTNTTCGCAAGTAGACTATTCTTCTGGAAGCGGATCATGGGCCGTTTCTTGAGAGATAATAGCAGAGCAATAACACCGTCGGTAGCCCTTGACAGAGAATCCTGGTTCCACATATCGGGGCTTGAGCTCCAGAGGCGGTGTTCAAGGGCGAGTGAGGTAAGGTCTGGATTGACGACCAAGTAATCGGCGAAACATTCATGGACGGCTTTCACGACCTCGTGATCATCGGCTTCGGCAAGGCGTTCAAGGGAGGACTTCTTGACTATGTTGCTAAAGTCTGACCTTGTATCAGTCAGAAGATCGGTCCGTGGTGGTTGCAAGATGGAACATACANNGATGTGGTATTCGCCATATTTGGGATCGCGAAACTCGTCTATCAGGAATTGGATACTGTCAGGAGAAGGGCGTACGAAACAGAGGCAGCGAAGATGGCGCATCTTCTCCCTGTTGTGGTTGTCCAAGCGATCGGTCAGGTAGACTTGGTGGTTTAGGAGTGCGGATTGCGTTGTCGCTGATGACACGACCGAGACCNNTGCACTAGGAGTTAGCTAGAGGCTACCTATCATCGTCGTGCGACTCACAGTATCGTTGTCCAAGAGTAGTATCTTCATTTTGGCAGCGTTAGAGGTGGTAGCGCCATCTCCAGTTGACACCATCTTTGTCACGTAGCCCGAAACGGCTTGGAACGCGTCCATGGCTGCTGGGGAAGCCAAATGCCCTTTGAGAGAGAGATGGTATATCGCGACTGTGTTGCAGACTTCGAGAGTCCAGCGAAGGTCGGGTGTTTGTTGTATGATCCAAGCAGTGGAGTATGATGGTCCCCTCCGTCCAAGCTCCCTTATGTGGGGTCGGTAATGCCACCCTGTCCTTCGACATCCAGGAAATTAGTAGACAAGTTCAATCACGATATTATATCAACCTTGACCCATTCTTCAAGAATCGATCTAAGAGCCAATATTTTGACTTCTTGTATTGATTCGTGGTGCAGTCAAGTCAGTACGTTGTCTTGAGAATGAATAAAATGGCTTTGTATTCGATCTTGAACTTGAAACTTGCCGACGGCAAAGGAAGTCGGCCAACTCGTAGATCCCCATATCTAGATAGATAGCCCGGACTCAGGTGACTTGGTGCTCATTTCATTTGATCAGTAGCACATCCCTCCGCACTGTCTTTCGACTCTGGTCTTCTGGTCATCTTCGTGCTGCAATGTCGAACTTGCGTGACCAACTAGTCCAAGATGGTTTTGTGCGGATCCCTTCAGCTCTTCCACAGGATCAACTTGAAGCTCTGAGGGCTGCTTGTCAAGATGTTACTCAGCTAGCAAGAGCCGGAGAGTGGCCCNTTGTGAGAACTCTCCCAAAGCAGTTCCCTCCCTGGAGCTCAGACACATCGAAAGGCATCTGGGGTGTCCAACACCTCATGCACCCGGATCTCCCTCATCACAATACCTTCGCCGCATCGTACTTTGCGCCTTACATCATCAACGCAGTGACCGAAATCCTACAATGTAGCCCTAGCGACCTGGTGCTAGAGTTATACAACCTCTTGATCCGTCCTGACGCGGACTTCGCTCTTCGGTGGCATCGGGATGACATTGGTCCGGAAGTGTCAGCTCAAGAGGAATTGAACCGTCTGCAGGAGCCCATGCTGCATGCCCAATGGAACTTAGCCTTGTATCCTGATCGTTCTTTAGTCGTCGTACCCGGCTCCCATGTACGTTCAAGGACAGAAGAAGAACGAAGCGCAGACCCATTCGAAGAAAATTTGCCAGGACAAATGGTCGTCGAAATGAATGCTGGCGATATCATCTTCTACAACAACAACATTCTACATAGAGGCGTCTACAGCAGCGAAGCGGAGAGGATGACTTTACATGGATCCATGGGTATTGTTGGCGCTGACCCCGCCAGAGCTAGGAACGTGCTGCAGCATGGAGTCGGTGCTTGGGTTGATCGTTGTGACTTCAGCAGGTTACAAGACCAGGTAAACGATCAACAGCTTTCTACTTTGGCACAAGACATGCGAAGCAGGCTGGTCACGATGGGCTCGGGCCAGGTTCTGAGCTTCTCCCAGCCGTTCAACGAGTGAGGGGTTGACACGAACTCGAGGACCTTCGTCAAACGGTCAAACCTTTCTGGAATGTGGCTTGCGACGCCAAGTTGGACTGGGTTCTACTTCGAATGGAATCGGATCTTAGACAGAGTATATGTCGCATGGTGCCGTGTCCGGTGTCGGTGAGGCCGAAGCCATTTGTGACCTCCTCGTGTACTAAGAGACGTAACGCGTGTAGCTATGAAAATGCACAATACTATGAGGAAACAGGAAGATATCCACTGAGAAGCGACGACATATCGGCTCTCGATGGACCTGCCTCTTCTTCAAGAATATCTGTGCCTTTCTATAGTGTACATTTTGCTCGTCGTCGCAAGCGGAGTTCAATGGAGGTTACAGAGTTTAGAACACGGGAGGAAGGATGATCGCGTAAATTCCAGAGAAGAGACGACTCGGCATACACGGGAGTTTTTCTCCACATCTCTCCAGGTTTTGTCCGAGGGCCAAGGAGCAATGACGCGCATCATGATCCCCCCCGCAACAATATTGCCAATGCACGATGGAGCGAGCCATGCATCTTTATGATATAAGGACGCCATGTCTCGAAACCTTTGAGCTGATCTTATATTGTTTCCTGCAAGATGGCTGGTATGCGAGTCTTACTGCCTGGTTTGCTGGCGATTCTGCCCCACTGTTTAGCACAATATGCCGATTTCTCCATACCTTCGACATATACCAACTGGGACAATGAAGGCTGGGAATTGAGCACAGATCGCCTGATTCAGGGTCAATACCAGTCTCGTGCGCCTATGGGTAATGGGTATGTTAAACACTCACTTCAACCACCTTAGAATGATTTCGTCTGACCAGTATGTAGATTAATAGGCTGCGGGCTCGCTGCTGCAGGTCCCTTCTTCGAGGCAGATGTCAACCTGACCGATCCCAACGGTGGTAACCTACCAATCAACGGATGGCCTTTGGACAATCCCAGACAAACTTTCTGTACGGTCTCGGGTTTCTTCAACTCTCAGAGAAACACCACTAGAACCAACTTCCCCGAACTGCTTCTGAAGGNNGGTGGAGAAAGCGTGATTGCTGGTATTCCCAACTGGCCGAACCTGATCCTCCAAGTCGAAGGTGCCACTCTGAATGCATCTGTGGATAACTCTACAATCTCTGACTTCAAGTCCACAAGATCGCTGAAGAATGGACTTCAGACATGGAACTACACCTGGACTCCAAGCCCAAACACCAGTTTGGCTGTCTCTTATGAGATGTTCATGGATCGCTCTCAACCAAATGTAGCTGCAGTCAGACTCTCCGTCAAATCCGCCTCTTCAATCAATGCTACCATCACCGATTTGATCGATGGAAGAGGTGCAGTTCGATCTGATCCCCATTCCACAGGTATGCTGGACAACTCCAGCACGATATATTCCGCAGTATCGCCGCACTGGCTGGGGAACATTACTGCTTGGATCTTCTCGACCGTAGAAGGACCAGGTCTATCTGTTTCGTCTCGCATGAATGCCTCATCCAGTTTCTACCTTCCGTCCAATGACAGCACCATCGGACAATCCTGGAATGTAGCATTGAATGCTGGTTCAACCGTCACTGTATCGAAGTACGTCGGTATTGCGTCTTCTGATGGATTTAGTGACCCACAGTCTGTTGCTCAAGCTGCATCTCTGCAGGCTTCCAAGACTGGTTTCGATGAGCTATTCAAAGGTAGCTCGCAAGCCTGGGCCGAGATCCTAACAGACGACATGGTGGACGATTACACTCTCCCTGATGGTTCTCTCCCACAAGACCAGAACGTGGTCGACATGCAGATCATCTCAAAAGCCAATGCTCACTATCTACTTCAGAATCTCCTGCCCGAAGATGGAAGTGATTTGAACCACTGGTCCATCAGTGTAGGTGGGCTCGGGTCAGACTCCTATGCTGGACTGATCTTTTGGGATGCCGATATTTTCATGTCGCCTGGAGTTTCTGTCTCGCATCCTAAATATGCCGCTCAGATCCCCAAATACCGTGTCATGTTGTCACCGCAAGCAGCGATCAATGCTCGGGAGAACGATTTCTCGAGCGAGGCTATAATATATCCCTGGACAAGTGGCCGTTATGGTAACTGCACCGGCACGGGACCCTGTGTTGATTATCAGTACCATCTGAACAGTGACATCTTCCTCAACAATTTGCTATACTGGCGAGTCACTGGGGATGACAGCTGGTTTAAGAATCAAGCCATCCCTGTCAACGACGCGGTCGTGCAGATGTTCTCCGAACTGGTTCGCTACAACCAGACTGTTGGTGGATACTCGATTTCTAATCTTACTGATCCAGATGGCAAGTTTAATTTCATAGGTGTACATGGTGCTAAGCTAATATCACACANNGAGTATGCAAATCAGGTTCCTGATGGTGCTTACACGCTAGCCTCAGTCGCCAAGATCATCGAGTGGACTGAGGGATACTCTGAAGAGTTCTCGTTGGATGTCAAAAGCAACTGGTCATCGATCGCAGAGAACGTTGCCTTGCCTTTTGCGCCGTCAGGAATCTTGACAGAGTTCCTTGGTGCAAACAATACGGCAGTGATCAAGCAAGATGACGTTGATCTGATCAACTATCCTCTGGACTACAGCTCTGAGAATTACACCAGAGCAGACAAGCTCACTTCATTGGACTACGTAAGTACTAGCTTGGACATGCTCCTCCAGACACATACTAATGAGAAGTAGTACGCTGTCAAGCAATCTCCTGATGGACCTGCAATGACTTACAGTCTCTACTCAATTTCCGCCAACGCACTTTCTCCATCTGGTTGTTCTTCGTTTACATACGCACTGAATGGATTCAAAGCCTACACTCGTGCGCCTTGGTATCAGTTCTCCGAACAGCAGGTTGACAATTTCACGCTCAACGGTGGTACGAACCCAGCATTCCCTTTCATGACTGGAGCTGGTGGCTGGCATCAGGTCGGTCCCATGGGATGGCTCGGTGCTCGAGTGGTGGAGGATCAACTTATCCTCCAACCAGCTCTACCGCCTCAAATCCCCTACGTCAGCCTCCGCACAATCATCTTCGGCGGAGCAGGAATCAAGGCTACCATGAACTACACTCACACCAATCTTACCCGGGTGGACGTATCCACCTATCTGCCAGCCAACAGTAGCGACATTTATGCCAATCAATCAATGCCGATCGCGATCGGGTTCTCCATTGAGGAAGGCCGTAACATCAGCATAGCTGTTGGTCAGACGCTGACGATAGAGAACCGTGTATACTTCGACAACATCACCACGGCAGGAAATCTCGTCCAGTGCTTGCCAGTGATGTCCGAAGGAGAGTATCAACCGGGTCAATTCCCTCTTGCAGCTGTTGATGGAGCGGCCAGTACTCGCTGGCAACCCAGGACTCGTCAACCTGCATCTCTGACAGTTGACATGCAGAACGTAGACTACCAGCCACTGACTGGTGTATCGTTCGACTGGGGCAGCCGTCCGCCGACAGCAGCTCGCGTTCTTGTCTACAACTCTACAAGCGGATCGAATGACAGTTCTACTGATATTCGAACTGCAGCCTTTTCTGACATTGCCATCTCGATGCCGTATAATGCTGCTACCAATGATATCGTCCAGGAGTATACGGGTAATATGTCTTACTTCAGGTTCTCGACTCCTATCTGGTCAGGCCAGTATGTCACACTCGAGATCAGTGGCTGTCAAGCAACAGGCGACGAGTTGGGCGCAACAGTAGCCGAGTTCAATCTATTGGGTGCTGACGGTGCAAGTGTGGTCGGGAGCGGTGCCGGTGCCAACGGAACATCGTCGAACGCGACCACGAGCGTTGTAACTCCGAGTTCAACGAGAGGATCAGTGAGCTCCCTGGCGACTGCATCGATTACGGCGACGCGTACTCCAAGCTCTCCGTCTCTTCTTGCATCAAACACAGGAATCAAGCCTGTCAGCAGGTCTGAATTCTGGTGGATGTTTACCAGTTTCGTGATGGTTGTTGCCTTGCTGTAATTTTACAGAAGTCGTTGCATGTAGTAGTGGATACTTAAATACCAAGAACACGGCTAGATGACTAGATGGCTCGCGAGAAACAAAGGAGAGGAAGAAATGAGATGTTAGGCAGAATCTTGATAGTCAGCCATCACAGTATTCGAGGCAAACTTGTGCAATCAAGAGTTGATAATGCAAATGTGCGTGATATGCCAAACAAAGACACAGATAGAAGTGCTTGGAAGAAGTTGGAGGGCAGGTGAAATTTGGTTAGGGTCCAGCCCCACGGCGACAGCCGACCGAGGGGGACCGTGGACGTGTTCATAACTCCAGTTCTTTCCCCGTCAACCACTATCCTTGCTTGCTCGTCAATCGCAAACCACAGCAGAAACCCGTCAAGATGGCTCTCAACCCCCAAGTGACCAACCTGGTCATCATCCTGTACGCACGCGACACCTGTGGAGATGGGCCGGACGCGAAAACTGACCAGGCGGCAGGTNTCATGATGCAGGTTTCCAAGAAGGTGCCTTTCGAGGAGCCCAACGTCCTGATGGGAGTTCGCGCACTCTACATTGTGTCCAACCTGATCATTGCCGGCATCTACCTCTACGTGCAGGCGCAGATCAACAAGAAGAAGGGTCAGTAGCATCCGGGAAGCGCGGCAGCGAACAGTATCAAGCTGACCGAATCAACAGATCTCACTGTCATCAAGTACGTTGAGCCTGCACCTATGGGATCGACCGAGGAGCCCAAGCCCGTTACCACTACCGTGCACGCATACGACACTCAGCAGCTCCGCGGCTTGTTCAAGAGCCAGCTTATGGGAGTTGGCATGATGGCCGTCATGCACCTCTACTTCAAGTACACCAACCCTCTCCTCATCCAGTCCATCATTCCCCTCAAGGGCGCCTTCGAGGGCAACCTTGTCAAGGTCCACCTGTTCGGACAGCCTGCAGTTGGCGAGCTCAAGAGACCCTGGAAGGCTTCTGGTGGTTTGATGGGCATGCAAGGTGCCGGTGACATCAAGACCGACAAGAAGAGCATCGAGGCTGCTGAGAAGGCTGGCCGCGGTGGTGCCAAGGAGGAGTAGAGAGCTAAGCACGAGCGCGAGCACGGCATATAATTATGCGCGTGCCTGTACGTCTAGGTAGAAAAGTGGATGCGTAATTCTGTCATAGTACAGGGCAAACCACAAGCATGTTCGAAATGGCCAAAACAATTGACCCAGTGCCAGTGCGATGGTTGGTGTTGATACGTGATTAATGCTTGGGTTAAGGGGGTGATTAATTATTGTTGCGGAGAGCTTGTGAGTTTAGCCGATGTATGTGCTTTGTGGACGTGCGTGGCCGGAGCGGTGCTTTGGGTGCATGTGTTAAGTTAGCACAGTCGACCCGTACATGACATTGCACAACCGACGACGACGACGACTGCCCGAGCTGAGCTAACACCGGCAAGCGCCAGGCAGCACCACCCACTCGCCAATGCTCCAGACGTCCTGAAGCGCACCACCCCCGACAGAGCAGGAGAGAGCGACGACGAGAGAGCGCGTTCGAGGCAGAGGCAGCACGAGACCGGCTGCCATGGCATACCAACAAACGGGCGGCATGCTCAACAACGCCGCGAATGCCGCCCAAGCGAACGACCACCATGGACCCCAGGGTGCCGAGTACACATTGCAGGGTATGTCTGACCTGAACGCCGACCTGCCTTGGCCTGGCTGACGCTACCAACACANNGGCGTCATGCGCTTTCTCCAGATCGAATGGCACAACCACGAGCGAGCTCGGAACGCATGGGACATTGAGCGCGCTGAGATGAAGGCCAAGATCGCAAAGCACGAGGGCGAGTGTCGCCATGCAAAGAGAATCAATGAGCAGCTCGAACGACAAGTGCGCATGCTGGAAAGCGCCCTCAAGCAGGAACGGAGGAAANAGGGCAGCGATCCCAATGCCCCTCTACAACCAGACACTGCTGCCTCGCAGTCTACCAGGCGTCAGTCTATACCGAGTCAAGTCGCACAAGGCCGTCCCACTGATCTGTCATGTCTAGCATCCCACGACGTCCACAACTCGTTCCTCGACACAACCCCTGACAAGCAACAATACAGAGACAAATCCAAAAAGTTCCTGGACCGATGCCTCCACGAAGTTCAATATCTGCTGACTCCTCCACCACACCCTCCGCCGCCTCAGTTGTCCTTGCAGAATCCCTCGGCTTCGTACACTGGTCTACCTGATCCGCCAGTCTCTCTCGATGAGCTCTACCTGCGTCGCGCTGGAAGACCGTACCCTCCTTCTAATCATGTACAGCTGCAGCCCTCAGTCAACCTTTCCGCCGAGGAGCAGAAGCGTCACCTCGCTCTGTCTATGCCTCCTGCACAACCTCCTACCCATACTCTACCTCAGCCTCCACAGTCTCCATCTGTACCGCTGGACGAGCCTGTAGAGCAGGTCACACACTCGTACGACTCTTACGGTCGTCCAGTCGCCTCTACTCCAGATGCAGCTCCTCGCTCCATTGTTACCCAGGACTCGTCGGCTGATGGCTGGAACTTCGATGACCAACAACCTTTACCCGAACAACCTCCTGCTGAACTACCCCAACCTCCCCGAAGACCTGACACCGATTTGTTCCCTAGTGCAGCAAACCCTCCTTCAAGATCTCCTCCTCGTACCGGTTCAGGCCGTCGCAGATCCTCCGGCTCGCAAGGCATGGCCAGGAGAAGAAGCTCTGGTTCCCACGATCTTCACGACAGTGGTTCAGAGCTTTCCGCAAAGACAGATCCTTCTCAATTCAAGGTCAAGTTTGCTCTCCGTGGCCATCTCGATGTTGTCCGCTCGGTGATTTTTACTGGTGGCGGCAGCCCTTCTGAACCCGAGATCTGCACGGCTGGCGACGATAGCACTATCAAACGATGGATCATACCTGCCAGCTACAGCAATTTCCAAAACTCTGCGAACAATGATCTTGATATTGCTTGTTACTTTACCCACCGTGGACATGACGGCGTTGTTACTTCTCTCGCCGCATGCCCTTCAACCAGCTTCTCTACCGGCGGTCGTGTATCAGGAGACGGGTGGATCTTTTCGGGTGGTCAAGACGCAACAGTACGTGTTTGGGAACGTGGTCGAGTTGATCCGAAGGCCACTTTGGAAGGCCACACAGACGCTGTCTGGACTGTGTGTCTCCTGCCTGGTACCGTCGCATCGGTTTTCGGTTCCCAAAGCTCGAACTATGGTGGCCCTGACCGTATTCTGCTCGCCACCGGTTCAGCAGATGGCACTGTCAAAATTTGGTCTGTCAGTGCGCCTCCACAGCTGGTTTCTCCACAAGCAGGATCGCGACGTGGTGGTAGCCGTCGTCATTCTGTCACATCTGGTAGCAACCATCCCAGTTCGCCTCAGCCCAACGTGGCTACAAGTACGCCCTTCCACTATACGCTTGTTCACAGCATTCAGCGCGAATCTGCTTCAGGCGCTACGCCTACTTGCATTTCTCCTCTCAGTCCTTCTGGCGAGAATTTCGTCGTATCATATACCGACTCAAGTGTTCTTATCTTCGATACACGGACCGGTGAGGAAATTATCGGAATGGCCAGCAATGAGACGTATGACGGAACTCTTTCTACAAGCATCAATGCCGTAGTTGCCACCAGCAGTGCATCACTTGGCCTGGAATCGGGCTCCTCGTACATGGACAGAGCGGATCAAGAGGAGTCTGTAGGCGCTGGACCGACAGGCTCGGCGCAAGGTGTTGAGGGCGTGATTGTCAGTGGCCACGAAGACCGCTACATCAGGTTCTTCGACGCGAACAGTGGTAAGTTTCATTGCTGACAAAAGCTCGAGATCAATCTTGCTAATTCACGCTAGNGACAATGCACGTACACAATGCTCGCACACCCCTCGGCCATCTCATCATTATCATTGTCCAAGGACGGTAGAGAGGCAGTTTCAGCAGGTCATGATGCATCGATCAGGTTCTGGTCGCTTGAGAAGAGACAGTGCACGCAGGACATCACGTCGCACCGACCCATGAGGGGTGAAGGTGTGTGTAGCGTGGTGTGGAGTCAGGATGGCAGATACGTCGTCAGCGCAGGAGGCGACGGCGTAGTAAAGGTGTTTGCGCGATAGCGTCACCGTAAATCTACCTTGCGCGTACTGGACTTGATCTAGTACTTGAACGCAGAGCACATCTCGAGGCCAAGAAGGAGGCTGAGGTCTTGCTAGACAGCATCATTGTACATTAATGGGGCCACCAGAACCCTTTTCCCAATCCACATGTTGCAAACGTGAATGTAAAGTCATGTTCGGTTTTATTGCTATCTGTAGAGGAATATGAACCTATCTGATGTTGGGCGGAAAAGCAAGCCCATGAGACGGATGAGCCAAAACCCTACTTGGTGCTTGGAGTGAGTGGTACAGCATCATAATGTCGTGTTCGCGTAACGTGCATTTTTTGTCACAAAGGCATGGCAATTAAAAGAAGGAAGGATAGAGGACAATCAAAAGGCAGATTACGCCTCGCCAAACAGCCTTGCCGTGATGTCACCCATGTACTCTTCCTCGAGTTCGTAGTCCTCGCCGTCGTTCTTGTCAATACCAGTGAACTCAAAGGCGGCAACTACGGTTGGGACGTCAAAGCCCATGGCAGAAAAGCGGTCCACCAAAGATTTGTTGTATCCGTGATACNNCTGTAGCACGTGTGTTAGCCAAGTCTGTTTCTACACCAGTTGGTGCGTGGAAGCGTACTGGGCGAGCTTTGCGGCTTCTGCCCTCTCCCTTTTCTGGTCGTCCTTGTGCTTCAGTGTCTCTTCGGTGACACCTCCACTTCCCTCTGCACCGGTGCTGTCTGAGCCGGGAGGACCTTGGGGAGCACCAGCGTACTTGATTGCCCATTCACGGGCAACGTGTTCAAACTCTTTCGGATTCGTAATGAGCATGCGAGCAACTTCAGCGTCTTGAGGATCCTTTGGTTCGGGAGAGGATAGTAGTGACTGAAGCGATATGAGGGCCGACTTGAGGGTGAGGACTGGGGACCAGGCTGAGCCTAGAGTGTCGAGGCAGATGGCGCCNCTGAGGATCGGATTAGCAAAGGGAGACTTGAGGGGTATAGTGGTTGGACATACGGTGACACTCGAGATGTTTGGGTGCCAGATCTTCGTGGTGAACTTCATGACGGGTGGCTGAAAAGGATAGTCGTTGGGGATCTTGATGTCGACGTTGTAGGTGGCACCATGGTAGGGGNNAGTGTCGGGAGGGCCAAGGAAGACGCCCTTGAAATGTGTCAAGTCATCGAGAGTGTCGGAGCCGGTTTGGGCCTTGTTCAGCGGCTCGAGCGAGACGCCCGAGTGCGAGTCCTTCTGAACGTCCTGAATCTCCTTGACCAGGCGGCGGTTTCTGTTCGCCGCCATAATTACGGATCTTGCCAAACGGTGGCACAGAGAGCGAGTGCTTCGATCAGAGTTGGAAGTGTATAGGTCGAGTCCGGAGCCGAGTGAAGGACGGGTTCGAGCTTGTATATAGAATGAGGACAGGTTAAGATAGTGAGACCAGAAGGTGTGTGAGAGGTAGTCGAGCAGATGTGATTTGAGCGTATGTCTCTTGAATCAAGGTGGAAGGTGAGTTGACGTGGTGCACAACAGGCACATGTCATTCATTCATGGCGGCAACACTGAGCTTTGACCAGCCGCGCGCATCATCGCCGACACAATCGACCGACCCTCAGTCTGCAGCTCCCAGCACCCTTTGCCCATCACTTCGCCATCCATCCACACTCGTCTTTCAACTCGTCAAGTCTGTCAAAGCACTCGCTGTCTGAAATCTTGACACAGAACACAACCTCGCCCGCCCAGCTCTAGCCACTGTAGCCAACTTCCGCATCAATCATGGTCCGCCTCCGTCTCGTCGCTTGTCTATCCTTTCCATCGTGCTGACCATCACACAGGGTGCGAACCAGTCTGGCCTTGGAGGTGGTCCTCCCGGTCAGGGAGGCGACAACAAGGACAAGAAGGATCCCAAGGTAACTTCGCCTCCAACCANCCTTCTCATAACAGATACTCACATGTCCACAGAAGGATAAGCCCAAGTACGAGCCTCCGCCACAGCCTACTACTCGCATCGGCCGCAAGAAGAGAAAGCAGGCCGGCCCAAATGCTGCCGCCAAACTCCCCAACATCTATCCCACCGCTCGCTGCAAGCTCCGATACCTGCGCATGCAGCGCATTCACGACCATCTGTTACTAGAGGAGGAATACGTCGAGAACCAGGAAAGATTGCGCAAGGCCAGAGCTGCTACCGCCCAACAACCCTCATCCGCCCCTGCTGATGCTGATGCTCTGGACCGCAACGCCGACGAAAGAAGCCGTGTTGATGACATGAGAGGCAGCCCCATGGGCGTCGGCAACCTGGAGGAACTTATCGATGACGACCACGCCATTGTTTCGTCTGCCACTGGTCCCGAATACTATGTCAGCATCATGTCCTTTGTCGACAAGGACCTGCTCGAGCCTGGCGCCAGCGTTCTTCTGCATCACAAATCCGTCTCGGTCGTTGGTGTCTTGACAGATGACGCTGACCCTCTCGTATCAGTCATGAAGCTTGACAAGGCCCCTACCGAATCATACGCCGACATTGGTGGATTGGAACAGCAGATTCAAGAAGTCCGTGAAGCTGTCGAGTTGCCTCTTCTTCATCNNCCTGAACTGTACGAGGAAATGGGCATCAAGCCGCCAAAGGGTGTTATCCTTTACGGTGCTCCCGGCACAGGAAAGACATTACTTGCTAAGGCCGTTGCAAACCAAACCAGCGCTACCTTCCTGCGTATCGTTGGTAGTGAGCTGATCCAGAAATACTTGGGTGACGGTCCCAGACTTGTGAGACAGCTCTTCCAAGTTGCCGCAGAACATGCCCCCAGTATTGTTTTCATCGATGAGATCGATGCTGTTGGTACAAAGCGTTACGAGTCCACTTCTGGAGGTGAGCGTGAGATTCAACGTACTATGCTTGAGCTTCTGAACCAGCTTGATGGTTTCGATGATCGTGGTGATGTCAAGGTCATCATGGCCACCAACAAGATTGACACGTTGGACCCTGCACTCATCAGACCTGGTCGTATCGACCGCAAGATTCTGTTCGAGAACCCAGACCGTGAGTACTTTGAAACCTGCACATCCGACTTCAGCTAACATGTTTTGCAGNAAAACACCAAGCGCAAGATCTTCACCCTCCACACATCGAAGATGTCCCTGGCCGATGATGTTGACCTAGAAGAGTTCATCAACCAGAAGGATGACCTTTCAGGCGCTGATATTCGTGCCATGTGCAGTGAAGCTGGTCTCATGGCATTGAGAGAGCGCAGAATGAGAGTGAACATGGCCGACTTCAGACAGGCAAGAGAGAGCGTGCTCAAGACCAAGAGCGAGGGCGAGCCCGAGGGTCTTTATTTGTAGTTTTGGTCATTAGAATGCTGGACCACGTGCATGACCGATCGTTGTAATACTATAGCATACAATGGGAACCCAAACAGATGATGATATGAGAGCTGTCTGTGCATGTTTTGTGTATTTTGTGTCTTTTGTTCGGTCTGTAGGAAAGATCATCGCGGAACGGCAAGAAGCTTCCAACAGGAACTTCGAAAAGCCGACCTCGGCGTGATCATCATCAATTATAGCTATACCTACAAACCTACTTCTACCGAGTCAATTGCTTCTTGAACACCTGGGTACTGCTGCGAATGCTTTGCTGGATCTGACAATAATTCATATATCGGAGTAGTGCACACGTGCAGGGATGCAGTCACACGAGCAGATTGCCTACCTAGGCCCAAAAGCTTCGTATACACATCAGGTGAGATATAACCACATTTTCGGCTGCTTCCTATCTCTACAAACATGGACCTTCAACCTTGAGAATCCAGAAAATTCTGCATTGAGATTCTTCTTACGGTCCAGAAAAACGAAGTCTTTTCCAATCCCCTATGCAGAATCACAATTCTTCCTATGGACATGAGGCTCATTATTGGAACAGGCAACATTAAGCGCTTTTGATTCAGACAACTACACATTCTCGCCACAGACAACGATTGAAGATGTCTTTAGCCAAGTGCAGTCTGGAAAGGCCGGGTTCGGTGTAGTCCCTTTCGAAAACTCGACCAACGGATCTGTAGTCTTCACCTTGGACCTCTTTGCCGACCAGAGCGCAAAACACCCAGATATTGTGGTTTGCGGTGAGCGCTACGTCGAGGTACATCACTGCTTGCTTGGACATCCCGCAGCTTCTGGTCAAGGGCATGCAACCGCACCAACCAAGGCACTCCAGGAAGGAACCAAGAGTCCAAGCAGTTCTGGCCATGCTACACCTATTCCTGGCAACCCCAATCCCAGCAACTCGCGCGCAGCTCCATTGACTTCTCTCTCACATATCAAGAAATTGTATTCGCATCCGCAAGCTTGGGGCCAATGCAAGACCTTTNTGTCCTGCTATCTCAAGGGTGTCGAGCGACAGGACGTTTCATCCACTTCCCGCGCAGCGGAACTTGTGGCTGCCGACGAGACAAACACGACAGCAGCTATTAGTAGCGGGATTGCAGCTCAGATGACCGGCTTGGACTTTCTGGCACGCGACATTGAGGACGAAAAGGACAATGCTACACGGTTTTTCATCATTCGGAGAAGAAGTCTTGAGGACACGTCTCCTGCTTCCGACAAGGAGGACAGTCAATCGCATACTCGGGCATACAAGTCGCTGCTTTCCTTCACTGTTTCTCACACCGATGCAGGAGCATTGGCCGACGCCCTGGCTGTCTTCAAAACTCACGGCATCAATCTGACCAGCATCAACCCTCGCCCAAGCGGAGAGGCCNCCTGGCATTACATGTTCTTTGTCGAGTTTTCGGGTAGACGAGGTCAAGCTGCTGTCGATGACACGCTTACAGGTCTGGACAAGGTTGTCAGATCTTGGAGATGGCTAGGCAGTTGGGAGAACGCTTTGCAGCAGAAACAATGAGAATTGTTGGAAAGAAATTAAGGGTATAGAAACTGAACAAGAATACTTCGGAATCATGCAACTAGTGCTACATCCACCCCGTGGTTTGCAGGCTACTGTGCCTGTCTCCTGCCGGCGCCGAGATATGAAACGTGAGAATGAGAAGTCCGGCAAGACAGATCTTGCCGTTCGCTTGGAGCTTGCAACATCTCGAGATGCAAGGGAGCGCAAAACGGAAGGAAGGAGGGAGGAGGTGTGTAGAGAGAAGCCAGAACAAACAGCAAAAAATGAAACCCATGAAAGCCAGTCATCAAATCCAAAGCCCAAAAGCAGACAATGCGACACACGGTTTAAACGCGTTTTGTCGCCAGCGATCCATTCTTGGCATCTATGCGATGTCCTTCTTTCCCTTCTTCTGTTCGACCTTGAGCAGTAGAGCGCGGTTGATGGATGGAAGAACACCACCAAAGGCGATGGTGGCGCGGATGAGAGTGTCGAGCTCCTCGTCACCACGGATGGCGAGTTGAAGGTGGCGGGGNGTGATGCGCTTGACCTTAAGATCCTTTGCGGCGTTGCCAGCAAGCTCGAGGACTTCGGCGGTCAAGTATTCGAGGACTGCGGTGACGTAGACTGCCGCCTTTGCGGCGACGCGCATCTTGTTCTGCGAGTGCGACTTGAGGAAACGCTTGACACGACCGCAGGGGAACTGTNNTGGATCACAAGAAGGTAAGAATTGGTTTGACGCGTCATGGGTTGCGGCTAGCATTGAGAAGAGACATACCTGCAGGCCGGCCTTTGCCGAGTGCGACTTTTGTGTCTTGCTAGAATCACCTGCCTTGCCACCAGTCTTGCCGCCAGTCTTTCCTGTAGGTAGAAGGCTCTCGTCAGCAAAAGAGAGGTCTTCGGTTGGGACACGCGAGGTGTAGATGATGTTCTCGTACCCTTTCCACCAGGCATGTTTGCTTTCTCGTGCTTTCGCGTGTGTTGCTGGGTTGTCCGAGAGGATGCGACCGAATCTACGCGTGTCTTGGCGTGTTATTTGATGGTTGTGTTGGAGTTGGCAAAAGTTGGGTCGTGGAATAGAAAGGCAAACGCGTCGAAGCTGCGAGGGTGGGGGCTGCTCTGTTTCTTGGGATGATTCCATCAGCTCAGGGTTTTGTTGGCAACTGAAAGCCAACGGTCCGTGATACGATCCAGTCCTTGGCGCCGTGCTAGGGTGCAGAGGTATGCTTGACACTGAAGAATGCAGAAGCCCCGAGTCTGCCATTGTTTGCCACATATGTGCATATCCCAGTGTCCAGAGCCGGTGTGGTTTTGTGATCTGTTTGTCCCAAGTCAAGTGACACAGCCTGTAGCTGTTGAGAGCCATACCAAGGCATTGTCCCGTCCTTGTGCCATGTGAAGTATCAGTGTATACCCAGGCCGAATCACCTACCTGTCCAGATCAGTGCTCTCGAAATTACCCGTAGGAGTCTGAGTCCTTGTCAAGAAAAGCTGAGCGTGCTTTATTGCCATTTTGTCGAGGCTCTTCAGCACCACGTAGTTGTGGGTAGTGTCTGCAAGGCCAAGCTCCCTGATATCAGTTCAAGAAGACCCTGCAAGATCCAGACTAGAGTATCCGATGTTGCCTTTCCTTGGTCTTATGCATCCTGTACCTGATAGCAAGTTGTTTGTATTGCACTTCTTCTAAGGCCTGAACGCGGTTGCTGTTCTGAAGTGGATTCCAACTGCCGAAATCTACCCGGTCTTGATGATTGTCCTCGAGCAATGCCTCGATCATGTTACCAAAACATACCACTAGCTACCAAGAAACAAACCTCACGAGGTTAGCTGTGACACCATTATATGCAGGAAGGCTTAACCCCATGATAGTCTCAGATTTCATGTTTTTTCCTTCGAAGGCAGCTCTGGCACTATGATCGCTTGTCCACTGACTGAACTATTCATGTTACATTGTTTCACCGGGCAACGAACACTGAAAACAACCTGATTGACATCGAACGGAAGGAAAGAGCGCTGGAGATGTCTTGCAAGCAGACATGGAGAGGTTATACCCAATGAGTTCGTGCCAAAGAGGCCACGCAATTACAAGCAGGGTCACCTGGTCAGCGAGATGGAGTTGGGCAAATCCTGAGGCATATCAACCAAACTCCAAGAAATCAAGCAGCGGCATGACACGATTTTACCCAACGACTCTTGCGCTCCTATAACAGAGGTTCGCATGTTTTGATGATGGCTCAGAGTTTGGATCTCAAGCATACTGTTGGCTATAAAACTACGCTAAGGGCCACTATTGTAAATTTTGCTCTGAAAATGATGGCAGAGACATGTTCTGGGATGTCCAGAATGTATCAGTATACAGCATCCAATCGTCGAAGTTCCAATCAAGCATGTCGGAATAACTAAAGTCTGGGATCAAATCACTGTTGGTGGTGGTCATCTGCTGAATACTGTTGATCTCCGTAGTCGGCGCGTTTGTCTTACTCTCAAGACGCCTCTTGATCTTCGTAGGAGTTGGTACGGAGTCCTTCAGAGGAGCCACCTTTTCGGAGAAGTCTGCATCTTGATGGGCCATGATCTTCTTGCAGATACTGAAGAGCCTGTCACTGCCAGGCCGAGACGGTATGTTGCGACCGATTGGACTGATCTTGCACAGAAGCATGTCGTAAACGACGAATGTATGAGTCCACTGAATGCCGCCAGTGCTTAGAATTTTNTCCTCGAACAGGTCGAGAACCTTTTCTGCAAGCTCAAGGAAGGGCTGTACCAAGCTATGCAGATCTTGCGACGATACATCCTTATCGTCAGTGTTTCCAAGCGCCAATGTACTGGTGAACACTCTCTGGATATCCGATCGCACCATTAGCAGGAACTTAAACCCTTTATTTGACAAAGCAGAAAGCTTGTCCACGATTGAGACAGCAGCAGACTTGAATGCCTGCTTAGAGAAGTTGGTGTGCGTCTTTGCTCCAGCCTGGCGAGCTGCATGAGCATGTAGAATGATCAGAAACTGTTCCAGTTGAACATGAAGAAGCGCAATGCTTTGATCGAATGCCGTTAGATCCTTGAGCCTGCCTCCCGCCCATTCAGGCAAGGATGCCAGATTTAACTCGAGTTCCTGTGTAGATGCCAACACCTCCTCATACGACACCTGATGTAAAGGTTGGTTGAACATGGTGATGATTTTCCTTCTCAGACCTCGGCTTCGGCAAGACATACACATGTATGTCATCTTTGTCAACTCTGTGAGAGGTCTGGATGTCCGCATAACGACGGTCGATTCGTCAAAATCTGTATCGTGCAGATTTGAGGGAGGACCGATATCACTTGCAACATCCAAGGAAGTTGCAGGCATGCCCCTATCGACGGACATTTGCAAGTCCCATTCGACAATGAATGCCCATATTCTTCTTCTCATCTCATGTTCGAAGACCGAAGACAGTCCGTTCTTCTGCAGCAGTTCTGGATCCCGGTGCATGCCGGCAGATACAGCGATCCGTAGTAGGTTTCCCGATTCGACCCATCGTCTCTTCATCTTCACTTGATGAGTCTGCTTGGCAACCAAAAGAAGACACTGAACTTGGAACCATGCCAGGTTTGTATGCTTTGGGCTTGATTTGGCTACCCAAGATTCGCATACGTGAATCAAAGTGATAGCTGTTTCACGAGGAACTGGACTGTCGGCCATATAGGTCTGCGGTTGCCCATGAACAAGACATTGACAACATGCCATGATCATAAGTACAGTGGCCATGAAACCGGGCTTTGCATTTAGCGGATCCTGCCACAATTCCTCATACTCTCGATGGAAAGTGGGAAAGTGTAGTATTGCGTAGGTACAGTCAATATTTTCGATGTACATTCTGACCAGCAGATCGACTTTGGCTCGTTCGGGAAGGTAGGCGATTAGAGATCTATGCGGCAAGAGCGCTTCTTGTTTGTCCAGGGTTTTCTTCACTTCGCGCAGTTTTGCGACATCTCTCCTGCAACGCACAAGTTCCGGGTTGCGAGAGACCTCTTCCCGAAAGAAGTTGTGAGCGGTCTGCAAAAACGATTTAGTCAGTGCTGTATGCGAACAATCTGAAGCGCTAAATATCAACAAAAACATCATTATTGTCACAGCAGGAAGCTGAGCGCAAAGAGTGAGGGTAACAAACAGGATAGCGCAATAAGATATGTGAGATTGGCTTACAAGTGTCATCGCACTCCTGGCATCAGACGGGCCATAGAACGTCGTCTTGAATCCTTTACCTCTAAACAATATCCTTTCCTTTGCAGCCGAGTCGCTGNNGAAGCCATTAGGGGTTTCGACAGCTCCATGGATTTGGGGTGTCGCGATCGAAACTGTAGCAGGAGTCGTAGGACTTGCATGAGCAGTCTGCAATCGCTCGATCATACGTTCTTGGTGTAGGAGTCTGTTGAACATATCATCCCAGACATCCTTACTTATGGTCACCGACTGTTGTCGTGGAACATAAGATGTACTCTGCGCGCTGGAAGCGTGCTGAGAGGGGCTGTCATCTTCATACGAGCATGGCTTGCCAGCCTTCTCACACCTTCCACACACCGGAAGCGCTCTGTCGCATTGAACCTTCCTTCTGCGACAGTCCATACAGGATAGAACCTTGCGACGGCGTTTCCTGTCAGGGCCCAACTCTCCATCAGGCGAACGTTCGTGCTCCATGACTTTTCTGTATGGAAGAAGTGCAGCAGCACAGAGAGCAACCGCAGGATAGATGACCATCGACGCACCAATGTCGCGATGAACCTAACCGCTTTAAGAGCTCTCGGCCGAAGACCTCGGCCGAACGATGGGAGCTCTTAGAACAAACCCGCTGCTCCTATGACTCTTAGTTCTCGCATTCCTACTTCTCAACATGATTCAATCCCACAAGCTATGAGTCGGTGACTATCCAGTTTTGAGGAAAGTGCCAGTGCCTTACTCTCGAATCATGAGAGCAGAAGATCGCACCGAAGTGCCTTGTTTGTGTGCAGTGCTTGAGAACGCCGGGAGTTTCGATTAGTCATTTTGATTGTCCATTCTCAAGGCCGCAACCTTGACATTTTTACAGCGAATTATCACGTTGACACTGTGGTAAAGTTGTATATATCCTCAGCAACTTTCTCTGATTGCTTTATCATAGCGGTTTGGCTATCATATTGGAGGTAAGTCAATGCGATATTCCGCTTATCTCGCTTTCTTTGGCAAATCTAGCCACCTGAACCCTGGAAAGTCGGCGCGCGGAGTTGCACGCTATTCTGCTTGTAGGAACTCCATCCTTCTATCTTATCGGGTGAGTACTTGTCACATACCCATAGCGGGCTGCTTCGACGTGGGGCAATGGTAATCCCGCGTAATCTGTCTGTGCTAGAGCTGCCACGACTAAGACGTACCTCATGCGTATATAATAGAGCTCTCCAGTACCAGCTTTTGTGTCTAAATTTTGTCCACATCAAATAGTCTTTGTACCCTCGATTTCTATCCCACAAGCATTCACACAATGGTCTTGGAGAGGGTTAAGCAGATGGCAGCTCAGTTGACTGGCCAGCTGCCACCACCCCACCCCTTAGATCNNCCCCTCTCGAGCAGTGAGATCAAGGAAGCTGTCGAGATTGTTCGCAAGGAGCACAACGATGTCTTCTTCAACGCTGTTACCCTCTGGGAGCCTAGGAAGAAGGAAATGATGGCCTGGCTGGCATCGCCCAATACTGTACAGAGACCTCATCGTGTTGCAGACATTGTTGCAATTGGTAGGGGAAGCAAAGTCTTCGACGGTACCGTTGACCTTGAGGAGAAGAAGATATTGAGCTGGGAGCTCACAGAGGGCGTACAGCCATTGGTGAGTTCCATGCGATAATGTAATTAAGGCACTGGCACTGACTGAATCCAGATCACCATGGAAGATCTGAATACTGTTGAGCAAGTCGTCCGTACGGATCCCAAGGTCATCGAACAGTGTGGCATTATTGGCATCCCTCCACAAGACATGCATAAAGTTTACTGCGATCCATGGACCATCGGTTATGATGAGCGATTCGGAAGCAACGTTCGTCTCCAGCAGGCTCTGATGTACTACCGCCCTCATCCAGACGACAGCCAGTACACATATCCTCTAGATTTCTGCCCTATTTTCAATGCAGACACTCAGGAAATCATACACATCGACATTCCCAAGGTTAGGAGACAGCTCAACCAAGCACCACCCAGCAATTTCCATGGTGAAGCGATCCAGAAAGAGATTGGCCTCAGAACCGACGTCAAGCCTATCGAGATTACACAACCTCAAGGCGTATCTTTCGAGCTGGATGGACGTACCCTCAAGTGGCAGAACTGGTCGGTGCACGTCGGATTCAACTACCGTGAAGGTATCGTCTTGAGTAATGTCAGCTTCAACGACAGAGGCAATGTCAGACCCATCTTCTACAGAATGTCATTGGCTGAGATGGTGGTGGTAAGTTTCTCCTGCTTCGCGTCACTTAAAGATGGCTAAAATTTAACTTAGCCTTACGGCCAACCAGAGCACCCTCACCATAGAAAACATGCTTTCGATCTTGGTGAATACGGTGCTGGGTACATGACCAACAGCTTGACGCTTGGTTGTGACTGCAAGGGAGCAATCCACTACATGGATGCCGAGTTCGTCAACAGAGCGGGCGATGCGCAGACCATCAAGAACGCCATCTGCATCCACGAAGAGGATGCAGGTATATTGTTCAAACATACCGACTTCCGCGACGAATCATGCACAGTAACTCGTGGCCGCAAGCTCCTCATATCTCAGATCTTCACTGCAGCCAACTATGAGTACTGCGTGTACTGGATTTTCATGCAGGATGGTACTATTCAGCTCGAGATCAAGCTGACTGGTATCTTGAACACCTACGCGCTCAATCCTGGGGAGTCGGCCGCTCCTTGGGGCACTGAGGTGTACCCAGGAGTCAATGCCCACAATCATCAACATCTGTTCTGTTTGCGACTAGATCCCAACATTGATGGACCGAACAACACTGTATTCCAGGCTGACGCAGTGCGTGGTGATGGTGAAGTCGGCAGCGCAGAGAACTACTATGGCAATGCCTTCTATGCCAAANAGACACCGCTCAAGACCGCTGCCACTGCCATGAGCGACTACGATGGCAACACTAGCCGAACTTGGGACATGGCCAATACCAGCAAGATTAACCCTTACTCAAAGAAGCCAGTCTCATACAAGCTGGTCAGCCGAGAGGTTCCGCCGCTTCTGCCTAAGGAGAACAGTCTTGTTTGGAAGAGAGCAGGATTCGCCAGACATGCTGTTCATGTCACCAAATACTCCGATGAACAGATCCATCCTGCTGGTCGTCACGTTCCTCAGACTTCTGGTGAACCCTCTCAAGGTATCCCTGCTTGGATTGCGCAGGAGCCAGAGGCAAATTTGGAGCAAGAGGATGTGGTAAGTCAATTTCTTGATACAACAATGGAAATTTTACTGATATAGAACACCTAGGTCCTCTGGCACACGTTTGGCTTGACACATTTCCCTGCTCCTGAGGACTATCCAATCATGCCTGCAGAGCCTATGACAGTATTGCTTCGACCTCGCAACTTCTTCACCCAAAATCCCTGCATGGACGTGCCTCCCAGCTACTCAAGCACACCCACACAGATGGCAGCTGGCAAGGGCGGCATCAAGGGCGTTGTTGACGGTATCAGTAGGTTGGCATTTGCAGACAAGACCAAGGCTGGAAGTAATGATTGTTGCGGCAAGTGATCGGACTGTTGGAAAGTATGGCACGTAGAGAAGATTTGCAGCACCTATTTTCACATGCTCTGATATAGCACAAACATGCATTAGCGCCCGCGATGATTAGCTTGTATTGCACATGATTGATTGCCGATCTCAATGAGCAAAATTCTAGAGAAATACCATCAGTGACGAGCCTTAGCATTGACAAAGATGCACGTAGACGACTCAAGTCTGGTTTGTACAAGAACTAAGTGTAGTTATAAGAGGTATAGAAAACAATCAACATGAGAATCGAAAAGAAGCTGGTGTTCAACAGAACCTCGCGGTTACAATTCGTGAGACATGTCATGCATTAAAGAAAGTGGCACCCAATGCCCCAAACCTTTGACCTCTTTGAATCTCTTAAACAAGCAAAATAGCAAAAGGCCTTCTCGTTATGGCCAATCCCTCCCGCTACCGCTGTACGCCTAAACACCATGACAGCCGCTAAAGATCAAGCTCACCGACCGAAATACTATTTGGCGTATTGGAAGTTACCGAAGACACCACCTGCAGGAGTTAGCGAGCCGTGCTGAGAATAATGGGGAGGTCCTGGGGTACCGGATATGGCAGCGTGAGAAGTGGTTGGTGTACTCGGTGCCTGGTGAGTGGTGGGAGTGTGGCCTGTGTGGAAGTTGAGAGCGCCATTGGTCTGTGGAGTTTGGTGGCCCTGACTCTGGAGGAACTCGTCCCTAAAGGCAGCACTCGCTGGTGGACCAACGCCGTGCAGACCGTAGATTTGATCGGCCAATTCGAGCGGTGCGTGTCCGTCGAAGATCTTGCTACGCATGGCCCAGAAGACGGAACCAGTCAGCCAGGCATCGGAACCACCAGTGTGAGGAGCACCTTGGCGCACGCAACCAAGCTCTTCTGCAAGATCTTGTAGACCAGATTTTTGACCTAGAGTATTGATGACGGTTGAGGCGGTGGGACTGAGACGATTCTGCGGAGCTAAGGTACGCTGAGCATGCCGTAATAAGAATTTGATATCCCAAAGTTTGGGAAAGTAGATGTTGACGAGATCGCGGAACTCTGATTCGTTTTCAGGCAGCGGAGCGTTAGTCAGCAGCTTGATCAGATAACCAAAGTCATATCCCGAGTGAAACGAAAGCCAATTGACATCGTCGACGAAAGTAAGGCCCGAGGTGGTCAGAGCAGCACCAAAAGCATTAAGGTCAATGCCTTGTTCCTGGTGCTTGGCGAAGTCAAGACCCGCCTTCTTCAGAAGCTCAATTGAGCCCTCTGCGTACATGTCATGGTCGAGGGAGAAGCGGAAGTTGAAAGACCACGTGCAGGGACACACGACCAGGTTGTTTGGCAGTTTGGGAAAGAGCGATGGATCTGGTTGTTGTGGTGGTAGCTCTCCATCTGCGGTCCAGATGGTAATTCCCAACTGGATGGGCTTGAGGAGATCGACGTTGCAACGAAGGGTTTGGTAGTGATATGAGGCCTTATTCTCAAAATTACCAATAGGTCGGGCTACAATTCCAGGAAACTCGGCGTCCNNTGTGTTCCCATCGAGTTAGCGGCATGGAAGGGTATGGTAGATCGAGGAAGCACAGCAACGTACCATGCTCACGTAAGGATACTTTGTAATGAGCTGGCGCAANAGAACCATCTCGTGCTCGAGGTTGTGGGCCCAGACTTCACGTATCCTTCCGGCTAGACCTGACTTGAGGCCTAATTGGGCGGCCTCGGCCTGGTGGGCCTGTTGTTGTTGAAGAGCAGCGCCATGTGCAAAACCTCGGTATGCGGCCTCACTGCCCAGTCCTGTGCCTCCACCAACTCCTTGTGCAGCATTTGCTCCAGCTAGGGCACCGGCGCTAGCATAGGCGTTCTGTAGAGCGACATTGGAGGTCGGAGGAGCGAAACCATTCACGGCAGCATAGTTGGATGGGCGGGTCAAAGGTTGCGGCAGTGAGTGCTGTTGTTGCTGGTAATGGGATTGTGGGATGGAGTGGGCGGGATTGAGATGCACGAAGGGATTCGACATGTGGCTCGCATGCATGCGCCCAACTGCTGGCGGCATCGTGGACCGCACTCTCGTAGCTGATCTTGTCGGCAAACGCGTGGATGAATGAAGCAGATCGAGGCCGTGAGCGTAGGTGAAGCTGTTGAGAGTTATTCGTGTCTTGTAGCTAGCTGTATGGTGCTACTCTAGTGCTGGTGGAGGATGCATACCGGGACGCGGGCGCGGAAGTAGCCGCCCTCCAACTTGGACGTCGCAAGAGCTGCCTCGCATCCGCTATTCACATCCAGCAACCCATCGCCCGACCACATACCATGGCTCCTCGTCCCAATCTCACTGGCTTCGACCCTCAANAGTTCGCTGCCGCCTCCGGCCAGCCCAGAAACGACCCCTGGGCCAGANTAGTACGTCAATCCGCCCACCATGATCCAACCATCTCTCTGACGCAACCCCACAGCGAGGCCTGGAGATACACCGGCCCCTTCTCGCGCTGGAACAGATTCAAGGGCTCCTTCCCTGGTCTCGGTATCGCCACTGTCGCCTTTGCTGGTTACCTTGCCTACGAAGCCGTCTTCCTCGGCGACGACCACGGCCACGGCGACGCTGGTCACGCTAAGGACCACCACGGCATCGCTGCTTGATTCACGACTGGCTTTTCAATTACTGTTATTTGGGCGTTAATGGGGGACCTTCAACTTTACCGGCAATTGATCCTGGCTCGCTGGATACTGAAACGAGAAAGACATTGGTCGCCTCTGCCATAATCATATCCAACCGCACCCACCAGGCCATGCCACGAGATATCCGCAGATGCCCTGCCATGTGAGCACCTGCCGTCAGATTCTGGACCTACGTTCATGCGAGCGTTTGCCTGTACATATAGAGCATCAATCAGCCCTTATATGGCGCTGATCAAAATGTTATGCAATGAATCATCAAGTCTCCCTTCTTTGGCTCTCCAAGCAAACATCTGAGAACCAAAGCTGTATGTTGTGTCTTCTAGTCTTCTAATGACTGTCGTCTCGTCCGTCATTCGTCCGTGTTCTGCGAAGAGACCCAAGTTCAATCGATGCCTCCTTTGCTGATCATATTCTATGAGGTTACTACACGTGTCCTCGCTCCGATATACCTAGCTTCTCTCACTGGTGAACACTTCCCCATGCATCTTCTGCCTTTGAGACCTGCTTCTGTTCAAGTTCGAGCCCATCATGATACACGAGTCGTTATCGCTTGATCTAATCGCGGCAGCTAGTCATTAGCGGCTTCCCCACTCCAATGACGAGCCTCGGTGTTATTGCTGGCGCAGAGCGCGTCTGCTGCAATGCAGAGGTGCATATTGTTCCGCAATGTCATCGCCCTCGACCTCCTCCCCAGATGACCAGCGCCAAAGACTCCAGCAATCAACGATGCCTCGTGTCTACCCTCCGATCGAGGGAAGACAGACTGGTGCTGGACTGTCTCCCTCGCTCATAGAGACTGTCGCCGGCTTCAGCGCCGGAATTATTTCTACTCTGGTTGTTCATCCGTTCGATGTCGTCAAAACACGCCTGCAGGGTGTGTCTTACCCTGAACATCTGGAAACCCGGTCGCTTGCTAAAATAGGCCCTGTACAGNTGGATCCGAGCACAACCAGCCACTTGGGCGACTCAGTGCGCATAGTCAAGAACATTGTCAAAAATGAGGGCGGATATTCAGCTTTGTACCGTGGTCTTATGCCCAACATGGTCGGAAACTCTGTCAGTTGGGCCTTGTACTTCCTCTGGTGAGCCTAGCCACACCTCTATCCATTTGGCGCGTGCTTACAAGTGTGGAAATAGGNNTACGGCAACATCAAGGATCTGATCAAGACCGCTCGAGGCAACCCAGATGTTCTTACATCCTACGATTATTTCCTGGCTTCTGGTACCTCTGGAATATTGACTGCGCTCTGCACAAATCCCATATGGGTCATCAAGACGCGCATGCTATCTACCTCCCGTGATGCACCAGGGGCATACAAGTCGATCCGTCAAGGAACGACACATCTTTGGAAGACAGAGGGCTTGAAGGGCTTCTATCGCGGCCTCATACCATCTCTCTTTGGCGTCAGTCACGGTGCTATTCAATTCATGGCATACGAACAACTCAAGAACCATTGGAGCACAAGCCGGGGTGGCAGAGACAACCTTACCAATCTGGATTTCCTGTTACTGAGCGCCGTCAGCAAAATGTTTGCTGGTAGTGTCACTTATCCCTATCAGGTTGTGAGAGCACGTCTTCAGACGTATGATGCCGACTCGCGATACAAAGGTGTGAGAGACGTTGTCAAGCAGGTCTTCCAGAAAGAGGGTCTGAAGGGGTTTTACANNAAGGGTACGTACTCCGCCGCCGCCGTTACTGTGTCATTTTCTAACTCGATGGTTACTAGGCTTGGACCCAACATTGTACGCGTCCTCCCCTCGACTTGCGTAACCTTCTTGGTGTACGAAAACACCAAATTTTACCTGCCTCGCTTCTACCAGTCGTATCAGGAAGTCAGAGGGGTCGACTGAGATGCACAATTGTTGTGGCAATACACCTCAAAACACAGGCGGCACACCGCCCAGAATCGCTCCCGCAAAGGGTTTGCTTCGACAGAGGAGCTGAAGGCCATCACCAGTGTGATGCAGATCGCGACCACAAGAAGTGCTGCCATATCCTAGCTCGCTGGGACATTTCCCATCTGGTCGTACTGAGCTCAAGTCTGGTTAAGGCGACTAGACGCTTTACTATACCCTGAAAGTATACCAGAGCATGAACGTGGCACAGCAAACGGTGAACAGAAGATTGGTAGCTAGAACGAGCCAAGCATAGCGATGGCGTCAAGAATATAATAATCTGCGAACGCAACCAGATACAGGAGGAGGGTTCATGGTCTTTTTTTTCTGTCCACGGTGAAATTTGCTAGAATATAGATGGACGAAGACGCTTAGATACAATGATGGAAGGAGCGATCGGAGCGGCCTACTGTTGACAACTGAAGACAACTGTTGACAACTGTAGACATCTCAATAACATCAATCTTCGAGACCATCATTGTGGACGAGTGTCCTCTCGCAGCTCTTTGCTTCACATACCACTCATTAACGCACTGCTTGGAATACACCATGGAGGGACCAGACACCTTCGTACAGCTGCCGCTGGCCATCGACCCCAACACCAAGGCCATCTCTTCAACATCGTCGTCGGGCGCACTCGGAGCCGAGTTGGACGCGCTCAATGCACTCCATCGTTCGTTCATCCAAGACCTGGAAGGACCTCTAGGTATTCCGCCACCGCCTGTCCCCGTCAATCCCAAACGATCAGCACAGATCACCAAGCTCAAGGAGAGCGGCAACGCTTCTTTCAAANAGGGCGCATACCCCGACGCTGTTCGCATGTACGGCCTCGCTATCGACATGGCTATCAAGCGTCCTGTATGGGAACCTGCCGGTCTTGTGCGCGAAGAGCTCAGTCAACTATACAACAACCGCGCCCAAGCATACATGGTTCAACAAATGTGGCCCGACGCTGCCCTCGATGCCTTTTGCAGCACCGAACTGAAGAAGGTCGCCAACACAAAAGGGTGGTGGAGACGCACCGTCGCCCTCAAGGAGCAAGGTCGCCTTGATGAAGCTTTGGACGTTGTCAAAGAGGCTGTTGACTTTGAGTCTGCTGGGCCAGACAAGGAGGGTGTAGAAAAGCTTTCCGGTCTCATGAAGGAAATCGAGGCTGCTGTGGAGAAGAAAGCACTTGCTTGATTTCGTTTACATCAAAAGACGACTACAACTTCTACGATCGCTTATTGGATTATGCATGGCGTTGGGGCGCAGGGTGATAGAGGCAAGAAAGCCCTTGCATTTTGAGGTGTTGAGACAATACCAAGAGGCGAAAATCAATGGCGACAACGAGTTCAGTTGCTGCGTGGACAATCTGAGACACCTACGGGTTACCCAGGTTCTGTGCATACTGACTGTTTCTCGACTCCTATGATTATCAAACGATACCCTGATTTTTCACTCTTGTATACCACTTTCTACAACACTGCTTCCAGGACATCGAACCATGCGCTTTGCCTTTATGTCCGATCTTGCGATGCATCACAGGAGTAGGCTTTCTTATCATCAGATCTTCGATACCTCAACAGCGACACGTCAGCTTGTTCTGCTCTAGGAAGGTGCCATGCTGTCTTTAGAAGAGAACAAAGCGCAAGATGTATTCGAGAAAAGAGACATGGCGTTACACGGCCTAGCAGCAATAGGTACGAGCTAGAGGTTTGTCGAAGCAATTAACCGTATGTCGAATAATCCCAGATGCATCTTGCAGATATGATTGAGAGATCTGTTTGCACGATGCAGCCTCCTCTGTCTTTGTACTGCTGAAACCGATGCTCAGAATTCACGCGAGACGATTTCTGAAACACGTTTCGAATGAGCTGATGCGAGACATAATCGACATGCAGATCAATCTCGGACCGCATCCCGTACACGAAAGTTCTGACTTTGTAAGCCTCCTGAACACGATGAGGACTGCTCTGGCTATTCTTGCACCTATCCAGATCTCCAGTGTCCAACTTTCCAAGGTCCTGACCAACATGGAATGACAAGTTAATCGATCGCGCACCTCATCTGCAAGAGATGGCTGGCTGGCCAAGCCGGCTGCTCTCGCGTGGCGCCCAGGGTCCCTAGCCAACGGCCGCGTCGATCATCTAGCCATGGTTCAATAAACATGAGCCATCCACTCAAGAGCCTCAGATCGGTATTAATATAATGAGCTGAGACGTACCTACGGTGAGACCATAGTTTTATTACGAGTTTCCTTCAAGTCCCGCAGCTTGTCCAGTGGCTCAACCCTCAAACTTGTTTTGCTGCCCACCTTTAAGTACTTCAACCCACATCCCCTCTGCTTGCTTGATTCAGAAGCTCTATACCGTTATTTGGGATACCCATTCCCGCTCGGGCGCCTATCCGCCATGTGGATTTCCCAGAACCCTCTTCACAGGTTGAAGATCACTGGTCATCTTCTCCAAGCAATCCTTACCTTTATCACGGGATGTATGACTCTGGCTATCTTGACAGAGAAGAGAGAACATGACAGTCGCGTGCAGTGGTGTTTTGCTTTAGTAAGACTCGGCTACGCCTCTCGTATACTTGGACTTGACTAACATCTCTTAGNNTGTTTCCTTACAATGCCTGCTTTAATGTATCAAGTCAGTCATCGAGAGCCACCGAATATCAAAGCACTCCTAACAGTCTGTAGTNGCATAGTACCTTGCTGGACGAGGCTATGGCGTCTCGCCAACCCTTACATCTTCTTCGCGATCGACTCAGTGTTCACTATTTTCTGGATCTCAGCATTCGCTTCGATGTGTGCCTGGACAGCCAAGGGAATACAGAAAGGTGCTGCTGAGAAGAAGTTGAAGGCGAGCGACGCATCTTGCTCAACCTTTGCTTTTGGGTCGACATCAGCATGCAATCTTGCAAAAGCCACGACGGGTCTCGNNGGTAGCCTTGTGGTCAGTACATTCTTGAACGTCCTCCAACGCTTGGCTAATGTATACAGCATTCTCTTCCTGGCCGCAGCAGTCATCTCTGGCATTGATGCCTATAAGTTCTGGAAGTCAGGGAATGTACGCACTCAGCCGGACGTCTATGGTCAGACTCCTTCCCGTGCTTCTTCACCAGAGGGCAAAGACGAGTGGTCGCTTAGTACAGACGATTTGCATGGCGCGAAGAGTACGTATGCTTCCGATGCGTATCATGGCTGGGCCCAAGACCACGAACCTGCGTTCTCGGAGTCAGATACTATGGAGGGGCGTCATCCTGGCCGCCACGTGAGGTATGACAGCACGAAGTCGATACCCTATGAGAGGGATCTCACACCTAGTGCCATGAGTCCGACAGCAGAGTTGCGCTATACAGGAATCTTTCCTTCAGCGACAGCAAACTACAGCTTTTCGAGAGAATGAAGATGCCATCATGAAGAACGAATAGCGACGAGACAATAAGAACTCTCTGTGAGGGTTGTCAGTAGGAAATACAGAATGCTGTCCAACATGTCCACCCCTGAACCACTTAGAGTCTTACAACCGAATGTACCCAAGTTTCATGATATCTGTCTGTGTCAAGTAAGCTCGTTGTCTGCTGTATCTGCTCTTAGGTAGTTCTACCCGAGCTCGCGTCACTAAGTGCAATGTCAGAAGATAGGATGAATCAGACCTTTGCCCGGAGCTAAAGACGGTCACAGTATAGCTATAAAAATGTACAATGATCTCGTAAGGATTTTGATTTCCATAGGGAAACTCCATTGCAACTATCTCTTTGACCATATTCAGAGTCTGAACGGGAAGGAGTCAATCGCATGGTGACAGGCGACCAAAGGTGGAGTGCGGGGTTGTTTGGAGAGCTTGCCGTTGGCAGAACTGACATCAGATTCGCTGTCTCCTTGAAGAACAAACTTTTGACAACATTCACAATCCGATATCTATCTTGCACAGCATGTCGGCCAAAATCCAGAAGACGCTTGCGCGACAGCAGGAGAAGTAAGCAATCGTGCGCCTCACTTACAACAAGCCGCTGACAGCAACTCCAGGGNTCAAAGAAGGCCAATTCTACGAAGCTCACCAACAGCTGCGCGTCATCGCATCCCGCTACACGAAATCAAGTGACTGGGCCTCAGCAGTCGATCTGCTCGCGTCAGGAGCCTCGATGCTCCTCAAGGCTGGTCAAGGAGCATCCGGAGGTGACCTATGCATGTTCCTCATGGACGTCTACGGCAAGGCCGAATTGAAGCCCGACACGACAAACAAGGCACGCCTGCTGAGTCTGCTGCGTGAATTCCCTGAAGGAGAACCTACGAGGAAGAGATTTGCTGGAGAAGTTGTTGNNGGTACATATACCGGCTAGTGATCAGGTAGCTCATCAAGCTGACTAGGCTGCAGGTGGTCATCGAAGTTCGGCGAGTACCCTGCTGGAGACCCCGAACTTCACCACGTTATTGGTACCCTTTATGCCGAAGGTACGTGTTCACGAGAGAACAGGCATATACTGGTTGGCTGACAATCGANNGAAGACGGCGAGGCTATTGAAGCAGAGAAACACCTCACCCTCGGAACTGCAGACTCACCATCCACTTTCGCATCGCTCGAATACAACTGGTATGCATCGGACGAGCCTTCGACCGCTCCGCTATACGCCGCACGTGTTGTCTTCCCCTATCTGCTGGTTGGCAATCTCCGTGCCGCAAACAAGGCCTTTNTGCTTTTCACATCCAAACTGTCATCGTCAAATCCTGGACTTGGCGTGCAAGAAGTTGGTTCAGCCTCATCAGATCTGCGCGTCTACCCTAGCCTTCCGCTGCTCAACTTCCTCGGTCTTCTCTTGCTGGCCATTGAGAAAGGGTCTGCCGATGTTTTCAAACAACTCAAAAGTCACTACGCATCGTACATCAAAGACGCTGGAAACTGGGACGAGGCACTCGCTCAGGTTGGAGAGATGTACTTCGGCATCAAGATCCCTAGCCAGAGCAACCCGCTGTTTGATATGATGAGTTCGTTTATGGGAGGTGGTGGTTCAGGAGGCCAGAAGCCTGCAAGCAGAAGAGTAGAAGCAGCACCAGCACCAGCCCCAGCATTGGATTAGAGATGGTATCGGACGGGTAGCTGTAGATATGCCCTTGTCAAGATTGCCTCTTGGCACTCTCTCTGGTCACAACCCCAGACATCTTCTTAAGCGTTATGCCACGAGCACTCGTCGCAATTGTCGTACACTGTGGAGACTGATGACACCTGCCTGTATTGGATTACCCATACTCGAGCAGACGTTTATTCTTATCAATGTGATCGGATATAACGGCTTTATCGGGCACATCGTAAGGCCAAGCTTTGAAACGGTTCCTGAGTGGACCGAGTAATCGTCACTAGTAGAAGATCGATGGGATTCTGACGGCAGATTGCAGCTGCTGCCTTCTTCCTTCTCTTTGTCCATCGGTCGACGTGCCTCTGTATCGCCATCACACGACCTCCATCGAGCACCCATGCGCGACCCGGCCGCATACCAGACGGTATTGCAGTCTCCAGTCGGCTTGCATTACCTCGGCGTTTCGAGCCATCCCAGTCAGCGCCAGCCACTATGCCGCAACGCTGAAGGATGGGGTCCTATCAGCCCTTTTCGCTATGACTTTACGCCCTGCTTCCTCGATGTCTGGATAGCTTCCGTCTCTGTCTTTGGCCTCGTCTTCGGAGCCGGTGCAGTCTATTACCTGTTGAAGAAATGCAGTCCTCAGCCCGTCAAGCAAGACTGGCACTTTTACACAAAGTTGTCCATCCTCGCCGCTCTTTGCGCCACCACCATCCTTCAAGCTGTCTTTCAGATCATCAACTTTGGCAGCGTCTGGGCTGGCGACTTCCGTTTCTGGGCCAGCGTCTTGAATCTCGCCTCTATTGTCGTCATCTTCTACATCCAGTACATTGAACACTGGCGATCCCGTCAGGCCAATGGAGTCGTCCTGGTATTCTGGCTGTTGCTTCTCATTGCATACGCTGTCAAAATGCGTTCTCTAGTCTCGCAGCAACTATATCGCACCGAACTCCCCTATTTTGTCACCTTTGCCGTCAGTGTCGCCTTGGCTGCTCTCGAATTTGGCCTCGAGTGGCTCGTGCCCAAACGTTTGAGCGACTACGATGCTCTTGGGGATGAAGATGAGTGTCCAATGGAGTACGCCAATATCTTCTCCATTCTGACCTTCTCCTGGATGACTCCAATGATGAAATATGGCTACAAGAATTTCTTGACCCAGGATGAGTTATGGAACCTTCGTAAANGAGATACAACCTCTGCAACCACCCAAGCCTTCAACGATGCGTGGGAGCAAGAGCTGGAAAAGAAGAAGCCAAGTCTATGGATCGCCCTGGCTCGTGGCTTTGGTGGTCCATACGTCCGTGGTGCAATGATCAAGACCATCTCCGACGTCTTGGCCTTTGTTCAGCCTCAACTTTTGCGTCTTCTCATCTCATTCGTTGATTCCTACCGTACCGAAAATCCTCAGCCTCCTATTCGTGGAGCCGCTATCGCTCTTTCCATGTTTGCTGTATCCGTCTCCCAGACGCTTGCCCTGCATCAGTACTTCCAGAGAGCCTTTGAGACTGGCATGCGTATTCGTTCATCATTGACAGCCGCAATTTACCACAAGTCGATGCGCCTCTCGAACGAGGGCAGATCATCAAAGTCCACTGGAGATATTGTCAACTACATGGCCGTCGATACGCAGCGTTTGCAAGATCTTGCCCAGTATGGTATGCAACTGTGGTCTGCGCCTTTCCAGATCACGCTGTGTATGATCTCGCTCTACCAGCTTGTAGGACTGAGTATGTTCGCTGGTGTTGGTGCTATGATTGCCATGATCCCCATCAACGGCGTGATTGCACGTATCTCCAAGAACTTGCAAAAGAAGCAGATGAAGAACAAGGATTCGAGAACACGTTTGATGACCGAGATTCTGAGTAACATGAAGTCAATCAAGCTTTACGCCTGGACTACTGCCTTCATGAACAAGCTGAACTACATCCGTAACGACTTGGAGCTGAACACTCTTCGCAAGATTGGTGCATCTATGGCTCTGGCCAACTTTACCTGGTCAACTACACCTTTCTTCGTGTCTTGTTCGACATTTGCGGTCTTCGTCCTCACAGGCAACAGAGCACTTACAACAGACATTGTGTTCCCCGCACTGACACTTTTCAACCTCCTTACCTTCCCCTTGGCCATCTTGCCCATGGTAATCACTTCCATCATCGAAGCAAGCGTCGCTGTCAACCGCCTGACAGATTTCTTTGTCGCGCCTGAGCTGCAACGTGACGCTGTGCTCAAGTATGATGCGGTCACCGAGCGTGGCGAGGAAGCAGTTCGCATCAGGGATGCGACGTTTACCTGGAATAGCAACGACTCTCGCAATGCTCTTGAGAACATCTCCTTCTCCGCTCACAAAGGCGAGCTCTCTTGTGTTGTTGGCCGTGTTGGCGCCGGAAAGTCTTCCTTCCTACAGACCCTCCTGGGTGACCTCTACAAAATCAAGGGTGAGGTTGTCTTGCGTGGAAAGGTGGCCTATGTTGCTCAATCTCCGTGGGTTATGAATGCCAGCGTTAGGGAGAATATTGTTTTCGGTTACCGTTGGGATCCTCAGTTCTACGAAAAGACTGTTCATGCTTGCGCTTTGAAGGAAGACTTTGCATCGCTGCCAGATGGCGACCAAACCGAGGTCGGCGAGCGCGGCATTTCCTTGTCTGGTGGACAGAAAGCTCGTCTGACACTGGCCCGAGCTGTCTACGCTAGAGCAGATGTTTACCTTCTCGACGATGTCCTGTCGGCCGTTGATCAACACGTGGGAAGACATTTGATCGACAATGTCCTGGGTCCCAATGGTCTCCTCAATGGAAGAACGAGAATTTTGGCTACAAATTCTCTACCTGTCTTGATGGAAGCAAACTATATTGTTCTTCTGCGTGAAGGTCGCATCTTGGAACGTGGTACTTACGAACAACTCATGGCTATGAAGGGAGAGATCTCTCAACTCATCAAGACTGCTAGCAATGAAGAGTCACAGAGCGAGTCGCAGAGCGAGACGCCAGATAGTGACGACTCGGCCACTGTTTTCGAGAGTGATCCCAACTCCGCGCAAGGCGAACTTGAGATCACGGAAGCTGAGGAAGGCGAGACTCAACTTGCTCCCATCAACACTGGTGGTGGTCGCCCAGCCCGCAGAGCAAGTGGTCTTTCCTTACGTCGTGCGAGTACTGCAAGCTTTGCTGGGCCTCGGGGTAAGCTCACAGACGAGGAAGGCACTGCCGGTCTCAAGAGCAAGCAAAACAAGGAATTCTCCGAGCAGGGTAAGGTCAAGTGGTCTGTCTACTCAGAATATGCCAAGACCAGCAATTTGGTTGCTGTCGCCATTTACATCATCACCTTGGTCGGGGCTCAGACCGCTCAGATTGGTAAGTGTGTTCCTGGTTGCGCCAAAGAAACGCCTATCTAACTATCTCAACAGNGTGGCAGTGTCTGGCTCAAGAACTGGTCCGAGATCAACGGCAGATATGGCGGTAATCCTCACGTAGGAAAATATATCGGCATTTACTTTGCCTTTGGTATTGGTTCCGCAGCCCTGGTCGTCGTACAGACCCTCATCTTGTGGATCTTCTGCTCAATCGAGGTGAGTGTGCATTAGACTTGCGTACCGGGCCGTCACGCTAATTTTCGTCTCCTGCAGGCTTCGCGTAAACTTCACGAACGAATGGCCTATGCTATCTTCAGGTCACCTATGACCTTCTTCGAGACTACCNCCGCAGGACGCATTCTTAACCGCTTCTCAAGGTAAGTGGCTTCTTCTTGTCCCTGCATCTCTGCGACGTTGTGCTATCGTCCAAGTACCGGACATGTTACACTAACGCACGTGCACTTTCCAATCACCGGGTTTGATACTAATCATCGCTCTTCGCNNAGTGACATCTACCGTATCGATGAAGTCTTGGCGTAAGTAATCAGATGTGTCAGAGTATCCTGGACTTGTAAGCTGACCTGATTCGTTAGTCGCACATTCAACATGCTCTTTGTCAATTCGGCACGAGGTATGTTGTGTCCCGATGCTACTGCAAGCAACATGCGTATACTGATTGACTGTTCTANNGCTCTCTTCACTCTGGTCGTTATTTCAACGTCCACCCCGGCCTTCATCGCGCTGATCGTGCCATTGGGCGGTCTCTACCTCTACATCCAAAGGTACTACCTCCGGACTTCACGTGAATTAAAGCGTCTGGACAGTATCAGCCGCAGTCCTGTATATGCTCATTTCCAGGAATCTCTGAGTGGAATCAGCACAATTCGTGCTTACCAGCAAAGCAAGCGCTTCGCCATGGAGAACGAATGGCGTGTTGATGCAAACCTCAGAGCATACTTCCCTTCTATCAACGCCAACCGCTGGTTAGCGGTTCGACTTGAATTCATCGGCTCTGTCATCATCCTTGCTGCCGCTGGTTTCGCAATCATCTCGGTTTCGACTGGAAGTAGTCTATCTGCCGGCATTGTCGGTCTAGCCATGTCCTATGCCTTGCAGATCACCCAATCACTCAACTGGATTGTGCGCCAGACCGTAGAGGTGGAAACCAACATTGTTTCGGTTGAGCGCGTCTTGGAGTACGCACGTCTCCCTAGTGAAGCTCCTGAGATCATCTCAAAGTACAGGCCGCCAGTGAGCTGGCCTTCCAAGGGTGCAGTCTCTTTCAACAACTACAGCACCAGATATCGCGAGGGGCTTGACTTGGTTCTGAAAAACGTCAACCTTAGCATCAAGTCGCACGAAAAGATCGGTGTTGTAGGCCGAACAGGTGCCGGCAAGAGTTCCTTGACTCTCGCCCTGTTCCGCATCATAGAGCCCACCGAAGGTGATATCACCATAGATGATTTGAGCACTAGCTCTATTGGATTGTTGGATTTGAGAAGAAGGCTTGCTATTATCCCGCAAGATGCTGCTCTCTTTGAGGGTACTATTCGTGACAATTTGGATCCAGGACATGTTCATGACGACACGGAACTCTGGAGCGCTCTAGGTATGTTCGGATTCTGTGCCTTGCTTTACGACTACTAACAAACTGATNTAGATCATGCGCGTCTGAGGGACCACGTATCAAGCATGTCTGGAGGACTTGATGCCCAGATCCATGAAGGTGGCTCCAACCTGAGTCAAGGTCAGCGCCAACTGGTATCTTTGGCGCGTGCATTGTTGACGCCGAGCAACATCTTGGTGCTTGATGAAGCAACCGTAAGCCTCATGTCCTTTTGAACCGCCATGTTTGAACCTACTAATGTGTTTCATTCCAGGNCCGCTGTTGATGTGGAGACGGATGCATTACTGCAGACCACGCTCAGAAGCAACATGTTCAAGGATCGGACGATCATTACGATCGCCCACCGCATCAACACCATTCTGGACAGTGACCGCATCGTGGTCCTTGATCACGGACGTGTGGCCGAGTTCGATACGCCTGCCGAACTGGTAAAGAAGAAGGGTCTGTTCTACGAGTTGGTGCGTGAGGCTGGTCTTCTTGGAAGCGTCGATGTCAGCATTGCAGCAGAATAGTTGGTAGTCTTGCATAGATCTGTTGTACACAAACGACGATAATTGCCCCATGCAGGGAGAATATTGACAGCTGCTATGTGTCAGTCACGTTAGTCGCCTGATGACAGCCATTAGTGTCTTGTTCTGAAAGTGCAAGTCCGTCCTTTCGCTATCATTGTTGGGGCATTGTCTCTACAGACGCCTCTCTGCTAGAAGCCATATTAACTGCACCAGACCCGCTGCAAGGAAGTACTACGCGGGCGGTTCCCGAGATGTGTGCGGCTCAGATCTCGCAAGATCACAGCATCAGAGGACGGTTGTGGCCCGAGCCGCTGAGCTTGAACCAGGGTAAGTGACAGGAACTCTGAAACAAATGCTCTCAAAGATCCAAGGACTGTTCAGACGATGGTCTTGTCGACAGATGCAGACGATAGATCTCTTAAGTAGGGCCGGGGTTTGCATTGCGAGCGTTTCCCAATACAGCATGGCTTTGGTGGAGTGTACATGCCGGGGGCGGCGCGGCTTATGGGTCTGCTGTCCAAGGGTCCCTGATGGAATTCAACCGGCGCATCTTCATGCTGTCCTCTGTGTCACCACACATTCAAGCAAACATCTTCAAGCCCGGATCTGCCTGTTCTCTCTCAACGACAGATTCAGGCTTGCGCCAGATCCAGGCGGGGAAGGTGTTTCCACCCGGAACTCAGTCTGCAGATCGGGACTGACGGCTTTGATGGCCGGGCATGCATGCTCTTCGCATCGATCAACCAGAGATCAAGCGTGACGAAAGGCCAAGCGAATCGCGAGGCGTTTGCACAATCTACGAGCAGAAATTATCGAGCATCGACCCAGCGCGAGGCAATGCATTTGCATCTTGCTGTCTAGCGAAGAAGCGGAATACAGGGTAGTTTTTGGTATCTGGACCGAACCGAGTTGATGGATTTTAGGATCTGTCGTATTGCTGAATCTATTAAGTCCTCCGGAGCCGCCCTCTAGAAGATGCTTTGAATCCTGTTGCGTCTTTCCTCGTCTTTTTGTCCTGTTCTTTTGTGTTTTTCCTGCTTCCTTCTCGAATCATTCCTTCCCGTCGGCAAACAAGGCAAGTGACAGCTGTTGTTGTAGCGCCGCGTGAAGACACCACCGAGGTCAGCTTTCGTCTTGCCTGAACCCCGCACCAGATCGTGGCATTCTCAGCCTATCGTTCAGGTTAGTCGACACTTTTTCCCTTGTGCTGCCGTTCTTTGCCTGTCGCGTCAATCTACCCACCATTGCCTTGTGGCGTTGACGAGCCTCGGGGTGCCCGACTTCTTCCAAAAGGAGCTCCTTCTGTCTCACGTCCTTGTTTTGCAAGTTCTCGTCACATTTTGATCTCCTTGTCATCGATTCGGTTTCAAACAGAAGCACCCATTCTCCGTTTCCCTCTGGCTGACCAGTTGTAGTCGAACAAAGCTCAGGCACGATACGCGCTAGAAAAAGCCAAACACCTGGCAGTTTTGGCCGCACGAGGGTGAGCTTAATCCGTTCCCGAGATCATCGTCCCGCTAACGTCCGTTTTGACTTTTTGTTAGTTGTGGAGAAAACTGATCAGTCCCTTGCATCTCTCTACAGGGGTGAACCTATATGCTTTAAAGGTCTCTTGGTAATTCAGACATGGTCTCGAGTTCTCAGCCTGCGAATAGGTACGGGAACCATGCTGGCGTTGGTAAGCAGCTGGGCAAAACTCCAGCTTCTAGCGTTTCTGTGAGCAACTCTTTTATATGTTTCATGATTCATGTCCACTGACTGTGCCAGTACCGCCCCATAACGTCGTCGCGGGAACAAACTCTTACCCTAAATCGGCAAAGGAACGTCACGCTGGAACGTGATGATTCTTCAGCAGTGAGTAAGAAGAAGTATGTCGCGAATAGACTAGACAGCCTGCCTCCTCATGTCCTGGACCGCGTTTACCAAGTCTGTATCAACACCGAAGGTCCTTTGCAGATCACAGGCTCTGAGACGGCTCTAGACCCTCGAGCANGCCAGTACGTCCATATCTTGGTGTTTCAAGAATACCTGTGTCTGACGAAAACAGGAATTCTGCAAATCGAAGAAGAGCCAGAAAAGCAACATGCTAACGCGCAACGAAACACATCAAAGCGCAAGGCAGTCGCTTCTGCGGAATCTTCTGATGAAGAGAACGAGGAAAACTGGTCAAACCATGGCAACATGCAGATTACATTGCACATTGCCAACGAGGATGAGGTAGTTCACTTTNTGAAAATGCGGTTCACCCAGATCCAGCAACTTGCAACCAAGGTCATTGCCAAAGCATGGATCAAAGCAATATGTCCGAAGAAGCAAGCAAACTTTCCCTACGTCGACAGCAACCCAAGACCAGACCAAAGTCAGAAGCGCCGTCGCCCACGTCACGATGGCGCTCCAAGAATACCGCTGTTTTGGCCCGATATTGAGTTGTGTCGACACAAAGAGCCTGATCATACTAGGAAGACTGGTGCGTTCATCCATACAACGGCATGATATAGTCAACTGATTTCCACAGAACGAACTTACCTCTTGGTCCATCTGCTTAGACTGCACTGGACTGAGCAAGATTGGCTCGCCTCTAACGGGCGTGGCTCAGAAGTCCCTCAGAAGATCAAGGATCGCAACTGGGTTGGATTTTTGAGAGACGCCTTTCCGGTCAACAAGCTTGAAGAAGTGCAAGGCAGCAACCCAGACAAAGCGGCCATGCGAAGGAGATACTTGAACCAGATCTACAAGGTTGCCGAGGACGAACAAATGATGCGCCACAGAGTGGGTACGTTAGCGCGCTCTTACCACCCAGACTCCTCATATCTAACCGTATGANTAGGTCCAGCGAATCAGAAAAGAAGCTTCACTGCTGGCGCTGGTTGGATTCCAGCAGGCACTCAAACTGCGGCATCTGCGAGTCAGAGCGACCGCCCAGATAGTGATGATGAAGAAGACTCGCCTATCCTCGACTCCTCCACAATGGCACGCACGAATTCTCATTCAGAAGACTGTGCAATGTCACCAGAACCCGAGGAGCAAGCAGATGACTCTGGATCGGCATCCTCTTACTCAGGAGTCGAGCTAATCAAGGAAGCCAAGGTCGAGCAAGTGCCTTTCAGCGGATTTCTGCCAGGAGACGAAGTCGCAGCGGTCGGTCCTAGCCATGGTCCAGATTTGAAGTTCGACCCTGCAGATGAGCCTATGACGATTCCACTTGGATCCGTGCCGCCCAGTGAAGATATGGACTACTATGAACCATCATGGGGTGGCAGCACGACGATGGCTCAGACACCAGAGGTATACCAGCAACCTCAGTATACCGGTGCTCCTACTTCATGGTACGGAGGTATAGCCATAAGTCATTCGCAAGGCCAACTGCCTGCTGTAGCTGTCAGCAACCAAACTTGGAACGACTACCGTCATGGATACGGGCCATATCAAACAGCGGTGCTCCCTGACAAAGCAATGAGCGAAGCAGTATCTCACAATGCTGGGTTTGGCAACGTACACCAAATGGCCATGTCGGGGCCATTTGTCCAGCCAATGGTGACAGCAGTTAATGAGAGTCAGCATGCTATGTATCAAGGCCCCAGGATGCATTACAGCCATGATGGCTATGAGCAGCACAGTCAGCCTGGATACATGGGTACGCAGCACCAAGAGATGTACACAAGGTGGCTCTGAAGAAGAGCGAGAGTCAGTTTTGGATGAAGAGAAGAACGGCAACGATGATGACAAGCACGACAGCAACGAGACTGACGATATTGACGAAATTGCATGTGGCTCGGCGAATGAAGGCGACAGGCGAAGAGTGCTGAAGATGATAATGGCTTGCACAGGTAATGGTGTTTTTGAATATCGGTGTTTCCTTGGTTGAAGACGAATTTCCTTGGGTTATGGGCAAGGCCGAACGAACATAGTTGATGATCAAGGCAAACGTGGATAACGAGATATGTTGGTGGATTGGAGACGACAGACAACAGCAGATAGTGGATAGCGGATTAATGGAACAAAGTGCATCTCTAAGTGAAAAGCTGACTTGTCGCGTGAGAAGAAATGGAGAGACAAGGAGTGACGAAGCACATGCAAGAAAGCTTGGACACGGATGCGGTGCTTGGTTCCGCTTGCGGGTCATGGAACATCTGAAAGCAGCATCAAAGTTGTAGCGCTACCAACATCATCAAAGAGACGCGGCAATCGACGACGCTCCATGCTCTGCCAAACATAGCGATCCAGCGACAGCCATGTCGTTTGTCAGTGGAGGTAGAGGAGGTAGCAGTCGCGGTCGCGGCTCATCACCATTCGGAGCCCCAGCTGGTCCAAAGACAACGCGTCCGACATCTTTCGCTCCACGCGCCCGAGGAAACAACCAAGTCCGCTTCAATGCCCAGACGAGAGGCGCGAGTGAAAGAGGAGGCAGAGGTTCGTCTCGTGGTAGCAATGCTCCGCGAGGAGGAGGCAGAGGACGCGGAAAGACAACACCTGCACCAACACCCTCGCCCTCGCCCTCACCCCTTCACCGCGCCAGCCCAATTGAGCCATGCCTCGCCTTCGTCTCCGTCCTCCTTCGCCGACCGCTTCCAGGCTGTACGATTCCTCCCACCATTCCATGGCTGATATTCTCTGACCCACGGTACAGCTCAAGAAGCGCCGCGAACAAGAACGCGTCCACGCCATTGCCCAAGGCTTCCTAGCCGACCCTGACAAACCGCGCACCCTGGCCGAGGCCATCACCCCCGTAGGAACCTGTCCGGACATGTGTCCAGAGTTTGAACGACTCGAGCGCGTCGTGCAGAAGGATGTGTGGGGCCCCGAGCTCGACGACCAAGGTGCTCCTGCCGAGCATCGCATGGTAAAGAAGTTCAGGCGTGCTGCGGCTGGCATTGACGAGCAATTACCCTCAGACTTGCGCCCTCCCACTACCCTCAAAAACACTGTCGAATACCTCTTCAATGAAATGGTCGCCAATGCCGAATCACTGGGCAGCGTACACCACTTTGTCTGGGACCGCACTCGCGCCATCCGCAACGACTTCTCAATCCAACAGATCACTAAACCTGCTGATGTCGAGATCGCCATTGAATGCTACGAACGTATTGCCCGCTTCCACATCCTGTCGCTACACCAGCTCGCCGTGCCAGACAAGCCCTATGACAAGTACGACTGGTACCAAGAACGAGAACAGCTGGACCGTACTCTGTTGTCGCTGATGCAGTACTATGACGACTCCCGTGGCCGTGTCGACTGCAAGAACGAGGCCGAGTTCCGCGCATACCTCATCATTTTCCAAGCTCAGGACCCAACACCCGATCTCGATGAAAGAGTCAATACTTGGCCCGTCTCTGTCAGATCTGACAAGCGTGTGAGAATTGCTCTACATCTCAACTCTGCCGCTTCGAACATTGTAGATCCTCAAGGTCCTTTGAAACCTCGGGCTGTATACCCAGTCGCTCGAGAAGACTGGGCTCACTTCTTCGACCTCGTCCGCTCCAACAAGGTCTCCTATCTCATGGCCTGTGTATCCGAAATCTACTTCAAGCTTGTCCGACGAACAGCTCTAAACGCCATCTGGCGTGGCTTCAAGGGCCAGGTCTTCGAGTTCACCCTGTCCTTGATGACCCGCATACTTGGCTTCGATGATCCCGAGCAGACCGAGACTTTCTGTCAGCATTTCGGCTTTGTCTTCAAGGCGTCAAACTCTGGCGGAGAGGATNTTTTGGATCTGGACTCAGTGAAGGGCAAGGCATTCCCTGTAGAGACGCCTGGCTTAGAGCATCAGACATTCTCAGAGGACCTGGTCGAGGTAAAGCGTATGGGCCGTAGTTTTTCTGCTGTGATAGGTGGTTATACTGTAGCAGAAGCGCAAAGCTCTGGCTTGGTCGATGTCAGTTATGACAGCCAGATGGAAGATCATGTGGAAGATCAGGCGGAAGATAGCCAAGCTGAAGACGATCCTGATTCTCTCTTCATCCCAGAAGGCCCATCCAAGTCAGCCTTCGGCACTGCAGCAGCTCTAACGTCATCTCCATTCGCAAATCCGTTTGCTCTGAACAAACCACCTGGAGAAGCGCAACCGCCGTCACTCTTTGCTCAACCAAAGCCAACGAGCTCCGCTTTCGGTCAGCCCTCAGCATCCACTGGCTTCAATTTTGGGAAACCTTCAGTCAATTCAACTTCTTCAGAGGCACCAACATCTGCCACAGCATCTCCGTTCGGCTCTGTCTTTGGTCAGCAGCCTAAAAGTGAAGATCTCAACACTTTTGCAACCACGAAACCTCCCGTCACTTCTGAAGTCATCACTAGCACCGAACAACCAACCAAGGCCCCTGACAGCCTATTCTCTTTCACGAAGCCTGCAACCAATAACGAAAAGGACTCACCAAAACCTTCACCCACACAAGTAGAGGCGTCTGGACCTACAAACTCTGCAAACGGTCCATCTTTATGGGGAAGTCCTGTCTCTAGCCAGCAAACTTCGTCTATTCCCGCTCCGTCATCATCCATCTTTGAAGCTCCTCCAACCCAATCACTACCGAAACCTTCCTTCAGCTTCTCTTCTACCTCTCAAACGACTGCACGACCTCCTCAGTCACCACCAGGTTCTTCAAAAAGCCCTTTTAGCTTTTCCTCTTTGACGAGTGATGACAGCAACTCATCAAAGCCAACACAACAATCAATTGAACCGACACAAACACCTGCTTCCCTGTTCAGCAAACCTACCATCTTCCCCAGTGAACCGCCTACTGTTTCACAAGCTCCTTCGCCACCAGTTACAATCAATGGGACCCCTGAAGTTTCAGTTTTCAACGCATCTCCTGCACCAAAGCTTCCGCAGTTCAACTTCAGCCAGCCTTCTCAGCCCAAAAAGCCGAGCCCTTTATCACAGTCGTTTTCTCTGGACGACAAAGCTGAAAGTGCGACAACAAAGGCTCTGACCGCATCACTACTTCAGTCTTCAACTGAACCAGTGCCGCAAACACCCATCGCTTCGCCACCCAAGCCCACAAAGTCGAAAGATGAGATACTTGAACAGCTCGCTCGAGAGGTCGTCTTGGATGCCGACAGAGGGTTGATCAGACAGTTTGTCGAGTATCATGCTCGCCAAACAGTCATGGAAGTTTATGATGAGCTATATATGGAAAGTATCCGCGAACTTGCAGATACTTTCAGAAGAGAGACTCTTTCTTACAGATTTGGCAAGAGATGGCGCGAGATCTGTTGGCGAAGGAGATTGGCACGGCAGGGTCGAGAACGTCGCAAACGCGCCAAGAAGGATCAGAGTGCGCGCGAGCTAAAGAGGAAGCTCGCTGCTGAGAAAGACGCAGTCGACGATTTCCTCAAGTCTACAAGGTCCACAGTGAATCTAGGCGCGAGCCTTCGAGATTCTCGATATAGCCTGGACTCCCAGCCCGATGGTCAAACATCCCTCGAAGAAGCCATGGATCAGTCGACGACGAGGGACCCGCATGGAAACAAGAGATTGAAGAGCCTGGACAATATCGACCTCGAGACGCCCAAACGAAAACAGCCAGCCGCAACTCCGCGATCCAACTTCCTCGGTTTCCAGTATGCTTGGATCGCAAAATCGTCCTGCTATATCTAGTACGCCTTCCAGGTCCAACTATTTCCGCTTGAAGGCTATGGGTATCAATCCTGGGGGAGAGACAAACCCGACACCGCAGGTTAGGAAACGCACAAGGGAGGACAGTGAAGAAGCCCAAGCCCAAGCACAACCTCCAAACAAAAAGTCCCAAACGCCACCATCAGCTATAGTGGCTCATCCATCGAATTCGACACGCCCACTCGCCTCTGGAGGTGTTGTTACCAAGTCCCTCAGCAGTAGTCTCACAGGCACTGAATCACTGTCCAAAGCGCGTCAAGAAGATGAAGAGCTTTTTGCCCGGGCACGTGCCGCTAGACAAGCCATGGCAGACTCGAGTACGTGGTACAGGTCAGAGATCCGAAAAGATGACGCCAGGCGCAAGGAAGAAGCAGGCCGTTCATTGACATCACCATCGATGGAGCGCGCGCGTGAACTCGCTCGTTTGCGCTCCGCAAGGCCTGGTGCCGCATCGCCCGACGTCCCTGCTTATAGATTGAGAGAAAGTCGTTTTGTGCCTCGAGCACAGTACAATCTGGCAATCGAGAAGGCGAGGCAGAAGATCGAATCCAGGTCAAGAAGCCCATCTCGGCTGTCGACGCCTAGAGCTTCTCAATCACCCAGCCGCTCCGCTGGGCAAAGCTTAATGCCCTTGTCTACAGCGAAAACTCAGACGTATTCTCAGTCTGCTCCTTTGGAAGGACAGGACACCCAAGCGACTAACAGCATGGTACAACTTGCTGCTTTGCACAAAGCCCCGAACCTTCCGCATGGCAGTACGAGGCGACGTTCTTTGCCGAGTCTGCAGACCCAGCGCTCTCTGGAGACATCAAAGAGCATGGAACTAGTCTTGAAGACCTGGCTCAAAACGCTATGAACCAGTACGTTGATCTGGGATCAGACGATGAAACCGAAGACCTGCAACAGGTCGAAAACTCGGACCAGAGCAAGTTTGGGATCAACGACATGGTCGACACAGAAGCGTTTGCAGACGATGACGACGATGACGATGAAGAAGCTAGCGAGGAAGCTGGGGATGAAGGCGAAGAATATGTAGGAGGATATGCTCAAAATCCTGAAGACTTCGAGGATGAAGAAATCTATGATGAAGATGATTCCGAGGAAGAAGAGGAAGAAGAAGAAGAAGAGGGACTTGAAGACTTCGACGAGGAAGACGAAGATGATGAGGTGTCAGACACGTCCGCCATCAATGTCAGCAACAACATCAAGGCAGGAACCGGCACAGCCGATGATGCATTTGAGCTCAGCGATTAACAGTTGGACAAGAAACTTGGTATATTAGTCTGTGGAGAAATGTAACCAATGGATAAAAAAACTTGAATATCTTGCAAGAGAGGTCATCAGCTCGTATCTTTCGAATGATCTGCGAACTAATCTGAAGTGATCAATTTAGGAGTATCGAGGTTGCATACGAATGAAACAATCCTTAGACACGTCCATGGTTCTCGACCAATAATGCCTTCATGTAGTCGCTGGGCTCATACCTCCACTGCTCGTTGATGAGTGCCTTGCCCACAGAGTCCCGTAGTCGAGTCATGACTTCTGCTTTAGGTCTTTCGAGTTCTNNGTGATTGTCTGTCAGCTAATAAAGGTAAGGGAAGAGAGAAGAGGACAGACCATGCTCATCCCACCTCTTGCTGTTCCTACCACCGCCAGCGGCAGCCCCAGATGCCCAATACTCTTGCACAAGAGCTGTTAAACGTCGTTGTTCTTCGAGGTCTTCNTGGGCATTAGTAGAAGTCGGATCGAAGACCAAATCGACTGTCATACCTTCATCCTCTGCGCTATTCGTATGCTCTCCCAGAGCAGGTACCTCGTGTAGATAATTGCCCCGTTCGTCTCTGACTACCATGTCTNNCCGAAGAGGTTCAGGCTGGTTCTCTTCGTCAGGTTCGATGGTCGTTTCAGTAGCTGCTCTGGCTCGTCTGGTCCGGGTTGCCCTACTAGCAGCAGCAGCACGTCTGCTCATCCTGTCTCCCGCATCATCCGAGTCCTCAAGGACTAATTCATTCAGATGCGTTGAAGAGGGGCCGCTCGTAGTGGGACGTCTTGACAGTGCTGGGGCAAAGAGGCTGCGCGCGGCCGTATTAGCCCGCAAGGAGTGGCCGCCGGAGCTGTAAGTGTCGTGCAAGCGGCTTGTTGCGCGTGAAGTGGGACGCCGCGGTGCGTCGTTGAAGGGATCATGAGGGCGAGGCGGCATGTCTTTGATTATACTGAAAGAGTAGAGTAATTTTTGCTTGGTTGTTGGAATAATCTGGTCGCTCGCTTGTTTGTTGTCGTCAACACAGTCTGACAAACTCCGAAAGTCACTCTATGCGAATGGAAATGGCGTTGGTTGCCCCTGCTCGCGCTCGCGCTGTTGCTTGAATCTATCAGAACTAATGTAAATACCACCACAGCTCGTTTCGTGCCAGAGTCACAGAGAAACCAACGAATCAGGTGATACTCTACAGTACTTCACATCATTGCTGATAGCAAGTAAAGGGGCTTATATATAGATATAGTTCAGGGTCCGGATCGAAAGCATGAAATTTTGTGGTCCAGATAGCACTCGTTCAGAATGCTCACAGCGAGGAGATGACAAAGAGACACGAATGCCAAGCTGGCCAGGATGATGAAATGCAAAGTGGAAGTCGAGTAATAGACAGCGTGCAGGGCAGGAGCGACGAGTCTCTCACAGAGTGGTTCGTCGCACAGGCACCGCCAAGGCGCTCAATCTGGCAGGAAGCCCCCAAAGTACCGACCAAAAGCTAAACGTAGCTGCAGCGAGAACAGGCAGCCCCTGGCACTCTCTTTGTTTGGCCGTTGAGACTGCTTTTCTTTTCCACTCGGTGCTCCATCTACTCTACTCGACCATCCTTCTGCGACGCACCATCCCAGGACCGTCAGTCGGCTGGCTTCTTTCTTTCTGGCCATCGTCCGCCATGCGCTAGCCCTGAACCTGATCCCTCACACCTTGTCCACACATCACTAGACCCCTCACCATGTCGCTCTCTCGCTCTCCTTCACCCAAACGAGGCGGCGGCTGGGCAAGTCCTGGACTCAATGCCAACTTCGCGCAGAGCAGAAGCTCCACCNCCGTGACCTCGTACAGCCAGAACCACTCAGTCACATGGGCTTCCGCCCAAGCAAGAAGCCATCAAGTCAACGGATATCCGGCATATCAAGAGCCTACCTCGGGCTTCTTTGGCAAGCACATGCGCAAGATCTCGGCGAGTCTGCCCTTCTTCACCAACGGCCCCAAGGACGAGCGTGAGGCTGAAAAGGAGAAGGCGGGCAGAGGTAGATGGGCTCCCGCACGAGGAGGCTACCTTGCCAATATCAAATCCATGCTTGGTCGCCATATGCTGAGATCAAAATCTCGATTCGTCTTGGCTCTAGTCTTTTCTTGCTTATACTTTGTTTCTATACTACACGTATGTCACCCGGAAGAAAAGGGCCAAGTCTCAGCTCACTGACATGATCAAACAGCATTGCATTACTGGTTCCGAAGAAGCTCATGGTTGGGCGGCGGCAGCAAGTTCGTCGTAATTCTGGCAGCCAACATGGGAGGAGGAGTCATGGAGTGGAAAGGGCCTCGCGAATGGGCCATTGAGCGCGACAGTGTGCGCAACAAGAAGAATTACGTGCGCCGATGGGGTTATGAGTTGGAAATTGTTGATATGAGCACAAAGAAACGCTACGCGCACGAGTGGAGAGAGAGCTGGGAGAAGGTCGACACAATTCGCAACGCCATGCGCAAGTACCCGCAGGCCGAGTGGTGAGTTCTGTTTGCTGGAATCGACGACAGAGACAACAGGCTGACTGATTGGCGCAGGTTCTGGTGGTTGGATCTTAACACGTTCATCATGGAGCCATCGTATTCGCTCCAACAGCACATCTTCAACAACCTGAACGACAATGTCTACCGCGACATCAATTTTTACAACCCCCTCAACATCTCTCACNCCCCTACTGCAGCCCACCTGGATCCTGAGAGTTTGTCACCCATCGGAGATGGCAAGCCCGACTCAATCAACCTCATCGTACCCCAGGACTGTGGTGGCTTCAACCTGGGATCCTTCTTCGTCAAGCGTTCGGCATGGACAGATCGCCTGCTCGACATCTGGTGGGATCCTGTGGGTTACGAACAGAAGCACATGGAATGGGAACACAAGGAGCAAGATGCACTGGAGTACATGTACACCAACCAGCCGTGGGTGCGGCCTCACCTTGCTTTTATTCCTCAGCGCAAGGTCAACAGCTTCCCTCCAGGCGCGTGCGGCGACAACGGCGAGGATATGAACATTCACTACCACGAGCACGACCGTGACTTTGTCGTCAACATGGCAGGCTGCGAGTGGGGCAGAGACTGTTGGGGTGAGATGTACAACTACCGCCAATTGAGCAACAGACTCAATCGCAACAACTGGGAGAAGTTCAAGGATGGCGTGTCAGGAGCCTTTTCGTTCCTCAAGTCAAAGAAGAAGGAAATCACAGGGACGGAAAAGGACAATGAGGAGAAGAAGGAGTCATGATATTGAAAGCGGACGATTGGGATACAGGGGGGACATTTCGGAGTCATGTATACATTTGCAAACGATCCATGTTGATTTCTTGTGCCTGCCTTTGGCCTGTTCCTTTCTTGCGTGCATTTCCCCAGATGTGTAAGTCTCAAGTGTACAGGTGCGAGCGAATAAGTGGCTAGTCGGCGACAGAATGTGACGGTATGTTGTGCGCGCAAAAGAAGAAAGGGAAATGTTTCCCGAGGCGTATGGAGAAGAGGTGGTCGACTAATAGGTTGTAGAGGGATGAGGGGTGTTGGTTGGAGGCTCGGGGGTCGGCATAAGGGTCTATGAGCTGCTGGGAGTGGTGTTCTGTTGCTCGAAGAGGTAACCCTTGACCTTGGCGTGCTTCAATTGCTCGAGGTAGCGCTCNTGTCAAGGTGTCAGCAGACGAAGGGATGGTAGGGTGGTCGCATGTCGGGTCCTGTACTGACCTCTGAGGTGGCCGCACTTCTCGAGGTGGTTGACGCCCTCACGGTAGTAGCACTTGCCCATCTCCTCTCTGAGTAGGCGGGCCATCATGCTCTGGACCCATTGCTCGCGCAGGACGGCATCCTGGGCTGCCTTGAGCTGCAAGTTGTTGTCGTAGTCGACGCCCTCGAATGTTGCCGGCACCTTGGGCTTTTGCATGCGGAATTGGATTGACTCTGGTGTCGGCATCTTGGGCGAGTATGTATGTGCGTGTGTGGATAGAATTGGTACACGATTGCTTGTCGTCTTTTCTTCTGCTTCGTCGTCGTCGTGTCGATGGCCGTCACTGCTGCACCGAGCGATGCGCGCGAAGTCCGGGAAAGCGGTACAGCCCAGAATCCGACCAATCACAGCCGCCTCACTTCTTATTACTCTTCCTCCACGACATCCTTCCCGACTTGCTCTTTTCCTTCTTGAGTGCTATCTTTTCCGCATGCTTTTCGACTTTTCTGTCAATCGCGTCCTTTTCGGCCAGCATCGCTTGCGGCGCGCTGTAACTGACTTTCCACTGCCATTCGTCGTATCGCACCACCTGCTGTTGCTCGAGCTGCCCCAGAAGCTCGCTTCGTCGACGCTGACATGTCCAGCAGAGGCTTTCGATCTTGTTGCATTGATAGGGGTGTGTCTTCAGCTCGCATCCTGACGAATACGTCGACACTGGTGAGATTGACGCGTGTCTGCACATGATCAACGGTCGCTGGCTCATACACGAATGCCCGCATGTCGTGAAGATGTACAGTTTGTGATAACACATCGTTACTTCGCTCTCTATGAATATTCATCCAATTTCGTCGAGTCTCAGGCTAGAACAGTTATGATATTCGCAGGTACACTTCCGTTTCCGGTTGTCGTACTCTCTTAAAGGACATGTAAGTTCTTTGTTCAGACTTCTTGCATCTTGCGATAGATTCTACATTTTTCTGCTCCTCTGCGCCATGCCTGAACGACATGTGATGAACCTGCTCATGATTTGCTGTCTCGGCCATTCAATCTTGACCGATGGCGACAAGATCATCAGGTCTAGGATCATGTCTTGAGCACACTTGGAACATATGGCTCGAGACTCTTACATCACGTTTCTTTGTTCTCTTTGTATGAATAGCCTGGCATTACTCCAATGTGCTGTCCCATTCTCAAAGAAATACTTAACATGCCTGCACTTACCATTTGCTTCAAATTATGATCCACCATCCATCCACACAACAGGGGACTCTGACCTGTACATACAAGCATCACTCGAGAGCTCAACAGTCATGGCCACACCAACCAAGACATTCGATCTCGGAACATCTTCAGAGCCCATTCATGTCTCCAAGGTCGCTCTGGCCATCATCATCACATTCAGCATAGTCAGCCTGGTCGCTCTCGCAATAGCTCTATGGATCTTGTTTCGCTTCACCTGCTCGAGTCGTCGAAGAAGGGCAGGCTATGCAGTCAGAGATGGAAGAAACGAGCATACGCAATGGTGGAAGCATGCGAATCCGGCCGTCGGCTCTAGCAAGTCGTCTGAGATGTCCTACGTGGGCATCATACCCGCCCCCGAGATGGCCACAGAAGAGGGGACGCTAAGAAGTCGATACACTGGAGAGAAGAGTGCTTAGCTTGTGAAGCAAGGAGAGACGGGATGCTTTCTTGTACGCTTGGTGTTTTGTACATATTCGTTTCGTGTTCATTGCATTACAACAAATCAAGACGCTATGCAACATGCCACCTGCAAACATGGCTCAATACATGTGAATCAAAGGTTTCAATCTTGAACACTAACCGGCGCCTGTTCAGCAACAGCGGCCTCTTGATCTTGTGTCTTTGGCTGCTCTTCATCCTCCTCTTCTGCCTCAGGAATAGCGATGGATTTTTCCAGCTCTTTGATTTCTTCTGGATCTGCAATGCTGACACTGCTTCCTCTGTGCTTCTTTTGGATAGAACCTGCAGGAGTGGCTGTGGCGGAGTTATCGCTTGACTCGACGGCTGTCAAAGGTGCAGATGATGGTGCTTCGGATGACTCTTCTGCGTCCGAAGGCGCTGTTGCATTGGAGGTCTGAGCGGCAGTGTCTTCAGCGGAGCGGATGCTCTCGGCCTTGGTGTCGGAGGATGAATTCATGGTCTCGGGCTTGGTAGCAGCGTCTGCTTCGGCCAGACTCGACTTGAGTGGAGCGACCTTGGTATCGTTGATGCCTGGTGTAGGACCTTTGCGTGCAGCACCTATACTGGCGGCTTCTGTAGCAGCTTCTTTCATGGACAAGGTCGCCATTGGCGACTGCAGAGATTCATGCTTCTCGTCGGTTGATTTTGTTGCGGTTGTTGCAGCGGTAGCGGTAGGCTTGATGGGAAGTTGGGCGGGAGGTTGGGTGGTGGGGTGCATGGTGGCTCTCGTGGTTACTGCTTCACCACCTGGCGCAGGGGCGGAAGTGGCAGGTGGTATATCGCCGATGTTCTCTGTGATCTCGCCAAACTCGTTCCATTCTTCAACTTCATCGAGGCCCTGTATCACCAAGGTTTAGTAGGTTGTTGCTCGCAAGGAAGTCGGCCAACATACAGCTATCACATAGCCCTCCTTGACCAGAGCAGGAAGCTTTTGCCTCCAGAACGACGACCCCACAGCTTCTTGGCCAACTCGTTTGTCGCCGTGTCAATGGCCATGAAGGGGATTCTGTTGGCATTGAGGATTGTCTCGATACGTGAGGTTGCTGTAACGATGTGTGAGGATCCGGCCGTCAGAGATGTAAAGAGAAAGACTCTGCCATCCTTGTCCCATGCACTGAGGTCGTGTGTTGAAGCCATGTCGATGTGTGTCAAGAGTTCTGCTGTCTTGTTCGTGCTCCAAGTTTTGTCGAGAGCTTAGGATAGAAGTGTTTACTTCTAGGGGTCCTGTCCTCCCTCTGACGTTGTTACGCGCAGCCTTTTGTGGGGTATCTTGTTTCAGCTGCATCAGCGAGCACGAGTATCTTTAGCACAGACATTTGATTATCCTCGCTGTCTTTGTGATTGCCAATTATTCCAAAATAACTATCGTCTTTAAATATGCATCATGATGAGTTGCCAATCCCTCCCTTTGTTTCCTGCCGAACCTAACGCCCCTCCCATCACTGATCAATATGCCTCGATCTGTTGAGGCATGGCAACATGGCCAAGAGACACATTCTCCTTTGCGATGAAGAGATTGCTGAGAGCATCACGCACCTCGAACTCTTCCAACACGGCTCCGAATCTGCAACTTGTTATTAACACATCCCGTTGCTTCACCATCTCTCGTCACTTACCCNNGTAGCATCTGACCTTTCCAGCTAGGTCAGCCTTGACGAGCTCAAAGTCTTGAACCGTCATCTGCGAGACCCTACTGTCCTGCAGGAGCAGCATCCACGCCATGACGGGCGTGAGTTCACCCTCGAGGGGCAATTGGGCGCTGAGGTCCAACAGCTTCATGAGGTCGGGAGCCTTGAGGTCTGGCATTCTGTGACCGTATGGGTCTCCAGGCTTGTTCATGATGTGTGACGCCGGAGGACATGTTGCCATCAGCGCGTGGCCGCACATGTGATCGTACTCTGTATCGTCGGGCCTCTCCATGGGGTGGTGGAATGGCTGTCCCTCAGGATTGTGTGAGCGGACCACGAGGTATTGCATGTGATCCATACAGGGCCGTTCGAGNCCTACGCAAAGGACGACGTCAGCCCAATCGCGAGACGATACAATAGCGGCAGTGAGGTAGCGATATGAACTATTGGTTCGGTGGGGTGAGGGATAGACTGCCCTATTGTAGGGCTGCCCTTGGGAGTCGTACGTCAAAACAAAATCAATGCCGATCTGGTCGTAGTCCAGATGTTGGGTGGGCAGTTGACTTGCGCTAGCCATCATCGGCTTGGAGTCCTGGGAACGAAGAGGAGGACTGAAACCAGCGGTGCTGGAGTCTTGACGGTAGCTGCCGGAGATGCTACCGCTGGAGCTGCCGTTGTACGATGCAGGCATGCCACGCATCGCTGGGAGCGATTGAAGACTGTCAAGTGGGATGCCATGGGCTAGAAGGAGTTCCTTGAGACGCTTGTTCTCGTTGACAACAGCGTCGCGATCCGAGACGCTTGATCCATAGAGTTCCTTGAGACGAAGTACTTCGTGTTCGAGAGCCTTGATGTACATTTCCTTGCGTTCTCGATGTGTTCTGAAAATGGTTAGGCGAAAATGATCGGACTGACAGGATCATCGACCTGCATACCTCTGAGCTTGTCTGTTTAGTTCCTGTCTGCGGGTCAAAGCAGGTTTGCTGTCGGGCTTGGGCCCGCGTCGTTTTGGGGCCGCTCCATCTGCATCTGCGTATGAGACAAAAGGTTTGCTGCAGAGTTTGCCAAGCTTTGCCTACCTTTTNGTTTGCTTCTTGTCAAGGCCGAGGTTTTTCAAGAAGCCAAAGTTCGACAGCGGACTTCTATCAGAAGAGTGCTGGCTCTCTGGGGATGTGTACATCAGCGCTGGATTGTTATCGGGGAGTGACTCGTCCGGCGATACGGATTGCATCGGGACGTGAGCCATGATGCACGAAAAGTGTTTGTGACAAAAACCGCAAGGAGGGGAAGGAAGGGAACAAAACTGGGGTCGGTGGGAGGGAAGGCTCTATGATATACATAAAACGTGCAAACGTACCCAGATCGTGAGCACTACTCGGTGCCTGGGGACCGACGTTAGGAGCCGACATGTCTAGCGCTAGACTGTCGGTGCAGAAGATTTGACTATCGAAGAGGCGCTGGCGAATCGCGACGGTCTGGAACGCTGGGGGAGAAGTCAGTCGTTATGAGCAAGGTCAATGACGATCTAGGAAATCGCTCGGAGAGATCCGCAAGGTCCAGCTACATTTGTCATGCGAGACGAGGAAGCTTTTCCATGGACGCCAAAGGACGGATGATCGAGCGTGGCAGGTAGGACCAGGGATGAACAACAGTGCAACTTACAGCAAGTTTAGAACATTGTTTGGACAAGATGGTATGGAAGAAGTGCTGTTTGGGGATCAGGATGAGTATAAGTGCAAACTCCTCTTCTTGCGCGACGCGAACGCGATCACACCAAATCTCGACTCGGCCGGATCCGTAGCAGGGCAGGTGATGATGGGGCAGAGGGACAACGGAAGATGGGAACCGTTTCGTCCGGCGCAGGGAGAGACAAGACAAGTCTCAGAACGACAGTACGCCTCCGACGTTGCGGTTGCTGCAGGAGCTGCTATTCAACCCACTCGTCCGTACGTTGTGCTGTGTGTCAGAGTCCTGATGTGGCAGCTCGCAAGAGAAATGGTAGAAGATGAAAAAGCGGTGGTCATGGCAGAAGCGAGAGATGGGAAGATGGCCGTGTTGCGCCAGAGTGGAGTCGAGGTCGGCGACCAGCGATCCCCCAAGCCAAAAGCGATCTAGTGTTTGCCCTTTTCTCATGCCTCCATGTCGCGCCCGCCGCCTGTGCGAGCCGTCCCGCCGGATCTCTCTATTCTTCTCTTCACATCTCGAGCTCCAGCGGTGACGCTCCAACAACGTAACCACTTCTGCTGTACCGCGGACGCAGCCAGCCAGCACTTGCCTTTCGAAGCCTGGCACCTGGGAAGCCCCTTGGCAGAATGGCGTCCCTGAACAGGCAAATCGTTGCTTGCTTGTTCTTGGTCTTGCGCTTTGTTTTTCTAACCTTTGGACCCTGGTTAGCACACGTCGTGATCGCCGACCTTCTGCTGTCCTGCCTCCTTCCCTTCGCCTTTATCTTTCCCACCTACACCTACCATTTGGCCTCTACCATTGCTGAATCGGTATGGCGTGGAGTACAGCGCATCTGCGAGGACTCGAATGGAGCAGACATCATCCTGGCTGGTGATGACTTGCCTGCTGGTGAAAGTGCGATCGTCGTCGCAAACCACATAGAATGGTCCGATTTCTACCTTATCCAAGCCTTGGCCATCCGCGCTGGTATGCTTGGTCGTTGTCGATGGTTTGCAAAGAATGCACTCAAATGGGTGCCTGTACTAGGCTGGGGTCTGTTGGTTATGGGAATGCCACTAGTTAGTCGCAAGTGGGTCGAGGACAAAGATGAGATGGAGCGGCTGTTCAGCGGCATCCATAAAGGGCGCTGGCCTATCTGTATGTGTTGTTCTCAGAAAGGTAAATGACAGCATTGACATGGCTAACTTCTCAAAGGGCTTGTGTCTTTCAGCGAAGGCACGCGATATAGGCCGAAGAAGCATGCAGAAGCAACGCGTTGGTGCGAAGCCAACGGAAAGCCAGCACCTCGACATACTTTGCATCCTCGCACAAAGGGATTCGTTGCTACCGTCCAGCAATTACGCAAGACGCCTCATGTGAAGGCTGTATACGATGTTACTGTTGCCTATGCCGAGCATGACAAGTTCATGTCTCCGCCGTCTTTCTTCAAAACTGTCTTCCAGCCCAATCTGGCACAGGATTATCGGATGTATGCTCATGTTCAACGCTTTGAGCTGAACTCTTTACCCAAAACAGACGGCGAGATTGCGCGGTGGCTCGAAGAGAGATGGGTTGACAAAAGTGAGAGACTGGCAAAGCTAAAGAAGGCACTGGACTATGGAGAACCTTGGAAAGGGACATTGAACAAGATCTGAGTCGATGCCATTTGTCGACAAATATCATCTGGTCCTGGTTATCTTTTGTTCCGACCAGAGCGCTCCTAATTTCAGAAAGAGGCACAATCTAGCTTGCCGCCTCTCAAGCTAATGTAATTAACCTACCATAAAGTACATGTTCACATAATCACCGATTTTACATTCACCACTTGTGAATACCGCGAAGGTTTTGGAGAACAGAAAGGTCCGGAAAATGAGTGAAACAACTGGACCATTTTTGCTTGTTCACTGTGGTCGACTCTCTCCAGTCTTGTCACTTCTGCTCCGAACTCGATGACTGCCTAGTTCACTATCACAGTCGAAGACCTTAAATTGAGCCTCTGCCATTCACATTCTAGTTGCACTTGCACAACAAAGCATCTTTAAAGCTCTCTGTAAGTCCAACCCTTAAAACCTTGACACGCATCCGGTCTTGGTTCAAGTGAGTATTGACCGTTCTATTTAGTCTGCCATTGTACTTTGTCGCTCACACACTTCAGGCCAGACACCTTGAACACCTTCTCGACTAAAATACAAACATCGACATGGTAGCCAAGGATGATGGCCCTCCAGGCCCGATCTACAAGTAATCCCCCTTCTAGATATCCATTTCAGCAAGACGCTGACGAGCCTAGATACCTCACTACTGAAGATCTCGAAAGCTTCCGTATCAACCTTGTAAAGACACGCGAAATGACAGCAGTTATCGAGGCTGCTTTCCAGCAACTCAACACCCAGATCCACAGCATCAACACCAGCGGACCCGTGTCCACTACCATCGACCCTATCAAGAGAGAGATTCGCAAATGCAAGGAGGTTGTTGACTCTGCTATGGAGACTGCTCGCACTCAGGAGGAGGCCTCGAGGGTTCTGATCGAACAAGGTCGCTTTGGTGACGCACTCACTGCCATCAACGAGGGACTGATTGTCATTGGCGAACTGAAGAAACCACTCATCGGGATTCGCGATCAACTCAAGAATCTCAGTTCCAAGGGTCGCACCATTGTCACTGAAAGTCTTCGTCAGATGGGCTTCGACAAGGAGGTTGAAGCTTGGGATACCAGTGTAACCGAATGGACTGGACGTATGGTCCTTCCTACCTGGAAACTCTAGATATCATCACAGCCTCGTCGAGATGGTTGATATTGGATCATCTGGAGTTAGCAGGGTTAGGATCCACACAAATTCGAAATCCATATCTGCCTACGCCCTTCGGTGTGTTTCTCATCAATCAAATCTCTTCCTATGGTAACGTTGGCTGAGTTAGCCAGCCTATTGATTCGCGTGTGACTTGTTCTTGGTAATCATTCAGTCTGTAACTGATACAAGGTTTCTCATAATCACTCTAAGCATTGATTCAGTCGGGTTGATACCACTTCATATGCTCGTCATGCAATCCCGCACATACGTCGAATTCCTCCAGCCAGAGAGTAGTACTCTTGCTGGAAGAGATAGTGCAACCAGACGATGACTTTCCACATAGCAGCAACCCTGATGGCAATTGACCACATGCTCATGATCATCGACCTAAGGTTGCGTCCTTGACTCTAGAACGAGTAAAGGTCAATACACAGTCCTGATGCCCCATCCTCAATCGGTGCCTAACACTGTATCTACACGCTGCGTGGGGTAACGAGATTGACATAAGGCGAAGACCAACAAAGCACTCGACGCAAGAGTTTTAGAACTGGGCATCCCTGCTGGGTTGGCATGGCCAAGTCGTTCATCATCCCGGCTCGTAGATCGGGTGACGATATTGCCTACACTGCAGATGGATGACCAACAGCATAATCGAGACGCACGTTCTGCCGACGCTATCTTCGATAGAACGGTAAGGTGCTGGGCTGTACCTTAGATGCACAGATATATCTGAAACAATGAATGTCATTGCAATCATCCTTCACAGACCGCAACCTTGAAGTCGACGGGTCGGGTGGCTTGATAGCGCGACAACCTCAGCTGTCAGAGATCCTTGTACTTTCTTTGGATCCTTGTCAGACAGCTGTCCTACTAAATGAGCAAAGGCAAAGAGTTTCCCTTTCTTGCGACCTCTACCCTACTTCATGATGCATACTCGAATGATTTTCTGCTGAAACAACCTCCAAGAAAACAAAATGCAGAACAACAGCGCTGAAACGAGGAAGTTGAGCGATCACAAGAAGAAGTCAACGAAGAACGACGAATGGAAAGGCATAAGTGGTCTCCTAAGATCTCTGCTTCTCAAAGAGCCATCGGGCTTAGCTCTTGCAAAAGCCCAAGCAGACTACAAGCTTTCGGCAAAATCCAAGTCGACCAACAGAAGATCCGCTGGAACAACACCGATTCTGTCCCTGCAATCCCGGCCTTCGATGTCTTCGTCTTCTACATCGTCTAAGACGAGCAAACCTTCCAGTCTGTAGTATCGATCTCGAGAGATATCTCGGTATTCGAGAGGTGAAGCTCGGGACCGCCTAGGAATAACGTTAATTAACCGGCCGTACATCACGGCTCACGAACCAATATCAATGACAAGAACGTTGATACCAAGCTTCCAATGGACGCAGTCCTATCGACTAGCGGTTTTCATAATATTCTTGCTCGCTCGGCTTGGAAACATCGCTTCGGCATCGTTCGACACGCTGGATTTACCGAGAAACCGATCAAGTGGACGAAGGAGCATATCGAGTTGACAACCAGAGATCTCTTGCTCCAATGGGTCTCAGCATGACATTCAAGCGCTATACGACAACCTGGAGGCGGGGCCAAAAAGACACGACAATCACTAGCAGTCATGTGTTGCGATTTCCAGCACGAGAAGCCTTTTCTTGCAGCGAAGTCAGACTCTGCCAGAAGCAGTAAGCTTTGTCACATGATTCTTCAGTCACGTGCGATGGTTTCACTCGAATCGGTCTTTATGAAGCTTCACGCTGTTCTCATTTAGGGTCTACCCTCCCCATGTGCTTATGACAGTTATAGTGTAGCTATAGAAGAGCATGATACTTGCGTGTAGGATACTGTCTTCATAGGGAGAAATCTAGGGAAGGCTATCCCAACGGCGAGACTTATTCTCGAATAATGACTGTGTATTTTGATAGGTTATGAACAGCCCTCATAGCTCGGGATAGAGCAGGAGCTACAAGACGTGACTGTCTTTAGCACATGGGGAGCACGAACGATGGCAGAAGAGTTCGTCTACATACACGGTGCCCTTCTATATGGAATGCGTTGCTTGTCGTCTATCCATTATTGATGCGACACGTGCTATTGTCCTTTTCACCTGCAGGTGCACTTTTGATGACGAATATGCATGCTCTTGATTGGAAGATGACCATCAACAAGCTCATCCGTAGGATGGACATGACTCATGTGCACGCGCTGAACAACCCAAGAGGCATAAGGATTCAAAGTTCAGTTTTGATTGCATTGCTCTATTTGATATTGCAAGCCAGTAGAAAGAAACGTTTTGGAAAAGATTGTGAAGAAAGAGAGAGCTGTTAGCTCATATCAGCTTTCCACATCGAAGAAGAGCCATTAACCGTGAGTACCGATTCCTTTGCGATTTGCGCCAATACCCCGATTAATTAGCAAAAAGTACAGCAACAGCCTTCCTGTTATCGTGCGCCTATGCAGTGGTCCATGAAGACTAAGATGCGTGGTTGCGCGCTTAGAGAGCGAAGTAACCGACGGCACCAAGGAAGAGGGCACCCATCATACCAGTGGTGGTCTGGTGAACGCTGGCAGCAGCATTTCCGGAGGCTGATGCGCTGGCAGAAGACTTGGAAGAGGTTCCAGAAGCAGCACCACCCTTGGTAGAGGAGGCAAGAGTAGAGGATGCCTTCAGGCTCTGACTAGAGACAGTACCGTTGGACGAACTGCCGCCAGCGATGGCACTGCTCACGCCAGCGGAGGGGACGACAGCTACAGGAGCGGTGCTGACACCCGATACGGCGGTGGCTGTGGTAGCGTTGATGATAGGAACAGGCATGCGAGTAGAGAGGGCCGAAGAAGTAGCGACAGGGGCGACCTCAGCGCTCGATTCGGCGACCGAAGCAACAGAGGAGGCAACAACACTCGATGCCACAGCGCTCGAGACCGACTCAACTGCAGAAGAGACGGAGGCAGCGGCACTGGGTGCGGATGAAGCAACAACAGAAGGAGCAGCCTCGGTGACAGGAGCCTGATATCATGTTAGTTGATGATGCTCTCCTTCCATTGTGACTTAACCCGAAGGGCAGAGATAGGACTGAGAGCTTACCTGGATCTGACCGTCCGAGATCTGGGTGACAATGCCAGCAAAGGCAGTGCTGGCCAAAGCGCTGACGAAGAAAGCGGTACGCATGTTGATGTGTTGTTGTTGATGAAAGTTGAGATTAGAGTTTGGTGTAGTTGGGATTGGTGATTCGGGAGAGTCTTGGATATGTAGCGAAAGTAATTTGCAAGAGGAATGCAAGAGCGAGAGACGGAGTTCGAGGAATGAATGAGTGATCGCTCAATAGCTAGTGAGGGCCAGGGGTTTTATGGCAATGGAGAAACATGCAGCTGTTAGAGCCTAGACTGTAAATAGAAGGTTTACGTCCCCTTTGGCGTGTCCAAACAAGCTCCAAACAAGTTCGCTAGTGTCCGGCGCTGCATATTGTGGTGGCTGGCCGCCGAAGTTGCAAGGCCAACTGGAGCTGCAATTGGTGCATGGTTCCCCATTCCCCAGAAGCTCTAGCATCGTTATGGCCCGCCTTGATGCAAGGAACCCTGTCGAAAGCTGCATCGCAGTTTCATGAGCGAGAGTAACAAATTTCGGCTAAGATGCATACAATCTTTGACCTCTATTCTCGATCACTTTTTGAGAAGCTCATCTGAGCACACACAGGATACGCGTCTCTGGTGACCGAACCATGAAAGCTACAGCGAGCACAGCCAGGCGACGTCTGGTCGTGACGCTAAAATGTGCGCGACAGGCGGACTATCTCGCCTAGTCCAGGAACGCCTACGCGTACGTCCGTTGCTTGACCCTTGAAACCAACGCTTCGACGATCCGCGTGAAAGCTTTTTTGCTGACCCAGGTGCAAGTTGCAAGCGCAGCCTGTACCTGCCCAGCCACGAGCTGCAGCATTATTGTGTAGGCTGGACACTATTGTGTGACGGCAAATTATCCAGGCCTCTCGTATGGATGCAATCCTGACTTTGTGGCAGTGATTACTGCGCCTTCGGGACTGGCCTCATCCTGGTCCCCAACCACTGTCCTACTGCAATGCATTGATGGCGCTCATGACTTTTAGTTAGTCATGCCATCTCGCAGTCTCGGTCAGTCGATTCAGCACGTACTCGGTGAGCCGCGTGTTATGAGACAGGCTTTGTACTTGGCAGTGGTGATGTGTTCTGTGGCTGAATCGAATAAAGCCTTCTCAACATGGCCCGGCGATATCGTTGGGTCCCAGTAATCAAGTCGATTGAGGGGGTTTCCTGAAGTTTTCGGGCATTTGCTATAAACACATACGCTGTATTGGCCGGTCCCTTTCTTCTCGACGCAGTGACGAGCGGTAATCTTTAGAAGTATTTGAGCTGGCCGCTTTGAATACTCTTGTATCAGATAAGCAGAAGAAGCCTCATTCGCTGTATTGCTTTTTGGTCTCTTTGCAAGCAACTCTGCGATCAAGGTGACGGTGTAGGCGACAGCCTATCTTCCAGCGTATGAGTTCATTGATGCGTTGCTGGCAGAGCGGAGAAGTCATATTCGAGTTGTCGAATCGAGAAAGTTGATGACTTATTATGAGCAGGGTCGCAGGAACAGCATGATAAGTGATGGCTGCTGACGCCATTTTGGCCCCACCAAAGATTGGGCTGGCCGGTCGCGCGACAAAACCAACTGAGCAAGAAACCAAACCCAGCCAGACATAAGTTAGCAGCACAACCATAACGCATCGCGCCACCTTCTCATACCAGACGACAGCTCACACGTCGCACTATGGCCGCATCAAATCCCTGCACGCTGACTGAGGTCGCCTCAGACGCCGACTTCGCCAACTACACCAACAACCTCCCTGAGTCGAGCACACTGCTCATCTACTTCCATGCTCCATGGGCCGAGCCATGCAAGCAGATGTCCACCGTCCTGTCTACTCTCGCCTCCACATACACCGCCACTTCGCCGCCATCCATCTCCTTCCTGGCTCTCGACGCCGAAGAACTTAGCGATGTCAGCGAGCACTACGACGTCACCCAAGTTCCCTACATTGTCATCCAGAAGGCCGGCAAGGTCCTCGAGACCATCTCTGGTGGAGATGCCTCTCGCGTGCGCGCTGCAGTAGAGAAGCACGTCGGTTCTGGCAGTGGCAACGCTGGTGGTGCAGGCTTGCCTCCAGCACAGCTCGTCAACAAGCCCGAAGGAGCCAACGCAAAGAACCTGGCCTCTTATGCACCTTCAGCGAACGACCAAACTACCGCTCCCGAGTTTTCGGCTTCTGAAGCCAACCCTGAGACGAGCAAGGAGGAGTTGAACAACAGACTCGGCGAGCTGGTCAAGGCCGCTCCCGTCATGCTCTTCATGAAGGGCACTCCCTCGGCACCACAGTGTGGTTTCTCGCGCCAAACCGTCAGCCTTCTTAGAGAAAAGGGCGTTCGTTATGGCTTCTTCAACATCTTGGCCGACGACGATGTGAGACAGGGTCTCAAGGAGTTTGCAGACTGGCCTACCTTCCCTCAAGTTTGGGTTGGTGGCGAGTTGGTTGGTGGTCTTGATATCGTAAGTGTAATCGCTGATGTTTTTGTGTCTTTTCCATTTTCACTGACTTTATTCTTCACAGNNCTCAAGGAGGAATTCGAGAACGACCCAGACTTCTTGAACGACTACTCGGTCAGCGGCAAGAAGGGTGGTCCTGCTGCTTAGTTTACTGGCAGCTTTCACAATGCACCAAAGCTCCATTTCATGTCACTTACTCTCCCAAAATGTTCTTACGCTCAAACATAGAAACGATGACGCCTTCGATACCATCAATGCAACTGTTCTTTTGTAATTTTACCATGATTGGCAACCAGCTTCACAGTTTGTACACCAATACTATATACAGTATTTAACTAGGGTTGTATTTTCTCCCAAACAGCTTCCATATCAGCTTCGTCAGCTTGCTGGACTTTAGGAAGCAGATTATGGTGAGCAATCGAAACGTGCTTGCGCCATACCTCTTCAGTGGCGAACTCGAGCTCGCAACCGGTATGTACGCATGGAAGAGAGTCTGAACCGTTTGTGCTTCGAATATAGTCGGTACACATCTGGAGTCTNCTGTATATCTTGTCAGCGAAGTCTCACGTACTGCCGTGACAGCAAAGACTTACGCTATGGCAATCAATCCATGGACAATGGAATTCGCCTGTCGATTCCTCATCCGTTGATTTCTCTTCATCCTTGTTCATTGCTGCTTGTTTCTGTTGTGGTAAGACCTCCCTTGATAGCTTCGAGTGCTGCAATATATGACTTTGGTCCAGACTGGCTCTCAATGGCGCTTGCCTCCCTGTGACCATAGCCGAGTTCTGTTCCTGTTGCTGTCCTTGCAAGAGTGTCTGCTCAGCGGTTTGTGTCTGACCGCTGTACATACGGAACAGAGACGCCTCGAACTCGGCCCACTCCTGCGCGTCCTCTCCTCCACAAAGCTGATTGTAAGATGACTCGAAGGTGTCCGCCTGCCTCAGTCCTGCAGTACTCTGCGGAAGGGTTGCAGCAGGCATCTGTGAAAAGATCAGGTTTAGTCTGCTGAGTGCTCTTTCTTTTCGTCGTGCTGATTCTGTGTCAAAAGCACTTTCTACAGCGAACACTTGAGTTTGGCGTGCTGAGAACAGGTTTTGGTAGTTATCATCACTCGTCTTGGAGGAGGACTGTTCAAGATGATCATTCCAGTTGACAGAACCTAGTGTCGAGTCGTCACCATAGTCATCGTGCTGTTGGAGCTGTGTATTCGTATGCCACACCTGTGCTGGTGACTTTTGTTTCGACCGAGACATTTCAGGTTCAAAACTGTCGTTTCTTCTAAGATGGCGACCATGCCAGCTCTCGCTATCACCTCCACCTATCGACTCAAGGTCCAAGGTTGATCCTGATCGAGAATTCGATGCACTGTCGACTTCCATGTTGCATTTATGGAACAAGAAATCAGAAAGTTCTTCTTCAGTATCTGAAGCCGGGTTGAGGATAGATTGACGTTTCAAGTTCCGCAGAAATTCGTTCCCGTCATGTTGCCGGCTTTTCAATATCTGAGGCGAATGTGGTGAGGATGATGTTCCGTATGATGGTGTGGTAGAGAGTTTGTGAGCACTTCGCAGCGTCGCGAGCTCATTCGTCGTTTCCGAAGCGCTATAGCCGTTGGTAGAGTTCAAGAGTAGGTCTCTCGTTAATCCCGCCGCGGAATCTCTAATCCTGGAAGACAACGTTGATGATTGCATGTCACAAGACGTCGGATTCACTCCTCGCTCACCAGTGCAAGGCAGGTTTCGAGAAAGCTCATCAAAGAATTGCGTCAAGGTGATGGTCGTAGGCAATGTCGAAGCTTACCCGTTTAAGCGCACCAGGTAAGCCTGAGAATAACGATGCTTTCAAGAGAAACTGGACCACAGAACAAAACAAATGACACGGCTGACAACTAGGTAAGACGAATGAAGCAGAGTAAGATATCATGGAATCAGAGAAGAAGAAGAAGCAGCTCTCGCCGCTTACCGGGCAAAACCCATGCACGCGATACTTCTCTACTTCAGGGCAAGAAACGAGCTTCTTTGCCGGTCTCCCCACACTTTCTCGAATTGGCAGTCACAGTCGAGTGTCTCTGTGTAAGGAAGGTTGTTGCGACGACACAATTATCACTCCATAATCAGAACGATTCACGAGTATACAGCATAGTGGAATATCAGAGTTCGCCTAATACAGCGAGAAAGACTCAATAACTTAGTGGTATCATAAAAACTACAACGCAATGAATGTCTAAGCGAAGGATATGCCTCAGAGCTCATCTTTATATGTCTCTTCAGAGCCCTCTGATTCATGGTCATCCTCAGACGGAACGTCGTTGCTGGGCTTGGTTCCGACTTTCTTCGTTTCAGTAATCTCAGCAGTCTCTTTCTTAGCCGAGTCTGGCTCTTCGTCGCCGAGTAGGACACCTCTATATTCGCGTCCGTCGGGGGTATCGAAGACTTTGAGCTCCCAGCCTTGGCCGTTCGCAATCTTTTCCAATTCCTTCTTCAGCGTCTCGACACTCTTTGCATCACCAAGGCCGAGCCTCTTCAGCTCGTCTGCAGACATGGCCTTGCCAAAGCTATCAGCAATGGTTTCGACGAATTTGTCCTTGGTGCCTCCCACAATGGCTGATTTTTCAATCTTGCTGCCTTCAGGAACCCACTTATGAGCACCAATGGTGATACCTCCGATAGTCACAGGGGCTTTGGACTGCGAGCCAGCCAAGGGGTTGGGAATATCATGGCCGAGCAGGTCGGAAGCAGCGGCAACAGCAGCCTCGTATTCAGGGACTTGGTCTTGATCGAGGATGGGTGAACAAGCAATCTTGTTTGCACGGTCTTTCTGTGGAGGCTGGAAGGCAACGTCATTGCAGAGGCGTGGGGTCTGAATGATCATAAGATATGCACAGGTTGCGACCTCTTTTATGAGCGAAATGCGGTCTGCAGAGGCCGGGTTGCAATGGAATTGAACTTCGATGCGGCGTTCTCTGCCTGTCAAGTCGCAAAGGGTGCCGCCAGCCAGGCGCTGTACAAGGTATCTGCTCTCTCCGCGGGTCTCGAGCTTGCCAACAGCCTTGTCCTCAGATAGATTTTCTTGGCTATCATGACGCGGTTGGTCTTGAACGGCGCCAAGCATGAAACCGGGAACAGCGGGATCCTCGACAGGAGGGAAGGCAGGGACGCCTTGAGATGGAGGCAGCTGATGGAATTGCTTGACACCTTGGCCGTAGCAGTATCTATAGCTCCACCATCCACTCCAGTAGTAGATGCAGTTGCCTTGCATTCCCTTGAGCAACTGCCAGCCCCTGGTGTTTGCGCGAGCCAGCTCTTTCTCATGGTCCTGCTTGGATAGGGTCTCATTGGGCTGTGATGAGGGCGGTTGGTCGAGCAAACGTGGAATCTGACACAAGTAGTGTTGATCTGCTAGAACGAGTTCCTCGTAGTCGTATTGTGGCTTGTCGGAGTCGAGTCCATTCGTGTCCGGATGGGAAAGATCAGAGTCGGAGTTGGATGTAGAGAGTTCGAGTTTCTCCTGAGCCTGCAGGGTGGAAATGTGGCCTTCTGGAAAGTCGACCGAGAACTGCAAGGCAATCAGTTGCTATATCCAGATTGAGGGCATCTGCGTCTCTGTACCTGGGGGNAAGGCGAGAACATCGTCTTGCACGCTGAAGGAATTTTGAGCAGCGATTGCCACGCGCAGAACGGCGGGCAAGGCCCAAAAGCTCCTCATGTCCAAGTACGCCTTGTCTGGTCGAAAGACAGACAATCGGCAGGTTCGGATTGTTGGTTGATGACGATGTAGTAACAATCAGGGTGGACAGGTGGTCACTGCGCGCCTTCGTGCCCTTTGAGGCTCAGCTCAGCACCTCCGCGCACTCCGACCATCACACATGTCGCTCGACTCATACACGACCCATCTTGAATCCTACGCTCCACTCTGACTGCGTATGCTCACTGATGCACTGTACACTGCGATGCTCAGCAACCTCCCAAGACATGCCCAGACAAGTCATTACCTCACCGCGCCGCATGCTTCTGCCTACATCCTTCTGCTAAGGCCGTATTCCCTTCATAGCTCGAGAAGGATCATGCCAAATCCCTTCACTTTCTTGCATCAAGGTATTTCGCCAACGGCCGCTAACCTCCCAAGAACTCTACGCCGCATGAACAATCCTACCGCTGCTTGATTAATCCTACCAAGCGCCATCCTGCCCAGTATATTGCATCAGATGAGGTAGGTTGTCTATGTGCTGCCTCCTAAATTTGGCTTGTAAGGCTGTCAGTCCGAATGACTCGCCATTCAATATATTTTTTCTTGCACCTCGACATTTCTCATTGATTCCTGCTCTGTTCCTGTCTTGGTTCTGTCTCTACCTGCTGTACTACTATGACCACTTGAGACTCACTCTTTCGATATGGCCGATCCCACTGCAACGCCATACGATACAACCATGTTTCCCCGAGCCTATGTTGACTCGGCTGTACTCGACGACATGACGTCGATGCAGTTCAATCAATGGGCGTACGCACTTCCCGAGTCTCAGACAGGCTGTTACAACCCAGGCTCGCTTCCTATCGCTTTAGCAAACAATGATACTTGTCTTTTAGGATTCTATTGTATGCTTCTAGCAAAACGTTTGAAGCAAACCCTTGCTCACTAACCCAGGTCCAAACTCCAACAATGAACATCCACCACAGATGTGTCCACCAACCTGGCAATGTGCTGTATTACGTGCTAATCAAGGAACATGTCCTTATCCTCAGGGCGCTCTGGAGCCCCTCATTTGTCCTGGAGGTACTTAGCCACGTCTATCTCGTAGACAATCAGAGAAAACACCAGCTAACTATGGCTTGCAAGGTTCCTATTGCCCGGCCGGCGGCAAAACTCGTATCCCATGTGATGCGGGCACATTCTGTCCTCAGGGCAGTTTTGAGCCCATCAAATGTGACACGGGCGCATACTGCCCATGGGCGAGTGCTCACCAGATCCCTCTATTGCCCCTCTACGTCGTTGTCGCCATCGACTTTGTCCTACTCTGTGTGCTGATTGCAGGGCTGGCATATTCCAAATGGCGAAAGCGCAGGAAGCCGAAATATTCCAGCATCGACATGCAAGTTACAGAAGACGATCGAGAGGCACTCCGAGGCTTGAACATGTCACCTCGCTATTCAGTCTCGATAGCCGAGGTGTCGCCTCCCACCACGGTACCAGCCTCACCAGCCTTATTGTCACCTCATACTCGAGCCAGGTCGACCTCAAATGCTTCAGAAACCACCGACGTGGATAACTGTCCTCAAGACTTCGCTATGCAAAAGTTTCTGATCTACCTCTCTCGTGCTATACACACAAAGGAGCTGGGTTTGTCCTTTGATTTTGAGGGCTTGTCGTTCAAAACTCGTCAGAACCTGGAAATTCTGCACAATATTACTGGTTCTATTCCCAGAGGAACCATGACTGGTATCATGGGAGGATCAGGTGCAGGTAAATCAACTCTTGTGAATGCACTGATGCGAGGCAAATCGAGCGCTGGCACTTTAAAGATCAACGGAGTCATCAAAGACATGAAGAAGTACAAANAACTGGTAGGAATGGTCCCGCAAGACGACATAGTGTTTCCAGAACTCACTGTTCGAGAGAACATCCTGCACTCTGCACGAATGAGATTGCCTTCGTCATGGAATGACAGAGCCATCCAGGATTATGTGGACTCGTTGATCGCTTGTCTTTCACTTACACACGTCCAGAATTCCTTGGTCGGCGATGCCAGAAAGCCAGTCATCTCTGGAGGCCAGCGCAAACGGGTCAGTGTAGGAATCGAATTGGCTGCTGCGCCAATGGTGATGTTCCTCGACGAGCCAACAAGCGGGCTAGATGCTACTTCAGCAGCTTCGATAATGCTTCTCTTGAAGGCCATTTCTCGGCTAGGCGTCACTGTCATCGCCATTGTCCACCAACCTCGTGAAGACATCTTTGTGGCTTTCGATCAACTATTGTTGCTCGCTAAAGGCAGTCAAGTTTATGCAGGTGCAACTGAAGATGTGGTGCCCTACTTCGAAGATCTGGGTTACCAGTTCCCTCTGCGAAGCAATCCTGCGGACATCATCATGGATGTGATTACTGGCAACGGCAAGCAATACTCTTCCGAGTCCGAAAAATTTGGTAGCGACACGGATCTTCTCATCAAATTCTGGTACGAAAGGGGCCAATTTGGAAAGACTAACAAAATATTGTCTGTTGCTGTGGGAGCCCCCAGAAATCCAAGGTTGTCGTTAAGTTCTATGCAATCAACTCTAGAGCACGATCAATCGCTACACGAGACCATGAAAACCAGAGGAGCTTCATGGTACGCTCAGGTTTATTATTGTACCAAACGAGCTTTGCTCCAGCAAGTTCGCAATCGCACGAGTCTCTTCTTCGAGATCTTTGTTGCTACGCTTGCAGGGCTTGTCATTGGTCTCTCAGCATATTCTTCCAAAGGATCCCTATTCTCAGGCATATATCACCCGCCGTTCACCCAATTGTCGAGTGCTGTTGATTACAAATCGGCACCTCAACTCGGTCTGCTATCTGCCATGGCCATTGGATTGGCCTCGTCCGCGCCAGGAGTCTGGGTCTTTGGTGAAGAAGTACTCATGTTCCAGCGAGAATCTTCCAGCGGTCACAGCAAGAGCGCATATTATATCGGCAAGGTGTTGAGCACACTCCCACGTATCATTCTCGCTGCTCTCCATTACACAGTCATGATTGGGGTGCTTGCCACCCCTCTGATTGGTTTCCAAGACATGTATGCAGCGAACCTACTCTACTTTTATGCCATCTATGGTTTGAGTAGCGTAGTTTCCATGTTGGTCAAGAGAGAAGATGGCCCGCTTCTTGCCGTTTTGCTTAGTTTGGTCCTTGGTGTACTGNGGNGTGTAGCGCCTCCATTGTCCAAGGTCAAGGAGTGGCATATGGAGTGGTTCTGGAGATTGAGTCCTGGCGTTTGGTTCACCGAAGCCTATTGGACAAAGATGGTGAGCCCAATGGCCTACCTATGGGATGTTGAACTTGCGACACAAACTATCGGGTTTAGTCTAGGAGAGTTCGGGAAAGATTTGGCTCTCATCTTCGTCATTAGTACGATTTACCGGTTGCTGGCGTATGCACTCTTGATACTGTTCAGAAAGAGGCGCAGATGATGTAACATTATATATGATTGCTTGTATAACTAGGGTGTAGAATTCAATGTGAGAACACACAGCTGCATGTGCACGTCTTCGCCGTTGTGGTCTCAGGTCCAAGAATATCTGACATTTCATGCTTGAATATAGGAAGGGGGTGAAATGAGTGTAAAGTTACCGGACAATGCATGTTGTCAGGTCGATGAGCTTGACGACCAGGTCACCAGTCAGTCCCCTAAGCTGCAGCTCAGACAAACAGATAACCTAGCCATCCAAAAGCAGAATACAAGATCTTCAACAAGCCACTCGGCACATGATACCAACGCCAATCTCCAAGAACTGGCAACACCTCTGGCGCCTAGCAGAGAGTGACGGTGAGGTTGGCCAAGATGCTACAAGTGTGAACCACACCTCCATCATAGGCAGTCAAGGGGGCACAGCTAGGATCAGACAGCGCGACACGCCAAGGTTGGCCAGCGAAAGGATCACCGTCGGCATTGATGACGGACCAGTAGAGAAGATTGTCCTGAGGGGAGTCGGTGAAGCCGAGGGTCCACTTGGGCGTTTGAGGAGAGAAGTATGCCGACGTCTTGCTCAGCCCAAAGGCAACGCCGATGCCACTGCGTCCTTGCAGATATGTTCCTTGGATGGGGATGGCATACTGGCTGGGTTGTTGGGTGGCATTGGTGACGGTGATCCAGACAGGGACGGGACAGTTGTTGTTGACCTGCGCAAAGGTTGCCGATGCGGAATTGGCCAGAGCGAGAAGGCTGGCTGTAGCGTAGGCAAGGAAGTGCATGATGGTGGTCGGAAGCAGGCGCCTCGATAGGATGGAGTACGAATAGATTTGATGAGGGATGAACAGAGAGATGTTGGTTCACGAACAACGTATTGTAACTGATGAGAGGCCGATGGATGGGTTGAACAAACAGCTGGACATATGGGCAAGACCGACGCTTTTATGTCTCTAACGCTCCTACCTTGCCTCAACTTAGGAAACCCTGTGTGCGACCTCTTTCATATACGTCAAGGCACAAACAAACTAAACGCTTGTCCGCAGCATTTGCTGCAAGGAGCCGAGTAGTGTAGTAATGGGATCACGAGAATAGGGTCTGGCGCAGGATTTGCACATGTACGCAGTCAAACAGTGTAATTGCCCGAGTGTCGTTTGCACATAAGACGATACTACAGGTCAGTTATGGCATAGCTCACATCCATCAACAGATGCCCAGAGGACTGGAGGATCAAGTGGTCCACCGGTTGATATCTGTAACATGTAGTAGCACAAGAGGGTCAATTTGGAATCTATGACAAGAGGATCATCGCTCTTTCCGAATTCTTTGTGCACCTCTCCGAACCTTAGTGTAGGCCGATCTCATCGCTGGTAGTTCAGAGCTGTCAACAAAGACACAAGCGTCGGCCTTGGACTTGAACACAAGGTTTCCAACTCTATGGCGTCTAAACAGTGGTCAGGTACCACAATGTGACCGGTCTGGGATTTGACTGTCTTGAGTGCAATGCAAGGTAACTCTTGGATGGAATCAAATAGCTGGATAGTTTCGGAAGAAGAGAGGAGTTCCAAATGTGTGTAGTCGAAAGAAAGGCAGGTGTGTTGTACGCGATTAGGGTGGGGCAGAGAAGCTTGGCGGCATGAATAGGCGGGGGACGGTGGGACCTTCCTAATCAGCAAGACGACGAGGGGCAGGTCATGAGCAGGCAGAGACAATGTGAGAGAGATCAAGTTTCCCGGGCGAGATGCCCTTGACAATCCCCAGTATACGCCTAGGTATACACTCTGTTCGTTCCTTGACGATACGTTCCACCTTGCACAACAGCTCCCGAGCTTGTCAGGTCCTCACCCAGCGGAGAAACATGGCAGCTGCTATCACACAAGAAGGCGTCGAGAAGGCCGCAAAGAACCTCAGCGATGGCCATACCAAGGTCAACAACTGGTCAGCCCCTGGAGGTGCCGCTTTCGACTTTCGCTCAGATGTCATGACTCGCCCGACCACTCGTATGCTCGAAGCAATCGCCGCGACAACCCTACAAGACGATGTCTTTATGGAAGACCCAACGTCCAACGACCTGGAATCCTTCATTGCCGACTTGACGGGCAAGGAGGCTGCTCTCNTTGTCTTGTCAGGTACCATGGGTAACCAAGTCGCCTTGCGTACACAGCTCTTGGCCCCGCCTCATGCTGTCCTCACCGACCATCGTTCCCACATTGTTCAATGGGAGGCTGGTGGTGTCGCCAGCATGTGCGGTGCTCTGATCCAGGCCGTCGTACCCGCAAACAACAAACACTTGACTCTAGAAGACATCAAGAAGTATGCTGTAATAAGCAACGATATCCACGCTTGTCCCACAAAAGTCCTCAGTCTGGAGAATACCCTCAACGGCATTGTGACTCCTCTTGAAGAGTTCCAACGCATTAGCGCCTGGGCGAAAGAGAATGGTATCCTGATGCATCTTGATGGTGCCAGACTGTGGGAGGCCGTTGCTTCAGGTGCGGGCTCCCTGAAAGACTACTGTGCTTGTTTCGATTCCATCTCGCTGTGTTTCAGCAAAGGCCTAGGCGCGCCCATTGGCAGTATTCTTGTGGGAGATAAGCAGTTCCGCGAGAGAGCACGCTGGATCAGAAAGAGCATTGGAGGTGGCTTGCGTCAAGCAGGTGTTGTCACTGCCGCTGCTCGTGTCGCTGTCGAAGACACATATCTTGGAGGCCAGTTGGCTGCTAGTCATGACAGAGCACGCCAGATCGCTGCCATGTGGGAAAAGCTGGGTGGTAAGACGTCGAACCCTGTTGAGACCAACATGTGCTGGCTGGATCTTGATGCTGCTGGTATCAGTGTCCCAGACTTCATTGCAGCTGGTGAAAAGGTTGGCTTAAGGCTGGGAGGTGGTCGCCTTGTCGTACACTACCAGATCAACGAAGAGGCTGTGACACGACTGGAAACTCTCATGAAGGCTGTACTCCAAGGCAAGAAGCTTGAGGGCACGGTCGATATTGACCCCAATGACATGAACATCAAGGTCGAATAATTGACAGGTTATGATATACAACTTTCCTCCAAACACACTCTGACTACCACCTTCCCTCTTGCCCGTCCAGTGCTGAGCTTTGCGAAAGCTTCCTTTACCTGATAGAATCCCCATGTGCTGTCGATGACGATTTTGCTACGGTCAAGATCCAATGTCTCTTCTAACCACTCTTTGCGAAGTTCCAGATTCACACAATCGTAGCTCTTCCCTAAACCAATCTTTCCAAGCAACGTTCTGACGACCATCTTGGGGTGCCAAAGATATATCGCTGTGCCACCCATGGTGTCACGACTAGTCTTGTCGCCGACGATGGTGACGTATCTTTTNGCTAGACCTATGCACGAAGTTTCGCCAACACAGTCAATGATGGCTGCTGGACCAAAATCTCGAACAGCTTGTGTCACATCACTCGTCTTGTAGTCAACAACAAATGTTGCGCCCATCGACTTCACGAATTCAGTGTTGCGCGAGGAGCATGTGGTGAGCACTTTCCGCCCTCGCTGACTGGCAATTTGGAGCACATACATGCCTACAGCGGAGCTCCCACCTAGAACAGCCAGACAACCGCTGTGCTCAATAGAAGACTCGATCTTGGCGATTGCTGTGCGTGCTTGATTCGTTAGCAATGGTGTGTTAGTCACATGACAGCAGTCAAGAGTACCTGTTAGCCAGACCAATGGCAACGCAGCAGCCTGTTCCCAACTCATGTCTTTAGGCTTCTTGACCACGATGCTCGATCTTGTGTCCACAGCAATAACATCTTGAATGGTGCCACTCGTAAGCGTGAATGTGATGCCATAAACCNNTATTAAGTATGTCAACATCTTACAGCGTATGCGTTGATGATATGTACAGTAACCCACTTCATCGCCTATATCAAAGCCACTGTGTTTGCCAGCGGCTTCGACAACACCAGAAAAGTCCTCACCGATACCCTTATCAGGAGGTATCCAGGATCTAGGCAGATATCTCCAGACTGGAAGGTTCATCAACTGGACATCCACAGGATTTAGTGCTGCTGCTTTGACTCGGACATGAAGCTCCTTCGACGCTGGTTTCGGGAGAGGTGCCAAAGTCGCCCTGTGAAGAGCGTCTGGATAGCCCTCGTGCGTGAACACCCATGCCTGGATAGACTCGACTGCCGAGGCCATTCCTGTTGTTGCCTGTACCGAGTCTCTGAAAGAAGTGTAAAATGATCTACAAGATCAACGGCATGGACAAGTCGCGGAAGCGGGGAAATTTCCTTCTCGCGTGCTCTCGTTAATCTCTATACACTCCATCTGGAACCTACATTTTCGTGCATGTGCAACTACTGTCTGTCGCGGAATTGCTTGTGACCGGCTGTATACAGATAATGTGTTGTAAGGTGGCAGTGTGAGGGAGCCAAGCAGCGAGCAAAGAATATGAAGTCGTCGAGATTTGTAGACTCTCGCAGATATGCTGGAAACATTTGTAACACAGCCATCCGTATTATGTGGACGTGATCTGAAGTCACACCTCGTATGCACGTATTCGCAAGTTGGTCTTCTTTGAGAGATGTCATCGATCCAACCCCGAGATCCTCGGCACGGTCAACGGTCGCGAACAAGGTTTGGAGGCAAGGGCTACCCCTCGATCAGACCCCTATGACCGACACAAACGGCTGTCCATTGTGGCCTGCATACCGAACTCGAGACTTATATCAGAACCTGGGTATCGTCTTCCAATTTCCTTGTGTCTTTACCTACCTAGCGCTCGGATCATACTTGTTCTCGGAGCGTTTTTCGCCACACCCGAACAACAACCTTTGAAAAGCCACATCAAAACCATGGTCACAAAGAACGACAACCCGGGCTTCTATGATTGTCTGATCATCGGGGCTGGTATATCAGGCATCAATGTAGCATATCGACTGCAAGAGCAGTCTCCCGGACAGTCCTACGCGATCCTCGAGGCTCGAGACTCGCTCGGTGGCACTTGGGATCTCTTCCGTTATCCTGGTATTCGCAGCGATTCTGATATGTACACATTCGGCTTCGAGTTTTATCCATGGAAGGAATACCGCACGATGGCAGATGGAGCATCCATCAAGGAATACTTGACTGATGCTGCAAACACTTTTGGTATTGACAAACACATCCGCTACCACCACAAACTTCTCTCGGCAAACTGGTCCACAGATCAACAGAATTGGACTTTTAAAGTCGAAACACCAGAGGGTCAANAGAACTTTCGCTCTCGCTTCGTTGTATTCTGTACGGGATACTACGATTACAATGAAGCCATGCCCGCTAAAATACCTGGGATTGAAAACTTCCAAGGACAAGTTGTTCACCCACAGTTCTGGCCCAAGGACCTGGATTACACCAACAAAGACGTCGTCATCGTGAGTGAGGGTCTGTGTTTATGCTAGAACTATGCTGATAAACGTTTGCTTCCAGNNGTTGGTAGTGGAGCCACCGCAGTGACCCTTCTCCCTAACATAGCCAAAAAGACAAACAAAGTGATTATGCTACAGCGAAGCCCGACCTATATTGCAGCAGTGCCACAACGGGATAACCTCTCATACTGGCCTGCAAGGTTTTTACCTGTCAGCTGGACATACAAACTCAGGCGTATTCAGTTCTTGATCTTGCCATTCCTCTTCTTCAAGTTCTGCAAAGCCTTCCCGGATCGCGCCAGAAGGCTTTTACAAAAGGGAGCCGCCTCAAAACTTCCAGAAGGCTATCCTATAAAACCCAATTTCGACCCAAGCTATGGACCGTGGGATCAGAGACTTTGCGCTTCGCCAGACGGAGACTTCTATAAAGCCATCAAAGACGGGCAAGCTGAGGTTGTCACGGCTCACATAAAGCAGGTGACAGAAAAGAGTATCCATCTGGAAGGCTCTGATCGTGTCTTGACTCCAGACATCATCGTTACCGCTACCGGCTTGAAGCTTATCATGGCAGGAGGTACCAAGGTGTCGGTTGACAATGAGTCTGTTGATATATCGCAGAAGCATCTCTGGAAAGGTGCCATGATCGAGGATATTCCCAATGCTGCTATTGTCATTGGATACACGAATGCATCCTGGACGCTTGGCTCCGACGCAACGGCGCAGTTCGTCACCCGCCTCATGAACCATATGGAGAATAATGGCTTGTCGCAAGCGGTACCTAGAGTGGACCAGAACTCTGGTCTGGAAGACCGATCAGTCCTGGACCTAAGCTCCACATACATTGTTAAAGCAGAGGGAAATCTTCCTAAAGCTGGCAACAAGGCACCATGGCTTCCGCGCTCTAACTATATGAGGGATCTATGGGAGATGAAGTTTGGTAGTATTACACACGACATGCAATTTTCGAGAATCTCCACGTAGATTTTGGACCTGCATGTGTAATTGCATATCCTCCTTTTGTTGTTTTAGTAAATATGTATAATTATGGCTGATAGATGACTCGAATGAACCAATCACAATCAAGAAGATCTGCTCCGCAACTTCGGGCCGATCGACCCCGTAAAGTCCGCTGCCACTTTCGAACTTCACATTAGACTCGCCGCTTCTGTTTTGTTCATCGAACCTGTGTTCCTTGTTGAAATTTTGATTGTTCCATCTCGAAACTATCTGACTACCCGCATACAATTGTTGGATCATTCAGAAGATCTTGAGTCTCACTGATTACCTAGTCAGGGGAGATCAAAGTGGGGGCGGGGTCCATCCACTTCTTAAGCCGCGCGCAAAGCAACCCCGATTGTGGGCCGAGAAGCCTGAGAGCATAGTCCTAGTCTGCGAGGTATGGTTCTGCGAAGATGCTCGATATGCGATCGAAATTTCACAAAGGTCCGAACTCAAAGATTCAGAACTCTTTGCGTCTTGCTAATAGGCTAGCAGGCCGAACATTATTTACGGCATCAGAGATCTCGTGAGTTTCGGACGGAATCGAACGGTCGTCATGATGGTACGTCTGACAATTGTGATTAGATANCGAAAGAACGACCCTATGAATGTGTGACATGTAAAAGCGCTTCTCGCGGAGGTAGGTAGACAGACACATGCTGTTGAGATGCGACAGCCATGTTGACGCTTCTACACAGTGATGTGCTCTTCCGACACAGCAAATTACACAACCAACAAACACCTGATGATCGTGGAGATGCAGCGAACTCGTTGCTCGGGATTGCTAGAGCTTCACCTTCAAATGGGCCCATGATGCCGATTCAGGAAGAAGGCATGAATCAACATGCCTCATTTAGCCGTCCGGACGGACAAAGTTTCGCTCAACAGCAATCCTACAGTGATGCAAGCATGGCACACTCTCGTCACATGTCTATGCCCGAGATACCTTTGATGCATCCCCAGTATAACATGAGCCCACAACAGCATGGTCTACCTCAACTTACTCCATCGCATACTTATGCTGGAACCGAGTTCACTCCAGTACAGGATTTTCCACCAAGCGTATCAACACCGGCGATGGCGTCCCATACGTACGACCCACAACTGGTATCAATGGACCATGCTCACATGGATGGCTTGATGTCTGGTCCATTTGGTGTGGGAGGCCTACCTGTTAACTCTCCAGGACAGTCTCAAGACATGCTACAATTCTGGCTGGCACAAGCAGATAATGATATGGGATATGGTACTATGACTTTACCGGATATAACCAGCACTCCCTACACAACTGAAAACAAATACGAGTCAGCACATCCACCCTTGCATCGAGCTGCAACATCGGAGACCAGCGACACTGCATCGACAGGAAACATACCAAACGAGCGATTCGCACGAGTTGAAAGTTGTTGGCTAGCCAAAAACAATGGTGCCCATCATCTTGTTCCATCACTCTGGTCCGACATTTCGCGCAGCCCCGGACCAAATTTGTTCTCAGTTGGTGTGCCACAGACCCGAGAGAAGTCAGAAAGCCGCTGGGGAGTAGACGCGGCATTGCGCTCTCGACTAGAGGCTGAATTTGGTGCACAAGTGCTGCACTCTGTGGGTTCAGCAAAGCGACTTGGGAATTTTCCTCCCGCAGAAGTACTGGAGATATGCCTGGACCATTACTTTCGACGTTTCCATCCGATTGCTCCTTTTATTCATGTTCCGTCATTTAACGCCGCCAATACCCCACTTCCTTTACTCTACGCCATGTGTATGCTCGGACTCAGTGCATTGGAATCGAGCAATGGCGGCAACTTCATCTCAAATGCATTTACTGTAAGTGTTTCTACTTTAAGTCAACTTGCTTGAGCTTTGCCGCACGTCAGCATCTTGTTGATCGAGTGTTTTGCTGACATCCTCCAGAACCTGTTGCGAAAAGTACATAATGATCTAGCACTCAATGCGATCGCTCCCTCAGCTCCATGCGCGCGACTAGCCGTTTTCGCAACTGGTTTCTTGACTTTGTGTCTAGCTGCCCTCTCAGNNGGGTAAGATGATCGGATCAGCATTTGATTCGAGTGCTGAACATGCTTGTAGGACAAAGATCGTTTAGCGCAGTCACAAACTCTCTATGCAACCCTGATAGCCGTAAGTGATGAGATGGCAAGCGATAGTGCCCAACTAATTGATCTATAGACAGCACAGAAACAGGGTTTGTTTTGTGTCGATGACATCGATATGGCAGATATGATCACTAGCATCGGCGATGAAAGCACGCGATGGCTAACATGGGCTCGCATCGAAAGCGCCANNAAAGGTGAACAAAAGTTCGCACATCTTGTGTTTCTCTCCACTAATCACAAGTTTGATAGGCTCATCGCATCGTTGTTAACCACCGATTGGTGGTTCTCTGCGAACTCTACTGTCAGCCCCGCGATACGTCCAGAGACACTCCAGATATGCCTTCCCTGCGATGACTTGCTGTTCCGTGCAGATTCTGCGCAGAGGTGGACTCAGCTGCAACACATGGGGAAACGGATATCCATGCCGATGATCAAGCCTAGGACTTTCAATCTCGAAGGAGCGTTGGACTCGGTCATATTACTTGACCCTCCTTTGGATGCTCCTGGTCAGTTCACGCTACTTTCAGCCATTAAGCTATGCGTCTGCGATGCTCAGCACCGGCATTTCCTGCCTACGGACGAATGGGACAGACACGACCATCTTATACCATGGGAAACATATCAAGACGATCTGAGGGCACGATCCCTAGTGCAGACAACACTGGCACTTGCACCTGTGATCACAGGCTCGACGAAGACTGCGGATCTCAACTCTCTTCTCCTATGGCACAACTTATGCTTGACCCTCAACTCCAATATGCAGATATTTGAGCTTGCAGCAGGTCGAGCAGGCGCAGGACCAGCCGGCAAAGCCCTTGCAGACTTGGAAGATTGGGCTCGCACGTCATCCGCGCGACGTGCTTGTATTCACGCTGCACAGTCTTTTAAACTGCTCAGCAACCGCAAAGTCTCGGAAAGCATTACGCTTAACTCGATGTCAGCTCTATTTTGCTCTGCTCTTGTTCTTGGCTTGTATCTTTTTACTGTACCGAGTACCGAAGCTGATAGCGCACGTCTACCCTACGAGTTGATGGATGATGTTGACTGGACTGTTGTCGGAAACGCAGGCATGGTGGAAAGTTCTCCAGGAAACAGCCCAGACATGATGTTTGAGTCTTCTCATGCTTCTAACGTCACTCGTGCCTTTATCGAAGCTGGCGGCCCAGTTTCGATCAATGGCGTTGTTGCTACCAGCGGGTTTCAAACTGCGAGACGTACGTTGTTGGACTTCGCGCATTTGATGGATGGGATAGGAACGTGGAAACCACGGACGTTGTCACGGATTTTGCATATCATGTCTGATGTGCTGGAAGAATCTCTTTGAAAAGTGAATAGTGCTGTAATTATGACATGATTGATGTAATTTAGCAAGACACTATGTGTATGTGCGATTTCTTCTAATTCTTCTTCCACTCTGCCTTGTCCCAGCCTGGATCGTTACCGAATGCTTCTGGGTTCTTGTGGATCCAGTCTGCGACATCCTTGCACTGAGCTATCCAGGCCTCTTCTTTNTTGCTCACGATGTGTTCGAGCACTTCTTCCATGACCTTCAATTTCTCGGCTTCGGTCTGTAGGAAAGGATGGAACAGCAAAGCTAGATATCCACCCTCTGCCACCACCTCATCAATCCTCTTGAATAGGCGATCTTTTAGAACTTGTGGTGATAACGGTTCCTCGGTGTCGCCTTTGCCTTTTCTCAAAGCAGCTGTGGAAGCCATGTAAAAGTATGCATCAATGCTCTCCCATTGAAAGGGAACCATCGCAACACCATCGACTATAGCTGGACGCTCGGCTGCTGGAGAAAGATAGTTCATGCCCTTTTGCTTCATCAAGCCCAGTGTACGATCAGTCACCAACCCTCCCGGAGGTCTGAAGCCCTTGTAATGCACACCAATAGCCTCCGCACCCTCGACACTCTTGTTCAAGTTCCCAACTTCAGTGTCCGCATCAAGATTCTTCCACACCTCATGTTGATAAGCGTGGAATCCGATCTCATGGCCTCGCTTCTGGACATGTTGGATCGTCCCTGTGTAAACAGGGCAGTTCCAGCCTTCAACAAAATAGGTGGCTGGGATGTGGTATTTGTCGAGCAAGTCAAGCATCACGGGTAGCTTTTCGGTTACGGAAAAGTGTGAGCCTACTGGCTTGTCTTTGGGCCAGAGTCCACGGTGCAGATCGGCAGCTTCGCCCATGTTGTCCATTGTCAAGCTGATGCAGGCGCGTTTGCCATTTGGCCAGGGGTATTGTTGTGCGGTACTCATGATGGGTGGTTCAATCAATTTGTGTGGTAGATAGAATTTCCTTCGGAGCTGGTGGGTTCGGCAGGATATCTGGATTTTGCAACGTTTTGACCAGCGGAACATACAGGTCGTACATGCAACGAGAAAGATAACTAGGCGTGACTGTCTGGACGTCGCTGCTGCATAGGAAGGTGGAGAAGTTGTGGTGGTGACGTCTCAGGTAGGAACTGCCGAATGTGGGGCCTTCCTGCTGGTTGCTTGCACGACCCTGATGTGTTGTCTGCTTACTTGCTCATGCCGTCTGTCTATTAAGCAGATACAGATACGCTTCTACCATCTCTCCTGGCTTGAACTTTGGATGCTCTGGAAGAGATTGTAGTGCTCGGGAGCAGACAATCTCAGTGCTGCTCAAGCTCCGCACTTGCATCAACGGCATACAACGCCGTTTCACGCACTCAATGTCGATCATCACAAAACTTCCAGCTGAAGGAGCGTCCTCTCTCGCGTAAGTGCAGAGTCACAAGTATACAGTCCAGTTTTGATCCCTCGACATCCCGCCGATGTGATCGAATCTCGTAATGCACGTTCATGCATGATTATCTGCTCGGCTGCTTCTTCCTCGAAGCGATGCCAAGATTCTGCAAGAGCAATCTATCTAGCATCACAATTGGTGACCCAACCCCTCGGTATGCAGCTCGGTTCGCAACCAGCACCTCGCACTTGGTAGGTTGATAGTCCCTTGCTTGGGACCCCTCTTCATCCCACCTTTTTCCTTCTTCTAAAGAACCACTTGTCCACACCTGGAGAGAGAGAAAATCAAGCAAACATGTCTACTGAAAACCCTCGCGTCAAAGGTGTCCTGCTTGTCGGCAGTGTGCCTGGTACAGACACTGAAGATGTGCTGCGAAGAATGGCTCCAGCTCTCGGAAGCCGTCTCAAGTACATGCCCGATGGCGAGACAGGCCAACGCAACTATTTCATCGGCTGGCAGATGTACAAATTCGGTGCATTCCCAGAGGTGATCAGTCAGTTCGGCCAGAACGGCAAGTTTGAGGATACCNCCGTGCCAGAGGAGAAGATCAAAGAGGCAGCCGAAAAGCTCGAGGGCATGTCGACAGATTACGACACCGCAGCTCTCGAGTCTTATCCAGTCTTCAAAAAACTGAAGGAGGAAGGTGTGATTCCTAAGAACATCAAGTTCCAGGTCTGCTTGCCTTCCCCATTGACCTTTGTGTCACCTTTCATCGTTGGCGACTACAAGACAGCAATCGAACCCGTCTACGAGCGTGCCATTTTCCGAGCTTTGGACAACATCAGCAAGAACATTCCTGAGCAGGAACTGGCTATCCAATGGGATGTACCTCTTGAGTTTGCTTTGCTCGAGGGTGTCTGGGTACAACGTTGGTTCTCTCCTCTCAAGCAAGGCATCTTGGATCGCTGGTTCAAGCTGACTGCAGCCGTCAACCCAGCTATCGACATGGGCTTCCACTTCTGCTACGGTGATATTGGTCACCAGCACTTTACTCAGCCCAAAGACATGGGTTTGATGGTCGACATGGCCAAGGAGCTTTTGGGTCAAGTTAAGAGACGTGTCGATTACATTCATATGCCAGTGCCTAAGGACAGAGATGATGCAGCATACTTTGCTTCTCTGAAGGACCTGCAAGCAGTCAGAGGCGAGACGGACATATATCTTGGTCTTGTCCACGCCGATGATCTGGAGGGCACACAGCGCAGAATCAAAACCGCTTCTGAGGTGCTCGATGGCTTTGGCGTTGCAACCGAGTGTGGATGGGGCAGAACGTCTCCTGAGGAGATTGACTCGATTGTTCACATTCTGAACGCTGTATCAGAGAAACATGCATAGAGTGCCTACTGCATTTCGAATTGGTAGTAGATTTAGCTCACAATTGGATGAAGTAGACAAGATATTGGCATTGTTAGGAGCTTTCATGAAGACATCTCGACGTTATTATGTAACACGGGCAGATTCATTACAGAGCGTCCATTCCTCAATGCCCGTTCGTCTTGCCGTGCATCAACTCCTTAAGCGCAGCATCATCATAGTAAACCTTGCTTCTCTCCTCCATCAACTTCTTGTCCTCCTTAACTCTCTTCAACAACGCCTTGGCCTCAGGATTGTTAGAGAAACGATCAGGCAACGTATCCCAGACCTTCGGGTCCGTTCCACGGGTGTTGATAGTACCGCAACCAACCCTCGCATACTCGGTCCACAAGAAAGTCCTCGAACTCTCAACCATGATAGTCATCTGTCCCTCCAGAATCTTTCTCGGCTCGCTTTCTTGGATGCGCATTTCATCCACATAGGCATCAGAGAACCCACCGTGTGGTGTATGGCCGCCCTCGAAACTGCCACCGCCAGGTTGGAAATAGTCGCTTCTTCCAAGGCCTTCACCGTATAAGCAGGCCAAGAATTCAGAGGCAGAGTTCCTGTGGAAGTATGGTAGGCGGAAGGTGTTGGATGCTACGTCCCATCTTGGGCCGAACCAGAGGAAGTCGGCAAGGGGGGTATTGGGGTCGCGAGACTTGGCGGTCAAGACGGTGTTGACGGAGGGATCGGTGTGGTCGATGCTGGTTGCGTTTTGGGAAGCGAACTTGGTAAGGTCGTANCTGAGGATTGCGTTAGTGACTGTACAACGTCTTTGTTCAAGAGATGTCCTTACCTTGTACGGAACAACATTGCCATGCCATGCGACCAGATCAAATGGACTGTGGTCCTGCTCCAGGCAGTTGTACTTTCCATTGTTCTTATTCACAACTTCCCAATCACCACTCAGCTCGTCATCGATGTGAGCAACAGGGTACAAAAAGTCTCTTGGGTTAGCAAGACCATGGCCACCCAGAGGACCCAGATCGGGCAACTCCCACATGCTGCCCCAAACCTCTGTGGTGTATCCTCTAGCGTTTTGCACTCCAGGTGCCAAAGCGATTCTAAATCTCACACCTCTCTGAATAACGCAGATCTCTCCAGGCTGTAGGAAAATCATTCCAAACTCAGTCTGGATGTCCAGGTTTCCCTGTTGAGCGCAGAAGAGGAAGTCGCCATCTGTGTTGCAGAATGCTCGCTTCTCCATGGATGCATTGATGGCATAGATGTACAGAGCCATGCCTTCTCTCAAGTTGGGATCGCCCGAACCACCCAGAGTGTGTAGACCATCGACAAAATCTATCTTTTCAGAGTCTTCGGGGAGAGGGAAGGGGCCCCATTCTGCTTGTTCGGGTAGAGTTTCGACTTCGGGGTTGAGGGACAGGAAGCAGTTTTGGATGTGTGCTTTAGACTCGATCTTCTTGTAGCCATCTNNGGAAAATGTTAGAGTGAGCTAGGAAGATTGGATCGGAGGTTACGCACTGTGAGCTGCGGCAGGTCGTACGCGGTACATGTAGGTACTGTAGTTGTGGGCACGCGGCGCAGCGAATGCACTGTAGGTAATGCCCTCAGTGTACAGGCCGAAGCGGACTTCCTGCGGATTGTTCTGAGCTACAGGCAAGGTGCCAGGAATGACCTCGGACTGGTGTCTGTTGTTCCAGCCGTGCATGTACGTGTATGGATCATTCTCTCGGGTGGGCTTCTTGCGCTGCAAGTCTGTGTAGTGGAAGACCTTGGTAGGGTCTGTGGCGGCCTTGCGTTCCTTCAGCGGTGCTGGCATGGTCATGAGCCTGAGTAAGTCTGCAGTACTGAGTGTCCAGGAGTCGTATCGAGTTCAGAACCAGACGAGTGCTTGAGGGCGATAGTTATGTGTTCCACATCTTGAAGCGGCAGTTGCATCGGTTGCAACCACTTGCACTACTCTGTGGGGATGCTCAGATCATGGCGGCATTGGATCGTGGGGCTTCATGTTTAGACATTGCGACCTTGACCGTCTTGCAACATTGATGGTGATGCTGACCCCGTGTTACGGCTCTGTGGGGCCATGACCCCTCTCGTAACATCAAGTGGGGCACTGTCACCGACCGACAACATTGATCCGAGTCTCTCGCGAACGTGCTTGCAGAAAACTGAAACCATCTTGCTGACTTTGTACAATGACTCTGTATACAGACCGGGTATCCACACCTGACTTGTCCTCCATGCCCTTCTCGACAGAAGCAATCCTACTCCCAATTCCTTCAACGCCATGCATCATAACCAATCCTCGCCTGTGAAGGCCCATCCTCCAACCAGAACCTACGCTATGCAATTAGATGAATGAAATGTGCCATCTGAATACACCATAGAGGCCATCATCTCACATGACGGTGCACTCTCTGTCCGGCTTCTCCGTCTTTCGCTTTCGATGAAAGTGTCCTTCTTTGTCACCTCGCTCTTTCCTGACCTTGCTCCTACCAGTACGCTCCTTCTCTGCCTTCTCGACCATCTTGGCATCGAGGTTTTTGAGGTTTCGACAGACGCTTCGCTACCACTGACTGTCGGTGGCCCTTCAATGTCTTTACTATTCTCCACATCCTCGTCCTGTTCGGCAGCTGATGCGAGATTCGTGAGGTCTGTTCGGCTTACACGACTAGTGAGTTTGCTCATGTTCAGACTGAACCGCGATCCACCATCTGTAGAGCCCGGCCGTGACTTTGTCTTCTTAGTGCTGACCTTGCTGCCTCTCCTAGAAGGAATACCGAGGAAACTGCTTCGTGACTCGTCGATCGGTGTTGATGGTATCGAAGTCGTAGCTTGGCTACCAGCGGCGCTAAGATCATCGGCCATGCTACTACGTCGTGCATCTAGACTGGTCCTTCCACGCATGTCAAGACTGGTTCTGTTAGAAGCCGCCGTCCAGTCCACCGTCTCGGTACCTGATAGCCCGTTAGGCGATGTTGGTGAAGAAGACTCGACCAGAACCATATCATTCTCGTCGCTACCAATCTTCTTCAGCTTCTCAGGCGAATAGTCAAGCGAATCTGAGGGATGACGTGACATAGCCTCATCATAAGTTGGGGGTGCATCAGGAACAAGCTCTTCGTCGATAGGTTGGACCTGATAGAACAGGAGATACGGGCACTCCTCCTTCAGCTTTTGGTTGATGTCGACGTAGGTAACGCGTTCTCTGGCGAGGTCATCAAACAACATCCAGGGATCTTCTTCTTCACTACTCTCCGCAGTATCTGGTCGATCGGAGCGTCCGTCGACGCTTGGAGCATTGGCTGCACGTCCTCGAACCAGGGAAACGTAATGACCCGAGTTGACTGACACACCACGATGGCAAACAACAGATTGGAGAACAAGCTTAAAGTTGCCAACGAGCGGGCTATGATCCTCCATCTCATCGTCCGATACAAAGCTCGGTACAGCAATCTCCAGAGGTATGTCGATGAAATTGTCCAAACGGCTTGCAACACCAGTATTGGAGTATTGGTATCGTTTGAGAGCGATTCCCAGCACCGGACGCTTGCGTGAGAAGTGTGCAGCAACCTGGGCGTCACTGGTGGGAACGATGTTCTCTGTATACCAAGGAAGTAACTTGAAGAATTGCCAAGCGGGCATCAAAACCTCGGTACGGGTTGAATTTTTGCGCGGTCTTGCAGGAGTATTCGCCGCATCGTCGGATCCATTCTTATCATCCGACTTTGATTCTGCCACTCTTCGCTGACTGAAGATGCTATCGGCACGCTTTCTGTTCATTCCGGGTCTGATCTTATCAAGAGGAGACTTGATTGGTGTGCTAGGCGTAGAAGAGGGCGACTTGATTGGTGTGCTGGGATCTGGCTTAGGAGTTGCTGCCTGATCGAAGTATTCGACCGTCTCGACGTGCATGGCTCCACCTTTNTCACACGAGTTTGTCCGTCGCAGTACTTCGTTTGACCTCACGGATTGGAGCGTATTGCGTCTATCGAGATGGCGTTTAACCTCGATTCGATTGTTGAAGTAGTTTTCCAGACAGTCTTCAAGTGTGACGACGCTGCTTCCCTCGGGCGGTTCTGTGACAACAGCAACCTCAAGCAGGCGTTCGTTGACGAACTTGTGGTCGTCAGCTGGATCTTCCTTGCCTGTATGGAACAGGTCCATTTTGAGGGTGAGCAACGGGAGCTCTAGCTGGCCGGTGATAAAGGTGAAAGCCTCCGAAGTGTCTTGCTGGCACAGCTCAGCCGCTGATTCCCAACCACATTCGGCAAGCGAGTCCTGCAAGTATTTTGTCNNTAGGCAACAGGTTAGTGATCGCGAGACTGCCACTTTTCGACACTGGGTACGTACGATGTCCCTAGTGATAAGTCTGCCGGAGCGCAACATGTTGACCCATAGGCGCAGCAGACCGGCCAGTTTCTTGCGTGGTAGGTCGTCGAACGAATTGTACAGCATAGCCTCGAAGCTGTCGAGACGTGCGAACATGGCAAAGAGGAGAGCATCGAGGTAGCAGGTCACACCATTGCGGTTCTCTGCTCCAAGCAACTTGGTCGAGGGGTCGAACGTCTTGACCAGGCCTTCATATGTGTCTTCGAAGAGGAGCAGCAGACGCATGGCTTCGTCGCCATTGCCCGCTGAGTTGGTAGCCTGTAAGGCATAGCTGACGTTCGCCTCGGTAAAGGTTGTGATTCCGTATTTCTGCAGTCGCGCGAGGATGGCCTTGATCTGAGAACGCGTTCAGTCTCAGCAAGGGTATACGGGATCGGCGAGTAGACAGGGAAAGCTCACCCTCTTTTCATCCTCTTTCTCGAGCTTCTTCTTTTCTTCGGGTACGAACAGGCCACCGAAGGCGCCGGCGTCGGGGAGGTTCTGCAGAACGAAGAGAAGCGGTGTTAGCATGAGTCGCAATAATGGCAGAGCAATGGCGAAGGGCATCAATACTTTTGATCGGCGGTCCCGTCTGCCCAAGAAACGCTGGACGCTGCTGCTCATGATGAGGTCGGCAGGAGCAGGTTCGGGTTCAGGCTCTTTGTCGGACTGTTGCGACCATCAAGTGGTTCGAGGACGAGAGAGATGGTGAAACGGGCGGCGGGGTAGAATATCTGCAGGGCTTCCCTGTGGAGGAAATATTGTTGCGCCTGGTATTTCGCGGGGAAGGTTGAACCAAGTCAGAAGGAAGAAACGGCTAAATTATCGAGTAGGGTCCAGACGTTCGATAAGGTTTGTTGAATCTGTATCACTGCGGCTCCGTCGACACTGGCTGTCGGAGTGCAGTTCAAGTTGAGTGAGGGCGAGAGAGACGAAAGACAGCAGGTTAAGGAGCGGGAGAGACGTGTATTCCTTTGCGACTCGGCGCCCTCTAGCCTCTAGGCAGTGACGCTGAGCGGGGTTGGGAAACGAACCAGGGGGCCACCTGCCATGAATGAGCCGCGCCCTACTCCGTAACCCGTCCGATGCGAAGGATGACTGACCCTGGCCTTCTTGTACCATGTCGATCTCGCTTGTAGAAGGCGTGTCAAAGGCCCGAATGCCTGAAGTCAAGCTCGACTCTCAAAGATAACGAGCTTTTGAGAAGAAGGAATTAACAACACATGGTCGCGATTACTGGCCATCACAAAGTAAATCTTGTATAGATGCGAAGGCTATTTACAGTCATCCTCGTTCAGCAAGTCCACTACCATCAGATTTCGGGTTGCCTGATCTCAACCCTATGCGAGCAATGAGGAATCATCTTTGCACGCCAACTGCTGAACAGAACTATCGAGTCCTGATTATTTTTCTAGAACTCAAAATGCTGTCTCATATCCTCGAGGTTCATCCCCGGGCCGACAAGCTCTTGCAGGTCTCTACGTTCCATCTGAGCAAACACCCTCCTTAGAGTGTCATAAAGATTTGTGCTTTGGTTTTGGGTGATCATGGCTTCCAGTTTGGCATCCGTCATGTTGTTATCGCCTACCACCTGTCTTGCCTTCTCCAACCCCTCTTTCTCTGTGATACGGTGCATCGCCAAGGCACCGAGAAGATGCTGCGCAGCTTCCTCGTAACAGCCAATGTTTATGCATGATACACCTAGATTGTAGCGTGCTCTGACAAAGTTTGGTCGCATCTCCAGTGCACGAGAATAGGCATCAATGGCCTCTTCCGACCTGCCAGAGTTTGCGAGAGTGGCGCCGAGACGGTTCCAAAGAAGATGCAACTCTTCCTGTCTGTTTGTGCTGCCTTCTTCAGTTGAGGCTAGGGCAGCGCCGAAGCAGTCAACAGCCTTGTCGTACTCTTCTGCCCCGTAGAAGAGAACGCCCAAGCCGACCTGGACGTCAGGATCCATCTGCTCGCCGTGTGGAGATAGTTGTGCAGCTTGTATGAACAAGTCTGTCACCTTTTCGTGTAGGGCATGACGGTCGGTAAAGCCGATTTCGTCTTCTTGTGAGGAGAGAGGGCCGTTGATAAGGGACGGGTACTTGGTAGCGACCCAGCGTTCAAGAGTTCTGTAGGCAGTGCTATCGTAGCCTTCGTTTGTGTATGATACAGCCAATCCCATCAGAGCTTCTAGGTTGTTGGGATCGAGTTTTAGAGCGTGCTCGAGAGCGCGAATAGCTGGCGATTCCTTTTCGTTTTGTGCTTGAGCTTGGCCGAGAGCTGTCCAAGCACCCATGTGGTCTGCATCTTTCTGTACGGCGGCCTCGAAGGCCAGGGCGGCGAGGGAGAGGTTTCCGCCTTCGCGCATGATTTTGATGCCCTCATCGTAAGGGTTGGCTACTTCGGCGAAGGGATTGTCATCCTCGAACATGTAGTCGCCTAGCGAAGGATCGCGATGTGTGTTGAGGCCGTCAAAGCCGTCCCACTGGTCGAAGCGGTCGTTTGCGTCGCCGAAGGTGTCTTGTGTGACAAAGTCTCTGTTTTGGGACGTCTCAGCTTGGATGCCCTGCCATACCGACTCGAAGTCGCCAAACAGCGTTTCANNCTCCTGATCAACTGACCTGTCCATGGCGTTGAGCTCTGCCTCGATGGCAGCATTCGCCTCTGCATCTAGTTGAGCATCCTGCTGTTCTTGTGGAGCGTCCAACTCGGCGAACTGAGCTTCCCAGTCCTTGTCGTCCAGCTCGACCATGCGTTCCTTGCCCTTGGATTGTTGTTGCTGATCTTGTGGGGTTTGCATGCCGTTCATGCCAATACCGCTCATTCCCATACCACCCATGCCCATTCGCATGCCCATACCATTACCATACATGCCACCATACTGCATGGGTGACTGATATCGTGCCATGGGTGTCTGTTGGACATTGCTGAGGGGACTAGCAGTCCTCGCGGCTGACGTCTGCTGGAAGCGAGCGAATTCTTGAGGGTTGAAGGCTCCGTTGTTCTGGTGGGCGAACGCAGGGCCAGCCTGGTCAGACATTTGGGGTTCGAACTCGGCAGCCCAATGGGTAGGTGCGGGGGAAGCTGCCTGGTCGAGCTCGCGACGCATCTGATCCATGGCAAAAGGTGAGTCCTGGAAGGTAGGACCAAGGTGTGCGGGTTGTTGCATGAAATCATCCATCATNCTGAGTGTCTCGTCAGCACGATGCTACAGAGACAAGAGGCCTCGTGTGCTTACAGCATCTTGCGGGGCTCCCATCTGACTTCGCATGCTCTCCATACCTCCGGGCCCTCTGCCCACGAGGCGGTCTCTTTGTAATGACTTGTCATCCTGTACGTGCTTGGTGAACTGGCTCAGTGGGTTGCCCGCTGTCGAGCATTCTGCCCCGCCGAGGAATGACATGGTGTGGTGCGTGTAAATGTGTCTGGCTGCTCGCGATGCGGTCCTGTGGATCGAATGGCAGTTGTCGAAGAAGTCGTACAGTGAGGGCAAGGAACAAGGACGAAGAGGAATAGGTTGATTGCTCAGCAACGTGACAACAATTCAAGGACCATCATATCTACAATGCCACTCGGCAAACTGGCCGAGGGCGGCGAAGGCTGTGGGGAAGACGGGCTTGGCGGGGTTCTCAGATGCCGAGGTCGATGAGCGCGGTGCTTCCATCTTCACATGACTGGAAAGTCGGGTACGCAAGGCCGAGTAGAGTATGGAGAATGTACGAAGCATAGAATAATACAATATATGTCCATCAACCCGTCAACACCTCATCAACGCCATGGCTATAGTACAGTACTTTTGAAGCTTCCACTCTAGTCCTCTCTGCTCTCTCTTCTGGGCGCAGAGTTGGCCGAGCGGCTGAAGTCGACACGCAACTGTCTACCGAAGATCTCCTTGTTCTCGAGGATTTCCTTGGCCGCTTGTGCGCTGGGAATATCAATGAAGTCGGCGTGGCAGAAGCCTCTTGGCTGACCTGAGCGACGGTCGACAGCGACTCTGACGTCCAAGATGTTGGTGATGTTGCGGAACAGGTCGTTGAGGTCTTTGTCGGTCATCTGGAACGACATGTTTCCGATGAAGAGAGTCTTGCTAGGCTTGTTGGCCTGGACCTTCGATGACTTGTTCATAGGGTTGTGGGGGTCGCGGCGGAGGTGGAACTGCACTGCCATGTTGCGGCCGGCCAGAGACTTCTGGTTCATCTCCTTCTGTGCCTTCTCTGCATCCTGGAGAGTCTTGAACTCGACGAATCCGAANTCTGCCCGTTGACGTTAGTCTTGGTCGCCTCAATCCGGCCTTCTCGTGACATACCCTCTGCTCAGGCCGCGAGCATCCTCGGCCACGCGAGCATTGACAATTTCACCATAGCTGGCGAACTCGCGCTCAAGATCCTGGCTCTTGACTTCGAAGAAGAGGTTGCCGATGTAGAGAATTCTGCTGGGCTTGGGATCACGGTGTGTTCCGGCGGCGGCACCACGAGCACTGTTGCCGAGCAGGGACACGGCTGCATCGGTGACATTTGATGCAGCATCCTGAACCTTCTCCTTGACCTGCTCAACGACTGAGGGTTGCTCAGAAGCGTCGGCTGCTGCGGGGACAGACTTCTCCACCACATTGGGCTCCTGCTCTGCCTGTGCTTCAGATGTGATAGCCTCTTCCTTCATGGCCTGCTCAGTCTCGGTGGGCTCAGTGGGGACAGTCTCGCCAGTGGTCTTCTCCTGAGCGGGCGATGCTTCCTCGCTGGCGAATCGCCTTTGGAAGACAGGCACCTGCCATTTTTGTGATTGACGGAGTCCAGTGGGTGTCTTGGTGACAATTGTGCGAGCCTTGAGGGGCGAGGAGACGAAGCTGCGGGCAGCGGCGCGACGGAGAACTGTTGGGAACCTGCAATCGTCAGACGTGCGCCATGATTGTATCTGCCTGCCGACTGCTCACATGTTTACGGAATATAGATTGCGTTGTCCAAAAGAAAAATTGCACGGAAGTGTCTTTGGAATTGGCGCGGCGAGAAACACTTGGATGCGCTCGAGCTTGGACCTCGAGATTTTCCAAGACGTCTCGACTTGGAGCCGCAACTTTTAGTCTCGTGAATGCTGAATCGTACGCACTGTCGTTCAGCTCCTTGTCTCTGATATTGGTCACCGAAGTGCATGAATGGGACACAAGACTGGCTTCATACAAATCGAGCAGTATCAATTTGGACTTTCGATGTGTGACATTCTCGTCTAACGCAAGCAAAAGGATACGCGCAACTCCAGCATTCGCAGCGAGGCTCAAAGCTAAACATGATCTTCACATAACTTCATGGTTTGTGGCGATAACCAGCATGTTCATCTGATTACTTACTGCCAACGATATTATGGGCTCTTCTGAACACTACATGTAGTATATTCTCTGACAATACTTGGTTGCTCACGTTTGCAATGCCCAACACTGACAAGACAGGGTCGCACAAGCAACACGTGATCTTAGTCAAGCTACAGTGCGGACGTTAAATGGCATGGAATAAGTGGAATATTGGAATATTCCACTAATTTAAGGTAGAATATTCCACCTAGTTAGCATGGAATAGAATCGTTAATTTAAGTGGAATATTCTACTATTCCACCACTTAGTATAGCTAGTGTTACTATAGTTAATAATAGTAAGCCTTAGCTTAGAGTGTGCTACGCTTAGGCATAGTAGTCGCGTTTAAAAACTTGCTATAACGCCTTTTCCGATTAGTAACCTATTTAAGCTCTTTAATTAGCTAGATCTTATCTCGGAGATTAGATCGCGAGCTCCGACTAGCTAATTCTTCATTAGCTTACGCGAAGCCTCGCGCGTCCTTTTCGACGCGTCTTAACTACTCCCTCTTAATTTATTAACCATCCTATCCTCTACCTTCTTACTTAATATTAGAGCCTAGCTCTTTATCATCTTTCTATCTTTATAAACACATAATCTACCTTTAATTATAATCCTTATATTATGTATTTACTAGCTAATTAAGAGTATAAGTTATAAGAGCTATAAAGCTAACTAAACTCTCGATTATCTTAGAGCTAGCCGCTATACGCCTCTAAATAGAGTACCCTCTTTAAATTCGCCTCTAATACTTTAAGGCCTAGACTCTTCGCTCCTTAGAGTTAATTAGATAGTATCTTTATTAAAGGTAATAACTCTAAGACTAACGATAGCGCCTCTAATGTCGACTAGCTATTATTTCCTCCTTTAAAGCGACGACGACTAACGCTAATAACCGCTAGTAACTACATTAATAACTCTAAATGTATGTTAATATAGCGCTCTCGAAAACTAGCTCCTACCTATAGCGATTCTAAAGAGCTCTAGTCTTATACTAGAGCTCGTCGTCCTAGAGAGCGCGAGCGTAAGCGTAAGAAGAAGATCTAGTACTACTTCTATAGTAATAGAGACTATCCTCGTAACTATAACACTACTAACTATAATAATATTAGATTATACCTTAAGAAGAGATATAGCTAGAGATAGGTAACTAGTACACTTTTAAAGATGCTAGTAGTAGTAATACCCTCTTAGACATTATATACTATTACCGATATCGACAAAACTCGCTTAAATCGACGTCTTATCGATTATATTACCTTAAGTAACATCCCCTTCCGTACTACTAGTAATCCTCTACTCTATACGCTACTTAATAAGGTGCTTCCTAGCGCCTTAAAGCTCTTAATTAAGAGTTATTCTACTATCGCTAAACACGTTAAGAAGGAGCACGACTTCTATTAAGAGTAGCTTAAGGCACTACTTATAACATCTCGATTATTAATCCACTTTACCTACGATGCTTAGATAGCTAATTATAGTAGCTATAAGTTACTTAGTATTATAGCTCGATTTATCGACTTAGACGGTAAGTTAAGTAAGGTACTACTAGCTCTCTATAAGCTATTAGCTAGCTATGCTAGTGCTTAATGTGCTCCTCTATTCTTTAATACTATTATTACCTATAGCATCGAGTAGAAGATCGGATATATTACCTCTAATAATGCTACTTATAACGATACTATAATGAGCTACCTTACTACTCTATTTAGCGAGCGTCTATCTATCGATTAGGACCCTATATAACATCGAACTCGCTACTTTAGACACTAGATTAATCTTACTAGTTAAGCGCTTATATTAGCGAGCTTAATAGACACTATAGCTACTATAATTAATTAGAGTTAAGATCCCTTAAAAGCTATCTTAACACTCGCTTAAGGCACTAGCCTTACTAATTATAAAGCTCTCGACTACCTCTATTAGTTTTTCGAGTGGATTATAAGGTTAGCTCGCCGTCGTCGTAAGTTTAAGGTAGCTACTAGTGTATCTCTTATGCTTAATAATACTATAAGGTAGAATAGCTAGCTAGCTATAATTAAGCGAGGGATTTAGTCTCGAGCAACTATACGTGCTATTTAGTCGGCTAACGAGCATATAGAGCACACTACTCTTTAGCGGCGCTACTAGTAGTTCCTTAAAGCGCTTATTAACTTTATAGAACCATTATAGGAGGTAATAAAGCTATATAAAGGCGATAACGCAACTCTTAATTAAGTGCTTATATTAATGGACTTCTTACGTAAGCACTATAAAAAGTACATATAATAAGATGCTTCTACCGACTAAGCCCTTATTACCGTAATCCGAACTAGCTAATTTGCACTTAATAAGTAGTAAGCTATTAATAACTATACTCCTACCTATATAGTAGCGCTCCTCCTCTATCTAACTTATCGCGAGAACTATATTAAATAACACTAGCCTCCGTTATAGCGAACACTAGCTATTACTACTATACGCGCTTTATAGACTACTAAATATAAGAATAAGACTAAGCCTATTATAATAGCACCATCATTAAATAAAGAGGAGTCGAATTAGCTAGCTAAGTAGTAGGCTTCTATACGGTTTATAAACTTAGTTACTATACCTAAGGAGTTTGTCTAGTTTACTAAGAGTCCTCTAGTACTCGTTAATGATGCTATATAGTGGTAGCTTAAGCTAACGTAGTAATATAACTATCTAAACCTCTCTTAGATAGCTATTAATATCCTCTTAATTAATCTAATGTCTACTAAGTTAGAGAGGGTATTTAGTAGCTATAGAAGGACACTGTCGTAGGACTAAGTAAGCCTCTCTACTAATAATCTTAGCTATATTAAGTGCCTTAAGAGCTAGTAGAAGAACCTTTGTTTTAATAAGGTTAACCTACTAATTACTACTAACGAAGGACCGGAAGATTAAGTAGAAGAGCTAGAGTATGACGTTAAAGGATAGGGTGACCTAGAAGAAGGACAGGGTGACTGCGACGACGACGACGGAGTTGGAATTGGCATTATTCCACTAGATAATTGACATAGAATGGAATATTAGCTAGAAGTAGTGGCATGGCATGGCATGGAGCCGAAATTCCACCGATTCCATGTAACGTCCGCTCTGTCAAGCTGAAACGACTTTTCTCATCAGCCCACGTCAAGCCGACCATTTGTTTTGCTCGATCTTCGACTTCCTACATCAATTGCTCCGCATACAACATTGCATGATGCAAGCAGTCATGCTCCAGCGAGTCGCATAATTACACGCCGGAAACCACTAGTCACCATGCTTCTCTATGCAAGCTTACCAATCGCTTGACGCACCGCTCATCATTCATTTCTCAACGAGCATCAAAGCTGTAAAGACCGACCTCGCATGAAATGGCAATCAGCACCGAGCCAACCATTCTGGTCCTGCACAGCCATCGACGCAACCCCCATGCACGTCTACCAACCCTCCGGCCAGCCCGCGAAACATCTGCGTACCCGCCGTGTTTTGTCGGCTTTGCCGAACTCTGAGACGCGGCAGTGAAATGAACGATCGTGAATGCCACGTGAGATCTGTCTTTATGCGTCATAGTACCTTGACCTTTACGATGCCTCGTTCGGAAAAGGCTTGACGGATATGCTGTCTATACAGCCGGCAGCTCGAAGCGCCTTCGAGAAGAGTTCCAACTTTCAAGCCATGAATACGGCGGAAGGCTCTCATGTTATCAGCCCTTAATTCCGCGCATGTACCCTCCTGGAGGTATATCGACCATGTCGGGATTTTGTTTCCGTCATAGGAATAAAACATCAGGCATCCACGCTAGGTCGCTGGAAGACACCAAGGTACGCTTCCGCACTGCATATACCCTGATATGATTCAGTAATCCAATGGGCGTGTTCACCTGCACTTGTGGGTTATGTACCATTGGGCAAGTGAGAGCCGCCAGCCGTGAAATACAACGTCTCGCTTGTTGCATCTCATACACATTCATGCATTCGGGTGTCGAGCTGATTGGGTTCCTCTCTTTTCTATGCTCACGTGTACCTTTATACTGTGCCTGTGCAGTGCACATGGCGACCGGTGAGATAATGGTTGTCTCGTCATGGGTTACATCGCGCTTGTGGGAAGCAAGCTGAGCTGAGCTCGCGGGATAGAAGCGCTTCAATACGGTTAAGCGGCAGGGGCAGGCACGCTGTATGGTGCTCGAGCCGAAGCAACATTGACAATGACCCATGGTACGAGATGGGCGTACACCCGGATAAGTTGCTGATACATGCGGCCAAGCGCTTGTGAAAACGGATCCCACCGTCGTACTCATTGAAGCGACAAACCGTTCTCAGATCCGTGGGTTGACATGTGTAGTTTCAAAGCGTGAGTCGCTCGTCAGGCGTAATGGTTGTCTGGCACCGAGGAAGTTTGAAAGTCGAAGCGGAATATGGTTCGACAGTCAATTAAACATGTATTGCTCGACTAGCTCATCTAACACTGGTAGTCGTTGAACTTCAGCAGTTCCAGCCACTCTCTGCGCGTGCTGCTCACTATCATAGCAGGCTTCGGCACATGGGAGACGGGCCCCTCTTTGTGTTTGTATGTTTAAGCCATAGACTTCTCGTAGTGAATTATAATGTGAAAACAATGGCACGTGAAGGTTGAGATTGATGGTTTCGGTTTGGTTCGGCTGGCGTTGCTGTGGAGATCAGTCCGGCCTTCCAAGGTTCGTCATCATTTATTCACTCTCACTCCCATGTTACACGATCTACGCACATAGTTGCAGCTCGATTCTAGCAAAAACCACAGGAGTACAAAGTTCATTATTCAAGGAGTTATCATGGCCTCGATGTTCAAGAAGGTACCCAAGACTGATTTGACAACAACATCCCCAGCCACCAACAACAGCAACAGAGGAGGCGCTGGAGGTCGACGCAGCCTGTTCACGCGCCGACCTGGTCGGCAGAAGCTGACGGGGTTGTTTGCAGATGGGATCTGGTATTGTGATTGTGAGCCTCGTCTCCCTGCCGAACACTTCCAGGTAAAGAAAGAAAGTGCGAACAAAGGTTGTTCACCCAGCACTCTCATGTGTAGTCTTAATTGCACAACTGACTTCTCTAAAGGCAGATGGTTCTACACTTGCCAGAATGGAGAGGGGCGAAGGTGTGGCTTCTTCATGTGGAATGAGGACGCCCATCCCCGAGAAGCAGCGGCTCTTCTGAACAATTCCAGGACCGAAACCAAGAACCCACCGGATAAGCCCTTATCCCCGGTACACCCCTCGTCCCAGACAATGCAGTCATCTTCGAATACCGCATTAACTCTAAGCCAGCTCAACACGGCATCCAAACGACCGTTCTCAGACACTGCCCTTGACCATGCTGATACTGATCATGATTCCTTCCCCTGGTCTCTATCAGGCCAAGAAGAGACCGAGTTGCTTGCTGCACCAGAAACTCCACGCAAGGCAGTCAAGTTCGACGGCCTTGCCACGCCAGCGACTAGTGCGCACAGGAAATTGCCATGGCTGGAACAATCTGCCCAGTCGCCTTCCACAATCTCTGCGAAAGCAACTCCCTCCAAGCCCTCTACTCTGCTGCAGCATCCTACGTCGTCAAAGTCGGTCGTTGCACGGCACAGTGCCTTAACACCGCAGGTCACTCCCAGTCCCGCACGCTTCCACGATCCGTCAGCAGATACATCGTCGTTCCGATCCACGCTCAATCAAGATGTCTTCGCCATTCTGAGCGACTCGAACGTTACACTGCCAGCTAACCTGACAGAAAAACTTGGCGAAGTCTTGAAACGTCACGAGCTACGCACTCAGGNNGGGGTCATCAAGGGCAGAGAGATCACCCGTCTTGCTCTCAAGGCACGCGATGCCAAGATTGTTGAGCTCCAAGCCACTATCGCAAGCCTTGAAGCAGAAAAAGATGTTGATCATGCACGTATAACAAGACTAGAATGGGAGAAAGACATCTCGGCAAAGAACCAGAACTTTGACCCAGACTTGTAACCAAGCATCGGTTCTGTCGGGTAGGGCTGCAGGGGGTGGCGTTTACCTTATACACAGATCAATCGACCGTCCCTTCTTGCTTGTAATACGTGTCTTCCCGACCCTTTGTCTTGTCCTTACATTCACTCGTAATGATATATGCTAAACAATAACTATAACAGGACTCCATTGTATGCGGATTGCCACACCTACATATGTCACTATGGGCTCTTCAAACAACATTCGATCGGTAGAGACACCGATACCTTGACTGCATAGCTTCTGCGATAGCTTCCACGGTCCTGGGCTCGGGACAACATCATTACCAGATCCCCGCGTGAGCAAGCAGGGAAATACGCAGTCTCAAACGCCGACAGATGGGGAGCATTCTACGCATGAGATCAGCTGGCGCATAGTTGAACAAATCAACATCCACAGAAGCAGCCACTCGGATGATCGCTGCATGGCGAAGTCTCGAGTCATCATTCGGCCGGGGAACAGGAAATTGGCCACGATACTTTCCTGACTCCTCTTCCTTTATGCTGTACGACGCTGAGATTCAAACGTTGCCGCTTCTCGCGATTTTTACGCAGCGACCCGATATCACCGTTCCTGCCAAGATCAGCCGCCAGCTTTTCTGTTTTCTCGACACCATCTTGGAGGGTAGCGCCTGCCGGTCACTCCCCGAAGCCAGGTCCGGCTAAAACATGTGCTGGCACTCCGACACTGTCCAGAACGTGGTTTCTTAGCAGCCCCGCGAGGGTAGCGACTACAGGCCATCAACCTCGTGGTATAAATCTGGCCACTTGCCGTCCTGTTTCCACTTACCCCGTCCAATATACTTTGGATGTCTGTATTATTGATTTGTCTCTTTCGATCTCTCGTCGGTCTTCGATTGATTCAAGGCCAGTATGAGTCAGGCTCGTTCAAACCTTGGCTACTACAACACCTTTAATGGTGGTGGTATGGTCTACAACGAATCTATGAGCAACAACATTCCACAAAATGGACAGGCCGTATATACGCAACCTTGGTCTCAGATGCCCATTGGTGTGACGATTCCCCTTACTGGATCGCAGTGGTCTGGACAATACTACCGACGTCACGAGGGATGGTACGAGCCCGACATGCTTTCTTCAAGCGATCTGACCTCGGAGACAAATGGCTTTGACCACAGCGCTACCCCAAGTCTACATCGATCGGACTCTGGCGACTTTTCCGAAGTTTGGGATCCAGAACCTCCTATGGCTTNNTTTTCGCCCTTCCAGCCTCACACGTCCAGCGGATTGCTCAGCAACATCGGAGGTGCTTTTATGCCTCCTCAGCTTCCTACATGTGCTACCAGCAACCCAGACGAGGCTATACCACAGTCTGACTTCATACTCGGCGACTTGGAATTAAACGACACTATATCATCGCCTCCAGACTCTGATGCAGTTTCTCATACGGCCATGCACCGTTCGCCTCTCCCAGATGCCGAGACTTCTCTTGCTCAGCCGTGTCACACACAGCCCCATGATCAATCCGTAGCAGGCAGGCCAAGAAAGGCGCGACAAGCCAAAGAGACCGACACGCGCCAATCAAAAAGACCCGCTCGGACGAAAAGTACCAGGACACGTCTCTTTTGCGAAGCCTGTCGCGACAGCAAGGACTACTCTCGAGGTTTCCGTGGAGAGCATGAACTTGCGCGCCACTATGCGCAGAAACATACCAGGCACAAGAAAGTATGGAAGTGCTTTGACCTGAGCCCGGAACGCTTGATGCGCAACTGTGAGCGATGCAAGACTGGTCATCAATACGGCACTAGTTACGGTGGCGCTGAACATTTCCGAAGGAAGCATACCGCAATCTTCGGAAAAGACATGATGGAGTTGCTGCGAGGAAAGAACCAACGTTGGGCTCTGAGCAGCAACCGTTTGATAGAAGAGGGATGGCTTCGTCAAGTGTTCGTTCCTGGCGATGGTGAGCCAGTACTTCATCAAGAAGAGCAGGCTGCGACTGCCAGTCATCCGGCCATGCCCTTCACAGGAGATACACAAGAATTCACCCCGAATAGTGGAATGCAAAGGGCTCATCTGCAACAGCCCTATGATCAGCAGCATATGCCAATGCATGATGCTAATTTGGCTTGGGCCCAGCACCAATATACGCTTCAGCCTTATCCTCAGCTGCATCATGGACGGCAACAACAACATCACCATCAGCAGCACCAACAGCAATGGCATGCAGGCATGCATTGAGTGTGTTGCTTCGAGCGAAACAAGACCTTTCATTTGTACTAGACACGAAGGTCGATGTGCCTCCGAAAGCTTTGGCTTTCGGAATCTTTCTCTTCTCATGCATGGGACGGACTGCGATGATACCCCTTTGCTCCTACTGAATCTGTTTCTCGTGTGTTACCCCCCTTTGCTTTTCATACGTCTGATGGTGTGCGCATACTCTGTCCGAGTGTTTTCCCTTCTTAGATTCTTTCACCTCTATTCAGAGTGCTGTCTTCATTCTCAATAGACATCAAGATCGAGATATGAACCCATTCATGCCATCCAAAGACCTCCTAAGACATTCATGTCTGGCGCACGTAAACAATCCCGAACAGTGGGAATTCCACATCTTCGAGACTCAGCATGCATGTTCCGCAGCAGAAGAGGCCTCCGCACCATCCCCGACCAATGATATCGAACTGAGTCTCTTCCGCGTGAGTATGAAAGTCTGCACACACCCGCAAGACCGGGCATGCACCCGCCAGATGACGGAACCACAGTAACACCAACAAAGGTTACTTTGCGTGTGTGAAACCTGTGTATACAACCCAAGCAAGCCCTCTACTATTCTCCCTTCTCAATTTTCTGCAACTTTATGCAGAGCTGACGACCTTGTTCTGCCTTCTATGCTTTGAGCACGGGCAGTTATCCCGAACCATGGGAGAGTTGCCGATGCTTCCCCCCGCTTGTCATTTCCTTTTCTTGTCTTTGCTTATTGTTTGGATCCGTGGATCTGGGTCTGAAGCTCGGCATATTTAGATTGGAATGTGATTGCCTGGTTTCTGGAAGATGTGGGAGGTGTAGATCGGAGTGAACGGTGCAGTGAGGATCGCGGACAGCTGGACGGAGATCATGAGGAGTGGAATCATTCAAGCGAGAGATTGACGATTTCGGCAAGTATTAGACGGCGTTCAAGAGGGAAGGTAATCTACGAGATGTTTGAAGTTGCCGAGGTAAGTGCTCTGTATCACTCGCATTTGATGGAAGGAGCTTGGGGATTGTGCTTTCCCCGTTTGTCACTTACAAGCGCACCCGGGCTTCTTGTCACCAAACTGTCGTGTCTCTCCGGACCTAGGTCTTTCTGTGGTGTTGAGTTCTCTTGTTCGTGCTTGTTTTCATCGTTATTAAGCTAATTCAGCACCTCAAAAGCTAGCAGTCCTCATTCCCCTTTCCGCTTCCATGCCACGCAGCCAGTTCGCCTCACGCAAAGTCCGATCGGCTCTATCATGCTCCTGTACCATCGCCTCATACTCCAGAACGTCCTCCTAGAAATTCATCATCTCCTCGTCCTCCTCGTCAATATCCCATTCAGCATCAGCCATATAATCGTCATCAGCACCATAGGTCTCCTCATCAACATAACCGCTGAACTCTTCTTCCTGATCTTCCGTATGAGGTTCCTCATCGCTGCTGTGATCTTCAAGAATACCATCATCTTTCTCCATATCCATCATCGTGCCTCCCTCGCCATAATCTTCCACCTTCGCATAAGTCGCGCGTTCGTCTTTAGTGGCGAAGCGAGGAATTGCGTTGCGAACCAACAGGCGAGTACCCTTCTTGATGCACAAATCAGCGTCATCGTCATCAAACTGTCTGACAAATATAGGCAAGCAGGCGATCTGACCGCCACCTAAGTCGACAAGCTCGACATTCGCTTCTTCAGGGTGAGGTGCCAAAGGAACAAGATCACACAAAGGATGCAGACGACCAAATAAGGTACTCTGATCCTTTTGGGCATCNTTNTTGTCCGAGTATGGGTACGTCTGCTCGTGGTAACCGTCCTCATCGTAAGTCTTAGTCCAGACAATCTGGTTGTCGATGATCATATGACGCCGAATGAGGCTGATGATAGTGTTGATCACAGCACCATCGGAATAATTGGGGTTGATGACTGACTTAAGAGAATCTCCACGGCCATCCATAGCCTGGTACATTTGATATGGCCGCATGACGTTGTTATGGAAAGACCATGGAACCACTGGCCCATCTTTCAGAGACGAATGACGAGGTGATGCCATGAACATCTGGATGATAGGCAAATCCAGGGGGTCAGTCGATGTGGCATACGCCCACCCAAGCACACGAACCAGGAGTAAGAGAACAAGCTTTTGAGTTTCAACGCTTGGAAGTCCAGAAGCCTCTACCTGAATGATCGATTTTCGCAGATAATCTTCGATGTGGGACCCACAGATGCTATCATGGTATGTTGCTTTTGCCAAGTCGTAGCAATCAACCGAGCAGAAAGAGAAGTTCTCGCGCTGCTTCTCTATACCATAGCGGCAAATTTGGACATCAGACGTCTCGAAGATACCAGGTCTTGATACTGTTCTGCCTCGAAGTGGAGTGTCGGGAGTTACGGTTGCCGAAGATGCGTCATTCGCACCGCTTGACGATTCAGAACTCCAATCGTCATCGTCGTGCTCTTGCTCCGCCCCTTGGCTTGTGTGTTCGTTTTTGGCCTTGCTGGTGGGTCCTGAGATTGGTTGGTTCTCTCCTGTCGGACTGTCGACTGCAAACGTGCGGCGATGACTGGCAGAAGAACGTCTAGCACGAGCTTTCTTTCTCGCCGCTCTCGCATTCCCCTTCTCGGTCTCCTCAGCTTCTGCCTGCTTCAGCTCTTCCGAGAGAACACGAAGAACGAATGGTGACAACATCTGTAAGTCTGTGCCACAAGCATCACAGACGGTTGCAAGTTCTGATTGATCTGGAGTGTTTGCTGTAGAGACAAGAAACGGAAGACTCTCAGTGAAGAGCACCATCCCCTTGAAGACATCTTGAGCAGCCACCAGAGATGCAGGCATGCCAAACTTGTACTCGTACTGGACGATCGAGTTGGAGTCCACCGTCAATATGCAGTTGTTGAGGATGTTGTAATTGATGGATCGTTCAGCAAAGCCATACTGGATGCTGCTCAAGGAGCAGAAACCTGTTTGCGTCAATAGTAAATCTGCTTTCGACACTTTGCCTTCGATGACATCGAGAAGTAACTTGTCTTGTACGTGTTTGGCGAGCGCCTCAAGTTCCCAGCGGACAAAAGGCTGGAAAGATCTTTTGGCTCCACCAGAAGCATTCTCCAAAAGGACATCGCCTAAGAGATGTAGTGCAGTGTAAGACGGGCCACGTCCACATCTGGAAAGAGCATCCACTAATCGAAATAGGGCCTTGTGTTTCNNCAAATCATACAGAGGTGGGGTTGATGTCTTCTTTTCGGCTCCTTTCTCTTCAAAATCTTCCTCGACAAGCGTCATTTTTGCTAGCTTGAAGTTCTGGTGCTTACGATCAAACATCGTTGACGGTGCTGTGCACCATTTCTCTTTACGAGACAACGCATCGGCACAATCGTCNTACAAAAATTAGTTTGTTGCTTCCGCAAAGCGTTGTCTGATGTCAAAACCATTTGCATCTTGCTCTGACGTACCAGTGTATGTGTTGATGTGGGCGTCAATTCTTCGAATGTGATCGTTTACCTCGCCTTTGTTCTGGACAGCATCGACGATAGATTGAGCCATCATGTACACCCTGAGGGCATCGTTGACAGCAAGATGTGGCTGGTTCGTGGCGATATAGCACAAGGCGCGATTGAGATAATAGGCTGGATGACACCTTTCGTCGAGCAATCTGTCGAACAACTTCAACGCAGCCAAGTAGTCTCCTTTGTGCACAAGTTTGTTGGCGTTCATGATTGCATGCTCGGGCTTGAGCTGCTTGGGACGAAGCTCTAGTCTTGGTGATGAATGGATTGATGTGTTCATGACTGTGAGTTTTGAGACGCGAGTTAAAGAATAGAAAACGTTGTAAGCAGGAAAGTGTTGTTGATGTGTGACGGGTTGGTATGCGCCTGCTCTCGGAATCTCATCGAGTGAAGATCGAAGCTCAGCTCTTGTGACGCTCTTGCTTTGTTGACTTTCACTCTCATCAGTGTGCTTCTTCCTTTGCGGCCATAGTCTTTCACAACCTCGTTTCAACACATTCACTCACCATCCTCCCACAACCATCCATCAGAGGAATTAGGACCCTCGAGGCCATGGTCGCGGCCACGCCGGTCTCATTTGACAGCGACACAACCGAGAGTCCGAGAAAGACTCTCAAGGCATATAGTCACTGCCGTTTTTGTATCATTGACGAGCGGCACACAGCCGAGAGTCCAGAAAGGACCCTCAATGCTGTGGTCGCTGTCAAGTCTTTCAAGGCGAATCTGAAGAAGCACGAGAAGCTCTCTTAGCCTTTTTGTTCGCATGTGCGACCCTCTTCGTCACCTTGGTCATCTGACGATGGGAGATCTTTGGTGCCTTCTTCTTGCAAGTGCGACTCTCATGTTGGCTAATCTCATCTTTGATCGTCTTGTCAAGATGATCTGCAAGCAATCGTTGCAATGCGTCCAAGCCCCGGGCATCGTTGGTGGACGAACTTACCGTCAGCATAGCGGGCGATGTGCTTTGACTTGTACCGACCAAACCGGAGTCCGTCAACCAGGACCGGACATACCAACCTAACATCACCCGGACTGTCTTGGGTTGCGAAGTAGATGATGAAGTCCTTACCAGCATAACTCTTACGCTGGTGCACGAACGCCACTAGTCTGTCCCAAACGGAGGTAAAGGCGCTGATTCTCATAATCAGCAGAGCCCCATTGAGTTTCAAAATCATCTGACCTTGCCGCCCCAGCTACTCCTCTCAAAGTTGAGCGTGACACGTTTTGGTGGCTTTGATAAGTTGTCTGTCAGATCAAAAACCTCATCGTGACCGATCTTGACGCTGCTCTCACCCTTCGAGACCCGGTCGAATACCAGTGAGACGATGGGCACAGATAGTCTTGTCGAAACAAAGAGCATGGAAACCAATAGCCATCTGATGTCTCCACCGTGTCCAGTGAACTCGAGGATGAAGCGCTCGAGGACCCTTCTTGGAGTTCTGGGCTCCCCTATGGTCTGATCAAGCCATGACATTGAATTGCGTCCTCCTTCATCAAAATTCACCCGGCACAGAAAAACCTTTGCAAGTTCGTTTGCTATGGGCCTTTGGCTAACGTATTGACGGACTGTGTTGTCTTCCAAGAACGTAAGTCTAGTCAGCTCATTGCGACTACCCCGAGAAATTGCGAGTCTCAACTTCTGAAACATGATCCGGTGATGATGTTTCTCTGCCCTACCAAACATGTTATGTTCGCATGCTGACGTTGATTCAAGGAACGCACAAGCTACCCAAGCCGTCACAAACCATGTCTGTAAGCTAATACGAAGAGCTGTCTAGTACGCATGCGCATACCAGGTCGGGTCTAGCCGCCCAAGTTCAGCCTGACGTGGCAGGAAGTCAACATAAAGTTGCTATGAAGGTTCACACTGAGAAACACAGTCGAGGTTCACGCGAGAGACACGGGACCCTTGGCGATGCCGGCGCGTGAGATCACGTGCTGGCGACGGAACAAAGATATCCCGGTGAGCACTTGACCGAAGTCATCCGCCCATGTAAACGTCCAACGTCCCTTTCTGATCTACCGTCAAGCGTTGTGGGAGAGGCTCTACGAAGTGTCGCTATGTCCACTCAGGAACAGTGAGAAACGACATTGTGTATAGACTCAACGACAATAACACTACCATTTTCTTGGGGAAGATTTTGAACCTGTTTGCTATCGACCTTTCCATTGTCATTGATCTATACAGCTAGATCTTGGGGAGGATGTGCAACGGTCTCCTATTGCACACACCAATCTCGATCCCCATCGCGACCACTCATCCGATGGAGCCTTTTTCTGGTGACACCTTTTGCATCATGATGATATAAGTGGTTCCTGCTGTCTATGGTAAACCTCAAACATAGCTATACGAGGAGGATCCAAGACACAACTATCCTATAGAGTACCTTGGACCCAGATTCTGGAAAGCGCCAGTTGGAACGTTTTCTCGGCATGCAGATTCGGATTGAATCTGATTTCTCGAACGGATCTATCTCCAACTATCCACAATGCTCCACCACCTTATGGACTGACCGACATCCTACCCCACAACCCCCCTTGACGACTCAAAATGGACAGCAAAGATCCCTGACATGGTCACTTCTCAACTTATGGAGTGTGTCCCGTACGCAGGGTTATTGCACCAATACCATCAATAGCTCGATCAGAATCCAGAGGTTAGAGAGCCAAGAAGAATCTATCAAAGAACGTTGGTGGCCGGTCTGCCTAAAACTTCGCTATCAGGACCATCCTTCAACCACGCGGAGCAATTCAGATCCATAACGGAATTGCCGGGTCATGTCAGCACGCCTTCTTGGTCACTGTCTCGTGCAATCAACGCATTATGCGATCCACACGTGCTTCGCATCGATGATTTGAACAGAGTAACGGCCGCAAGCAGTAGGCATCCTCCGACATATTCGACTTGCCTAATCCGGTTTGCCAAGATACAGATCAAGCTCGCCATAGTTTGGATCAAAAAGAAGCATGACACGCGATACCAAACACGACAGGCGGCCTATTCACTCCAATGCGATTCAGCACTTCTACCTGGATGGTGCCACAGGGTCAAAAGCAAGCGCCACCACACCGTCTGATAGTATTACCGTTAGCAATCCAAGCCTATGGTTAACCTTGTCCGGCAGATCATCGTCCGGACTATCTCGCGTTGAAGCATGTGGTTGTATTCCTAAGCGCAATACTTCATGGCATGTCTCCGATGTGGGGTGGTTTGAGATGGCATGCAAGATCACGTCGATGGCTATGAAAACCATGTCATACCCGCGGTAGACCGACAGCGGGTGCAACCTCTCGCGGTCAGTAGCTCCTCACATCTTTTTTTCTGGCCCTCTTTGTCTTTAGGAAGTATATTGAGGTCGTCTCCCTATGGTAAGGCATATGATATGTTACAGAGCAGCATGGAGTGCAACTGTCTTTTGACAAGCTTCAAATCGCCCAACGATCCTGATTGACAAGTCTATCATGAAGTGTCCTCGAGAAACCGGGCTCGATGATCGAGGTCGTGTCCATCCGAGCTCCACCGTCGCCAAGTCTATGCTGTATCTCCTGATATCGAGGTAAAGTCCAGTGAAGATCTCACAACGGATACTGGGTCGGGTACCTGCAAGTCTCATCCTTCAATTGATCGTCCTCTTGGCTATACCGTTATGATGTTTGCATTTTCTTGTTCTGGAATCATGCATCAACCAGCAGCATACATATATCCTCAAGCATACGCCTGCCATCGTCCCACCAAACATCAATGATAGAGAGATTCATCTCGCCTTGTATTTCTCTTTTCAGTGCATCGACATTCCTAATGCGGTTCTTGACCGTAAGCTCGTTGACTGCTTTAGCGGCGACTACCATCGCCGCCCCTGCAGGTCCATACGAGCCATCAGTCGAGGATCATGAACAGAACCACCTCGAAAAACGCGCCCTGATTGGTGGCAATTCTGGAACAACCCTTTTGGGTGGTCTTGAATTGGGCGTTGCGCAGAGCTCAGCTCTCCTGTCTGTTGGACTTCCAGGGGGCTCGAGTGTATCGACCTCAATCTCGACTAGCCGTGCATCGTCTATTGCGGCGACCTCTGCCAGCAGTGTATCGTCTGCTGCGATTTTCACTAGTCGCTCATCTTCTGCTACGCAGCCCCTAGCTTCGGCCAGTGTGTCAGCCGGCCTGTCGGTCAGCATCGCACCCACCGGTCTGTCCTCTGTCGCCTCCGTTGTCAGCGCCCATACATCCAGTGCGGTATCTGTGGTTTCCTCCATTCTCGCAAACCCAGTAGCAACAAGCGACACCCAGGCAGTTTCTTCCGTGAACTCGGTCTTGTCTCAGGCAACTGCATTGCCTACCAGCCTTGGTGCTCAACTCTCTACTGCCCTCAATGGCGTCACGGGCCCTAGCTCGAATATCGCTGCTATCCAATCACTGCTTACTGCTTCGTCGATTCGTACGGATACGACTGCAGTAGCTTCTTTGGCATCCCACGTATCGATCATTGCTGCTGATCCGAGTCAAACGGCTCAGTCATCTTTGTCATCTCTCGCTTCCGTTCTGTCCGACGCAGCTGTCATTCCTGGCAATGTCGCTTCGATGGTTTCCTCAATGGCTTCTTCCATGACTTCGGGAACTGCGAGTCTTTCGGGTCATGCAAACTCCATCGTTTCTTCGTTTGCAGCAGCTGCATCAACCACTTCATCCTCTGTGGCTTCTGTGACCGCAACATGCTCAGACCTCGTTTGCTTGAGCGCCCAGGTTGGCGGTCTAGGACTGGGTGTCGGAGCCCTGCCGTCGTCGAGTGGCGGTCTTGCAAGCCTGTCTCTTGGTCTCGGTGGTAATCAGGCATCTAGCACACTGTCTGCACCGATTGTTATATCGACAGGTGGAACTCAGACCACTTGTACTGATCTGGTATGTGTGAACGTTGCGGCCACAGGGCTATTGAGTGCGAGTCTCGGTGTGATCCCGACTGCCTCCATCACTCCATCTGCCACTACCTTGGCCACACCTGTGACCATCTCTGGCAGCAATGGAGGCCCTACCTCAACCTGTACTGATGTAGTTTGCCTTTCGGCAGCGGCTTCAAACATCCTCTCTGTTTCTGTCGGACTCATACCTAGCTCCGTACTTGGTGGAAACGCCCTAAGCACTCTTTCTCTTGGTGCAAGTGCCACACCCACAGTGTTCAGCCTTTCCCTTGGTGGTGTAACTAGCGCACCCACCGCAACTAGCCTTTCAGAACATGTCACCGTGGTTGCTACTGACGGTAGTACGACTACTGTGTGCACGGACGTGATGTGTGTTCATGATGCGGCATCGTCTCTTCTAGGTATCAATGCTGGGCTGATCCCCTCCTCGGTGCTCGGAAATGACCTAGGTACGCTCATGGCTCCTTCACAGACTGGGCTTGCACAGCCTGTAGTCATCACAGCTACGGATGGTTCGGCCACCACTACATGCTCGGACGTGTTCTGCCTGCACACTGCTGCGACTTCCTATTTGGGTCTCAGTAGTGCTGGAGCTCTGCCTACTTCGCTGTTGGGAAGCAACAATATGGGATCGTTGGCACTGGGTGCTAGTCTTGCCGGCTCTCCTACCGCAACAAGCCTTGCTCAGCCGATCACTATCACGGCCACCGACGGAGGTGCCACCACGACATGTTCAGATGTTCTTTGCTTGAACGTCGCTGCGACCAGTCTTCTCGGAGTCAACGTCGGCCTCCTCCCTTCGTCTGTGATTGGAAGCAATGACATTGGCACCCTCTCGCTGGCACATGGAGCTACTGCTGCCCCCAGCGAGACAACTCTTGTGGCCCCAATCATTGTCACGGGCGCAAACGGAGCGCAAACAACTTGCACAGATGTGCTTTGTTTGGGAATCGCCGCAACTGGATTGCTATCGGCTGATGTTGGTCTTATCCCGACATCAGTACTAGGCAGCAATCCAGTGAGTGTAACAGGTGCTGTTCAGGTTCCAAGTGGTGCAGCTGGTAACGTCCTGTCATCGCTCGTCGCTTCGAACACAGTCCTTCCAAGCGAAGCTGTATCTCTTGTCTCCTCCATCCTGGCAGCTCCCACTCAAGCAACGATCTTGCCGTCCGCGTCATTAGTGTTGTCCTCTTTGGCTCAAAACTCTGCTTTGCCCAGTGAAGCCTCTTCAGCTGTGTCAGAGTTGCTTGGAGGTGTTACCAACGTAGGGGTCCTCCCCGGTGTCTCGACTCCTACAGGCGCCGTGCCGGTACCAAGTGGTGCAGTTGGCTCTGTCCTTTCTTCGCTTGTCTCGAACACGGCTCTGCCCAGTGATGCTGTTTCTCTTGTTTCCTCGATCTTGGCAGCTCCCACTCAGGCAACTATCCTGCCGTCCGCGTCATCGGTTTTGGCGTCCTTAGCTGTTGACCCGACTCTGCCCAGTGATGCTTCCTCAGCTGTCTCAGAATTGCTCGGGGGAGTCATTAACATCCCATCTGTCACACTGTCTCTGATCCCCTCGACTACTCTGGTCGCAGTACCAATCGCCACTGGCGCTCCTATCTCGGCTATCTCGTCGTTGTTAGGCGAAGGAACTCTTCCCGAATCAGCTTCATCTGTTATATCGTCCCTTATTGCAGACCCGACTCAGGTTTCTTTGTTGCCTTCGATATCTTCTGTCATTTCCGATATTGCAGCAGAGAATACAGTACTCGCTTCTTCGGTCGCTGGCGTGGTGTCTTCTGTTGTGGCGCAAGCTTCTCAGGTCTCTCTCATCCCCTCTACGACCTTGCTTGCAGTTCCAGTACAGACCTCAGTTTTGCCCATCGTGGGTTCTGCTATCTCTGAGATTGGCAACCAAGCTACTGGACAAGTGACTTCCGCTGCTTCGGTGTTGAGCTCCGTGCTCATGGATGCTACTGCGCTGCCGACAGCTGAGATATCGTCCCTACTTGCTGGAGGGGATCTTCCTGTCTCTGCTTCGTCCGTATTGTCGTCCCTGCTTGCAAACCCTGGCCAAAGTGATGCCCTGCCTGCAGTCTCCTCGGTGATTTCTGCTATCGGCAACCAGGCTGGAGTAGTCACTTCGGCTGCCTCAGTATTCTCTTCGGCTTTAGTCGATGCCACGGCACTCCCTACTGCCGAGATCTCGTCTTTGCTTGCTGAAGGAAACCTTCCCGTATCAGCGTCTTCTGCTTTGTCCTCCATACTGGCTGTGCCCAGCCAGAGTGATGCATTACCTGCAATCTCTTCCGTTGTAAATGCCATTGGAAACGATGCAACTGGGGCGGTCCCTTCGGCTCTTACTCAGTTGTCATCGGCTCTTGTGGATGCTACAGCGGTTCCCACCGCTGTCATTTCCTCGTTGCTCGCAGAAGGAAGTATTCCTGAGTCGGCCTCTGCTGCTTTATCATCGTTGATCGCTGTACCAACCAGTGCAGATATCTTGCCCGCTGTATCGTCGATTATTGATGGTATTGGCAATGACGTCTCAGGTGCTGCTACATCAGCCGTCTCAGTTCTCTCATCATTGATTCAGGTCCCCACTCAAACAGGAGCTCCTGAGGGAGTCGTATCCGCCATCTCTTCTCTAGTTGATCAGGGCTCTCTTCCCACTTCTGCCAATGCCGAGTTGTCATCTTTGCTTGCGGACCCAACCCAGTCAGATTTCCTGCCCGCGGTCTCGTCTATCATCTCGGCCGCCGGGAATGAGGTCTCGGGTGATGCCACTGCCGCCGTATTGGCTTTGTCGTCTTTGATTCAAGCTCCTGCACCCACCGAAGCGCCAGTTGAAGTGGTGTCAGCAATATCCTCCTTGCTCAGCGATGGTGCGCTGCCAACCTCTGCAAATGTCGTGCTGTCATCTTTGATTGCGTCCCCCACTGATGCTTCCTTCCTCCCAGCAGTCTCTTCGGTTCTCTCTGAAGTGAATGCGCAAGCAACGGGCTCTCTTCCCACAGCTGTCTCTGTGCTCTCGTCCTTGGTCGCCAATCCCACGCAGACCGACATACCTCAGGATGCCGTCTCGGCCATCTCCTCGCTTCTAGCAGATCCAAATCTCAGTGCAAGCTTGGGCGCTACGGTTGAACTTCCCGAACCAACTAGTGATATTCTTGGTGGGCTGACGTCCATCCTGCCCGAGCCGGCTACGCAAGCCCTTGGAGGACTTACATCGCTACTTCCTGAACCATCTACTCAGGTTCTTGGTGGCCTTACCTCGCTTCTTCCAGAGCCAACTAGTCAAGTTCTTGGAGGTCTTACATCGCTGCTACCTGAGCCTACTACTCAGCTACTTGGAGGACTGACAGAACTACTCCCTGAGCCGACATCCCAAGTTCTTGGAGGACTCACTTCGCTGCTCCCTGAGACTTCAAATGTCATTGCTGATCTGACTTCAGGTTTGCCTCAGCCTACAGCTACGGTTGACCCAATCTCTGTCATCTCTTCTTTGCTCTCTCAAGCATCGACTCTACCCGCTGATGTTCAAGCCACTGCCTTGCCAGCTTTGTCGTCATTGCTGTCTGAGGCGTCGAACGTTGCGACTAACGTAGTGGATCCTGTGGCAACCTCGGGTATCAACTCGGCCCTTATTGAAGCCACTGGCATTCCCGGTATTGTTTCACTCATTGCTAACCCTGCGACCGAGGCTCCTGTGTCTGCGCTCTCATCGCTGTTCTCAGCAGCATCTGATCTACCTGCCGATGTTCTTAGCACCGTGCAACCGGCCTTGTCGTCATTACTTTCTGTTGCAACCCAGATTGAAGCAACTGCCACAGCCGGCGATCTCGGTGCTACCTCAGCTCTTTCATCAATACTCGTAGAAGCAACTGGCATTCCAGGAGTCACATCTCTCGTCGCCAATCCAGTGGCAGCGGATCCGATCTCCGCTATCTCCTCTCTTCTGTCACAGGCCTCGGACTTGCCAGCCGATGTGCAAAGTAACGTGAATCCCGCTCTGTCCTCGTTACTATCAGTTGTTTCTGGCTTGGATGCCTCTGCAACTGGTACTATTGACCCCTTGGTCACGTCTGCTGTCTCATCCATCTTGAATGTGGCTGCTGGTCTTCCCGGACTTGGCTCAGTGGTACCTACCGCACTTGTCACCGCAGACCCAGTTCAGGCTGTTTCTTCGTTGTTGTCTCAGGCTACTCAGCTACCTGGCGATATTCAGACCTCGATCCAGCCTGCTGTTGCATCTCTTGTTTCTCAAGTGACTGAGGCCGCTGCTACTGGTACGGTCGATCCCACGCTCATCGCCGGACTCTCCTCAGTGCTCTCCGAGGCGACTGACGCTGCAGGTGATGCATTGTCCACCCCTGCAGTTACTGTCGACCCTGTCCAAGCGGTTTCGTCGTTGCTGTCTGAGGCAACTCAGCTTCCTAGTGATATCCAGACTTCGGTTCAACCCGATGTCTCGTCTCTAGTCTCGCAAATTACAGGAGCTGCAGCAACCGGAGTCGTTGATCCAGCTTTGGTGTCTAGTCTTTCATCAATCTTGGGTGATGCCACTTCTGCCGCGGGAGATTCACTTTCCACCCCAGCGGTCACCGTGGATCCAGTTCAGGCGGTCACCTCGCTGCTCGCTCAAGCTACACAACTTCCTGATGACATTCAAAGCTCTGTACAGCCAGCTGTGTCCTCTTTGGTCTCGCAAATCAATGACGCAGCCTCCACTGGAGTAGTTGATCCAAGCTTGGTTTCTAGTCTCTCATCAGTCCTTGCTGATGCCACTTCTGCTGCGGGCGACTCGCTATCAACACCAGCCTTAACCGCAGATCCTCTTCAAGCCGTCACTTCCTTGCTTTCTGAAGCCACACAACTACCCGGGAACGTTCAAACCTCTGTCCAGCCAATTGTCGCCTCCCTGGTCTCAGAAGTCAACAATGCAGCCGCTACAGGAGTCGTTGACCCTGGCTTAGTTTCAAGCCTTTCGTCGGTGCTCGCCGATGCGACGAGTGCCGCTGGAAGTGTCTCTGCTGATCCATTGCAAGCAGTGACGTCTCTTCTATCTGAAGCTACTCGTTTGCCCAGCGATATTCAGACCTCAGTCCAGCCTGCAATTTCTTCTCTGGTTGCTCAGGTATCAGATGCTGCCGCTGCTACTAGTGCTATTGACCCATCTTTGATTTCTGGGCTAGCATCCATTCTTGCTGATGCGACTAGTGCTGCTGGAGGAGTTACTGCACTTCCTTCGGTGACTACCGATCCTCTCCAGGCCGTGTCTTCCCTTCTCTCAGAAGCTACGCAATTGCCTGGTGATATTCAGACTTCTGTTCAGCCTGCTATCGCCTCTCTTATCTCGCAAGTCTCAAGCGCCGCCGCTGATGGCGGTGTGGTAGATCCTACCCTAATTTCTGCTGTTTCATCCGTCCTCGGAGACGCGACCAGTGCAGCAAACGCTGCTCCTTCGCTCGCTACACCAGCCATCACGGTCGATCCCGTTCAGGCCATTTCATCACTCCTGTCAGGTGCCTCTGACCTCCCAAGCAGTGCTCAGGTATCTCTCCAACCTGTGTTGTCCTCGCTGTTCTCCCAGGCTACCGAGGTTGGAGCCACTATCACAGGAGCTCCACTGTTGTCCGCTGTTTCATCGGTTCTTGATGATGCTACATCAGCTGCTAACACGATTGGAAATGCGGTGGTCGTTCCTACTTTCCCTGCAGGTGTAGAGCCAGGCATATCGTCCTTGTTGGCCGACCCTGCTGCATCAGCTGTCCAACCTGCACTTTCGTCGCTTTTGAGCCAGGTGTCTGAGATCGGTGCTTCCGCCTCTGGCATCCAACCCGGCGTGTCTTCATTGTTCTCCAGTGTTTCTGGAGTGGTGCCTGTAGAGACTGGAGTCGCAGACCCTGCTGTCTCCTCGCTCTTAGGCCAGGTATCTGATCTCGGTACTTCAGCCACTGCCCTTCAACCCGCACTGACCTCGTTGGCTGCTCAAATCACTCAACTGCCTGAGTCTCTCCAGCCAGCTCTCTCTTCCATAATTTCAGATGTCAATGGAGTTGGAGCTTCTGTGAGTGCTGGTGCTTCACTAGGAGCCGCTGCGACTGCCACGGATATTGTGCCTGCTCTTTCCTCGCTTCTGTCTCAGGTATCCGATATTGCGGCTTCTGCTACTAGTGGCGTTGTACCTGCTGTGTCCTCTTTGGCATCTGACGTAACTCAGCTACCTAACACTATCCAGCCAGCAGTTTCCTCGCTATTGTCGCAAATTGCGGATCCTGTTGTTACCAACGTCGACCCAGCCTTGTCCTCTCTAGCAGCACAGATCACTGAACTGCCAGCGACTGCCCAGCCGATTCTCTCTAGCATTTTGGGTCAGGCTTCTGACCTCGCTGCCTCAGCTACTCCTGCCCTCACTTCTCTGGCCTCAGACGTGACTCAGCTACCTCAGTCCATTCAGCCAGCAGTACAGTCTTTGATTTCTCAGGCCGCAGATCCTGTCGTCACTAATGTTGATCCTGCCCTCTCGTCGTTGGCATCACAGATCACTGAGCTACCAGCATCTGTCCAACCGATCCTTTCGAGCATCTTGGGACAGGCATCTGAAATTGTTGCCTCTGCTACACCGGCTCTTACATCCCTGGCTTCGGACGTTACTCAACTACCCGAATCAATACAGCCGGCCGTGTCATCTCTTTTGACACAGATTGCAGATCCTCTAGCTACTGGTGCTAACTTTGCCCTCAGCTCGTTGGCATCGCAAGTCCCTGAGCTACCAGCATCTGCTCAGCCAATTCTGTCTAGCATACTCTCCCAAGCTTCGGGCATTGCAGCCTCAGCGACAAACGACGTTGAGCCTGCCTTGACGTCCCTGGCATCCGATGTCACGCAACTACCCCAAACTCTGCAACCAGCTGTTTCGTCGCTTCTAACTCAGATTGCCGATCCTATCGCTACAGGCGTAAACGTGGCTCTCTCGTCATTGGCATCACAAGTTACTGAGCTCCCAGCTTCCGCTCAACCAGTGCTATCAAGCATACTCTCTCAAGCTTCTGACATCGCAGGCTCGGTGACCAGCGATGTACCAACCGCCTTGACATCTTTGGTATCGGATGTCACGCAGCTCCCCGAGTCTGTTCAGCCGGCAGTGTCTTCCTTGTTGTCTCAGATCGCTGATCCTATTGCCACTGGTGTTGATCCAGCACTGTCATCGCTAGCCTCCCAGATCACTGAATTGCCAGTCACTGCTCAACCAGTCTTGTCAAGCATCTTATCGCAAGCTTCTGATATCGCTGCGTCGGCCACCAACGATGTTGAACCTGCTATCTCCTCGTTAGCATCGCAAGCTACGCAACTACCCCAGTCCATTCAGCCGGCTGTCTCTTCTCTCCTGACAGCAGTCTCAAACCCGTTGGCCACTGGCATCGATCCCGCTTTGTCGTCTTTGGCTGCTCAGGTCACCGAACTGCCAACATCTGTACAACCTTTACTTGCCGGTATTGTATCGCAAGCTTCTGATATTGCTGCTTCGGTTACTAGCGGCGTGAACCCTGTCTTGACCTCTTTGGCAGCGGATGCAACACAATTGCCCCAGTCGATTCAACCCGCAGTGTCTTCTCTTCTATCAGCCGCCGCTGATCCAGTGGCTACCGGTGTTGATCCTGCTTTGTCTTCGCTAGCTGCTCAAATCACCGAACTGCCAAGTTCTGCGCAACCCATACTAGGAGGTATCTTGTCTCAAGTATCCGGTGTCGCCGCATCCGCCACTGCTGGAGTTGGTCTCAATGTTAATCTCGCTCCAGTTCTGACTTCTTTGGCCTCTCAAGTCTCTGCACTTCCAACCTCGCTCCAGCCGGCACTCTCGTCTTTGATCTCTGACATCTCGGCCTCTGGCCCTCTTGCTACAGGTGTCGATCCCGCTTTGTCTTCTTTGGCCTCTCAGATCACCGAAATCCCTCAGAGTGCTCAACCTGCACTGTCGTCGATCTTGTCACAAGCATCCGGACTAGTCAGCTCCGCTGCTCAGGTCACTTCGTCAGTCGATATCAGCCCTGCCCTTACCTCTCTGGCAGCCGAAGCCACTGGGCTTCCTGCATCGATTCAGCCTGCGGTGTCCTCACTGATCTCCCAGATTTCTGTGTCGGGTCCTGCTGCAAGCGGCATTGACTCTGCTATTTCCTCCTTGGCCTCTCAGGTCACCGAGTTGCCTGCTTCTGCACAACCGGCACTTTCATCGATTATCGCTCAGGCATCGGGTCTGGTCAGCTCTGCAGTACCTCAAGTCACCTCTGTGGAGGTTGGAGCGGTTCTTACTTCTTTGGCATCCCAAGCTACTGCACTACCCGCTTCGATTCAACCTGGCGTTTCGAGCCTGATTTCGCAGATCTCGGTCTCTGGGCCAGCCGCAAGTGGTGTTGATGCCGCAATCTCATCGTTGGCTTCTCAGATTACTGAATTACCCGCAACGGCGCAGCCAGCCCTATCGTCGATTGTCTCGCAAGCCTCTGGCTTGGTCAATTCTGTCGTACCTCAGATAACCGCTAGTATCACTGCCGGACTTACAGTTGACCCTGCATTGACCTCCCAGCTTCCAACTTCGGTTGCACTTCCCGTGTCTTCTCTGTTGTCGCAAATTTCCGCTTCTGGAGTCATCGCTTCTGAGATTCAACCCGCTTTGTCTTCTTTGGCGTCTCAAATCACAGAGCTACCTTCGTCAGCTCAGCCTGGACTTTCATCTCTGATCTCCCAGATTTCTGGCTTGGCTCCTGTCACCTCCGCTGTTCCTACTCTTGGAGGTGTCGTTGTTGATCCCGCATTGACTTCAGGGCTTCCGAGCTCAATCTTGCCTGCTGTATCGTCTTTACTGTCGCAAATCTCGGCTTCTGGCCCAGCGGCATCTGGTGTTCAGCCTGCGTTGTCATCTCTGGCCTCGCAGGTCACTCAATTACCTTCGTCAGCTCAACCAGCCCTATCCTCGTTGATTTCTGGCATCTCTGGCTTAGCTCCCGTGACTTCCGCAGCTCCTACCGTTGGCGCTGTTAACATAAATCCGGCTTTGACTTCTCAGCTTCCAAGCTCTCTCCAACCTGCTCTATCATCACTTGTCTCACAAATCTCCGCAGTAGGACCTACTGCTCCTGCCGTTCAGACTGCATTGTCATCTTTGGCTTCTCAGATCAGTCAGCTACCTTCTTCAGCCCAGCCAGCCCTGTCTTCATTGATATTTCAAGTGTCGAGTCTGCCAACCGATTCTGTAGCTGTTCCTGTGACATTCAACCCAGCTCTTACCTCTCAGCTTCCAAGCTCTATCCAGCCCGCAGTTTCTTCGCTTCTCTCGCAGGTCTCAGCCGTTGGTGCTACTGCTCCTGCAGTACAGACCGCACTCTCTTCGTTGGCTTCTCAAATTAGCCAATTGCCATCATCTGCTCAGCCAGCACTTTCCTCGCTAATTTCGCAGGTGTCTAATCTGCCCGTCACTTCTGCGGTACCTACAGTTGGTGGCGCGGGAGCTCCTGGATCGGCATTGTCCTCATTGGCCTCACAAGCTTCTAACTTGCCCAACACAGTCCGTCCTGCGCTTTCTTCGCTCCTGTCGCAAGTCTCTGCTGTTGGTCCATCCGGTACACTCGCTCCCAGCGTGTCTTCGGCAGTCTCGTCTTTGTTGGCTAGTGTCGGTTCTGCAACTTCACGTGTTCCGACTGCTGGCGGCAATGCCGCTAGCGCTGGCGCGATCCTTTCGTCGATCAGATCTCAGGCATCGCTACTTCCTGTTTCTGTACAGCCTGTTTTGTCCTCGCTTCTATCACAAGTTTCGGCAGCTGGACCTTCGGGTACGGTAGCCCCAAGCGTGTCAGCAGCTGTCACATCACTTGCTGGTGCTGTAGGAAACACTCGTAACCCAGTACCTACAAACATTGGAGCCGGCTCTGCCCTTTCCTCCATCGCATCTCAAGCATCTCAGTTGCCTGCCTCGTTGCAGACAGCCGTTTCGTCACTTCTCAGTCAAGTCTCCGCTGCCGGCCCTTCAGCAACTTTGGACCCCCGTATCTCATCGGCTGTCTCCTCGTTGTTGTCTGCTGCCTCCCCGAGCGCGACCATCAGCGTCTCGGCTGGTGGAAATGTTGTTGTCGGACCAGCTTTGTCTTCTTTGGCGTCCCAAATTTCGCAGTTGCCTTCGTCTGTCCGTCCAGCCGTCAGCTCTTTGCTCTCGCAGATTTCTGCAACCCCAACCGCAACCCTTGATCCTAGAGTCTCCTCGGCAGTCTCCTCTCTCGTCTCTGTCGTTGCTCCTTCTAGAGCTCCAACTGGTGGAAACGTGGTTGTCGGCCCAGCTCTGTCGTCGTTGGCTTCGCAATTCTCCCAGTTGCCGTCTTCAATTCGTCCTGTGGTATCTTCTCTTTTGTCTCAAGTGTCCGCCACGCCATCCGCTACTCTGGATCCTAGAGTTTCTTCCGCGGTCTCGTCAATTGTGGCTGGTGTCAGTCTTCCTACCTCAAGACCAGTCGAAGTCGGACCAGCTCTCTCGTCTTTGGCGTCACAGCTCTCTCAACTTCCTAGTTCGGTCCGTCCTGCCGTGTCCTCACTGCTCTCGCAAGTCTCCGCGTCGCCTTCCCTGACCTCAGATCCTCGCGTATCCTCGGCTGTCGCGTCTATTGTGGCCGGTGTCAGTACCCCTACTGAAGGCTCGGCTGCAGTCGGTCCCGCTCTCACGTCTCTAGCATCCCAGATCTCGCAACTTCCTGCCTCCGTTCGTCCTATTGTGTCCTCGCTACTTTCTCAGGTTTCTGCCACACCCACTGCGGTCAACGACCCTAGAGTTTCGTCGGCAATCTCGTCAATTGTAGCAGGGGTCAGTACACCCACCTCAGGCTCGGTCGCAGTTGGCCCCGCTCTCTCGTCTCTCGCATCCAGGCTTCCATCCCTGCCGGCTACTGTGCAGCCCGTCATTTCCTCTTTACTGTCTCGTGTATCAGCAACACCCTCGGCAACCCTTGACCCCAGTGTCTCGTCGGCTGTTGCCTCGATTGTTGCTGGAGTGACTCCTGCCCCTAGTTTGATTGCTGCCGGCCCAGCTCTTTTTCCTTGGCTTCTCAATTCTCTCAATTGCCAGCTTCGCTTCGTCCTGCAGTTTCTTCGCTCTTGTCTAGAGTCTCGGCTAATCCCTCGGCCACTCTTGAGCCTGCCGTCTCTGCAGCAGTGTCGTCAATCGTTACAGGCATCACTCCTGCACCCGTTGTTGGTGGTGGCTCTGTCGGCGGTTCAGTCGCTGTCGGTTCCGCTTTGCAATCACTGTCTTCGCTGTCAGCATACGTTCCTGCCTCCGCACAGCCAGCTCTTGCTTCACTTCTATCCCAAGTATCTGCTGCTGGCCCTCAGGCCACCGCAAACCCTGCCATTCAGTCAGCGATTTCATCAATCTATAGCCAAGCCTCTTCTGCATTGTCCAGTGCTGCAAGCTACAAGGCAAGCACCTCTGCCAACTCTCTGGTTGTCTCTATCCTTTCTAGCGGTGCTAGACCTGCCAGTACTGCTGTCACGTCGGATGTTAGAGCTGTCTCATCTGCTCTCGCTGCTGTTGGCGCTACGGCCACTGTTGATCCTATCTTGTCGACTGCAGTTTCAAACCTGCTTGTTGGTGCTACAGGTGCCGTTGGTGGTTTGGTTGTTGCTCAGCAATCTGCTCTCTCGGTCGCTATGGCAAGTGTCACCGCAAACCCTGCTCAAGCCAGTGCTAGAGCTCAGTCCGCTCTCCGTGGTGCTCAGTCTTCCATCTGGGCTCCTATACTTTCCGGTGCATCCTCTGTTGGTGCTCAAGCCAGTAGCCTCGGATCCTCCAGAGTAGCAAGCGCCATCTCGACACTTGCTGCCGACATCAATTCTGCGGTCTCGTACAACCTGCCGGCTCAGAGCTCCGTTGCCAATGTTGTGGCTTCGTACGTCAACTCTGCCGTACCCACCACCACTCCATTCGTCGTTGGCGGACCTTCTGGCTTCCAGACTTCTTACCGCCCCACCGCTACCGTACGAGGCTCTGTCAGTGCCTCCGCAGGCCAGCCCGCACCTACCGGATTGAACTTGCTTCCTCCCTCTGCAGGCGCTAACGCATCTACCATTGCCGACTCAGTCAACACCATCGAATTCTGCGATGCTATTCTGACCTGCCGTGATGGAGTCGTCTCCTCCGAGGACGTGGCAATCGGTTCTGTTGTTGACACGCTTGTCGTCAACGACCTGACTGAAATCAACTTCTGCGGCACCACCCTGCGTTGCGGAGACAACGGAGTTTCTCAGAGCAGACACACCTTATCTGTCGTTGCCAACGCCAATGTCGATGTTTCGGTCGAAGATGGTTATGACGATGCTTGAGCATGATCAATGATCATGATGTTTTCCTTGTTGTTGTTCGATGGTTTCCTTTGTTGACAAACACTCCTTCTTGACGAAGTCGAAGTATTGTATGTTTAGTTGATGACGTCCGCCTACCGATGGTAATGATCTCTATGTTGTATAGTAAGCACATATCTTATGTAGTAATAATACTTTCCTTTGCACAAACCAAGAAACAAGTGTTCGCCAGAAGGTGTGCTTAAATAGAGCCATGGTGCAGTAAAGATGCTGAATGGCCTGGTTTTCTGCCTCCGATCAGCTCTGTGTGTTTCTACAAGGTAATTTCAGTGAACTCAATGCTTCGAGTTGAGACCTGAGAATAGCTTCTAAGCGAAGTAGTTTCGAGCCACACTCCTGACAAGTTGATGGATGTCCAGAAGGTAATGCAATGCAGACAACAGAAACTTCGATCCCAATTTTTGAGCACATTGGCAAAAGACTCTTGGCTTTGTCGAGAGCAGTACTGTGTTCTTACATGAGTTGTTGTTTGACTGTGGCCTGGCGTACCTTTTCCTTATCAGGCGGTGCGGGTTGACCTCAGTGGCTGCAGTCAGGCAAGGTGATGAACACTTGTACGATAGCGGTGCCAATCTGGACAGTTGATGTTGATCCACGATGCTCATCACAATTACCCGAAGTAATCTTCTCGCTGGCCTATACCAGGTAACTTGTTTGTGTGTTGCAGTGCTGTCAAAGTCGGGAGACTACCCAGCAGTCCTGTAGCATTGTGCTTACATCAACAACGGTGCAGTCTGTAGACTTGAAGATCAGTGAACCAAAACGTGCTGCATTCATCATGAGAGACATACCTACATCTCATTATCAAGATTTATGACGGGTGACGCAGTCCGACTCGAATCAACTAAGATCAGTGAATTTTTCGTTGGCACGGGGTTGCAAAGCAAGATTGTATCAAATTGGTCGTCGAGCAGTACCGGTTTTGTCATTCTGGCTATAGCAATCAGGCAGCACAGAACAAAATTTGCATTGTCATTCGTAACACCAGCTCTCTGACCAAGCCTCTGCGTGTACCGAAGTATGTAACTTTACCGTTTGGTTGCACACATCACTCTAGCCTGTAGCGTTTTCAATGACCGGCATCAAGATCTGACGGAGCAATGAGGCTCATATTCGAAAATTCCTTAGCTATGTACAGCATTTGTCTTGCTTCGTCTCCTCCAAACAGTGGAAGCAACGAACGCACCAGTCTCGACAAGCAGACACTCAGACCTAATAACCATAGGTCTCAGTCTACTTACACACCACGAAACCAACACCAGATCTAGCCTTCATAGCAGCCTTCTTGAGCTCTTGCTCCTCGACATCCGTCCACTTGATGGGCAACTCATCCCACTTCATGGTCTGGAAGTCGCGTTTGTATTGCTGTTGCATGGATTGAAGACGGCGCATCTCAGACGGGTCACCACCGCCAGAGTAGACGATGAAGGCAGTCTTTGGTGGTAAGGAGTCATATATGGCTTTGACGGATGCAGTGGTGCGTGTTACGGCATCTGCAAGAGCGGAAGTGCTGATCTCTTGACCTTCAGAGGCGTTGTTGTCGGCAAGAGTGTTGGCGAGACGAGCAGCTGCGTCGGCGGAGGTTGTGCGAGTCCACCAACCACGTAGGGCTTCGAGCTCGCGAAGACGTGCCCAGACGAAATCGCAACCACCAACGGGAATGTGTTGACCAGGAGCATCGGCTTCTTCGGTTGTCTGAGGTCCTGAGAGAACGCGTTGAACACCGGCAACTACATCTGCATCACTCTCGCAAGCCACGGTGCAAGTAGCAGCAGCACCGAAGCCGCGCTTCGGGTCACCCCAATCTACAACAGCACCTGTGCGGCCGGTCTTTGCCTGCTCCTCTTTCTCTTCAGATAGCATGCCGCCCTCGTCTTTGTCATCTTCTACACCGACACGACCAAGACGCTTGAAGATACTCTCGCTCGTTGCTTCAGAAGTACCCCACGTCTTGCCCTTCTCGCACTTTTGCTTAACAAGGTCGAGACATGCTTTTGCGTCCTCGACACTGTCGTGACCTTGTGGACCACGATTTTGGATCTCGCGTGAAAGATATTTCTGGGTGAGCCATTTGAGAGATGACTTTTGAGGAGGACCTTTGGGATGAGGATAGATGAGTGTAGTGTCGACAATGAAGGGGAAAGCAATGCGAAGGGCGCGAAGATCGGAGTCGAGAGAGTGACCTAGCAAAATCGTGCGAGGAGTAAGCACTTCCCTCAGCTTTGCCTGTAGCTCAGCGAGGGTTTGTGTGACCGGCTCCATCATTTCCTTGGTGATACCCGAGTACTGTGTCAAGTAATCTGTTACCGTACCTGGAGGCTTAACGAGCTCATCAAGCACAATGTTGCCATCCCAGTCTATGAAGGATACACGAGCAAGAGCGAACTTCTCTTCTGATGTGGTGATCATCTCACAGTCGACTGTTAACACATTGCGTCCTTGTAGAATGCTGCCCTGCTCGATCTCCTCGGATGGTACGATGCCTTCATCAAGAGACGAGATGTCGGGCAAGTTTATCCAGCCATCCTCTTCAGATTGACAATACTTGTGACGTCTTGCCTTCTCGGCTGCACGCTCGGCATCTGATCGCAAGTAGGCAGGATGTATAGCGTATCCATTGTCCATAAGTTCTTCTCTTGTTGCTAGGAATTCAGTGATAGGAGTCCTCTGGTTCTGCCATCTTGCACCTTCCCTTGGAGGCTTGGGACCCTTTATCTTCTTTTCGTCTTTTGCTTTGGGCAGAGGTGATGTCAACAGAGCTTGTAGCGGTGAGTGCATACGGTTAAACTCTCCGGGCGTCTTGACCGGCCAGATGTGAGGGAACATTTCGGCGAAAGGCTGTAACGGGGCAGGCAATTTTGGCGAAACGAGCTTGACAGGGTAGTAGTCGTCGGGCGAAATTGTAATCTTCAGCTTCTTCGAGGGAGGAGTATCTTCTGCACCAGTTTCTGCCTGTTGAGGAATGCTTTTCGTGACTGGCTCTTGACTTGGATCCAGATTGATGTTGGCGTTGAACATGTCTGCTTCGAGACCAGGCACCATGAGACAAACGACACGCTCAATGTCCTTCTTGTGGCGCACACTGATCCATTGAGGGCCACTGCCGTCGGCCAGCAGATAGAGGACGAGGTTTTGCAAGTCGGAGATCTTGACAAAAGATTGAAGACGAGCGTTCGGGGCATGGGTGATTTGAGGATAGTTCTGATGTATGCTCTTCTTGTGGCGCTTAGAGCTGCGGTCGACTGTCGTCCACTCTCCACCGTCATCGCTAGCACCTTGTGTTGTCGCAGCAGGAGAGCTGACGGCATTCTTGTTCGAGTCCGGGTCACTGTCGCCATTAAGTCGGGACAAGGTGGCGCCCATGCCGAGCAATTCTCTTCCTTCTTGCTGATCAAGCTTGCGCTTCTGACCGCGACTGTAGCTGTCTCCAGACATGATTGCAGTTCGCCACGGGTGGTTGTGGTGAAAATGGTGACGTCGAGGTAACTTTTCTGAAGAATGCGACGAGACCAGCTTGGAGACGCGACCGACCGATCTACATCTCGGATCTATCCGACCGGGCAGGGACGCTCGGTAGCCGCATCTCGAAACGCTCCTTCTCGCTTGGCATGTGCGTTCACGCGCGCGTCAGTGCGCAAAAGCGATTCCATCATTGACGAAACGCTGTCTTGAATTTGTTTGTCGACACAACTTCCATGTCTCAGCATAACCCATGAGAATTCTACCGCCCAACTGGGAAGGGATTCATCCCGCCTACCCCAGCAGACCCGCCCCCTTCAATGAGTCGGCCTTGACGAAAGCCCCCTTCTGGGCTGGAGGCGCCGGTGCCATTGCCGCTGCTCTCGCTCTTCTCACAAAGCGCTCGCCTGCCCAAGGCCTCAAGACCGCTGCCTGGACCACCCTTCTCTTCGGTATTCCCTCTGTTGGTATCGAACGCTACGCCGGCCATCTCATCGCCAGACCCTACCTCGAGAGCAAGGGACTCGAAGTCCCCAAGTCCAAGATCATCGATCGCCCCTTCAGCATCGATGCCGACAACTACATTCTCGCCGGTGGTCTCATAGGTCTTGGTTGCGCTGCCTCTGTGCGCAAGCCATGGGGTGTCACTGGTTGGCAGCGCTGGCTGGGTGCCTTTAGCTGTGGCGCCTTTGCTGGCGCAGCCTTCAACCAGGCCTACCATTTCAACACTTACGCCACTCTTGCTGAGACCATCGCGAAACAACAGTCTCAACGCAACTTGTGGAGAGAAGACGTCAAGCGCTTCATCGAGAACAAGGCTATTCAAGATGCTGGTCTCACTGCTGATGCAGTACAACAGCCTGGCATGACCACAATGGCCGACATGCTCAAGAACGTTGGCGGCGCACACAACGCAATGATAAAGGAAATGCATGCCGCTGCCGAAAAGGCTGCTCAGGCTGCTCAAGAGGAGGACGTTGACGAACAAGACCCGCAACCACACTTTAGTGAGATGCGTGAAGGAGAGCGTGTATTCTTCCCAGAACCAAACTACAAATGGCAGCCTGGCCCCGAAGGTGTCCAGCAGATCGAGTCGCATATTCAGAAGCTGAAGGAGAGGCGATCTCGTCTGGCAGAGGAAGCATCCATGTTGTTCTATGAGCTTGCTTCCAAGCAGAACAAACTCTATCTTACCGATAAGGATGACTGGGAGAGGGAGCAGCGTCGTGTCGATGCTGAGCTCATGGGTCACCTGCACACTCAGACTTACCTGGAGATTTCGCGGCTCGATTGGTGTATTGCCGACTCACAAAAGACAAGGCTGCAGCTCAAGGCTCTGGCGAACGGTCAACAATGGTTGCCCCAGAAGCCCGACAACCAATCAAAGCCTCAACATGCTCGCCGCCTGCTCGACGACTTCGATCATGAAAACGAGGTTGCTCGTGCCGAAATGGATATGCTTTCCCAACAAGCTGCTGATGCTCTGCGGGACCCAGGACTTGGCGCTATCGACATGAATACCGGCAAGGTGGTCGAGGATCCTCACGCGCAGATCAAGAAGGATCTCGAGGAGCTAAAGCGCGTCCAGAAGGAATCTGACATGATCCGCGACGCTATCACAAAGCTCAGAAAAGAGATGGGCGTCGAAAAGAGAGACGACTAGTCTTGCTGTAATTAGAAACTCTTAATTGTACATGTTCGACTGACTCATTGGTCCGTTGTGCTAGAATGTATGTATAGAAAGAAGTCCAGTGCTGTCGCTGATCAAGGAAGTAACGTCGTATGAACGAGGTCGACGAATACTGTTGGCCAAATGAACACAGTATTACTTGCGAATGCGTACATGTGCATACTCGACCCAAGACAAGATACACAGACAAGTTCCATTGCACGAGGCGATGCAATGTGACAGGGACAAGGCAAATACGGCTGTATCGCGTCAGGCTTCCCCATTGTCACATTGTCCGCTAAGGCTGAGTTTCGCAGCAGTGGATCTGCATACTTTCTTGTCGGGCGGTCTTCGTGCTGAGTGGATGAATATACAGGAGGATCTAGTCCAGGTACATCAATACGAGGTGTCGGCCTGTTGGTCTTGGTGCTCATACACGGAATTTTCATCAGAATGGTGAAGGTAGTGCAGGCAGCACAGGCAGTGCAAGTACGTTCGAGTGCAAAACCCTGCAAGAATATCCAATCTTTATATAACAAGGAACACGAATGCGAGTATACGAAGTACGAAGGAAGGTGTCAAGTGTCAGTATCGGCGCTAGTCACCGATATGGCCTAGTCTCTCGCAAGCGATGCCATTTTTGAAGTTCCGCCAGGCAGGGCAGAGTAATCGTCACCCGTTTCTATGAATGCCATGACTCCCGAAGAAGCAGCAATTAATACGGAGCGGCTCTGATTAGATGATAGAAAAGCAGGCAAGTGCCATGGCAAATGTAAGATAGCCACTGTGGTAATTCCTGTTCTTCCTCTTTCACAAAACTCCGTCATTGCTATCCACAGCAAAGACACTGCACTCCCGTGGCATACAATCTTTCACTTTTCATCGCTGTCCACCTCCGGATCAACCGGCTACCTGCAGAAAAAATATTTGACCAAGAGTAGCGCTGTCATGGCCATCGGATCGACTGGCTGCGTGGCCTACAATCCATTGCAAAGAACGGCATACGGATATGTGCCCTCGCTGGCTGCTGGCATTGTCTATTGCGTCCTCTTTGGACTCTCGATGATCGCGCATACCTTCCAGGCCATCAAGACAAGAGCGCTATGGAACCTCGTCTTTGCCGTCGGTTGTTTGAGTATGTCAAAGACGAGTATCCTTCTATTTTCATTTCATCAATGCTGATTAACTTGCGCAGCTGAAGTACTGGGCTGGGCTGCTCGAACCTGGTCGAGTGAATGTCCCTACAATGCAAACGCCTTTCTGATGCAGATTTGTACACTGATCATTGGTAAGTCATTCAACCATGTTTTGACACCGTGCTGATCTGAANTAGCGCCCACGTTCTTCACTGCCGGAATCTATGTCATCCTCGGACGCATGATCGCCATTGCGGGGCCTGGAGTCAGTCCTATCGGACCTGTCTGGTACCTCTGGATCTTCTGTACTGTCGATATCATCTCTCTGGTCATCCAAGCTGTTGGTGGCGGTTCAGCAGCTGTCGCGTTCAATTCGACGCCCCCTGGTAACACCAAGGTCGGAACCAACATCATGGTAGCTGGTATCGACTTCCAACTGGCCTCGGTCATCGTCTTCAGCATTCTCTTCTTCCTTTTCCTCTACAGAGCATCCGTCAAGCTACGCCTTCCCGCCTTCAAGAACGACAGGAACATGAAACTCCTTGTCCTCGTTACATCGTTCTCAATCCTTCTCATCATCATGAGAAGCATCTATCGTACGATCGAACTCGCTGGCGGTTGGACCGGACGTGTCATCGAAACTGAGAGATACTTCATCGCCCTTGATGGTGCACCTATGGCTGCCCTTGTCATCGCTTTCAACATCCTACATCCTGGTGCTCTGATCAATCGCGTCATTGCTCGCAATGGTGTCCAGATGGATGAGAAGCCATCGAAAAACTCCAGCGAACATGACGCTCCTGTGTTGGGCGCATCTGCCTGATGCTTTCCCAGCACTTTCACACACGATACACAGGACTTTTCAGATTTCTCTTGTCATACATAGCGGTACATGCCTTTAATGCTCTTCTTCCCGAACAAAGACGATTCTTCTCGGCCATCTGACATTTCTATTGCGATTAAAGCTCGTGAAGCAGGTCACGAACCCACAGTAAGATGTTTGCTATTGGTGCCTATGTCAAAATAGCAAAGGAATGGCCAAGGTCCCTGTTCTTCGTGGCCACGTGAATGGCACGTTGACCCAGAATGGTGAGTCAGTTTAAGACAAATTAATTTCGCTGCGACAAAGTTCTTTGCACGCTCGCGACGCCATCATGAGATGACATCTTTTCGCCAGGACTGCCTGCTCTGTATCAAACGATCCCTGCAACATTAAGATCCATAGCTATTTGGAAACATGGACGTACTCTTCACAGTCTATTGCGCCAACGACAAAACTATCACAATAATTCCTGCCTCGATCCTAGAACCTGAAAACTCATGTCGAAGGTACAACTCTGTATCTGCCACTGCCGAAGAGACAGCTAGTCTACGTAAGGTTTTGCTGCCAGGCACACCACTGACAGCACCACCTCGCGATATCTACTCTTTCTCTCATTTTGCTGCCTTGGTACGGCGAGACCAAAACATCGAAAGCGAAGACCAACATACCATCTCGCTACCTCTCGGGCTTGCTTTCGAGATGCTCTCCATCCAGAACTCCTATCACATCACCGGACTCGTTAGCGAGACTGCTATCCAAGAAGTCGAGGATGCGCTATCTCCACTCATGCGCCCCAACATCCTCAACAACCAGAAGCGCTATTTTGTTCGATTGGACGATTGTTCGCCAAAAGACTCCGAAAGCACAAAGATGCCCATCTCCTCTCTTCGACAACTGGTGCTTTGTTTGCTTACTTCGAACCGCGCANAAGGAGATTTCGAAGCCCATGTTATGGAGAACAGACGTGCTCACATCTATCTTCATGCTTGGGACGAGGAAATGGCAAAAGGAGTGGAGTTTCGTTGCTTTGTACCACCTACCGCCCATCTTGACGACAGTAGATCAAGGATGGTTGCCATGAGTCAGTATCACTGGCACATGCCGTTTCCTGTTGCTGCGTTCGAGCCTCGAGAGACTGTTGATGTTGCTCTTACTTCTGCTGAGGAGCTCTTGAGGCAGATCTTAAGCACAGCGACTAGTATGGGTATTCTTGACGAGCTCAAGATGTGGGGCTTCACGTTTGATGTTGTGGTAAAGAGGAGTGGGCGCGTGCAGCTGGTAGAGCTGAATCCATTCGGAGCAAACAGCGGATGTGGGAGTTGTCTCTTCCATTGGGCAGATGATGCGAAACTGCTGTATGGAGGGAAGAAGGCGACTGAGATCAGGTTGTTGATATGAGGAGTGAAGGGTGATCAAAGAGGGTATTGCTTCCAAAAAAAAGTCTACGAAAAAAAAAAAGGTGGTATCCTAAAGAATAGAACGAAACGATTCTTACACAACGATCATGCCCTGTGAATCCCGGAATGCACGTATGCCCTTTGACCCGCAAAGAACTCCCGCTATGAACAGAAAATGCAGGTATGCGAGAAAAAAAAAAGACAGAAGCATCTCTGTTCCTTAGTCATCGGCTTCGAGCATGCTCAAAACATCAATCTCAGTCTTGATGATCCTTTCGAACTCTTCTCTTCCCATGCCCACACTGCGGGCAAGGCGGAACATGCTCTTCATCTCTGTGCTGATGAACTGCTTCACACCAATTTCAGCTCTTGTCATGTCCTCAGCACCACGTTCGAGAACGTCGACACTGCTGCCAGGGGATGTAGGTCTCGGTGCTTCCAGCTCTTGCTTTTGTGCTTGGAGTGTAGTGTTGAACTCGTTGTTTTCGGCAGCGTACATGGGTGGAGCGGGATTGGTGTTTGGTTCTCCTGTTTGTTTTGTGCTGAGCTCGCCGCCGCGCAGGGTGGAGTCTGCAGTCTCTGGGTGCTCCTCGTCAGGGTCGTGATCGTCGAGGGCAGGTTGGACTTCAGCTGCGTAGCGAGCGAAGTACTCGAGTTCGTCGTTTGTGGGGGCGAGGTTTGAGGAAGCGGTGCCAGGAGCGGGACTAGCGCGTTTGGCAGGCGTACGAGCGGGAGTTCTGTTGTTGGGTGTTCTGTCGTAGCTGGCCCAGTAGTCATCGTCATCGTCATCATCTTCTGCGGTCGCTTGTTGAGGGATGGTAGTGGAAGGAGCGTTGGGATGAGACTGGCTCTCGAAGGCGTCATTTGCAGCAGCGATAGAGTCTGTCCACTGGGCGACATCATCGCTCAAGTCCTCAAGAGCGCGCAACTCGGCCAGTCTCCAACCTGTTGCTCCGCCAATTTGACCACCATCTGCATCGTTCTCGCACCACATGTATACCGGCAGCAATCCAAACTCTTCGACTTGCAAGCAGCATTGTAGTGTTTCCTCGTCGACTCTTCTGTAGCTGATCTTGTCGATGTCTTCAAGCTCGAGCTCGCCGGATACAGGATGAGCTTCCAATTGCAGGTTTTCGACTTTACCGCCAAGTTTCGAGGAGCGAGAGGAGGACCAAGAGAGCAGGTTCAACCAACCACCTTGGCCTGAAGAAGTGTTACCAGCGAGGAGATTGACTCGTTGGCGCAAGATGGGCGAAAGAAGAGGAAGCAATGCCGGCGGAGGGCGCGGCGACATGAAAGCGGTAGGAAGACATGCCAGAAGTGGTGGGAACAAGGTCCGTGGCTCGGGAGGGGTGATGATGCTGGTCGACATGGTGTGCTATGAGGTGTGCGAAGATTCGAAGTTGGAAAACAAAAAGATTTTGAGAGACTTTCAGAGGTACGACATATGCGAGTATAAAGCCGTGGACTTTTTATCCTCTGCCCGAGGACCAGTGGATTGCTCGTCAAGATGTCCGAAGTGCAGTCCGGTCGCCCGGACATGTGCTGCTTCCATCTCCACCACAATCTTGCCCCACTTCCCGCGACCGCCGTCACTTCCCGCGAGTCCCCCGATCCCAAGTCCTTGCCTGCAACAGCCTCTTCTGCCATTCCATCCACCCTCTTCTTGGGCCAACCTTGGACGTGACCTTGATAGAGACCTCGCTACCGACTTTGCCAATGCACTGCACAGAGCACATTCGAAAAGAGTGTATAATCATCGACATCATCAAAATACCCTTCTACATACTGCATATGTCAAATATAACCACTAATCATCCTGATTCATCAGCGGGTTCCTGGCTCCCAAATGGTCTTGCGAACCATTTCGACCGTTTGATACGGTACCGACAAGAAGGGGCTATGCCCAGCATCCAAGTACTCGATTATAAACTTGCCGCCAGGTTGCTTCGCCATGCCAATCTGCGCCTCCTGCGGGATCGCATTGTCGCGTGAGCAGACAATGTACGTCGAGTCGATGTACTTCCACGCAGCATACGTCTGCTTGCTTTCGAAGCTTCCTTTNGCCTGCAGATCCAGCTGCTCAACGCAAGCCTCTGCCAATACAGGATCCACATCGTTGTAGAAGATGTGGTTCGAGTTGGTGGCTCGCCATTGCTTCTCATTCGCTGACTCCTGCCAGGGCAATGGCGTATTGTTCAACGCGTCCATCAAGCTGAGTCCTTCGTTGAGCGCAAACGCAGCCATGTAGATCATTCGGACCACCCCGCCTCCTCTGGGCACTTCTTGCTTCAAGTATCCTTGAACTGCTGCGCTGCCCACCATGCCACCGTATGAGTGCATGAGCATCACAATCTCGTGCCCCTGGGATACTTCGTCGGCGATGGCTTTGCGGACGACGTGCACATCATCGTTGAAACTGTCGCAAGTCCCGCCGACAGATGGAAGGNNGGAGGGAGCTATAACAGGGAAGCTGATCTTTCTGAGACCCTCCAGAAGGCCTGCGTAGAGATGGGGCTTGTGCCACGCTCCTGTCACGAAAATGACGGTGGGTTTCGAGTTCTTGTTTGTGCCGAAAATGATTTGATCGATATGCATGATTGCTTTCTTGTGATCCCTGATGCAAGAATATATTATTGAATGTGAGAGCTGTGGCGTATACTTGATGTTGAATCGCAATTGTTGAAGAGGGTTATGGTAAGATCAGAACAATCGGGAAGCTTGTATGCGAGAGCAAACTGGACTGACAGCCCAAGTACTCAGAAGGATCCATGACCTTCTACTTATAGTTCTCAAGCGCGCAGCTGCAGCTCAGATACCTATCCTCGTCCCACTAGCTGTTTAGAGTTTGTGTCAAGTGTGGCTGACAGTGAGGGGTCCATGGAAGGATCAACAAGCTGTCTTCATCAGCGCATGCTAGTCTTTGTTCTTTTTTTGCTCCACCACAACTTGGCGAACTGCGGTTGTTGTGGTGCATGGCGAACCCAAAACTCCAATGCATTTCCTCTTGTGGATGAGGGTAGGTTTGTTGGCAGTTGGTGGCGCCAGAGGGAAAACAAACAGACGGATGGCGCTTCAGTGTCACACAACTTGTGAAGTCTGCAGCTTGTACAGAGAGCTGTTGACGCTGCTGATCATTACGAAACCCTGCTAACGTTCCATGCGAACACCTCGGCAACCATTACCATCTCAGTTCGGTGCAGCTCGGAGGAACTGCATCCGCTGTCATGCGACATTTCAAAATTCGGGTTCGTGTGTTTATCGCCCGATGAACGATTGGTAAATTTTCGGTCCGTCATGTCCCTGCGATTACCTCGCGACCGAGATGTTGGACAAGAAGGAACAAAGACGCTACGGACCGAACTCCTTCGAATGAATTGTTGAAGAATTCTCTAAACAGTACAAGTAGGTGTGACTGAGCCAATATCTAATGGCCTAGCCCTTTGGCTCTTGCCTTTTCAACATATGTCCAATATCTTCTTGCGCTATGTTCGCGGAGCCGGCGACCAAACGCGATTACAACGAACATGGTGCTGTTTAGCACAAACGCTATCATTGCGGCCGTGATAAAAGTATTCTGTGTTCCCATGCCGTCGATCCATGGGTTGATGCCATAGTTGATGGCGAAGCTTGAGTAATCATATTAGCGTCTTGCCTATACGTGTCCAACATCAAGGTACCTACCTCAAGGTATTCCGTATAAGGATGATGGTCGTGATCAGTTCGCCACTCAAGTCTCTGTAGGCGCTCGTGGCATACTGAATGGCCGTCGATAAGCAAAGCGTACTAGATATGGCTAGAATTGCCTGAGCAAACACAAGCCCGAACCAATGTACATGGTGCTGACTCCCGACTCCCCACAGGATCAGTGCAAATGGCACAACAACGGCCGAGGCTAAAAAGAGCCACAAGATGTCCTCGGGCTCCGAAATACCACCTCTACGACGAGCCAGCCTGATGACTAGCCATGGGCCTGCAAGCGTTACCCAAAGAGAACCCAAGACCATACCAACAACGGCCGCAAAGTAAGCAAAGCCTACTGCATCGCTGGAAAAATGGTAGTAGCTATTGGTATAGATAACGCTGGCTGTGGCATTCAAGATTCCTGGATACACCAGTCCCTGTAGACCGTACCTAGAAGTCAAGCGTACAATCAGCATGTTTTCTGTGCAAGTAACTTTACGCTATAGTACAGTCGCAACAGACACCAGTGGTGTTTCCCACCACGTTGCAAGGATACCATCCGAGGCTACTCGAATCACTCGGCAATGTAGAGCTGGGTCTCGAGCCCGTTGTAGGGGTCCAAACACCATCTGGTGGCTGCTAACTCGTAGCGTTTGTCTCTCAATATCACTCACATGAATCCTGCCCAGACAACTACAGGAAAGCTGAAGAACTTGAAGGGTGCCCACATGATATCCAGCATGCGATTTGGTCGCTTTTTGTCAATGACGCTCAGTTTCTGCCAGTATGTTTTTCGTGGGTACGCGATATGCCCCAACTCAGCAGCCACCACGTCTAGAGCATGCTGATCTTCGGATAATTTTTGGTCGTTCGAGAGAGGGGAATCGCTAACTTGGACACCGTCCTTTGCGGTGAACTTCTCGGATCGAGATGGCTCAGCCTCGCCAGCGCCTTCAGATATAGCTTGTGGATTGAAGGGATGACGATTGGGTTGTGCGCCTGTCGTAGTTTGTTTCTTCCATGAGCAACAGGCAGAAAACGAAAGCAATACCGATACCTATAGCGCACCACCACTGTATATTGTTAGCGTAAGGCAATGCAGATCGTTACCGGGTGGACACCAACCAAGGTCCACTCCCAACCCATGCCACTATTGATGAATGCACTAAATACAGGGGCTAGCTTGCCAGAAGCACCAAGTGATACGCCGTATAGAGCGATATAGAGAGGACGCTCGTGAGCAAACCACTGTGACTTGTTAGTCATAGCTTTTGGTGCGACCATGATGTCAACCACTTACAATGTCGGTCATGCTGATTTCACAAAGACTCTCGACCGGTCCTCCAAAGAATCCCTTGGCTGATCAGTACAACATATCTTCGGTCCGAGAGGATGCCAAATCACCTGCAAGATTCTGATCGCCAGGTATGTCCCAGAAGTCCGACACATCGGTGCGACCGCCATGACTACGACTGATGCAGCCGCAGAGATCAGATACACCGGTCGCTTTCCGTATTGCAATGCAATCGCTTGCCAAAGGATCGTCGACCAGCCATACAAGAGGAACATGACACCGGTTCCTCTGTTGATTGTTGTGATGGAGATGCCAGTGGACGTAGAGATGGGCTTTGCCACCGAGTACACCGCTGCGGACGGAAACACCATCATAACAGTATACATGACCATACAGGCAGTGTGCAACAGCTTGCGCTGCTTTGTCCAGTTCAGTGGGTCTTCTGGATCCTCTACCCTAGAAGTCAGCCTCTGCTCTGATGAAGCCATGGAGTCACATGCTGACCGGATGGTGTTGGCACAAGGATAATGTCGCCATGACCCTCGGAGTGCTTGACGTTGAGCTCGCCATTGGCATCAATAAGCCTGACAGTACCGGGTGCGATATTATCATCATGAATATTGCTGGACATCTTGGGGGTTGAAGGTCAAGTAATGTTCAGGCGGAACTTAAACTCGACAGGATCGAGGGCCTTTTTCATGTCTCGTGTTTGATACGGAAGGAAGGACCTACCTGCCTGCATGCCTATCATGTCTCAATGCATTCATCTTTGCTTCTTGAACACGATAGGCCTACTTTCAGCTGCCAAGATCTATCGATACTGCAGGCCAGAGATAACACCCGCCCACATAGGGTCTTACTGCTTCGCCATCATCATACCTTCGGAAGAAGGACAGCAGTCGGAGACCTCTGCCTCGCCGGATCCCCTGACGAGAAGTCGACCGCCGACGCCAAGACCCGGGGCCCACACATTCTCCAACCTCCGCCCCCTCCTCCCTCATTCGATCTACACTCTTATCATCTTATCGTCAACTGATACTCTGGTGGAGTTGGCCGTGCATAGGCCTATCTCAAGACGGTTGTCGCATATGTATGCCTCGGAATGTGAGTGGTGTAAAGCTTATCAATCGAACTATTCGCATCAACTTGCCTGATATGGATGGCCAGCCCTGATAGTGCAGTATCCATGGTCAGTCAGTTATCTTTCTCACTCTTCTTTCCTCCCTCTCTCTTCCTAGCATATCAGAACCAGACTTGTCTGAACGTTGACTCAACAACCAAATCACACATCGTACAGTATGCCTGCAGCAAAAGATTGGGAAAGAAAGGCTCAGATTTGCCGTGATATTCTTGAGAACTCAATCCCCAAGCAATGGCTTCTCCCTGAAGATAAGCTTCCGACGAAGCAGAACCTCAATGTCACCAAGATTCCCTATACATGTGGCATCCTTTCTGCTAAGGAGCTTGACATGACCGAACAAACTGCTGCTGGACTTTTGAGCAAATATCAGTCAGGTGCATGGAAAGTCGAGGATGTTACCATTGCATTTCTCAAACGAGCTACAATCGGACATCAACTTGTAAGTTCGCTAGCTCTCTCAACATTGCAAACAGTGGTCTAACACAAACAGCTCAACTTTGCTACTGAGTTCCTCACCGAAGAAGCGTTGGAAACTGCAAAAGCCCTGGACAAGCATTTCGAATCCACAGGCAAACTCATCGGTCCACTTCATGGCATTCCTATCAGTGTCAAGGAACATGTCTCATATGGTGGCAAGATCACTCACGCTGGTTTCGTGAGTCAGATCGACAACGTAGCCAAGGAAGATGCGCTGCTTGTCCAACTACTCAAGAAGGCAGGTGCAGTATTCACAGTACGGACCAATCAGCCGCAGTCCTTGATGCATTTAGACTGTGAGAACAATATCACTGGAACAACTTTCAACCCATACCATCTCAAGCTCTCGCCTGGTGGGTCGTCCGGAGGAGAAGGAGCATCAATGGGCTTCAGATGTGCTGTACTGGGTGTCGGCACAGACATCGGTGGCAGTATTCGCGCACCTGCTGCATTCAACAATTCTTATGGACTCCGACCCACCACTCTTCGTAACCCCAGTCTTGGTCTCCATGGCGTACTTGGCGGACAGGAGAGTATAAAGGGCGTGATCGGCCCTCTTGGTCAGAGCATTGACGATCTTTGGCTATTCCAGAAAGCATTGATTGGTCTCAATCCTCATGATATTGATACCACATTGACTCCCGTGCCCTGGAGAGGAGAACTCGAGACGCCCAGAGATATCACCGTCGGTATCATGCTTACCGACGGGATAGTGAAACCTCACCCTCCTATCATCCGCGCACTTGAGACAGCCAAATCCAAGCTCCAGGCCGCAGGAGCCAAAGTTGTTGACTGGGNNGAAAACTACAAGCACGACCATGCTTGGGATATCGTGTCAGCTCTGTACTTCCCTGACGGCGGCAAACGTATCGAAGATGCTCTCGCAGCTTCTGGAGAACCCATGCTACCGCTCACTCGCCATGCCTTGAACTACTCCAAAGCAATCTCCATCTCCGAGAATTGGGATCTCAATGTGATGCGTGAGAATTATAGGCGAGAGTATCATGCTTTGATGAAGGAGAGAAAAGTGGATGTTATTTTGTGTCCTGCATATGTGGGCGCAGGCGTTAAACAGCATGAAGCAAAGTACTGGGGCTACACGAGCTTGTGGAATATCCTCGACCAACCGGCTGTGGTATTCCCGACCGGCATTACCGTCGACAAGAACATCGATATCATAGAAAAGGACTACTCGCCCATGAACGAGAAAGACAAGGCTGAATATGAAGCTTGTAAGTCTGACACAGAATTGGTGTGTGTGGGTCAATGCTAACGTAATACCATAGATGATCCTGAACTCTTCGACGGTGTCCCGATCACTCTTCAGCTTGCAGGCAAGCATTTCCACGATGAGGATGTCTTGAGAGCAGCTAAACTTGTGGAGGACGTCATCAAAGCTCATAGAGCTGTCACCGAGTGTTGACAACTTGAAGTAGCATAGATTTGATCTCAAGGGTACCCATAGTCTGCAGGATAGAGTCTTCAATGAGCTAGAAGATTGTAACCGATGATAATGATTCGGTTGGAGTGGGATGACAAACTCCGAGTGCAAATCACAAGAAACAAGGAACAGGGAGCATGAGGACTGATGAATATGTTCAAGAAACAACGTTTGTACTCGTCTATCAAGATCATGAAGATAAAAGTATCTCCCAACAACTACAAATCGTAACCCGTCATCTCAATCTCCCATTACAAAATCAAATAACAAGGAGAGAGGTATCTAGTGAATGGAAAAGAAGAACGCCGTACCCAATTTTATGGTTCCAATACCCACATGTCGCTAAATTACTCAAGACAAAAAAAGAAGATAAAAGAGTCGAAAGTACTGGTTTTACTTCTTCTCGTTCAAGGCCTCGTCGGACTCATCTTCTTCTTTGACTTGGCCACGGATCATGGGGCTGGGCATGGGGCTTCTCTTGTCCATGCCACGCATCATAGGTGAAGGCAGGGTGTTGCCGTTCTTCTCGTTGCCGCGAACCATGGGTGAGATGAGAGGAGACTGAGCGCCACGAGGACCGTTCTTGGTGCGAGCGAAGAAGCTGGAGATGTCGCTGTGCCAGTCCTCGTCATCGAGAACGTCGGGGTCCATGTTGTTCTCCTTCTCAGCAACCTTGGCGGCCATGGTCTGCTCCCACTCGTGACGCATCTCCTCGACACGCTGTTGGTAGTCGAGCTCGGCGTCGTAGCCCTTACCAATACCACGGAAACGCTCCCACACGGAAAGGTGCTTGGGGTGGATGGCAACACCGTGGTATTCATCACCCTTGCCGACACGAATGAATGCCCAGCGACGCTCCTGCTCCTTGAGATCGAGACCGGTGGTGTCGGGAAGGAAGAGCCAGGTAACAAGGGCACCGGCAAGACCGAACCAGGGGACGACGTAGAACTTCTGTTGAGTGGTGATGTAGTTGTAGAGAACAGCGGCGAGAAGAGCACCAAGCTTGCCAACGGCGGCACTGAAGCCGTGAGCGGTAGCACGAATAGGAGTGGGGAAGACCTCAGCAGCAACAAGGAAAGAGACCGAGTTGGGACCGAACTGGTTGAAGAACGAAGACAAGAAGTACATGGCCTGGAAGGAGTGGACTCCAGCTCTGCTGGTGTAGTATTCGAAGTTGAAGGCGGGGACGACGAAGAGAATGAAGTCGAGCAAGAAACCGACAATCTGCATCCACTTGCGACCGTAGAGCTTGTTGTCGATCAAGAAAGAGGCAAGGTAGTAACCGCAGAGCGAAACACCAACGTTGACCAGGTTGTAAAGCCAGCCGACCATGACGGACTTGTTGCCAGGGAGGAGGACGGCAATGAATTCAGACTGGAAAAGCTTGTTGCCGTAGAAGAAGACATCGTTGAAGAACCAGCCACCAGCGGTTGCGATAAGACGGGGACCGAAGTGGGTGAGAGTGAGCTTGAGAGATTGAGTGTCGTAGCCAGTAACGTTGGACTTCTTCTTGGCGGCAGCGAGGACCTTGGAGGCAGAGCGCATCTTGAAGGTACGGAAGTAGACGAGCCAGAGAGTTCCGACGGCGGGGATAGCGAAAGAGACGCGGTAAGTCCACTGGGTAGAGGTCTTGCCGTAGGGAGGGTTTCCGGAACCGTGGAAGATGAGCAACAGGATGATCAGAATGACCTGGTTGAAGAATTGACCCCAACCTTGCATCAGGAAAGCCGAAGTGACCTTGCGACCACGGTGCAGACGATCTTCCTTGGTCGAGACCTTTCCAGCACCGACAGCGTTCTCCATACCAGAAGTGGCAGTCATGGGGTATTCACCACCGACACCGACACCGTAGAAGAAAAGAGACCAGACGTAGCAGATGACCCAGCCGTTCTGGGTAACACCCCAGGAGGCGGTGAGCATGAGAAGACCGATGAACATGATAGTGGCGTCTTGAATCAGACCCCAACGACGACCGAGCCAATCACCAATGATACCGACGAGGATTTGACCGCAAATGATACCGACAATCTCGAGGTAGTCGAGAGCAGCAATCCAAGTGCCGTTGCAGATGATCTCCTTCTTCCAGCATCTGGGGAAAGCGGCTTGAAGAAGAGGCTTGACGTTACCGATAGAGAAGAGGACGTAACCTTCGAGGAGCAGACCGGCACCAGGAATGACCATGTTGCGGAAGTAGTAACCGATGGGGCTGAGGGGATCCTTCTTGATCATGGCCCAGGTTGCGCTCAACTCCTTCTTGGTTTCGGCGTTGTTGACCTTGTTGACGAACTTGATTCTCTGCATGATGGGCAAGTCGGCCCAGTATGTGCCGTTCTCGTCGTAGCTGTCGTCAGGCTTGAGGATGGTCTGGAAGACACCTTGTTCGTTCTGGCTCATGGCGTAGAGCTGCTCAGTGGCGACGTGGTGGCCGTCCATGTTGGGCCCATGGGGNGCAGCAAGGCCGTAGTTGCGTAACGACGACATTTTGCTGGTGTCCTGTAGCTGTAGGACTGCAGTTGTGTGGATGTGCGGATATTAAGTAGGTGGAGCGCGTCAAGGGCTTCCCTTGAAAGGATATGGTTTGGACTAGAGGATGGCGATTGATGACGGATGTGCAGGCGGCAGAGTTTGTTTTGCGAACCCTGAGGCACCGGGAGACTGAGTGGTTGTAGGGAGCGGCAGCTGCACGAGGTGCTTGTAGAAGAATCGACTGGAGTACGATGCACGATGCCGTATTTGAAGAAAGCAGAGGTGGGTATGAATTTTGCGAGGTACCGGAATAGACGGAAGCCCCGACAGACAACGTGCAAGGCAACGGATCGTGAGTGGTCAAGAGGAAGAGAGAAAGCACGGCGGGGATCTACATTTGTAGGAANNAACGAGCTCATACTTGTCAGGCCGCGGATGGTGTCCATGCACTCTCAACCCGAGCTCCAATTTTTCTNNTCTTTGCGCCAGAACGCTCGCCTATCACNNGTACCACTGGCGGGCACGCGAGCACTTGCCAGCTTTAGCTGCCCATAGCGCCTGTCTGGTGGACCGAACAAGCGCCAAACAACCCAGCGGCCATTGGAAAATNTGGGGCATCCGAGTGGCCGTGGGGCAATCGCGTTGAATTCTAACGGATAAGTTGGAAATCAAACTCAGCTTGTGCTGNCAAATCCATGTCGGCCTTTTGCGTCCTCCAAACCCCGACTTTCGCCCTCACGTCAACCAGCACTCATTTTCGAGTGCTTTTTTCGAGAAGGATTACCATGCAGACAAGCGTTTCCTACTGACGCCAAAAAGCTTTGCTCATGACGAAGACAAGAACGACCGACACGCCATCCGCAAGCCTCAACTGCCAAGTGAGTTGAGAAAATCCGATTTCGAGGTTGAAGAACAGAGGTCGACAACAGCCAATGAGAAGGCGTTATTCCGACAACGTGCTCGAGTCCTTGGTCGGGAAGGCTTCCAGGCCTGCGGTAAGACTTCTCGGCCCTGCATGTGGGGTGGGGTCTGGCACAGTGCCGATCATTCGTCTGGAGACATCATCCCTACTTTTTTTTTGCTTCCAGACAGATGAGCAGCCACAGCCTATCGNATTTTGACGGCTGTTTCTCTTCATATTGGCACATTTATATGCTGCAAATCTCGGCATTTGCATCATATCGTCTGCATCGTCCGCGGTAAAGCACACAACGTCGCTCAACACCCCAGAGGTCTGTCACGGCGAACAGGCGAACGCATGGAGGAAGAACGCTCGGCCAGCTCCGCCTAATATCTGCTGTTCCCGGGGCCTCCCTAGTCAGATTGAGGGGAAACGAGTTGGTGCTCGGCAGGCCAAACCCTGAGCCTTCAGTGACATCCTCGCTCGGGCCCGACTTGCTCAGGTTCGAAATTGATATCCACCACACTGCAGAGACCGCTGGTGATTCTTTGGTCGAGCTTCCACCCTTCTCATCTCGTATGTCGCAGACTTGGAGCAGCAGCGACATACTCAGACGAGCACTTCTCGGTTAAAGGATGAACTATCTGTTGGAGGTAAAGTGTGTTCAGTTGGAACGGTCCGAAGCCTGCCCAACAGGAGCCCACGTGTTTGCGCCAGAAGCCTGGTGCCGTGTCGTCTGCCATGGAGTCATGAATAGAATTGTCCCTTTTCAATAATCCTCCGGCAAGGACGGCAAAAGCTTCAGAAGGTCGATGTGCCCCTTGTGACAGATTGGTGAGGATTTGGGAAGGTATTCATCCTCATGTGGTCCGATCTCACGAGGATCGGGTTCGCGAATCGATCAACAAGCAGCTTCTTTGCGAGTTGCCGAGGGACCAGGGCTTTACAGGACTATGTTCGACTCATTTGCCGGCTGAGGCGTTTCAAGGTGTGAGTCGCTCTCCAGCATGAGTTCCAAGCCCAGAGGACTTGCACATTCCTCTTCTTGCTTTGCTTGCAGCATGCACGATACTCCACCCACCTCGGTGTACTAATGATTCACACCAAAAGTAGTCCTCATGACGTGTCGCATAACCGCCGCGCAGGATGCATCCTCCTCGTTCAGCAGGTCTCGAGGTCTCTTGAGATGTCAACATGTCTTAAGCCCGGGAAGCCAATGACAAGCCAGAAAACGCCCACCTGTTTGGGTCAGAGAACAAGGCTCCGAAGGAAGCAACCTACACATTTTTCTCATGCAGAAGTCGTCAACACAAGGCTTGACGATTTATTGACACGCCGCCGAGAAGCTTATCTTTGACCAGTCATTCGTTCTTCGGGATCTCCTTGGCAGAAGGTAAACAAGCAATGCGGCGCGTACAGTTGCTGTCAGTGGCGGTAAGAGGCGCCCGGTAGGCGGCACGAGCGGCAGTGTTGGCCAGTCTGTCTGTTGAGCGCTTGTTTCGACTTCACTTCATGATCTGCCGGTCGTTGAACATCTTCGAACCTTCTTTGTTAGGTTCGATTTGTCAATTTCGCTTATGCAGAGTTCAGGAGGGTCGAATACACGCAATCACAGACTTACCATTGATAGTGTCAGCCGTGCTTATATACCGGGGTCATTATATCGCTTCCTCGGTCTTTGTTGTGATTGCCAGCTGACACATTCCATGCGAGCGTGGAATGTTCTTCAAAGTACAGCCTGCCTCACTACAACTAATCATGCCAATTAGCATATCGTGAACGATCAGATTAATCTCTTTCTGTCCATGCAATTGTTTTCTTTGCCATGTCCGACCTCGATCGGAGTGTTTAGTCCACCTCAGTGGCTAGAGTAAGAAAACAATAAGTCCGAACTTTTCATATCTCGATGTTCTACATTGCACCAAACATTCACACAAAAGAATCACTCAAATCATGATACATGCTGGGAATCGATCTTGTCTCATAGATATTTCTTTCTGGCTTCAAGAACAAGCATATTGTCAAGGTAGCTTCTTGAGCAATGCTGACTGTTTTTCTTCTTGTATGCTTCTACGATTCTGTGTCTTTCCTGTTCTCTGTCTCAATTGTCCCTTGGACTGACCTGGCAACAAACTTTGTGGTGGAAGAAAAGCACAGATCACGTTCACCGGCAGCACAATGGACGTCTCAAACTTCTAGAGGGCTGTGCTCACACATCGTGTTTCGGACTACGGACGAGTTTGCCCATAACGAGGCTGTCTCACAAGGCTGATCGAAAGTTTCAACCTAGAGAAGCACTAAATACTCCAGCAGAACCAGCACTCTAGCGAGTATCACCTCTACTACCTTCGCACACATCCCGATCCAACTCTGCCGGATTCCGAGAATTTGTGTGTGATGGCGGAGATCTGCCTCTACTCTTGCTTTCACTGTCGGGGTTTTGACAACTTCTGCAGTGGATGCTTGGATGTAGGCAGCATTAGCGAGTTGTTGCCAGTCCGCGTATCTTCGAGATTGTTCGGCATCATGCATTGGTTGTCACAGTTGGCTGAGCTGATGTTCTTTCGAAACGAATCGACGGTGTGGTGGGCTCCCAAATGAGTGAAACGGAAAAGTAGTTGGTGTTTGTAGCCAAGTAAGGCTTTGTTTGCGCGCGAAGCAGGAACAACCAAAGTGACGGAAGCACGATTCTTTGTCGAACCTTCCGTGTGGTTCTGTTTGTTATGCTTGGCACATCACTTTCAGCAACATATATCCGTTCCCTCTGTTGCTTTTGACGAAAGACAGACCACCCAATTCACCAACGTCGCCGACGCCAGCATGTCTTCTGCATATGCTCCCATTGAGGAAACCCTTGAAAGTGTTAATGTCTCGCGACCTGAACTTGCTGCTGAGGTACGTCGTCTGTTCTGCATTGTTTACATCTGCTGACTTTCAGACGTTCGATGCTCTCCGTGAATGGCTCGAAGAATCCAGAGATGCTGAGGAGCTGGCCGCTCGCATCCAGAAAATGACTGATGAATTGGCTCAAATTGCCCACAACATCTTCGGACAGTCGGTTCCTGTGGAGGTCACCAACATGCTCAACTCAGGGGCACTCAACCCTTTGGCCAAGGCGGCAGATGGATCAACCTCTCTTACAGCAACCGACAAGCCAAAGGCAGTCGATGCAGAAGAAACAAAGACCAAGAAGCCCAAGAGATCCAAGAAGGTTAAGAAAGTCAAGAAGACTGAGAAGAACGGCCCTTGAACAACCAAGTGTAAGTCGCTAGCATGGGGATTGTTGCAAAACATTGCTGATTTGCTAACATAATAGATTCCTCCAGTAAGCTGCGACTTCATCGAAAAACTACTCGATGCGAATGCTCGAGGAGCAACCAAGTCTTCGCCAGATATGCGATCAAGCGGACGACCAGTTCGTATGGTGGAACTTGGAGGATCGAGGAAAAGGCTACACTGTAAAACATGTCGACAACCTCAATTCAGCAAGCGCGTCTATGCGACTCTTCCTTGTTATCGTCGACAATAACAATTTCTTCCCCTTGCCCCTTTCCTGCCGTTCTTAGTGATGCTAAGTTGTGCTGATTGTGTATCTTTCGTAAATCCGACGTCGCTGTCACTCATGAATCCCTGCTAAGGTAGGTAAGGCTGAAACTACTGAGCAGATGCCCCAACACAACAACTTAAGCTGGAGCTGGACATTGAGTACAATGCGCATATTGCTGCAACTCATGAAGAAAACCAAGAGAACAGTCAGAACAGCAGGGATACTGATCAAGAGTAAAAACCTCTGTTGCGTGAAGTGCCGCCTTATTTCCGATAACGACTGTGCTTTGTTATAGTCTGCACCTTGTTCTTAACTATAGTCGAAGTACAGTGGACGTTATATACTTTAGCATACGGGAATGTTGTTTAGAAGATACTTTATCGTCTGCTAGAAGGTAGCATGTTAAGCTATTCTATCTCCGCATGAAGATGGTTAGCAAAGTGTTGGTGATTAGAGAAGGAGGGCCTGACTCGACATTGCCTCCAGATGTTTCATGCCCTACGCTCATTCATACCACCCTTGCCCCATCACGTTTCTCTCTTTCTACATATCACCCTCCTTCGATTACGAGCAATCACGATGCCCACCACAAGAAGCAAGGCTCGTGATACGGGTAACAACCAGCCTGCTGTCATATCCATTCAGCGTACAGCGGCAACCAAGAGAACAATAGCACAAGCAAAGGACGATGACGAGGACATCCTGGACGAGAACATCTCGGACGAGGACGTTTGCAACGACGATAAGGACCTTCCGGTAGTTGTCGATGATGCGGACTATGTTTTCGGTGACGACGAAGAAGAAGCAGTAGGGGAGTGTGAGGATGACAAGGAGCTCAATACAGTCCTCCTGCAAGTCAAGAAAACAGCTGCACCCAAGACCAAAAGCAAATGGAGAAAGAATCTAGAAGGCGATATGTCTCGAGTACACAGGTGCCGCCTCCGTGGGATCTTTAACGGCTTCCATGAACTCCCCTTGTGGATAAGCTCCGGTGCACTAGTGTTTTCGAAGAAAGGATGACCTACAGCGTCACGTCCAGGATCCGACGAGCCCAACGCTGCTTAAGGGCCACTCTGGGACCTACGACAACATCAAAGACCTTGAGAACAACGACGTATGGGATTCGGCAGATGGCAGAGGCCATCACCTCCGTGTCATGCCAGCCAAAGGATATTCTATCCATATCCGAACTTTGTTTTCTGCAGGGCACAACAAGGCCTCAACAGCTCGTGTAGTGCCTGCCGAGCCTTGCCGTGTGCTAAAGACAGTCACAATATACAACAGACCTCTTCTCCAGCCCGAGCTACAAGGGCTGTTATAAGCTATCGAAATGCACAGTTTTGACTCGATTACAAGTCTGCCCATTGAGATAACTTCATTGAGGTTCTCTCAGTGGAAACCATAGTCTTCGCGAAAAATTATGCATCTGCACAGCTACACTGTGACTGTCTTGATTGAGCACACGGGGAAGAGGCACGTTTGACGGACGTCTAACACCCGACACGGATGGAGACATCGGTGGCCACTATCGCACAGAGGCAATGTTCGGTAAATATTACGAAGGGGTACCGTCAGACATGGTCGGTGTCGAATATGGTAAAATCAACCGTGCACACCAACTTACACAGGGCAGGAAAGGTCCTGGCCTACCATGTACACTAATCGACAGAGGGTGCCAGCAGAAGGATAGTTCCAAGACAAAAGCTACTGCCACGTCATTGGCATGCACGCTGGATGGCAGCCAGGTGTACATGTGTACTGTGTTGCCAAAGCTGGCAGAAGTTTGTCGAGAATCACAGCGAGGAAACTCTGCAGGCTACATTCAATGAACTTCTCGTCAAAATGCAAGACCGCCACTACACCGAGCGATACCTGTCACTCGACGTTAAAGGTTCTTGTGAAGCATGTAACAACGAAGAGGTCATCGCCCGAGTGTTCTTCAACTTGAAGAGCAAAGTCGTTTGCGGGCGGTGTTCGCAACAGTGGAGGAGCTGGTGTGGCCTCTGTGACTGGCGTACCCTCATCACTTCAGTGATGGACGAAGAAGAATGCGAAGAGGTCTGGACTGAATTTGTCAACCACATCGCGGACCATGACAAGGAGGTCGAATTGAGCAAGCAGAGAAGGGCGAAAGGGCACTGCGTCGCATGCCCAGCCACATTCGAGACCACCAAAATGCGCTCTCTGCCAGAAGACTTCTTCCCGAATGAAGTCAAAGAAGACGACGTCATCTGCACACAATGTTTGACCTGGTTCTCAAGTAACAGGACCAGGAAACTCTACGACTGGCAGAATCTCCAAGAATTCATCGATGGCCGAGCCCCGATATATGAGGAGTCAACAAAGAACGCAGCGATCAGAGCTGGCAGCAAGCTCTGTGTGTGCTCTACCGATGAGAACCCCGTTGAAGGCACCGTCCTCATGAAGGTCTTGCCATGGCTCGATAGACATCCCAAGCTATGCCGAGACTGCGCTGGCTTCTGGAGGAGCTACCATTACAAGAAGTCCCATGTATGGACTACCTATGACTTCTCAACCCACGAAAAGTTCACCGAGTTTTTGTCAGGAGCAAAGCAGAATGGGTTGAGACTAGAGAAACGGTGCCAACAAAGGGATGAAGGACTCTTATGGAAACATATACTTAGAGGAGGAAGGAAACGCATTTAATGTTGAGACAAGTCGCATGGGTTAGCTAGGGAAGAAGGACAGATATATGCTTGTAAGAGCCTTAGAGTAAGGAATATAAAATCATATAACTAAAGTGTGTCCCGATAGACCTATCGCCGGATTATAAGATCACAAAATGCAGAATCACTTCTCAAACCAGGAGCGTGCCCATAGAGATATTTTGATCCACCGTCTCTCCATGGACATCACTGACCTTTGGAAGATACTGTGCATTTCTACAGTCACACTTTGGTGGTTGTTAATATAGACACAGGCATCAGGAACATACAACAAATTAGCGACGGCCTCAATTGAGGAGGACAGTATAGTTTCAATCAGCGAGGATAAGGTAGATCTCGACGTACATGCAGCAAGAATTAGCATCGACCTACAATTGCAGCCTACATAGGCAAAAGCGGCACTTACCTGCTCTTGGGTAGACCACGAGCGCTCACCCAGACAAAAATCGCTGTCCCCGCCACTGCAGTTTTTGGCGTTCGGAAATTAAACCGCAACCCTGGACAAAGGTGGACGCTGTACGGAGGGAAATGCAAGTCGTCACGGACAGGGTCTGACCAGGGAGAAAGACCTCGAAGTCTACCAGACAATGGACGACCTAACCTCGAAGCTATCATTGCAGTCGTTTGGCTTGCAGATGACGAGACCCTCATGGAGCTTTTTACACTAATGGAAACCGTATTGACCAGTGAATCTGGTCTCTATGCCATCAGCGAGTCAACCAAAGTGGGGTTAGAAGGAGACGTACTCGATCTTCCCTCTTACGGCATCTTCAAATGCCATCAAGGATTTGTTCCATCAAACGAACAATTGACCATCAATGCAGTCGCCGGGAGCTCCAAGACAAGGCAACAGCTCTCGTCAATCTACGTGGTTACGACTATCCAAGGACAAGAAGGGGAAACACTGGCCCAAGGCCTCAGAACCACGAGGAAAGGTACCAGCAGAGGAGATTGGTGCCCTTGGCTGATGGCGATATCTGCGCCGTCGAAGGCTGCAGTCGAGTTCTTCTGGCCGAAAAGCGGCACTTTCACCGGGCGATTAACCAATGGATATGCGGAACACGCAGGTGGCGAGCCGACCAGAACAACAGTGAGCTTCGGCCAGTCTTGAGGCCAAAAGGAGCAAGAACAGAAGAAGAAAAGGCAGTGGCAGAGCTGGAAAGTGACTACACTTGCGGCACTGCATGGTGTGTGTATAAGATGAGGGACGGCAACGGCAAACCAAACTGTCACTGGCGTGTGTCGCTCAAAACCCATGTGTGTGACGTCTGCAGAAAGCTACCGGATAAGAATTTCCTCGAGACGCGTCCAACTAAAGACAAGTGCACCAAGTGCGGCAAAAGCAACCTAGCACTGACGTGGAACGCCGAAAACCATCAATGGCTATGCCAAATCTGCACCACTGGTCACCCACCCAAGCCAGATCCACCAATCTGCCACCAACTGGTGTCTTCTAGAGGGCAAGGCTTTTGTTAGGCAACTCAGAAAAGACAGCCAGACATGGGTCTGCAATGGTTGTGAGAAGTGCGAACTAATGGCCGATGTCACCGATGTTCGCCCACCTCGTAGCCAGTGCTACGGCTGCGGCCTTGACGAGGCGATGAAAGGCAAAAGCAAGATATTTCTTCGCCAATGGTTCTGCAAAGACTGCGGAGATGCTCAATGAGCACTTGGTGTCGATGAAGGATAACGGGTTGCTGTTGACGAGAGATGGGATGTTTGTCTTCGGAAAAACATCACATAATAAGTGGAGTCACCGCGGAGGACATTGGAAGTATGATACATAATTAGCATTGTTTGCTCACCGCACTGTTTCATACAAGGCGGGAAAGGTCCCAGTCCACCTTGTACCATGATTGACCAAAGCTGCTAGTAGAAGGACAGCTCACATGTCTCTAGAAAACGAATTCTGGGTATGAATGTCGAGCGCCAAAGAAGATCCAAACACACAGTAAGACCGTTTTCATTCGTGATGACCTTGTCATGCATAATTTTGATGGACGTCTTGCTGGGTGTACCAGTATTCTGAGTAGTGAAGTTGTCCCGCTTAGATGACGTTGTTGCAACCTTCACCTTCGCTCGGTCCCAACGTTCTCTTCTCAATCAACCGGGGAAATCAGCTCCAAGATTGATGATTCTTCAATCTCCTCATCCAACATTATATCGTAGTTGAGTGTGGGGATATCTTTGCCGAACTGGTTGAGATCGGTGACGTGACGCCACACATTTGTGTACACACACTCTGTGATCTTGCTCAGAGAGGGACTTCCGTCGCTCAGCTCCGTCAAAGTGTCAGAGACTGTAAAATCGTAGGCTTTGAACGCCCTGTGGTAATTGGTCAGAGCTTATGACGAGAGATGAACACAAAGATAGGGGTACTTACAGCTGCTCCCATGGGCTTTGAAGAAGCATTGCAAAAACACCGCTTCCAAAATACTTCTCCAGCCAGGAAAGAACTTTACCGACTTTGAGAGCGCGGTCAATGGCAGCCTTGTCCTGCTTGATGATTAGTACTCGGGATAGACACTGTTGAGGCCGCTAGAATCTTGGACTCCATAGACTTGCGGAACAGCCTTTCTGAGGAGGAAGACTTTGTATGAGTCACCGAGATCTCTTCTGCCATAAGGGTGCATCTTCTGACTGACGGCAGCGTTACAAGCCTCGTACAGTTCACCATGACGACTGTTGAGCTCGTTGATGAACTCCTCAAGTATTCTGGCAGCGGTGACATGCGTGATGATAGAGTCGATTGCTGACATGGCGACAACAGCAGAGCGGACGTGGAGGACGCGGGCGATAGCTTCAGTAAGATCTTCGTAGCCAGAGAATTCTTGATCCTTGCCAACAGCGTTGAGAGCCCAGGTGCAATGAACAGCGGAAGGGTTCTTACACGCGTGGTTGGCCAAGGCGACAACACTCTTAACACCAGTATCAGACCAGATAGCGAGAAGGAGCTCTTGAAGAGCTTTCGAGGTAGGACTGGTAACTTGGTCGTTCATGAGCCTCATGTAACTGGGCAGCTTTGTTGCCCAGTCATCATCTTCNTCACCAGTGGGTGTCACGGGGCAGGTGCGAGCCTTCTCAAGGGCACATTCTGTTTCGTTTCTGAGTTTTCTTTTCTTGAACCTTTCGGCATCTTTGTTTTTATCCTCGTTCTTGTTTCCAGTGTCTTCGTCTTCAGTCTCTGCTGGCTTGGTGACGTTCTGGGTCACCTGAGGCACATTGTCGGAATCATTCAGAAAAGCTTGGTAGACCTGATCGAAAGCCTTGCGTATATGTTCGATGCTCTGAGAGTGGATGGTGTTGTCGCGTGTGAGGTGCTCGCCAACGGAGATCATTCCATTCATCTGCTCGAAGAATCTGTAAAGAATCTGTTGTTGGCTTAACAAGGGCCTCGCCCTCTCTCTGCTTGACACAGTGCTCATAGACTCGGCGAAGGTCCTGTTGTATATCAGTGACCATAGAGAATTGTTACGAACAATATGCCTTACGGTGAGGTCCATGTCGACGTGGTTCTGAGTCTTGAGAAGCACAAGAAGAGAGATAAGAAGCTAGATGCGCTGAAGTTAGAGCTTGTCGTAGCCGGTCAGCCATTCACTTTTTCCGCGTCCGGAGTTTTGGGTACTCCCAAGGCAACAGCAAGATCAATGTTAACAATAACAAATCAACAAAACAATAGAGATGAAAGCCCTTTCAAACGGTATCAAAAGGAAAATGAACCGACAAAGATACAACCGAAAATCTATAGTCATGGTTGGAAGTCTCGATCCGTGGGTGAGAGAAGTAATGTTTTTCATTTCATAGCATAATCAGCGTTGCATCAGAGAGCACACGCATTTCTTTTAGGGTCCTTGTTGGTCATGATCTCGTATCATTCAGTTGTCCATCCTGCACCAGCCATGGGCAGGTATGTTTCCATGCTTGTCGTGATGATCGTCTTTCTTCTAGAACTTGGTCTCCTTGTCCTTGACGGGGAACTCAGAACCAGTGGTGGACTTCCATTGGTTGCGGATGAAGTCGGAGATCTGCTCGTCCTTGGCCTGCTCAATGGCGGATTCGTTGTTCTGGAGGGGAAGAGTCAGTATGTGGTGTATGAGCAAATTCAGTAGAGTGTGTATACCTGAGGGNCCTTGACCCATGAACTTCTCTTGGACGAAGTCGACACCTAAGGTTGGGTTAGTATCAGATAGTAACAGTCAGTGGGTTATATCAAGCTTACCCTTGTCAAGGTAGTCCTCGTTCTTCTCACTTTCGGGACCGCCGCCAGCAGCTGCGTTGAGCTTGTTGCCAATGCCACCGAGGAAACCACCAGACTCGCCCTGCTGAGCGGGAACTTGCTGGGCGCTACCCTGCTGAGCAGACTGCTCTTGGCCGGCGAATTTCTTGACAAAGTCCATGGTTGATGAGTTGGTAGTTGTTGTGTGAGTTGTTTGGTTTGTGTAATTGATGGTAGAGAAGAAAGATCTTCAGGTACAGATGAAGAGGTCGTGTGCTTATAAACAAGAGTGACAGTGACGTACTGGGAACTTGAGCTTGGAGGACCCCGCTATGATCGAAGAGGGATTGTGGCAGTGCTCATGTCGTTTCACCTGAATGACTTGGCGCTGCCGCCCATCGTCTGGGCATGGCAAGAGTTGTAGCACTGGGTCGTTCTTGCAGCTCCAGTACAGTCGGCGGGTAATGCCACTGTCGTTTGGGAAGCCTCGGTAGGGCACCGTTCTCACGGTCAAACACACTCGCTGAAAGAGATCTGTACATATCGACAATGTCCTAGGGCATCGCACTCGAGGTATGTAGTGGGCGATGTCCATCCATAAACACAAGCGAGTGCAATGCACCTAAAGTCTATTTCGTTAGTTTCGGCTATGGAAGTTGGACAGGTCATCAGATGTGGTCTAGAAGCTGGCACAGCCATCACATCTGTCAGCCACATGTCACAGCAACAACCATTTTCATCGAGACGCCGTGCCAACAAGATACTCTCTATCGGTCATCTGATTTTCACAATGAGAGAACTTTACCATAGATCTCTATCAGTCGTGCTGCAGCCATGATCGAGTGCAGAAAAAAGAATGAAGTTGACGTGCCTGCCCGTGACGCAGAGTTCAAACAAGACAAACACAAAAACATTCAACCTCATGCTTGAAGTCTGGTGAGGAATAGACGTAGTACAACATTTTGTGCATACCATTCGTCGCATATACGCACTTTGATCGGGATTCCTATCTAGCTTGCCGGACTACGAGCCTCCAACATCTCAACTCGCACACTTGAATCTGGAACCTCCAACAATCGCAACCATGTCAACGCCCAAAATCCCCATCACAGTAATAACCGGCTTCGTCGGCTCAGGAAAGACAACAATGATCCTAAACCTACTCCCCCAACTTCGCGCAGAAAACCCATCCTACAAACTCGCCTTGATCAAGAACGAAATCGGCGACTTGAATGTCGACTCTCAACTCGCATCCGCCGCCGAAATGACCGGAGTGTCAGAACTGCTAGGCGCATGCATCTGTTGCACGAACGTTGGACAGATTGGAGATGCGCTGAAAGAGTTGGATGAGACGTATACGCCAAACAGAGTCATTATCGAAACGTCAGGAAGTGCAGAGCCAATCAAGTTGATGGTGGAGTTGAAGAGGTTGGCTGCGGAGACGGGGAGATATGCCTTGGATGGTGTGGTCAGTGTGATTGATGTTGAGAACTGGGATGGTTATGCTTCCACCTCTTACACAGCGAAATTGCAGGCTCAGCAGACCGACTTGATTGTCTTAAACAAGTGGGAAGCTCTTTCCGAGATGGCATTTGAGAGAACTTTGGACAAGCTTGGAGATATGGATGTGGATACACCGCATATCAAGAGTGACAAGGGTTGGATTAGCAAGGATTTGCTGTTTGGTATCGATGAGAGGATGGCTAGGGATTGGGTTGCCTTGAATCAACAACATGGTCACGACCACAAGCACGAGCATGGAGATGGACACAAACACGACCATAACGAGGAGATGGAAGCTCTGAGCATCACTGTCACCTCTGCCTCTCCCTCAACCGCATCTCTCGACACTACCAAGCTCGCCAACCTCCTCAAGTCAGCGCCCAAAGACGAAGTCTACCGCATCAAAGCCGTCCTGCGCACGACACAAATACCCACAAATAGCGATGGCACACCTGCAGATGAAGGTTCCGAATCTACGACACCCAAGAGATATATCCTCAACTGGAGCTTTGGCCGCTGGATGTGGACATTAGATCAAACCGAGACGAAAAAGGAGCCTGTCTTGAGGATGAGCATTTTCACTGGCCGCTACGAGAGCAACAAGTGGCTCAAGAGGATCGATGCCAAGACCTATACTGCATTGACTGATGAATCTGACTACGAGCTTGAGGTAAAGCGTGTGCTGTAGAGCTGGAAGAAGTGGTCATTGGTAATTGGAATTCATAGACTTGGTGCGCAACAGCAGAATAAGATACCCTTTCTTTCGATCTTCTCGAACATCCCTCTCTTCCGACTTCGAACATACATGGCTGATTGATGTGACGTATAGAGAATCACAGCTTCTCTTCCTCCTCATCAAGCTATACTTCATCGCCCTTTCTTCTGGTGTACAGCGTGGCCAGTTCCCCTCTAAAGACTTCCGCAGCTTCTCGTGTCCTAGAACGTACAGCGTCTGACTTCCACCATTTCTTGCGATCTGACGAGGTGTCACAAAGACGGAGGTTGGCCTCTGAACCTGAACTGTAAGATTTCGTTGCGTTGGTAAGGACCTGCAAACTGATTAGAAGAGAAGCAATGTTAGAAAGCGGTCGACTTACGAATCGAAGTCCGACAACCATATACATTGTGCGAACGAGAATCAAGCCACGGTCTCCACCATGCCAATGGTCAACTCGATCTGCTGGTCTGCTATACATTTCGGAAACAACACTCGCCCCTAGCGTATCACTGCAGCTCATTTGATTTCCAGAGCTTCTTGAGATACAAGACTCCATGGCGGAGACGCATGACCTCGCTTTGGTCTTGCTCCACTATCTCGTCGAGGTAGTGAACAGTTCTCCATAGAGCTTCATGGTCGCGTTGAAGTTCGTCGTGCTCAGCCTGTAAGGCTTGAGCTTCGATCTCTTTGTGATGAGGCGATCTTCGAGCTCCTCGTGACTTNTCCGCAAGATCGTCGTTGCGCCCTTGGAGATCTCCCAGACGGGCTTCAAGCTCTGTGCCCTTGGCTTCCTCGCTCTTCAGACGTCTTTCGATGTGATCGGTATATAAGTTGAGCTTGGTAAGTTGATCATCTCCATCTGACGCGTATGCCGCCCACTGCTGCACGTTTGTGTCCATGGCCGCAACATTGTGGCGAAGAGTGTGGTTGGTGATGGTCAAGTTGTCGTTGTGGGCCTGAAGCCTATCGTTCTCTTGGTTGAGTTGGCTGGCGATGCCCTCTCGGCGTAGGTGAATAAGCCTGAGCTCCTGATTCTTCTTTTCGACCTCAGCTTTTTCTCTTCTAAGCGCATCGATCACATTTCGAAGCGCATGTGCTTCCTCTTCGAGTTCTTTCTTTGTCTTATCTTCAGTTGGCATAGTGAAAGAGTGCTTGGGTGAAGTTGTAGTTGTTCTCGAAGGAAAATAACCCAAGTAAAGCGGTCAAGGCTGAACAGTGAAGGTCTTGTGAGGCGGCCGCCGAGCCGAAGAGTTGTGATCGGGGGATTGCGACACAGTGATCGTTGGTGACTGCGCCTGCGGTGTGGTGTCCTGGTCAGAAGAGGAGGTGAGAAGGAAGGAGTGATTGAAGTTGAAGAAAGGAAGCCAGAAGGAAAGTGTCAAGGTTCAGAGAGCCAGAACCTCTAATGATGTTGTGATGTTCAGTTGTTCCAGAGGGGTTGCCGAGATCAAGGAAAGGAGAAGGGCGATGCGAATTGCAAGACTAGAGGTGAAACAGCAAACGAAAGCCCTTTGCGATGATCCCGAGACGTAGCGTGAAAGAAGCGCAACTTCCTGACAGGCACGCAGGTCGAAATCTGATGGTCAAGCGCCGGGAAGAGCAACAATCTCCTGGTGACAGCTAGTTTCTTCATGTTCCCTCTTGAGCTATATTTTACATTGAGTAGAGTCGTCTAATTTCATTCCTCCCCTGATACAACCACATCCGTAACATAACTTCGACACCCATCTTCTGCTTCTGAACAAGAAGCTGGCTCTAGACTGACGAGTAGGAGCGCTTTCTAGTTCTGACACGCTTCAGCAACCAGTCTCTGGTATCTGCACGACCCACTNNGCGTCTTGTCAGTAATCGACCGGATGAGTGTGGCTATAGAACCGACTTACTGAAGGAGGAATACCATGTAGCCTGGCCATGCGAGACACGACATTTCTGGTCCCACTGCTTGGATTCTGCGTGAGACCAGTAGTCCATGTGCTCATTCAGGAACTTGGGCTGCGTCGCATCCATACAATCAATGCACATACCGTCGAAGTGCTTCTTGACCTCACGAACAGCGCTTGTCACGATACCATTCCAGTTGTTGTTGCACATTAGACAGTCGCCACGAGTATCGGATAGATCGAATTTTCCAAGACTCTGACAAATGTCATCGACTGATTTACGACCCTGCTGGTCAATAGGATATCCTCTGGTCTTTGCCAGAGCGCGGAGGTACTGGTAGACAGTTTCCTCCTTACAGTCACACTCGGCCATCATCATGAGATCTAATGGTTTCCAGAGCCATCTAGCAAGAAGGACTCTGAGATGGCCACGAGCTGCGTTGAGTGCNATCTTCAATGTTTAGCTGAAGAAGACGATCCGGGAGGTGTTGAACTTACTGATTACGCGAGGCGGAACGTGCAAGTCAGGATACTTTTCGCGTCTGTACTCCTCGATGTGGGCTTGGTTGTATACTAGGTTCTTGGTGATGCAGAGAAAGCCATCGGCATGGTTGAACTGGAAGCACGGATACAACAGCTCTGAGTCATGTTCGTCGCCGTTCTTCTCATACCAGAGGCCGAACCAAGTGTCAAGGTTGAAGAACTCGATCATGAGAAAACGATTGGAGATCACGACTTCCCACAAGTTCTCCCAGTGAAGGTTTAGGGTGCGTGTGGTAACCTCTTGACCCAGACTAGACGATCTCCAGGTTTCGTCTTTGTGGTAGATTGCGCAGAGGATGACTTCGACTGCAAGAGGATTCTGTTCGTACAAGTCGATGGTCTTCTTGCCAGCCTCGGCGAAATTGCGAGTGGTCAGAAGATGCTGGATGAAGTCGGACTCGGAGTTGTCGATTAGATGTTGGCGAGTGACCTCGAAGTCAACTATAGCCTTGATCTTGTCTCGGCCATCTTCGCTGGCCTTCAACGGCATAGTGTACTGAGTAACGCGAAGAGTTAAATCATGGTCGTCAACGATAGTGACAATTCTGGGAACAATGCTGTCCGAGGTTGGGACGACGCTGGTCGCCATGGCGCTTCGAAGTTGTCAGTACGGAGAGGGTGAGAAAATGATAGGATGGAAAGAAAGGTGAATACGCACTGAGGTGGGAGGTGGTGAGAAGATCAAAGCGCGGAAGGCGTGTCGGAGACTGAAGGTGACGAAGCGCCAGACAGACAAACCGAGTGTCAGAAGTGAAGTGTTTGGTTCTGGCGAAAAGTGAGAGTCGGAACAGGCAGGCAGGCAGGTGCACGAGGTCAGAAGTGACGATCAGTTCTGACAAAAAATGAGAGTTCGACGGAAGAGTTCGATCTCAAGAACCATGTGAAGACGAAAGTTTTGATTCGGTCCATCAACCTAATTGTGAAGCAGTGACTACCATTAGTGGTGACCTTGGTCGCTAAGAATCGTCTGAGAGGGTTCTTGATGGGCGACTCGGTTGTTTCCTCGAGGCTCTGCGCCTGGTTCAATCACATACGGCCTCCAAGAAATGGTCAAGATTAATGTTATCATGTCATCATCAAAGATTGAATTGGAAAGGTTATGCTACCTGTACAGTCCCATGCCAGCAGAGCTTCTTGTGCTCAACGCCCAAACGCCATCCATGCATGACGATTGACCGCTTATGGGCAAGCGACAGGCTCGTCGTCCTTGTACTCCTCCTCGCGGATGCCATCCTTGGTAACAACCTTGACAATCATTCCCTTGAAATCGATGGGCAATCTTCTCTTGAGCTCATCTGTGCACATTCTGAGAATCTTCATGCCTTGCTCGAAGGAAATGTCGGGGTGGTGGTGCTTGTCGAGCGTTGAAAGACAGTAGTACTGTGCGTAGCCGTGGGCGGCGTATGGTACAGGGGCGGATGAAGCCAGGTAGTCGATCCAGTGCAGAGTGGGCTTGTCGTTGATTGTATCGTAGCCACCCAGCAGGAGGTTGACAGTGTATGGACGTCTTGATCTGAGGGCCTTGGCAAGCTCTGTGCGGATGAATGAAGCAGTGGCTGATGGGTTGAGCTCGATGTCGTTGCGCATGCCGTAGAGCTGGACGTTTGCCTGGACGTATTCGGCGAATTGGACTNNGCAGGCGATGTGTCAGAGGGGAGTGTGACAGGATGGAGAGAGCTTGGATAGTAACATACTGGTGTCACCAGCCTCGCCGGTCAGAGCCATCAGAATGTGCTTGCTCAGCGGGCGACTCTTGTCGTCCGAGGCCTTGAGGACGGTTGCGCCGCGCATGGCCGCCTTGGAAGCGGCGATGATGGTGAAGTCCTTGCCAGTGATGCCGAGTAGCACGTCCCTGTCATGGTGTTAGTGTTGAGTAACGAGCAGAAGATCTAGAATCTACTCACATGATGAAATTAGTATGGGGAGTTTGTTTGATGGAGCGGTCTGATTGTTGTATGCGAGCGACTTCAAGCTTCCAGCCAGGTCGAGCTCAGTTGGACGAGCGTCGGCTGGCGATGATGCGCTGTCGGTGCTTTGACCTCCGACATTGTGCTTGGCACCGCCATCTTTTGAGTTGCTTCCTCCGCAACATCAACTTTTTGCGATCAAGGTCAATTCTTTTTTTTTTTTTTTGGTCCCTCCATAATTCAACTAGAGTCTGTTTGACTCTTCACTGGATTCAACATGGCATACAAGGCCGAATACAAGACGACTTTCGAGCCTGGACGTGTCATTCAACCCATCTATACTGGAGGAAGTGTTGCCCTCAGCCAGGATGGTCGCATTCTTGCATCGTGCTTGGGAGAGGATGCTCTGTTGAGCGATCTTGCTACTGGTGAACATCTGGCCAGAATCGAAGGTGTAAGTTGTATTGCCGGGCCCTCTCAGCGTGGCACTGACGAGTTGACACAAGATTTTTGCAGGNACGGTGAATCCATTACTACTCTTGCCATGACCCCCGATGCAAAGTACCTGGTCCTGTGTTCGCGAAACCTCTCCATGCGCATCTTCTCTCTGAGGACTTCTCCCACCGCCGACAGAACCATAGACGCCACTCTTCTCAGGACACTCAAGCCGCATACTGCTCCAGTCGTTGTCGCAGCAGTCGATCCTACCTCTACTCTTCTGGCAACTGGTGGCGCCGATGGTGTTGTAAAAGTCTGGGACATCAAGGGAGGCTTCACAACACACACTTTCCACGGCCACAGCGGCATTATTTCTGCCCTTCATTTCTTCCACGTCGACACATCAGCAACCCCTGCCGAGAACAAGTCGCGCAAGAGAAAGAGCAGGTCGGGCGATGAGGATGCTGCAGATGCAACTGCTGGTTACCGCCTAGCGTCAGGAGGTGAAGATGGAAAAGTCAGGATTTGGGATCTCCACAAGCGCAAGCCCGTTGCCACTCTGGACTCGCATGTTTCGGTTGTTCGCAGTCTGGACTTCTCCTCTGAGCGCCAGCTTCTTTTGTCTGCCAGCAGAGATAAGACAGTAATTACCTGGGATGCAAAGACATGGCAATCTAAGTTGACTGCGCCTATCCTGGAGACCGTCGAAAGAGCTGGGTTCGTTGCAAATGGCGACTTCTTCTTTACTGGTGGAGAGAATGCAAGAGTTCGTATTTGGGACATGGCTGGCCATGAGAGGACAGAAGAGCAGGAGCCTGGTGTGGAGACCGAGGCTATTCTGGACATTATTCACCATTCCGATCTACCTTTCTTGCTCTCAGTTCACGTCGATCAGACACTAGTTCTGCACTCGCTGGAGCCGCTCATCCAAACAAACGTAGACGTTACGATCCCTCCGCTGCCTATCATCCGCCGTATCTCTGGTACTCACGACGAAATCATTGACATGGCCTACGTAGGCACAGACAACTCGATGCTTGCTCTGGCCACCAACTTGGAAGATATTCGCCTAATCACTCTCAACACCGAAAGCAAAAACGAAGGCTCAAGCATTGCAGATGCCGCTTACTTTGGTGCCGACGTAGCTCTCCTCAAGGGTCATGCCGATATCATCATCACCATTGACACAGACTGGTCAGGCCACTGGCTCGCAACTGGTGCCAAGGATAACACTGCAAAACTCTGGCGTCTGGATCCTGCAAACAACTCGTATACTTGCTACGCTACCTTCACTGGCCATGCTGAGTCTATCAGTGCGGTTGCTCTTCCTCATGCCATCCCTGTCGTTGGCTCAAATGCTCACAGCAAGCCCCTCGAGCACCCACCGACATATCTTATCACCGGCAGTCAAGACAAGACCATCAAGCGCTGGGATATTAGCTCAGCCAAGTCAGCCTTAGAGGCGAAGGCTGTTCGCGCAACTTATACCCGCAAGGCTCACGACAAGGATATCAACGCTATCGACACATCTTACTCTCAACAAGGTACCCTTTTCGCTTCTGCCTCTCAGGACCGCACAGTAAAGATCTGGGACTTGGAGACTGGTGAGTCCGTTGGTGTGCTTCGTGGTCACAAGCGTGGTGTCTGGTCTGTAGCGTTCGCTCCTCCTGGTACGCCAGCTATCGCAGGCGATTCTGGATCTAGCAGTGGCACAAGAGGGATGGCTGTTACTGGAAGTGGTGACAAGACTGTCAAGATCTGGAGCTTGAACGACTACTCATGTTTGAGAACATTTGAAGGGCACACCAACAGTATTCTGAAAGTCATCTGGCTTCCTGTCTCCAAGAACCCAGGCAAGCGTGGCGAACGTAACTTGCAGGTTGCCAGTGCTGCAGGTGATGGTCTTGTCAAGGTTTGGGATGCTCAGAGTGGCGAATGCGCTGCTACTCTTGACAACCATATTGACAGAGTCTGGGCTTTGGCTGTCAAGTCTAATCGATCTGGTACCGCTAAGACTACCTCGACAGAGGACGATGAGCAAGCACCTGAACCTCCTGTTGAGCTCATCTCTGGTTCCGCAGATGCCACTCTCACATTCTGGACCGATACCACTTTAATGACATCGCAAGCTTCGGCATCCCGTGCTACGGCTCGTGTGGAGCAAGACCAGGAGCTGCAGAATCACATTCACGCCAAGAACTATCGTGAAGCGATCGTGCTAGCCCTGCAGCTCAACCACCCTAAGCGCCTACTGGATCTCTTTACTCGTGTTCTCGAGTCAGAGGACAAGGACGAAGATAGTTTGACCGGTGCGAAGGGCGTTGATGAGGTCTTGGGCTCGTTGTCGGAAGAGCAGCTTTGGAAGCTCTTGCTCAGATGCCGCGATTGGAACGCCAACGCGCGAACAGCCCATGTCAGTCAACGCATCCTCTACGCGCTCTTCCGCTTGTACCCCAAGGAGAAGTTTGTCCAACTCAGGCGAAAGAGAGCACCCAAGCCTCAATTGGCCGACGAAGATGAATTAGCCCAAGGTATGGGTGCACTTGAGGTCAAGGACAAGGTTAAGAAGAACGAAAACGTTAAGGATGTGTTGGAGGGCCTCAAGGCATATACTGAACGACACTACGGACGTCTAGAAAAGATGGCAGAGGAGAGATGGGTCTTGCTTTGGACTCTGCAGCAGATGGATTCATGATGGAATTGTGCTTTTATCTTCTGCAAGGTGTTTGGAGTTCAGGCTATATCTAGGATATCATGCATCATAGGGGAGTATTCTATGTCAAAAGCATCTTCTTTACCTGTTACCAATACTCTTCATTTCGTCAAAGCTAAATTTTTCCAAGGCATTTGAAGGCTCGTGCTCGAATAGCATGGAGTAAGTGAGGTTCTGGCGGTTTTCTGGTGAGAGATAATCTATCTTATGCTCTTTGTCACCACAGCTCTGCTTTCCTTTCATGTTCTGTTTTGTAGCAGGGAGCAAACGGAAGGTTCTCGTCTGTTTGAAGTGAAGCAAGCGCTACAACACTTGGTCGGCGTTGGCTCGTTCCAATAACAACACAACAACTCCCGACCGACTTAAGGCGTCAAAGCTGCGCTTTTGCGAGCGCGTCTTCTTCCCTTCACATCCATCAACATGTCACACGACATTCACAGGATCATCGGCCACCGCTTCGATGGCCGTTATATGGCCACCACCAATCCTTTCAGTCTCCCCACGCGTCCAACTTCTCAATGGGACGACAATCGTGATCGCACCAGCGAGCAGCTGCATGAGTCTGCCATGTACCAGCTGGGCCTCGTAAATGCCCCGAACACTTCCAATTCTACTTCTGGCTCATCCAAGACGCGTGCTGTCTACAACTCTGATCCGTTCGAGGCTATGCACCAGAAGTGGGAAGAGCGTGGTTGGCTTATCCAGAAGCACGAGCGTCGCCTCAAGGACAGCAATGAGCTGCTATCCAAGATGTGGCGTCGTCTTGATCCCTACGGCCGCGTGCTCGAGCTTCTGGACAGCAACATCACTGTTCGGCGCCACGCTGAACGACACGCTGAGCCTGCATTCAGCGAGAACGCGTCGATGCAGGGGCTGTTCTGTCAACTGGCTGCATATGACTACCTCTACGCCATCGACCCAGGCTTTGCTATGCCACCGCCTGCACCCCAGACCGACCCTGCGGTGAACGAGAAGCGTCTCAACAGTCTGGCTAGTACCGTCAAGATTCAAAGTGGTCTGCTGCAAGAGAAGAACGACACGATTGAGAAGCTACGCACTCAGCTCGAGACCCAACGTCGTTCTCATTTCCAGCAGCTCAGCGCACATCAGAAGGACAAGGACGATGCTATCGATCGTCTGGAGAAGCAATTGCAGAAGGCCAACACCAAATATTCACGCCTCAAGAATACCCCCCAGCCACCGCCATTGCCAAAGCCTACCGTGGTGCCTCGTGCCCCACGCCCGAAGGCTATCACAGCTCAGGCCCCTGTCATGAAGGTATGCTCAAGCATCTTGTAATGCTAGTCGGTGCTAATCAATCACAGCTTCCGGAAACTGCGTTCGGTGGTGTTCCCGAGAATCACACTTCCCTGACCTTCGAGGGATTTTCTGAGCACAACACTTTCAATCCCGCTCGCCTCTTGATGTTAACAGCAGTCAATCCTCCTACCGAGCACGGCTCTTCGTTGATCGAAGAGGACTTGAACGTCGGTCCCCCTTTCTTCAGGGGGCAAATTGTGCTCCTCTAGGACCATCCAAGAGACGCTATGACCCTGCTATGCAGGGTTCACGCAGTAGTCAGGGCTCTACTCCCATGTCCTCTCGCTGGTCGTCCACTGGTGACAAGTATGAGGAGCACATAGGCTCCAAGAGAGATGTCTCCTTCCTTGATTACGACGACCCAGAGGACAAGCCTGAGAAGAACCCCAAGGACTCCAAGCGTTTCAAGTCTGGCGTTCTTACCCCTCCGTTGCCTGAAGACCTTGTCATGGGATCCACTGATGAGTCCGGTGGCGGAGTTCCCGTCAAGAATGAGACCGATCTGGAGATGGGTGAGGTCAGAGAAGTCGGTGATGGCAAACTTGTTGCCAACGAAGATCTGGATGAGATGATCAGTCAGGCTCAGAAGGAAGCTATGAATTAGAGCGTGATGAAGATGCTCGGCTAAGAGCCTACAATCCGGCACAGTTTTAGCTAGTATTGTATGTATACATATGCACTACTCCATGGGTTTGCTCTGTTGCTATACATTGTTCGAACCCTTCCGAAGCTTTTGACTCGTGTACTTCCTAAATACTCGTGTTTGAAAAGTCTCAGGTGCAGATGAGTTCAAAACGGCATACCAATACCTTCTATTGGAGACTTAAACAGTCCAGTCGATAATTTTGTGCACTTGCAGAGGCATTGACATCAGGTAGAAGTATGGGATGATAGTGAAAAAGGCAGTCAGGGTGATATGTACAACGTCAATTCGCTGGACAGGCAAGTCGAACCGAAGCGCGCGGTGTTCGTGTAGCATCGCGTAGTCCAACAACATTTTACTCGTGACAATTGCAATTACACGACGCGACTTTGATTGTACATCATGAAACGAAAGAGAGGCAAACACGACACCTCCGGGACTGTCAAACGGACCAAAGTCAGCAGTGATAGCACCAACCGCAAATCTCAACCTACTCCTACCATCCTCCGGCTATACTATCCTCAAGTCTTGACGTTACGAGAATATCTTCTACAAGCCAAGACATCTAAAAACAAGAGACGATTGATTGCGAATTATGGGTATGATACGGTGAAAAGTTCGCAAGAAACGGATTCTGAGCTAGTCAAAATTCTTGATACTGTTCTCGTTGGCTGCCACGATGTAAAGAAAGAAGAGCATGATACCGCCGACTACCAGAATGACCTCAGCATATTCTCAACGCAAGCGTCCGGCTCTACAGCCAGGTCTAGCGGTTCACAAACACACCTTTCCTTTGCAGAGGTTGTGGAGTTTGTTGTCTGGCGGCTCTTCCGTCAACACACTTCTGGCCATCGTCCACCTCATGTCCTCTGTCATGGATACTACCATGACGGTCTTGGAGATGTACGGACCTTAGTGAAAGCGAACATAGAAGACGACTGTCATGCTGCCTCACTAGACCGGAACGAACATGTCGACAGATTGAAGGGGCATGCTTGGGCCGGCTTGACGAAACTGGTTGGTGGCAATGGTGTTGTCACACTGATCCAGCTTTTGCAGAACTGTGGCATGTTCATGCCTCTTGAAGGTGGAAGAGACAACTTCGTGCAGATCAGTGGTGTGGACCTTTCTGAGCTGCAGACTCTTGACAAGAATCACCCTACGGGTGGTCGAAAGCCAGATGGTGGTGCAGCTTTGGCGATCTCTGATGCCATAAAGACCGACAGTCGACCCAGACACGAAATTAACACTCTCAATACGATCCGCTTTGTGCGGCACCGTATCCTGTACAGAAAGCCTGACTTGAATGCGCACGGAGAAGCATATTTTGGTCTCCCACGCATCCGTAGGTCTCATGAACTCCACAAGTTGTGTCCATATCTGACGTATGACAGATGTATTGAACCGGGCAGGAAACGACGAGGAAGTAGACCAGAGTGCTCACCTCCTGAAGTACATCTTCCCACGGCAGTTTGGACTTCACAACGTTTTCACTTATGCAATCGACATGAAAAACTCGGCCCAACCCTTCAAGGACTATACCCTCCGCGAGCAGGAGATAAAATCGATCTGTCGAAACAAACAGCGATCCTTGCCAAAACGATTACGTGGAGAATGTGAGGCTCTAGTTAGCCGTCTGTATACCCGGCATGAGAGATGTGCTTACTCGGCACTGTTGCAATATTACTGTCCCGATCCATCGACACAAGACAATGCAGAAGAAGACGAAGATCATAAAATCACGCGACTGGCCACGTCCTCGTCTCAGGTATCCGCATTCTGCAGATCCGTGGTAGCCAAAGTGTTTCCAGGCAGACTCTGGGGCGAGGGGGGAGGGTGGGGTCGCAAACAAAGCGCATATCATGCATCAGATCGATCGATTTGTCAGGTTGGGGCGATATGAAAGTCTGATGCTGCATGAGGTGTCTCAAGGCATAAAGGTATGAGAAGCAGAGATCTAATCAGTCAAACACTGACCGCCAAATAGACCTCCAACATCACCTGGCTCAGACCACCAAACCAGCCAACAGGTAGCAAGATGTCAGCTTCTGACTTCGCAAAACGGAAAGAGCTATTGGCCGAGCTTCTTTACTATCTCTTTGACTCGTTTCTCATCCCACTCATCAGCAACAATTTCTATGTTACTGAATCTTCTATTTTCAGGAATCGTCTCTTGTACTTTCGTCATGATGTATGGCAGAAGCTGTCAGAACCGGCCCTGGATAGCTTGAGGGCGTCCATGTTCGAAGAAGTCGGACCGATTAAAGCGAAAAGGACACTCTCAAACATGTCGATTGGCACTGGCCGTGTGCGCTTACTACCCAAGGAATCAGGTCTTCGACCTATCATTAACTTGAAGCGCAGAGTCTTGTCGAAGAGGAATGGCAGATTGGTACTCGGCAAGAGTGTCAACAAGATCTTGACTCCAGCATTCCACGTCCTGAACCTGGAAAAGGTATGTTTCGTGCTTGTCAATTTGAACCTGTTTACCTGACGAGTTGCAGTCAATTACACCAGAAAGACTTGGTTTTTCGATGTTCTCCTCGGACGAAATATACCAGCGCTTGCACCGCTTTCGGAATCAGCTGCAAGACACTGGGAAGGCCGGCAAACCACTATACTTTGCAAAGGTTGACGTACAGTCTTGCTTTGACAGCATACCTCAAAAGCCACTTCTACGATTGTTGAATGCCTTGATCAGTGCAGAAGGATACACAATCACGAGATATGCCCAGGCCAAAGCTCTAGGGGACTTGGGATCCTCCGAAGACCAGCCAATAATCATGCCGAAAGCTTCATGGAAGTTCAAAGGCAAGGCACGAATCACTGATCAGAACGAGATGTTCTCTGATCATGCCCAGAAAGAAGCAGAGGCTGCGTTGGGCACTGTCTTTGTGGATCTCGAGGGCAAGACACACAGGAGCCGTGCTGGTATCTTTGCGTTACTCAGAGAACACATTGAGCGCAACATCGTCCAGATTGGTAAGAAGTTTTACCGCCAGACTACTGGCATACCACAAGGCTCGATTGTTTCGAGTCTGTTGTGTAACTTCTTCTACGCCGAATTGGAACAGAGAGTGTTGGCTTTCTTGCAAGATGGCGAAAGTCTGCTCCTGAGACTGATCGATGACTTCCTGCTCATCACCACTAATCGCGACACTGCAACTCGTTTCGTCCAAATTATGCATCGCGGACTTCCTGAGTATGGACTCAAGGTAAAGGAGGACAAGTCCAAGGTCAATTTCGATGTACAAGTTGACGGAAGAGTTGTTTCCAGGCTACCTGCAGTTACCAACTTCCCATACTGCGGTAATGCTATCAACACGGTCAACCTCAATATTGCCAGAGATGAGACTCGACGACAGCAAAACAGTAAGCGCCTGCACAACACGAGACACCAATCTGGTACTGACGAGCTCATAGACTTGGCGGCAGCTACGACAGTCGACTTCTCGAGATGTCCAGGACAGAATTTCTACCGCAAGACTTTCAGGTGGGTTTTCGCAGTGCATATGTCAAATGTTGCACAGGGCGGCAGCTGAGAGACGTTGAGGACTGACGTTCGTGTGATAGCATGCTGAAACTGCATATGCAGACCATGCATTTGTGCACTCGACACAATCACATCAGTACCGTGATCGCCAATGTATCCCGCATGTTTGCAGACACGGCGGAACGGTGTTTCAATTACATCCGTTGCCTCTCTCATGCGAAGAAGCCATCCATCGCTCTGATAATCAGTAAGTTTGTTGTTGATATTTGTGTCTAGAGCAGACATCACATTTTGTTCATGGCTACGTTTTTGCGGTCAACGACCGCCGAGAGATCTTCAAAACTAAGTGTTGATCGACATGTCCAACCATGGCATCGTTGATCTTTGTGTCTTGACTCGGTAACACATCACTGATTCGAACCGCGCACCGCAGAAACCATTGACGACTTGATACATGTTAGCTATGGGCTCATGAAACGCAAGCGAGAGAAGAAAAGCAGCGACGTCGAGTATGCATGCGCTCTGAGCAAAACACAAACACGTTGGTAAGTCATTGGTTATCTAGGTGATATTTTCTTGCAACGGCGATCACGGTGAATGATGGAGGAGAGAGTCCGACAAGACTCGTGTGAGCTTTGACACCATCTTCGTTGCTCTCTTCCTCCATCTTCGTTCAATCCCGCCACGGGAAGAAAAGCGGTCGGACCCCACTGATCGCTGGAGCTTGTGATTTCTTAAAATCTTGATGTGCTGATGATTTGGATCACGACCAAACAGGCTGGCTTGTCACTCGTTCGAAAAGACATTTGCAAGACGTCAGACTGGCTTTTGTGGCTTGCTGTCTTGGCTACAGCGGGAGATGGCGGAAGCGGGATTGGCTTTGAAGGCTAGTGAGAGACAGGCGCTTGAGAAAGCGCATTTGTAAACAGAAAAAGTACCAACCAGGCGCGCTTGCCTCGGAGTACGAACTCCTACCCTGCAAGGATGAGTCCGAGGATCAGATGAACAGACTGTGCATGATGCGAAGATAGGGCAAAGGGAAGAAGACTGGTTGCATGAATGAACGACAGACAGCAAGCCCCGCGTTTCGAGACACGGGTTGCGCGATCGCGATAGCACACGATCAAACGGTGCGCTGCGGTGGTTGCCTTTTGCGGGTGCAGGTTTCCTCGATGATAATAAAAATGGCGGGAACTTGGCTTTGGTGGTGGAGGGCGCTTCGCATCATAGAGATGATGGCGGGTTCCATGGCACCCATGCCAGGGTTGTTGGCAGCATGCACGATGCTCAAACCCGGATTTTGCGACAAGCAAAAGAAAGGTTAACAGTTTCAGATACGAACAGTCAAAAGCCATGCTTCCCCTCTTCCCCCTGAGAATAGAGCTATATAGATCACACAACAAGCAGTGACCGTTTTTCATCTAAAGGAGATTCACCACTCTCAAGGCGTGCAGCGGTCTCGGCACAAGATTCACAAGAAGATCCGCGTCGAACACAACTCCTTTTGGCGCCAGGAACAAACGGCCGAAGCCCTCAAAGGATGGCTAGCGCTTTGACTTATTTTGTTGATGATCCATGCCGGCGCCGTCTGGAGGCAGTCGACGAAGCCTCTGGATCCGACGTCTTTCTTTTCAACAATCTGCATTATCGTCACCACTATTCTTCTGCTTTTCCTTCCCAGCCCAGATCCTTGACATTCGATTCTCTGTATCAATTCCAACTGCCCATTGCAGAGCCCCAGCATGATTATTGGGCCTTTTTAAAGCATAGCCAGAGTCCATCAACAACAATAGCAACGCCCCGGCCTTGCGTCCACTCTTTTCTCCCCTTGCGCCAGCCACAACAAGACAATGACGACCCATGTAAACACGACTTCCATCACAACCACCACCACCATCAGTACCCAGCGAGACCCCAGCCCCGGCTCCCCGCCAGACTTGACTGGCTCAAAATCGTCCAAGTCGTCGGGCTCGTTCCGTTCTACCTGCCTGACCAGTCAACCGAGTCACGACAACCTGTCGCATTTCGAGGACATCGCTCTCGCCGATTCTGGCAGAGACGAGGCCGACGACTTACACGTTCGAATCACCCCAAGGAAACTCTCAAACACGCATGCTCCACCAGCACGTCGAGCGTCGGCTACCTCCCAGAATGGACGCAACTCTTCAGCTCCCGAAGTATTGCGCGATGCCACCAACATCCACCGTCCTCGATATCCCAGCCTGAAGTCGCATGTCAATGCTGCCAACTTCAATGCTCGTCCCATTCGTCGAGGCTTTACTAGTCCCTCAACGCCATCGCTCGTCATGGGAGCAAGGACTCGTCCCTCGAGGTCAGTCTCTCCCAACGGCCAGGCTCTCAGCGATGGTGGTCGTTCTCCCACGTCCGCAGCACCACAAACACTGGCTCCTAGGCCGCCTCTGAGGCCAAGGAAATCGGTAAAAGAGCTCGAAGCCGAATATCACGATTCTGACGAGGAAGTGCCCGAAGATGCCGTCATCTGGAATGTCCCCATCTCTCCACGCCCTCCAATGCATTCTGNNACTCCCTCAAGTCCCACCAGAATTGTCTCTACCAATATAACCCCAGAACTCAAGCCGACAAACAGCAATTCATCATCGAAGGAAGAAGCCCCTCGTTCTGCCACACGGCCAAACTTGCCTCACAGCGCAACCATCGCCGCATTTCCTCCAGACCCTGCCTCGCCCAGACTTCAACGTGGCAGAACCTGGAACGAGGACCTAAGCGAGGAAGCTCGAGAGGTTGCCGCTGCTTTGGAAGAGCACGCCGAGCGCGTATCGCAAGAAAGACGTCGCTCCACGCGCAACAGCACCAATGGCAGTCCTCCGCGCCCCTCTATGAAGCTTAGAACGAAAACTAGCATTATGGAGTTGCCTCCACTACAAAAAGGAAACGTCATGATCGACCCACTGCCAATCAGCAAGGAGAAGGAGGCAGTACTCACTAGGACACGTCCATCGTGGCTTCCACCCAAAAGCCAAAAAGAGGAGAAAAAGCATATGAAGGAGTGGGAGAGGATGATGGCCGCAGCCGAGGCAGCCGAGAAGAAGCGTATCGCCAAAGAAGCCGAACAACAGCAACAACGCAAACACGTTGAATCCAACATTGCACGAATCTGGGAACAACACGTTATCCCCAACTGGGACGATGTGGTGAAAGAACCAAGGACTCGCGAGCTTTGGTGGCGTGGTGTCACTCCTAGAGACAGAGGTACTGTCTGGAGCAAGGCTGTTGGCAACGAGCTGTCATTGACAGAGGCCTCGTACGCCAATGCTCTCAAGCGCGCCCGCACACTACAATCGTCGGTCAACAACCTCCCAGAAGAAGAGCGCTCCAAGCACGCTGATGCAGGTTGGCTGGCTGCCATCTCTCGCGATGTCCCAACCGTCTTTCCTGAGCTCGGTATTTTCGGTCCTGGTGCACCCCTGCACTCTACTTTGGAAGATGTGCTTCTCGCCTACTCTGCCTACCGCAGTGATGTGGGCTATGTCTACGGAGTCCACACGATTGCAGGCCTTCTCGTGCTAAACATGAGTGCGTCAGCTGCCTTCATCGCTCTTGCAAACATGCTGAATCGGCCAATCGCTCTTGCCTTCCNNCTGATCAACGATCAAGCGACTGTGTCGCGTATCTACTCGACCGTTCTCTCCACACTCAAATACAAGATGCCTCGCTTACACGAGCACCTTACGAGCCCCGAGACTGGCTTCAAGGGCCCTGAAGAATGGCTGCACCCCTTCCTCGCTACCCTGGGCACGCAGATTCTCAGTCCTGACTCTTGCAGTCGTCTCTGGGATATTGCCGTCTTCGAAGGCGACAAGACGTTCATTCGCGCAGCTGTTGGCGTGCTGGCGTTGCTTGAGAGCAGACTCTACGGACCGAGAGAGGAACTTCTGTCTCTGATTGGCTGGGGCGCTCGTCCGCTGGACTTCGAGGAAGAACAAGTCATTGTTGCCATTCGCGAAGCTGGCAAGATCTCTCCTCACAACTCAACTCCTGATCTCAATAGCAACAAGCGATAGTGCGCTGATGCTCTCATCAAGAGACGAAGACTTCTGACACGAAAGAGGAGGCTGGTTCTTTCCCTACGGTAATGTGTTTTACGAAATGGCAAAAGGGTATCAAGGGGTGTTTTCCGATGTTTTGTTTGCGTTGCTATTGTCTGTTTTTCCTTATTAAACTTTCATGTTTATTCTTTTTTTCTCCTTTGATCCTGCTCCACAACCACTTCGCCAGAAATGGCTGGATGGGGCCAAAGGCAGATCACAACCTATCATTGCTCCCTTTCTCCTTTGTTGCTTATCATCACCATCATCATTCATCAGCACTACTGCGGCATCGTCACTTATTCTTTTTTGCTTTGTTGTTACTCATAAACGGTTGTTGTGTGGGTGGGGATCCGAAGAGTCGCGAATCTTCCTGGCTGGTTTTTTCTCTCCCATTGCCGGTAACTTGTAATGGACAGATGCGAGCTCTGGAGGAGCAAAAGACTGTGTATAACTTAGTTCTGTCTGCAAAGACGAATGAGACATTGTTCCCTTGAAGGCTTGAGCAGCCCATATGAAAGGTGAAACTGCACTAGTGGTGTATAGGCACGCTTTCACATGCATGCATGCAGTCAAAACACACCAACCTTCTAGGTTCGAATCTCCAAGCCTCGGATATACGATGATAAGAGTGTCTGCTTGCGCGTCCACAAAATCAAACGGGTACAACAGTATCCTTCTCAATGTCTCCGACAAGCTGCATAAGGATGTATCATAGTCTGGAGGCCGGAGCTCCTGACAATATTTTGGAAGCATCTTGGCGCACCTCTCGCGTGATTGCCTCTGCGCTCATGATGGACTTGACAAGACCAATTCCTGTGCCGGCGTAAGTGGTCAACCTCGCTTTCTCGCCCTCCCAGCCTTTATCTCCAGATGCCACTGCATCGTCATACAACTTTTTGTTGTCTTCGAAACTCACGCCGGCCTCGTGGTCTCGATAACTCGCATTCAGTACACCACGACCTCCGTAGCCTGCAGGCCATTCTGTGGTGCCGCGGAGTTGGTCATATACTGATGAACGGATTGTAGTGCTTCCTCCGTCGGAAGCACGAAGTACGGCATCTCGGTATCCTGAGGCGATGGTTGCTTCATTCGCAGCAAGATATCGTGTGCCCAAACAGACGCCTTGGGCACCCAAACAGATTGAAGCTGCTGCACCTCTTCCCTCGCTGATTCCACCAGCTGCCACGAAGAAAGGCAACGGTGTAGACGAAGAGGAGTCGCAGAACTCTGTCACAGCATCGATGGTCTCGGGTACCAAGGAGATGATGCCGGCACCTTGAGCTGCACCATGACCTCCAGCATCAGTGCCTTGAACTACCAGCACATCAGGACTTGCGAGTTTAGTAGCTTCCAGAGCTTCACGGACGCTGGTCACTTGAATCCAGATCTTTGTCTTGTTGCTCGAGGCCTTGCGTACACCATCTGCCCAGTCTTTAAGTTGGTTTGGATGTCTTGGAGCAAAGAGCCACACTGCAGCAGGAATATTTTCAGGTTTACTGAGGATGGCCAAGGTATCTGCCAGTGGAGCGCCCCAGATGAGGAAACCGACGCCTATAGGTAATACGCCAGTGTTTGTGGATAGTTTTGCTTTGTTTAGGATATCACGACTTTTGGAGAGTTCGGAGGATAGAGTGTTAATGTCGCTGCCTGCACCTATGAAACCAAGGCCACCGGCTATGGAAACTGCGGTTGCGAGGGATGCATTGGCTATCAGGCGCATCGGGGCGCAACTGACGAGTGGAGAGGTAGTCCATGGATACGCGGCAGTCAGAGAGGACGCCATATTGGCACTGTTTATATGAAGGATGATTGGCAAATGTAATCAAAACAGCCTCTCTTACCTTCTTGAAGTGCTCTGTCGTTGATCAGTCTACCGTGCCTCGGGAATGTCGATGCTTCTCCGCAAGTGCTGATGATGTCGGCGAGCGGGTTGGGTATTGACCGCCCGGCAGTCGCGATCGTCGACGCCGAGCTTCACTTGGTTGCGACTGAGAGATGTCAAGTAACACAAAATATCCCATACCAACGACTACTGCCATCACCCGCACATCTCTTACGCGTTAGCATACTTAATAGCGGGCATACTTATCAACACACGCGACAAAAAGACCTCTTCTCGAAGAGCCGACATACTCCTGTCCCGATAGCAGCTTCCCTGTGCTACTGCAAACATGAACGCACCAGACAGGTATGCGCCGCTCTTTCCTGTTCTTCGTTCCTTCCCTTGTTTTGAAGAAACTACGCTGTTTCTTGCCGGGTCACTCCTTCTCTGTTTCTTGCCTTCACTTTGTTACTCCCTGGTCGCATTTCCTTAAAATGGCTCCTTCACAAGTTCTTTTTGTCGCAATCGCAACCACCATCTACCATTTGGTGATTAAGAGTCTTGGTTGTTTGCACACATAACTACACACTGTTACGTTGTTCAAGATGGCTCCCGACGATTACCATTTCATGGGCACACCCTACACCACCCTTCGCGTTCACAAGCCAGACCACGGCGACGTCGCTAACGATGTGCCCCCAAGATTCGAACTCTTCCTCCTCGGCGACGGCGAGAAGAAAGTAACCTGGGCTCCCGAGACCCGTAAGCAACCACCTTCCCTATCCTCGCCTTTCTTTCTATCTCTGACCGTCTGCCTTTCACAGGTGNTCCCCGACGCAGCCGTCTTCACCTTCAACAAGGAAGACCACACCCTCGCCAACCTCCTCCGCGCCAAACTCGCAAAGTCACCAAACATTTTGTTCTCCGCTTACAAAGTCCCTCACCCTCTGTTCGCAACCTTTGAATTGCGTGTTCAGACCGATGGATCGCTTACACCCAAGGACGCCGTGATCAGAGCTTGTGGAGACTTGATTCAAGAGCTGCAGAGATTGGACCAGGAATTCACAAAGGAGTGGGAGCTCAAGAAGATTGCCGGTCAAGGTCGCGATGGACTTTGAGATTGCATTGGAAGACTAAACTGCAACAATCAAAAGCAGACAAAAGAGGGAACTGAGGAATGAGCGCTGATGGTTGCGCTCTGAGCATGGCAAAATGGAGTTATGGGCGTTCTTTGCCGCAAACAAGAAGGACAACGGAGGGAAGCACTTTACGCACTTATGCATGGCACAGACGAGAAAGTCTGTGTTTGGACCTTCAATTACACAAGGAGGCCATTGGACCCGACGAGGTATTATTCTTATCCTTGCTCACATCACAAAAAGATACCCACGACACAAATATCAAGAATCTTGCAACGATCACTGTAACATTGTAGAGCAGAGCGTCACCAGCTGCTACCAATTGCAGTGAGTCAAGGTGAAAATCGCTTACATAAGACTTGGTTTCAACGTCACATGTATGAGACAAGGATAGGGAGAGGAAGAGTGATCTCGATAATAGAAGGTTAATCTATTCTTATAGAAGAGCAAGTGGGTGAATTCTGGTCATTCACGAGCTGGTAAGTCATCCTTACTGAGAGAGCTGCAGCAAGACTGACAGTAAATAAGTCATCTTTGCCAAAGGTCAAAAGCTCAAGGAGCATGAATCGATGTTTGGACATCCGTCAATGATCTCACTTCTCATCGCTCTCCAAGTCCGAAGCCCAAGAAGGGGACCAGCTGGTTTGAGTCCAGTCAGAGTCATTTCCGTCATCCTCGCTGTCCTCTTCCTTCTTGCCGACAGGAGGCTTTGCATTCTCAAGATCGCGTGCAGCCTTTCTGGCCTTCTTGGCTGCCTTCTTTGCCTTCTTCTTTGCAGCTGCTGCATCGATCGCAGCCTGCTCTACATCTTCTGAGTTCGAATTGTCGTTGAGCTTGACGCCGCCAGCATTGTCATTGTCTTCCATGGCCATGGATGCTTGTTGTTCGGATTGCTTGGCGGTTCTCTTCTTACCAACAACCTCCCAGGCACTGGGCTGCTGGTTGGAAGTCTTCTCGGCATCGGGGGTTGATTCAGGCTTGCGTTTCAAAGCACCACCGCTGCCCCAAGCATACACCAGGACAGGGTCTTCACGCTTGATGGGGTAGCGTTGCTGGTGTCTGGCAGCTTCTTCGGCAGTGATACCACTGCAGATGGTGTTTAGCATATGTTCATGACAAGAGTTTGGCAACACTTACTCCATTGCACGCAGTTCGACAAGAACCTTGGGGGCAAGACGCTTGATTTCCTTGGAACGAAGATTGAGCTTGAGGGCGACGATCCACTTCATCATCAGGTCAACATCGAGATCTTCGGCGCCTGGGAGGTTGGGTTCAGCGTTGAGGTGGCATGCGACGCTCTCGACGGTGATGCTGTCTTTGGGGCCGGAGAACAACGGAAAAGTCATGTTGATGATTTTCTGGTAGCACGTCGATCGTCGGATGGGTGGTGTTGATGGTGTGATGACCCCGAGATTCTGAGGTTGGACGATTGATTCTGCTTGGAGCAAGAGATTTGTGTGAGAGAAGGATTGTTGGAAGGTGTTGCAAGGACCTCCGAGAGTCGTTTGTGTTGGGCAGGAACAGAATCAGTGAAAGAGGGTCGTGGCTCCGGATCCTTCTGGTGTTGTTTGACCGCGAATGGAACAAACCTAGAAGGCGCGATGGGTCAAAGAAGAAAGAGCTGGCTGGAACACACATTTGCTAATTGATATGTCACTTGTCCCCTTCTCAATTATAGTTGTCTCGGTCAGAACTTCATAAAATACTGTTCGTTCGTGAACAATGAAAGACACAGGTCTATTGTATAGCATCAGCATAATGCCTCATCGGTTTCGACCTTCCGTTGGCAATCATTCCCCGTCGTTTTAAGCCTTTCCATCAGTCTTCTTCGCTGCAGCAGGTCGAACCATAGCCATGAACTCATGCGGCGGATCATCCTTCGCTGTCGGCGCGTACTTTACAACATCGAAATCCATAAACTCCCTATCCTCGAATCCATACCTAGCGTATAACGGCCTGCCCACTTTGGTAGCTTCCAGGTAAGCCTGTATTCCACAGCGATCTGCAATCGCCAAACCTTCATCCAAGAGCAAAGACCCGACACCCNNCCTGCGCTGGTAGGCAGGGTCTATGGCGAGCACTTTGAGATACAGATACGGCTCCAGGCCGATCCATTTCTTCTTACTGGTCGTCATGGCTGCGCCCATGGCATCGAGCAAAGCGCCATTGGCACCTGGAGCATGGGTACTAGGACCTTCCTCTGCCGCTTCTTGATCAATCTGCTCTTGTGTACGTGCAGAGGGCTGCAGCTGCCAAATCGCGATACCGACCACCTTCTTTGCATCCTTCTTCTCCTCCTCACTCAGTTCAACCTCTGCTTTGTGTTCCCAAGCCTCAGGAAACACGAGGTCAGAAGGGTCAGCAGGGGTGTCCGTGTCATAAGCCACGAAGGTGCGTTGGCCAGCTTGAGAATCCGAGGTGCTCATCTTGGTCTTCAGACCATTGAGAGTTTCGCTGAAGTTGTGAATAAGATCTTCGTCCGAGAGGCCATTGGGAAAGATGTGAGGTCGTAAGCCAGAAGAGAAAGCGCCACTGAATATACGTTCGCGAGCCGGAAGGTCCGATGGTCGAACCTGGCGGATTTGAATGGGCATGTTTGCTAAGAGTCTTTTGTGTGTTGCAACTTCGCTGATTGTTGTTGGAGACACCGCAGCGTGCTCGAAGTTCTGGAGTTTATAGCCTGTTTCCTCGAATATCTAGACAATTTCTGGATGTTTCTGAGAACCCAGATTTGATATTCAAGGTAGCTTTGGATTCCGAACGAGATCCAGATGTCGAAGAATCAAAAATGAGTAATGACTTTGCTATGCCTCCGAAACAATAAAAGCCTGAAATTTATCCTCGTGTTGCGGTTCACAAGTACATTATACAAGCAGAAAAATGAGTCACGAAAAGCAGAGATATCGTTGCCTTGTAATCACACAGATGAGGGGGATGAGGTTGGCCGCTTCTTCTCGCCTACACTTGCCGCATACAGTCCTATCAGCCACGATTCAGCATAAAACGTCACCTTCCTATTGCGTGCACCGCAGTGCTGGACAAGAGTTGCATGCAAAAGCTCTTTCTCTTGGTCCACGGTATCAAGGACATTGAAAGCACAAAGTTATCTGATAAGTTGAGTTGGAAATATCGTTGATTCATCGCTGTCTGAATTGTGCCTGTATAATACAAAAAAAGCTGTTTATTGGGGACAAAGGACTTGGATGCCAAAGGAAAGAACAAAGAAAGCGTCTGGCTGTCATGTATGAAACTTGAGGACAAGAAAAACAAATTTGCCTAAATGAAAGAGAAAAAAAAGGTTGTTACAATGTGAAATGCCACCAAAGAAACCATCTCATGAACGAAAATACGAAAACGCCTCGCCAATGGAATGAGATGTTCATCAAGAACAATGCCGCTTTTGAGTGAGAAGGATGACCACCAATCGCTCATGTAAACATCTTCTACCTCAGAGGGTAGCAAGAAGACTCCTTAGAAAATATGATGAACGAGAATCGAATGTGAAAAAGGAGCCGGTCCAGTATGATGTATGGTAACAATGGTGAAAAGAAATATGCAGAAAAGACGACGTTAACGTGTGAGAAGCAAGTCAAAAGGCTGACGCGATCTCAGTAATATGCACGGGTATCCTTCAGACAGCGATGTGGATCAGGACGTCCAATATACCCTGGTCTGGGCTTGACTGGTGTTGGTCTCTTGGGTGGTTGGTGATCGCGAAAGAAGTCGGGCTGGAAGCAGCCCTTGCGCTGGCCCCTCGACGACCAGACAATGCGCCGTCCTTGTGGATGCACCTGCCCATGCAACCAATAAGGTATCCAGGTCGGTCTTCTGACAGAATCTTCCTAAGATTCTTGCGAGAGGATCACAAAGTGTTGTTCCCAAATCCATCCAAGTGAATTGGTTGGATCGTCCTGGTTCTTTGCGAGCCAAAGTTCACCCTTNTGTGCGACGACGTCAAACACTTCGCCTTCGACGTAGGTCAAGTACGGGTAACCTGCTTCGCGTCTGGCTCGATCAATGTTGAACTCGAAAAGACTAGCAGCCACGAACATGACAGGCGTATCCATGGGTGCATGCTGCGGTGACATTGGACCAGGACTAACAGGAGCATCAGACATAGGCATAGCCGAATTAAACATTCCAGAAAAGCGCGGTTCTTGTTGTTGCTGGGTTTGCGAGCTCACCGCAGAGCCTGGGCGTACACTAGGGCTCCGCTTTGCAGTGTCCAAGCTCATGCGCGAAGACATGCTCTTCAGATCTGCAGGACGCTGGGCAGTTGAAGGTCTGCTGGCAGAGAACGAAGCTTTGGGTACGATGCTAGGCATACGAGATGGGGGAAGACTGCTGTTCTGGTTCGCACCCACACTAGGAGCGCGGCCGCGAGTAGACAGGGACGAGCTCGATCGCATCCTACCGTAATAGCCGGGCTGACCTGAATCAGGCAATACTGGAGATGCCATCGCTGAATTGAAAGACTTGTTGAAGTCAGTAGGAGTGAATAGTGGCTGGTTTTCGCTGCCAATAGACATGGTTCTATGACCGTTCGGCAGAATCGAAGGACGTCGTGTAGAAGCTTGAGAGGAGACGGTTTCATCGCCAACCAGAGTGGTCTGTGGTGACAGGAAGTTGAAAGTGTCGGCAAGCAATGCGCCATTACAGACACCAAGCGACAACACCTGAGAGTGAACAAACTCGTACTCTTCAACGAACTCCGGCTCGATTTCGGTATAACGGGCGTAGGCGAAGTCAACAACAGGGGCGAGCTTCTCCTTCCACAACCACCACCATTGTGACTGGAGGTAGACATGAGTATTCAGACACGCTCTCACCAATTCTGACTGCAGCGTGTAGAGTCGGGGCAGATCAAGTTTGAGTTGCTCGTTGAGCGCTTCGTAGACTTCTGCGGCTTCGGCGGTTTTGGCATCAGGCTTCTGGCCTTTNTGCTGCATCGCTTGAAGGCGGGCATAATCTGCGACGCGCTTCTTGCGCTTCGCTATCAGATGTTGAGGACCAGTATAGAGCTTCAGACACTCGAGCATCGGATTGACGACGTGTGCCTGCACACGGGCCTTGTGATCTGGCAGGGCGACGGTACAGAGTTCGTTGATGGCCAGAATGAATTTGCGGAACTTGCTCTCGATCTCGGGGCAGTTGTTCGTGTCGCACTCGACGTACTTTTGCAGCGCATCGGCAAATCTCATAAAGTGAGCGACAGGCTTCTCAAGCTCTTCCAGAGTGTGCTGGATGTCTCGCATGCAGATTTGAAGCTTGAGATAGTGACCATTGAGCGCTTGCACTGCCTGATCGAACTCAGGATCCTTGTGGGCTTCCTCTGCTCCAACACGGTCCTTGACAGTATCCTTCTTTGCGAGGAAAGTTGCCAGAGCACTGCGGGCATTGGACTTAGCACGTTTCCTGTGCACTTCTTGGACATATTCCGAACGCTTTTTGGATTCGTTGATTCTCTTGCAAACTGCAAGGATACCCTCAAGCGAGTGATTCAACGCCTTTCGGTCNGGATGGTTCTCGGGCGTGCGCCCGACCAAATCTCCAAGAAGGAGACCATACTTGAGGATGCGTTGCGTGGGCTTTACCAACAATGAGTCCAAGTTCCAAGCACCAGTGATGTCGCTCGCCATCTTCTGACACTCCGTAAGCCAAGAGGTTACAAGGGGCTCTGATTGGATTCTCTTCAGACAATTGTTGGCGTTCTCGTGGTTCTTCAAATACACCTCATAGACGTGCTCCATGCGAGCCATGTGTTTGGCAAAGACGGCGCCAATTGTGGTCAATCGGTCCTTGTCATCGTCTATGACCACGCTTGATGAATTGCCGTCGCTGTTCGAAGTCGAAAAGCTGCCCCTCTTAGGTTGCCAGCGAGAAGACTTGGGAGGAACATAGATAGGTGCGGCAGCCTTGCGCAGCGCATCGTAGAATTCAAGTGAGAACTTCTCGACCTGATCGACGTTGCCGAAAAGGGTCTTTCTGTCCTCCACAGATATGATGTCGCCTACAGTCGCCTTGTAGATATCCTCGATGATCTTCATATCTTGATGATGAGAGTACTCGGTGTCTATGACCTCTTGAACAATATGCCTGCGTTTGGTAAGGCGCTCAGTCTCGGGATTGGGAGATGGAGGCATTGTTGAAGGAGGCGGGCCATAGTCAACCGACGGTCGAACAGAGGATGATTGGAACGAAGACATCGATTGTGAGGGAGGCAAGGGCACCATCTCAGGCTTCATTGACTCCATCGATGGGCGTGCAGGTGTTGAGAAGTTCCTGTGGCGTTCATCTTGTGTTCTCGATCGCGCTGAGACTGGGCTTGCCGGGTGACTTGTAAACGTAGGCCCAGGAGAAGCGTCTGTGAGAATGACCTCGAACGGCAGCTCTTGTGCATTTGCATTTGCATTCACATTTGCAGGTGGAGGTGGTGGAGGGGTGTGTTCTGGCAATGGTGGTTGAGGTCTTGCGGTGTCTGCGGAAGAATTGGACATGGTGAGTCCAAGTCCTGTACCCATCGGTATCTCTGGAAGCCGAAGTCTGTCTGAAGATCTGCTGTTACGAGATGAAGGCAATGTCTGGCTCAGTGACGCCATCGAAAGTTGACCAGTACTTGATCGAGGCGAGTATCCATAATCCTTGGGTGGAGGTGGAGGACGATAGTCATCATCATCCTCGTTGACTGCGCCAGATGTAGTGTCGGGCAGAGCTGGGGTGCTAGTGCCCATATGTTCTGAAGCGGGCGTGCCAAAGTCGTATTGAGATGCAGGAGTGTTGACCATAACGCTAGAAGGAGAGAAAGACTGCAAGTAAGAAGTGTCGTTGAGAGCATCCTGAGAAGCTCTAGGAAGGCTCGCAGCAGACCGTCTGTAGGTGGTGCTGTAAACAATCGCAGTGCCGCGAATCTCTTCTTCTGGCGTCTCCATGTTTGTGCGATCAGAGGGGTTGTATGAATTGGGCGACAGATAATCGGTCACCGACTTTCTTGGTTGAGGAGAACCAGCCTGCTCTCGCAGTATGCTGTCCAGAAGGAATCCGACAGAATCTGCATCGTTGGCTTCAGCCTTGGAAAGACTGGGNGAAAGCGGCACGACATGTTGCTGAAAGTCGTAGAGCATCTCAGGCGATACAGAGCCGACCTCCTGATACTGGCTGGTGAGACGGTCCACGGCCTCACGGGCTTGGCCATGTTCGTTCCAGTCTGGGATAATGGCCAGCGCTGAAGCTCTGCCCGCACGCTTCGACTGACGTGGAGTCTTGTCTTCGTCAGGAATTAGGTTTGTCGAGGTTGTGGCTCTGACAAAGTCCGATTTCCTGGGTGTCTCAGGGTCCGCTTCTTCCAAATGTGTGACGTGCGGCAGTTGACCAATCCAGGGTGAAGAAAGTCCAACCTGAGCAACGTCGCTAGCAAAGCTGTCTTCATCCGAATCAGGAATGTGATAAGACACAGGAGCGCGGTGACTGAGGGGTGACGGGGAAGACTCGGACTGTCCAGAAGCGTGATAAGGTGCTGGGGAAGACGGCAAGTCAGAAGACCAGTCCTCTGCCTGCGTTGCAGGTACAACATCGTCTTGAAGCACGATGTGTATCGAAGCACGATCTCCATTTTCCGAAGGGGTAAATGAGGAGCCTTCTTCGAAATCTGTATGCGAGGCGCTCGATACGCTTCTCTCCCGCATTTTCATAACCTGGCTGAGAAGCGTTCCTGGTGCCTCTGCCATATGTTCTCCTGCCAAAGATTCATCACAACTATCCGCCACAGCCTCCTCTTCGTACTCGACCTTGTCGACGGACTGGTCTGGCGGACTGGAGTTCACCTCAGAGAAGCCATGACCTTCAGCACGCTTAGCTGAGAGTGGAGAATCCTCGTAGTCAATGAATGCGCCAGGAATGTTGCGTGGTGTGGTTGGAGACAATAGACCGGAGGTTTCTGACAGGTCAGGATCGGTGTGATCAGCTTCAGTCTGTTCAGTGTCGGTGAATTCAACGTCTGTATGCTCGAAGGAAGAGTCCATATCGCGGCCGTTGCCGCTGTGGTCTCCTCGATCGTCACTAGCCGTGTCATTGACGTTGCTTCCACGTCTTGATTCGCTACCACTCAGACTGCCCCTTCCAGATGCTTCGACCGAATTGTCGCTAAAGGCACGTTGTATCTTCTCCTTTCGCGCAGCCAGATTGATATTGTCCAGTTCCGGTATCTTCTTCTTTCTAGTTTTCGCGGGGTCGCTATTCTGCAAGGCAAGCGAAGACTCAAAACGCTGGCCAGAACGGGCACGCGAAGCGGTTGTCGAGGCGGAAGAAACGGGAGGCCTAGGACGTGAACTTCTTAGCGGAGGAGACTTTAGAGGAGGGGGTGCATTGATAAAGGCTTTTAGACTATTGCCTACGGATGCCTGTCGCTGGCGCATAGAAGAATCGTACCGTGTGTTACCGAGAGTAGGCAGGCCTAGAAGATTCGAGCCGATAGAAGAAGCACGTTGAGACGATATATGACGAGAACGAGGCGATGTGGGAGCAGGGAAATGATTGACTGACTGGCCCATCTGTGAAATGTGGCGTAAGGTGGTGGGCGAAAGAGGCTCCACGCTGGCGGAACGTCTGGAACTGCTGACAGGGATCCGCGAAGGACTGATCAACGAAGTCGAGGCATTGCGTGGCAGCGAACGATAGGAAATGGGGTGGATCGACAGAGCAGAATCGGCTTCAGGTCCGACGAANTCGCTGCGCACACGCCTGTGGCCAGTACCAGGACGTGAGCGACTTGAGTGTAGAGGAGTGGGTAGATGGTATTCGGCATTGGAAAGCGATCGCTTGTGGAGTGTCGGAGAGTGTGCCGAGGAGGAGCTCAAGCTACCATCAGAACCTCGACGGGGTGCTATAGAGAAGAGGCTGTCGTGAGCCGCGTCATGCGGAGCATAGTTTCGGGTTCTGAGTTGGTCCGAAGAAAGTGAGGCGGGCGGGCGGATCTTGCTACGGCGAGTGGGACTCTTCAAGGGCGAGATAGTGTCTTGCGGAGTGGCAGAGCGGGTTCGAGAAGAGGAAGCGGTGCGGTTTCTAGTAGGCGAGCGTGGTGGGCGCTGCAGACGAGAGCGTGGAACAGCTCGTGGGGGCTGTGGGGGCTGTATGGGTTGTTGGTCGTTGGTGGACTGCTGGTTGAAACGATTGACCAAATCTTTGATAGATCGTTGGGATGTAGCGGTGGAAAGCGAGCGCGGCGCATCAAGACGGGCAGAAGTTGTCGCAGCTGCGACAGGGTTGGATGCCGCACGTGTGGTTTCGGACGGCGGACGATCCATAGCGTCGTGGTTTGAGATAGTTGGCCGGGGCAGTAACGGGGGCAGTTGCTATAGCGGTGCCGGGTGCATTGCTTTCTGCTCAGCGGATGCTCATGGCAGGATGGCAGCACAAGAAGCGTGTGCAGACGTGTGCGTGGTCGTGTGCGGTGGATAAGAAGGGGTTTGTTTGCTCTGGCGTTGCGTTTGTAAAGCCTTCACGGCCTGCTAGACGATGATGTAGTCGACCGCGTGGGCGGCGTCGCTCGCGTTTGCGTTGGTAGGTAGGCGGAGGGCTGGTGTTTGGTGCTTCTGGTCCCTTGATCTGCTCGGTGGTCGTCGGCTTGGAGTCCAAGTCGTCGGAGGTTGCACGACGGCGGTCGTCAGTCGTCCGGCTCTAGACGAATTACAGAAGGGAANNAGAACGGCTGCTCTTGCCTGATGCCAGCGCACTTGCCTTTACTCTGTCACCACAAACGGCTGCTTGGCCGCCCCGAACANNAGCCTGGGAACTACCGCCCATGCCATCCCATCCAGAGGCTGTCCACCCGTGCGCCCCCAGTGCTGTCATCTATCAAAGACAATCAATTTTCATTTCCTGCTACCATCCATGACTGNNCACCCGAGACATCTTGGACCACTGCTCCTACCTCCGTCCATATCTGCAACTTGACCAACTGCCTCTACCGNNTCTTGGTCCATCTCAAGCATTCGGCTTTCACCCCGTCTGTTACAACGTCCGCGTTTCACTTCCTCTACCAACTCTGTCCTGTTTGCTCCCCCGTCTCGGGTAACCCTGNGACCCTTAGGCCTTGTGCAACTCAAACGACCATTTGCTCGTGCTAGCTTGTTTTCTGACCTTCTTTCTTGTTTTTGATACATATCGTGTGGCAAGCGTGTTTCCTCTGTACCACGGTGGCTTCGACCAAAATCTCGTTTGCTCCAAGCTGAACACTTGACTGTCGACTTTGATGACTCGAACTCAAAATGTTTAACGTTTCTATAGTCCCTGCGGCAAGCCACTAGTGTTGGAGACGAGCCTGATGCTTGGAGGGAACACTCGCCTCGGTCCGCTGTCGGGAATTCCATCCCCAGTCTGTCTTGGAACACTGCATGTTTTGGACACCTATTTCATTGTTCAAAATAAAGCACCGATGCAATGTGTATAGAATTGAGTGTCTGGATCAGAGCTGTTCCGTCAACTTCTACTCGAGATACCTGATCGACTCTAGAAATCGCCATCCTGCTCGCCTTGAGCCTCCTGCATACATCATTTCTTTTCTGCGCCACTAGCTTCTCCAGCTTCCATCAATTTCAACTCGTTCTCGATCTTTCTGTGCGCGAATGTAAAGCGTGGGTACAGGAATGGGCGAAGATCGTAGCGGTTGTCGTCAGGTGCATATTGCTCGGCATAATATGCTGGTGTGATGGTCGTCATCTTGTGCCTGTTCACAGCGTAGTAATACATGAAGTCGCGGACCTTCTTGTACACCTCACGTGGAGTGTGCTGGTCTTGCCAGTCTACACAGAGCTTTTCCCACATTGAGTAGACACCGAACTTGCGGACCTTTCTGAGGTAACCGTAAACCGACAGTTCTTTGTATGTCATTCCCATGTCGACTTCGTCGGACTGGACGTAGTCGCTTGTGATAGGTTCCAGCTCAGCCGTGGGAGTCGCGTCAATGAACTCTTGCAGAATCGGCAGCTCGAATGCATGTTCTGCCCATGCTATGAAGCGAATCAAGTCTGTCTTGCTGATGCCACCGATAGGGTTGATGTCTGCGCTGCTGCAGTCGTACTTGGTGAGGTAACCACGAAGCGCTTCGTCCACATTGGCTGATCCGAGAACCAACAAGCCCCCTGTACGTCCCTGAGTGGTTGGTAGAAGCTGCCCAAATGCGTACGAAAGAATCATTCTCGTACGGCTCTGGAAGTTCTGTAGTGCAAGGTTTTCCGCCTGACTTCCTCCATGGACTTTGAACTTGGGTTCGAAATTGAGAGTGGTAGATACAAGGTGTTTGACGGCATTGAAAACTTCGTCGATGTTGCAGTCAATGTGGTGGGCACCTATTGCTTTGGCGAGTTTCTCAGCACGACTACGGGTCTCCTTGCTGGATTGCTCCTTCATGCCCATGAAGGCAGAAGAGAACACTCTACCGCAGAAGTCCTGAGCAGACATCTTGGTCACATCGTCGTTAGAACAGAGACGGGATGCGTCTCTAATGACCTGTTCATCGCCTTCCTTGATAGCTGCTACGACCAGCCTGCACATGGAAAATACGATGGTTGCAGTTGCACAAGAATCAATGCCACCACTGAGAGGTACGAAGTAGCCCGCTGCGCCAGATCTTCGCAAATAGTCCCAGAGCCAACAAGCAGGGCCAAGAGCAATCTCTTCTTCTGGCTTGTGATAGCGAGGTTCGATCGTCTTTGCGATGCGAAGATTGAGGTTGGATTGGCTCTTCTTTGTCATGGCGAAGTCGATCTTGACGCGCTCAAACTCGTGGGCCTTCATGGCTTGCATTCCTCTGCTGCGAGATTGGCGTGCAGACCAGATGTCATCAAGGTCGACAGTAGATGTGATGACTTCGACGTCACGGAGAGAGAACTGACTGCCCTGAGCGACCGTCTGTCCGTTGATAGCGATAAGGGAGCAACCATCATAGTACAAGCGATCGCCATCGCAGCCTCTCTGATTCGAATACATGTAGACTCCGCCTGACTTGGAGGCATTTGTGATAAGGTTGATGCGTGTATCAAGCTTACGCAGTTCATGATGAGAACCGCTTGAGTTGAGGATGATCTCGGCGCCATTGAGAGAATACTGGATATGAGGCGAGTCGGGTGTCCATAGCTCCTCGCAGAGTTCAGAAGCGAACGTAGCATCCAAGGTTTGGAAGATGATGTCTCCAATAGGCACTTCAGTCTGTCCAGTGATTTCTTGAATCTCGAGCGGCAACGTATATGTGTCGACACGGTATCTGGTCCAGGGAGTAAAGTAACGCATCTCTCGGTAGTTGCCATCGTTGCAGAGGTCAATCTTGGGTCTAATAGCCAGAATTTTACCGTTCAATGCAAGCACTCTGGCATTGTGAGGAACATCGTTGTGACGAACGGGCAGACCCAGATCGATGATGATGTCCTGGGCTTCTGCAGATTTGATGATCTCGGTCGCAACTTCCCAGGAATGCGAGAAAGTATCAAGCTCCTGGAAGTGATCAAGCAAGCCGTAACCTGGGATGCAGAGCTCAGGAGTGAGTATCAACTTGGAGCCCGCTGCCTTGGCCTGGCGGATAGCTTCTAGAATGCGATTACGGTTGCCATCGAAATCGAGTGCCCACTGATTCAGTTGACAAGTCGATATGGTAGCCAAGCGACCCATGTTGGAGTTGTTATGTGTTGTGTAAAGCGACAAGAGTTGCTCGCGATCGGATAGCTTTGTTCAAGTTGTGACTCTTGACGTTGTAATCTACTCTGTTAATAAAGCCACAAATTTCACGTCATCCCATCTGTCGCACGCAAAAAAATCACAATATTTTTGTTCACTTAAAGATACACTCTTCGAGCAGTATTATTTCACATCACTATCTGATCAAAGCTTCGCACAGTCAACAACTATTGTTTAAGAGCGTCAGGCTAAATGGCCTTTCGCTTTGTGCCTCTTGAAGTGCGAGGGTCATTGACCGGATATACCACCATGTACTCCGGCTTGGCTCGAGAACACCCGACAAATAATTGCAGATCAGAAAACCAAAGAGGCATGCTCCTCGGAGCGTGATCCTGTTATCATGCCAAGAAGCTCCTAGCCATAGGTATCGGTGCCAATGTGGTAAAGACCGCGGCGAAGGCGAGAGTGTCTGAATGCTGTCGCGGCTTTTCGAAAGCGCGACGAAGGCTGGGAGGTTAAATCGGCTAGAGTGGTCGAAATATGTGTCACTTGCATGCTTCAAACCTTACCGATGCATCAAGTTGACAGAGCCGTTTCAGCCCACCAATTTTTCTACAGGTGGTGGAAGTTGGCGTGCAGCGCTTGCATAAAAGCGACAGCTGTGCAACATGATGCGCAACAAAAGGCTTGACCTCGGTCACTTACTGGATGTCACACAAGAGGATCGGATGAATAGAACCGATCAGAAAAGTAGAGCTCAGAGCTCTGAGCCGCAGATACCAGTAACTGCCCCGCGTATGCAAGTAAGTTGGACAGTGCTAGGCAACTTTGCGCGATAAAGGATGCCAAGTTCAGGACCGAGGCGCAGATCAATTGGCGAAGAAGCAGGATAAAGTTCATGCAAGGCCGAGCGGGATAGATGGTTAGATGGCCGGGGTGTCACGTCGTCGAGCTATCAGAGACAGTCGTGTTAGACTGGTTGATCTGAATGCTCATATTATTGCGATAGCGATGAAAGGGGGAGGCCGGTGACGGCGAACAGTTTCATTACAAGAGCTAGAGATGGCAAAGAGTCCAAGACAGGTAGAAAAAATGAGGGCGGAGATGAGAATAGATGAGGTTTAGGTTAGCGTGATGGTGGTTGCCACGGGCCGGCAAGAAACAGCGCGCGCGGCATCCACGCCGCCGGATTGTTCCTGCCCTCTTGCTGTATTTATGTCTGTTGGCCCCAGCGACCATTCTCTTCCTTCCTCTCCGTCCCAATTGACTCTCCATTGCATTTCTGCATCTGCAAAAGACGACAGCAAAACATCGACTCTTAATCAATCACCAAGTAAGAATCCCTTGATCCGAGCGCTTGCACATCACCCATGTCGGTTACATTACTCGCATGGACGCGCAATCCTTCAGGTGCCCCCCAGTCCCCCAGAGCTGTCGCATCTAACGCTTGAGCCTGCGTAGATCTTTTGTTGCAAACATGCTCTACTCCACCATCTTCTTCGCCGCCTCGGCCTTCACTGGCCTCGCCGCCGCCCAGCAGACTGGCAACTACACCATTGACCCTAACTCCGTCGATGCCACCACCAGAGCCGATTGGTGCCGTGCCGAATTCAACACCTGCAATGTTCTCTGTGGTGGTAGCGGATTCAAGGCCAACACTTGCGACCAGGTCAGTACCATCTTGTCTGCAGTTCCGAGCATAGTGCTGACTTTGCCTGTAGNNAACGCTCTCACCTATAGCTGCGTCTGCAACAACGGCCTCACCCCCAACATGGCCGAGTACGGAAGCACACTCCCCACCTATGAGTGCGAGGCGTACAAGGGCCAGTGTTATTCAAACGGTGCCGGCTCCCAGTCCGCCCAGAAGGTGTGCGACCAGATCACTTGCGCCAGCCAGAGTGCCTCCAACCTTGTCACTTCGTCTGCCTCGGCCACGAGCTCGAGCTCCGCTTCGTCCAGCGGTTCCGGCGCCGCTGCCAGCACTACTTCGGCTATGGCTAGTGGCTCTCAGACCGCAGCCTCCAGCGCTGCCTCGGCCACCCACACTGGTGCTGCCAACGCTCTCAGCATCGGCAATGGCGCTCTTGCTGGCTCCCTGTTCGGTGTCCTCGCCTACGCTCTGTAAACAGGTCCAGTAACCAGCCTTGACATGGACTGCGCGACAGCAATGGATACCCCGATGAGTAGTAATCACGGCACATTATACGAATGGTACCGGGCATGAGAGCAGGCGTTTTTAATCACCATTACCAGCGACGGAGTTGTTCTTTTGGGCTTTTATATTCTATGCATCTATAGCGATGCTTCTTGTTACTCAGTAGTTAATGATTCAATGAACAACATTGATCCGAACATGCAATTTACTCTTGCGATTGTTGTGATGAGATTTGTATCGTTGCAATATACACGGTCAAGCCAATCAGAGCACAGGGCAGCATGAAGCCGGGGAAGATGCTGGGCAGTGTCGCACAGGAAGTTGGAGCACGAGATAAGGGTGTCGGTGAGCATGTTCAGCAGGATGACTGTGGGATTGAACTTCGAATGCAATCGACTGTGTGTGTCGTATCAGAATAGATGATGATGAAGTGTATTCGGGCAATGAAGTCTGAATAAAGGCATCTAGATCAGACCCCTGCGGCGGCGATCTTGACCACCAGGTCGGCACGCTTGATCAACGCGAGTGACGTCTTGTGGAGAGCAGCGTGTCTGGTTGCGAAAAAGTTCCTAGGCCACGGCAAAAGCACTGAGAGCTTTGTGCTACTACGTATCAGCTAGTCCCAACGAACAGCTGTGAGGTCCACATGAGTGGGAATGCCAGAGATATTTATTGCAAGAGCCCGACTGTTCTGTTTGCGTCGCTCCTTCAGCACCTCTAATCACCGCTTCCCCAGCAATCTCGCCCTCTCTCCCTCTCCTCGCCCCCAACTTTGCGTCCTATTCTCCTACAACCACATTCCTACGACCACGAACCATGGCAACTCTCGGCGCATATCAAAAGAAGCACAAGGTCGCCATTGTCGGCTCTGGCAACTGGTACGTGAACAGAAGCTATCTTGACGCATTTACCCTCATAAGACTGACATGTACAGGGNGCACTACCATCGCCAAGGTTGTCGCAGAGAACACAAAAGCCAACAGCGACCTCTTTGAGCAGGATGTTCAGATGTGGGTTTACGAAGAGGAGGTGTCCATCCCGAAGGACTCGGATCACTACAAGGGCGACGACAAGCCCCAGAAGTTGACCCACATCATCAACGACATTCACGAGAATGTGAAGTACCTGCCAAAGGTTGCTCTTCCCAAGAACATCATCGCCAATTCCTCGCTCGAAGACACCGTCAAAGACGCCAGCATCCTCATCTTCAACCTACCTCACCAGTTCATTGAAAAGACCTGCGACACGTTGCAGGGCAAGATCCTGCCTTATGCTCGTGGTATCTCTTGCATCAAGGGTGTCGAAGTCTCGGACAAGGGCATTGAACTCTTTTCCGAGTGGATTGGCCGCAAGCTGAACATCTACTGCGGTGCTTTGTCAGGCGCCAACATTGCTACTGAGGTTGCTCTCGAGAAGTTTTCCGAAACCACTGTCGCATACGACCCTCCTACCATGGACAGCCAGCAGCCCACCCCCAAGGGCTCCCCTCGTTCTTCCGAGATCGACCTGTCTCAGCTGAGCGGCAAGCAAGATCAACACCAGAAGATCAAGCTTTACCCTCTGCCTACCGAGTATCCTCCTCTCAGTCACGACAACGTCAAGAAGATCTTCCACCGCCCCTACTTCCACGTTCGCATGGTCTCGGATGTTGCCGGTGTATCGCTCGGCGGTGCGCTCAAGAACATTGTTGCTCTGGGTGCTGGTTTCGTTGATGGTTTGGGCTGGGGAGACAACGCCAAGGCTGCCGTCATGCGTGTCGGTATCTTGGAACAGGTCAAGTTTGGCAAGATGTTCTTTGCCGACTCTGTCCGTACAGAGACATTCACAGAGGAAAGCTGTGGTGTAGCGGATTTGATTACCAGCTGCAGTGGTGGTCGCAACTTCCGTTGTGCCAAGATGAGCGTCGAACGTGGCATGACTATCAACGAGGTTGAAGAGCAAGAACTTAATGGACAAAAGTTGCAGGGAACCAGCACTGCGGCCGATGTCAACAACTTCCTGAAAAAGCAGGGGCTCGAGGACGAGTTCCCTCTCTTTACTGCCATCTACAGTAAGTCCAGCATCAGCATGCTACACTGTTGGTCTGACCACTGCTAACACAATGCAGATATCCTCCAAGGCAAGGACAAGGCGGAGAACATTCCGGAGCGCATTGAATCGAAAAAGTACCCATGAAGCGACGACCCTCTCATGTTATCTCACGACCAAGGTTGACTGGCTATTAGGAGTTATTCGGGATCAGCCAGAGCAAAACTATAGATTGTATTAGGTAATGTCCCTATGATGTATTAGAGCAAGCATTTGTATACAATTAGCAGGCATGGTGTTTAAGATGACCATGAATTAGTGTATGCATTCTAAAGCTGGGAGTTCCCGTCTAGGAGATACAAGGTTGTAGACGAAGTAGTCAGAGCTTGCACAAGCCGCCAAGCTCAATCGTTGGGCTCTTAAAATGTTATACCAGGTCTGACATCTCTGGTCAGTATGCAGCACAGCAGAGTAGAGACAGGGTTGCGCTTGAGCGGAAGCCTCGGCGACGGCTATCGCGACTTCCGAACCACCTTGGTATTACTGACATCATCCCGTGGTCAGTCGAAAAACAACAAAACGATGATGGACCACAATACTCAGCCAAGAGTCGATGATTAATCTGGATAGATAGGTTGTTCTGTCTACCTGCCTTTACTTCCAGTTTTCTACATCCTACGCCTAAGATTGTATTGTATAATGCTGGCACTAAGGAGTACCACTCTGTCGCGAACACTTGGTGTGACACGACAGCATGAGTCAACCGCTCCCGCCGCTGTCTTAAGAGGTCATGGCCAGGGTATCATCTCAAGAAGTACTAATGCCGGTCAATTGGCTTCAAGAACACAGACACGATTCCTCACAAGGGGCATTGAAAGTAGCAAAGGAGGTGTGTCATCGTCTCTACTTGTTGTCAGTGCAATCTTTTAACATTCAATTCCAGATCGTGAACGTGTTGTTGTACTAGGCTCCGGTGAGTGTCTATTGTATTGCTTGAATACCCGGACTGCACCTCATCTCTACTACANNGGCTGGGCTGGCTACACCCTCGCTCGAGATCTCGACCCCAAGAAATATCAAGTTGTCGTCGTATCACCTCGCTCCTATTTTGTCTTCACCCCTCTCCTCGCTTCAACCTCGACGGGTACCCTCGAATTCCGCACCGCTCTTGAGCCTGTCCGCTCTCGTCGCACCAAAGTAGAATTCTTCCAAGGCTGGGCTGATTCTGTGGACTTTGCAACCAAGACATTGAAAGTTGAAGAAGCTGTTGAGAACCCATGGCAGGCTATGGCTCTAACTGCTGATGGTCGCGAAGATCAGAATGCAGATCAAACAGAGAAAGAAAAGGGCGTCAAGGCGAAGAAGGGCAAAGTGTTTGAAATGAACTATGATAAGTTGGTTGTGTCAGTCGGGTGCTACTCTCAAACTTTTGGAACGCCTGGCGTCAAGGAAAATGCCTATTTCCTTAAAGATGTTGGTGATGCCAGAAAGATCCGCAACAGAATGCTTTCTTGTGAGTTTTTATCGAAAAGTAATCTGTTCTTAATATCACTGACCATATTACTACAGGCTNTCGAGACGGCTTCTCTACCAACCACTAGCGAAGCGATGAAAAAGCGGCTTCTCAACTTTGCCGTCGTGGGAGGTGGCCCAACTGGCATTGAGTTCTCCGCCGAGCTCCACGATCTCATCAAAGAAGACATGGCCAAAATCTACCCTGAACTCATGCAGTACTACAAGATCACTGTCTACGATGTTGCCGACAAGGTCCTCAGTATGTTCGACGACAAGCTCGCCAAATACGCTATCGAACGCTTCACCCGCGAAGGTATCGATGTAAAGACATCTCACCACGTCAAATCGCTTCGCAGAGGTACGCCTAAGCAACTCAAAGAGGACGGTGGTGACCAAGTAGTCAAGGATGACTCAAGCTGCTACACCCTGGACTTGCAAGAGGAAGGCGAAGTGGGCGTCGGTATGGTAGTCTGGAGCACTGGACTAATGATGAATCCCTTCATCTCAAAGTCCCTCGTAAGACCTTACGACATACCTATTTCCAGCGCTGCAGTGGAAACACCTTCAGATGCAAAGAGCTGGAACATTTCTACCCATCCACGCAGCGGAGGCATCATGACAAACGACCGTCTTCGCGTAATCATGCAACCCTCCACCCAAGCAAAAGAAGGCGAAAAGATCAGTGGCAGAGCAATCATAAACGATGTCTACGCTCTCGGCGACTGCGCAATCATGGAAAACTCGGCTTACCCAGCTACCGCTCAAGTAGCCAACCAAAAGGCTCGTTGGCTGGCCAAACAACTCAACCGCAACACCATCGACAACAACGCCTTTACCTACAAGGATTTGGGCGTAATGGCCTATGTAGGGAACTGGAACGCAATCATGCAATCGTCGGGTGGAGACGTGAGTGGTCGAGTTGCGTGGTTAATTTGGCGTGGAGCATACCTGGCAAAGAGTGTCAGCTGGCGAAACAGGATTCTGATCCCTACCTATTGGTTCGTCAACTGGATATTCGGCAGAGACATCTCGAGGTTCTGAGGATACGAATATAGAATAATAGGTACTCGTGGTCGAGGATAATTGGCTAGGTCGGGGCAGGGTGTCTCCCAAATCCACTTACCTAATGATTTCCGACCATCATATCTTAACGACTGTTTGCTCTCGAAACTGACTGAGACTTGCTTGGTATTCTACGTTTATCAAATATATACTTCACAGGACTTCTCACTCTGTGGTTTGAGGTTGTTATGTTGCTTTGAACTCTTGGGGCCAGTATCGATGTATCTAAGAACCGCCCCACATTGCCAACAATCCCAATCCAAGAAGAGTATCTTTCCTTTGTTTCGATATTCTTTGCTCAAGACTGCAGATACGCCTTTCTGGGCATATCAGCTTGGCTTGTCAAGACAGATTGAAGTGCTTGCGAGAGTTGATACCAAGCAAGTGCAACAGAACACACAGGGGTTTGTAGGGAAGAATCGGACAGCAATATCAATCAACGATAAGTTATACTACACTAGGCATCAGCTTCTGCTTCATCGTATTGCTACTTTAAGGGAAAGCATTCCAAGATTTCACGAATGATAGGACTGATATAGGCATTTTGAAAGTGAAGCCTCTTATCGAGGTAATGTATTTGTACAGTTGATCCATCTAAGGTAATGTTTCGTAAAAACATGCTACTCGAGTAGTTAATGAAATGATTACATTATAAAGTGCGTGCTTTTGTCTTTCGTTATGCTGAACGTGAAGTATAGAAAAAGTGTCCAACAACAATAATCTAATATGTATCAGAGACGATACGCTTAGCAGGCACGAACGTAGAGGCCGAGAGGGCTGGGGTTGTAGTCCTGGAAGAGTTCCAAATCGAGGCCGCCGGTGGAAGTAACCTCGAAGGAAACTCTGGTGCCAGCAGGGCAAGCATCCTGGCTGAGGGTGTGAGAAGAACCACGCTTGAGAGCATCGACAGAGCCGATCTGCTTGGCGACAGCAGGGGCGTTGGCGTAGGTGGTCGACTCGTTAGCAACACCGTTCAAGACAGCAATGGTGAAACCACCCTGGTCGTTGAAGGAGTAGCTGGAAGTCTCGAGCTGGTCAAGCTGGGGGAAGAGGAAGACGGTTGAGCAAGTCTTGCCAGCGTAGGAGGCAGGAATGTCAAAGTTGAAGATGGTGGAAACCTTGGAGTTGATAGTGGCGTTGTACTGGGTGCCGTAGGCCTTGTTAGGGTTGGCAGCATCGACAGGGACAATCAAGTGAGGGAATTGGTAAGCACCGTTGATGTCGGCAGGGCATCCAGAAGCAGCGGGAGTACCACTGGGAACAACGGCCGAGCCTGCAGCAGAAGTGACGCTAGGCTTAGCGGAGATGATAGAGGTCATGCCGGTGCTGGTGCAGTCCGAGACGGTGGAACCACAGTTGGTGACGGTGATCAAAGTGGTAGAGAAAATGGTGACGGTCTCGCCATCATCAGCAACGGAGGTAGCTGCCTTGGTGGTAACGGGCATGACGGTAGTTCCGGGAGCAGAGCTGGCAGAGCTGGCAGGAGAGCTAACAGCGGAGCTAGCAGAGCTAACAGCGGAGCTGCCAGCAGAGCCAACGGGAAGAGAAGCAATCACTGAGCTAGCAGCGGACGAGGCGGATGAGACAGCGGAAGAGACCGAGGGAGCAACCGAGGCGACTGAGGAAGCAACAGACGAGACCTTGCTGGAAACGACCGACGAAGGGACACCACCGGAGGGAACAGCGTTGGTGATCGAGAGGGTGGTGCTGGCAGCAGCGGATGTGGGCTTAGTGGCGCTGGCAACCGAGCTGGTAGGGGCGGCCGAGCTGCTGGTGGCGACGTTGGGGCATGAGAGATCATACTTGGGGGTCTCGCCAGATTGGAGGACACCAAAGTTGGGAGTGGCAGAGTCCTGGAGAATGTACCACCAGGTGGGGATGTTGCGGCTGAGCAAATCACAAGCAACAGACTTCCAGTAGGTCTCGGCGTTGTCAACGCTGGGAACGGCCTGGTTCTCGGTAGGACCGGAAGTAGGCCAGCCAGTCTCGGTGATCCAAATGGGCTTGCCATTGGCAACACCCTCGACAGCGTTGTACTTGTCGAAGAACAGAGAGTTGGCGTTAGAGACTGCGTTCGCCTCGGTGTTCTCGTAGTAAGGGTACTCATCGAGACCAATGAAATCGACAGCAGCGACAACGGCAGAGTTGCTCGAATTAACATATCCTGTCCAGGTGTCGACGTGGCCTACAGGTGCAGAACTAAGAGCAGTGCCGGCGATGGCAGATCTGACTTGACCAATGTAGTCGACAAGGACTTGAGGGGACTGGCCAGTACCAGCGTTGGAGGCAATACCAGCGGGGGTCTCGCGGTAGAGGTCCTCGCTACCAACTGAGATACCAACAACGAGATCGGCGAAAGCAGAGCCATACTGGCTGATGGCATTCTTGAGAGCAGTGAGCTCATTGTCGAAAACGTCCTGAGTCTCAGATGCCCAGAGACCAAGAAGAAGGGTGGTGTTGGTAGCAATGGCAGCGGGAATAGCACTGATAACAGTGTTGGCTGTACCATCCTGGATCATTGTGTAGAGACGGGCAGAGTTCCAGCCGCTGGTAGTGTCGAGACCTTGCTGGGTGCGGAATGAAGCCTCGAAAGTCTCCAGAGTGTTGCCTTGCGAGCCATAGTTGAAACCGCGGGTGGCAGCCAGGACAGACGAGGCACCACCGACGAGAGAAAGAATAGCGGATCTCATGTTGATGATGAATATCCTAAGGAAGGGATGTTTGTGATGAGGGAGAAAAACACAAGTTGAGTTGAAGAAGGAACCCAGCAGTTTTGTATGCTGTGGGCCTCTGTGACGACAACATAGAAAAGTGTACGATGTACATCGATCCTGCCGTGCTTCCGCCAAAGAACGTGAAGTGTCTTGTGGGGAAATAATGGGTTAGTCGCATGACGGTGCAAACTCAAGCTGGTCTTAGGTGGTGGATGGGGCCCGAAAATAGCACCATGACGCCTGGCTCTGCAGGTACGCCATCACTCCGTGGAGGGCTCAGTCACCAAAGTTGAGAAAAACTCAGATCCGCGCGGCCAAAGGCTAGACGAAGGACGGAACAACCTTTGTTGGGCCGCCGCTGTCCGCCAAAGGTTGTCGTGTTCTCAACCCCAGTCGGGCAAAGCGGAATACGACGTGCCCAAGAGAAGGATGTCCAAGAGGTCGATCGTATGTGATAGCGTGACGGTAAGGATCGTATTCGCGTCAATGGTGTCTCTCATAGTCTCGTATGTCTATATATGGACAACGTCCTCCTGACATGTCCAGCAAATGTCTTGTTACATGGCGGATATCACTGGCATATGGTGGTAGGGGTGGCAAGGTAGGCTGTGCGCATTCTCTGTTGTGCGACGGCAAGGTTCATCCACGTTCCCGTAGTCTTCGATGACGCTGCAGTTCAGCCGCCGTGTGGCGGCGGCATGGTTGCCGGTCGATGTTACAGCGTTGGACACATCGTTTCCGCCCCCGTTTGCTGATCAGGAACGCTCTTGCCATGTTCAGCCAAAGGTGGGGAACAATATTTGCTTGGCGTCGGAAAAGTCTTGTTCCTCCAAATCCTGTCCATCACTGAGCATCGGAGAGGAGAGAAGCTGTTTGTCACAGAAGGAAGTGGTTTGTTTCTATTCATGGCGAACCATTATGAAGCCTTGGGCTTGGGTCATCGCCAATTTGACGGAAGTTTGACAGCTCAAGACATCAAGCAGGCATATCGCAAAGCTTTGCTCGAGCATCATCCGGACAAGGTGCAGACTGGAGACGCATCTCGAACCGTGGATTCCATCACTGTCGCCTACAAAACTCTGTCCGAGCCTGAGGCCAAGGTAGATTACGATCGTGAACTACGTTTGCAGCATGCGCGCAACAAAGGCGACAACAAGATCTTCCACACCGGACTTGACATTGTAGATCTGGATGATTTGGACTACGATGAGAAGACTGGTGAGTGGTGGAGAGGCTGTAGATGTGGCCAGGACCGTGGTTTTGTCATTACCGAAGACGAGCTGGAGAACGAGTCGCGCTACGGAGAACTCATCACGGGCTGCAAGGGTTGCAGTCTGTGGCTCAAAGTCTTGTTCGGGGTTGAGGACGAAGAACAAGACGTCAAAAGCGTTGCTTGAGCTTTCGCATGAGCTTCTGCTTCTCAAATTCCATCTACGTGACACGGACTCGTAGTGCCTTGCATCGGTGGACTGAAAATTCCACGAGAAAGCTGCGCCCGGCTGAGAGAGTCATGTGGCCCAACTTCGAACTGCTGTGGGAATGGTGGTCCAGCGACTGAGTGTGAGGATACCTGGGTCCACGCCTTGACAAGCAGTCGCTTGAGCCATTTGTCGATATTACCAATGCCCGCAGCTGGTACCAGCGAAACAATCTTCCCAAAGCTTCGCAACAGAGCGGTCGTCGCAATGCACAAAATTCTTTGTCATGACCTATTCGGCCAACCATGCGAGATCTCTTCTCTTCGTCATTTGTTCGATATGCATTTAGACAACTGCATTTCCATGGTGAAAGGACAACCATGTTCATAAAATCAAGAGCATTTGCTTACTCAAGCCGAAGTTCTTTGATGCAAAGCAAACAAAGAGATCAGACAACTACGATATTACTAAATCCAAAAGTCGAGGAAACCTTCTTTGTAACCTACGCTTCCGCATCCGGTTCAACAAGGAATTCGTCGACCAGGAGAGGAACTCGAAAGGTTCGAAGCCATGACTTGGTGCGAAAACATTGTGTGTTTCTCCAGCTTTTCTGAGGTGACAATTGGCATTCCCTGAACGTCAATCATGGCATCTTACAGTGTTCCGGATCCACCGCCATCGATCCCCCCAGGCTTCAATCCCAGCAATTATATCGCAAGGTTGAATCGCGTAGCAAACCGATTCGACGTAGAACCTCGCTCTACAGGCAATTACTCGCAACTTGGACCCATCGCTGGACAGACGGATTTGAAAGTCGGTCCGCCTAGTCGAGCTCCAGATTGGCATCCTCTGTTAGAGAAATGGGGTCTTCAGGTCATGGAAGCGGCTGGGTTCGTCAACAGCACAGCTTATCGTGGGACCGGAGAAGGGCAGATGCCTGTAGGTCGTTTTACCGCTATTCTGGGTAATGGGCCGACACATCCTCTTCTACGAGAAGAGATGTGGCATGGACTTCGGACCGGCGAATACGCCCTCATGGAACCTGCGCTACGTCTGGCTTCTGCTATCTTGGACGACCCCGAAGTTTTACGCTTCTTTGCAGGACTCATGGTTTCCAGCGACAAAATGCCATGTGCTTACATCCCGCACATTGGAAAATGCCCAGTATACGGACCCATCTGCCAACCACTTGATGCGGCTGCGCTAGCAGACGTATACAGTAAAATCATGGATATGCGCCAATACATGAGATGGGTATTGCAAGATATGAATATCATGATGGGTGATCACAATGCCTTTGGCCTCACAAAACCGTTGCGAGAGAAAAATGGCACAGTTGCCGAAGGTGCGAGAGGACTTGGGTACGTGATTATTCTTAAATCGATTGGACACGACTAACACTGTCGAATAGAANCACGATCCAGCGTTATTCACGTGAGTCGAGGATATGTCGACGCAGTGCGAATGTTCTTGAATAGTGATCCGACGCTCACCGAACTCGGGAGATACATCAATGACACACAATACCTTGCTTCAATACCCCTTGAAGACGCGATCTGTATCGATGAAGACTCAGCACTTGGGCGCAGTACAATCTTGTTTGTAGACACCCTAATACATGAACTCACACATGCAATAAACGGTGCCTACTTTAACAGGACTCCAATGGCAATACCAGGTATGCCACCACAAAATCACGTTCACGAGCCCTTTTTCGCTGGCAATCGTTGCAACGAAACTGGACACGCCATCTCGTCCTACATATTCCGCGGAAATCCCAGGGGCATAATCCAGTGGAACATCCCTCAGGACTATTCGTCTCTCTGGCTACAAAAGCACATTGGATCGTTAGGACTTTACTGGCCTGACAGGTGGGACAAGTGGCAGATCGATCAAGGCGGAAAGGATGCCTGCAATCCAAGAGCTGTGCATTCTCCCGATTATGGCGTTATGCAACATTTGTTTCCAGTTCCTCAAGCACACATCAACAAGATGTTTTCCCGTCAGCTGTGGCAAGACGAGATATTTCGTTTTGGCCTGGACGCCATTCGGATGCCACGGATGGACAAGTGGTCGGCGGAGTGGACTCCTGCGGGAAAGGAGAAGGGCATATGGGGCATAGGACGCGACAGGTGGAACGATGGACCGGCTCCATCCCCCAGTACTCCTAGCGATGATGGAGGCGTTCCGCTGTGATGTTTCTACGTAGTCCAACAAGAACTATTGTTCTGATCATGTGCTTGACCTGTCTTCATCGACTCGCAAAAAATTTGATCCCGGACATCTAAGAGTTCGTTTCATGAGTTCACCTCATCATGTGCCAGGGTCGTACCCTTTACAAGCTCTGCACATTTGAATAGTCTGATTTTTGCAAGATAACTATAGGTTTTTCCATCGTGTCTCTATCATGACATTAACTGAGGTTATACTCAAAGGATACAGTATTTATAGATACGTCTCTTGCCTTGGGAAATGTTAATGGCTCCGTGCATCTTTTGCTGCTTCATCATCGAAAACTTATTTCGTATGCTACGATCACAATACTTTCACGAATCAGTCGTAGTCAAACAGACAGCTGAGACTATTATCGGCGTTGATCCTGTATGGCAACTTTATATCAACCCACGCTGCTCGTTTCTACAGGAAACCGAAACGACAGAAGAAAAGATACTGCACGAATATTGGTAGAGCAGGGTGACACCTAGTACATCAGACATGATCGTGATCGCCAACCTATATGAATGATGCAGCAAAAATGCACAAGAATCTTACAAGGCAAGAGCAACCCAAGGGAATAGCCCTTCTGTAGGCTGTCTTCATGGCCGTACCTGCATTTAAAAGTAATTGTGCATCGCGATGACTTAATGACTATGCCTCACGATGGGAGAGTGATCAAAGCGAGACTGTGACACTCTTTTCACACGGAGATGTATAACATGGCACATCAATTGCTAGTATTGCTGTTCTAGGTACTGCTTTTGTTTACTTGCTCATGGAAGCCTAGTCTACAGCCATGCGAACCTTCAACAAGTCCTTCTTGATGATTTCATCTTTCTTCTCCAGCAACTCCTTCATGTCCCAGGTCACGCTAACGTATCTACCAGCCAGCCACTCCCTCTTCTCGTTGACAAGCCAAGCAACAGTATCAGCAGCCAGTGCAGGCTGGTCAGAGAGTAAATGACGAGATTCTGTGGGCATGCGTGAAGCCAGCTCGGTCACCACACCTCCCGGATGGATAGAATAGCAAAGGATGTCGGGGTATTCTGCTCCGATAAATTCGCCCAGTCTCAGAAGTGCAAGCTTAGTGACTTGGTATGAGCTAGCACCCGGCATGATTACGTGAGCACCGATTGAGCTGGTGTTGATGATAGTCTTGTCTCCATCCTTGGTGTCTAGAAGAACGGGGATACAGGCACGAGCAACCAGGTAAGGCCCCTTGATGTTGACTTCCTGGGTTCTCCACCAATCGTCAGGGTCGCTCTCTCCAATTTTCTTGAACTCCTCAAGATATCCGGCGTTGTTGAACAAGAAATCCAGACCACCGAACTCGCTCTTTATAGTCTTGGCTGCTTGCTCGGTGCTTGATACATCTGTTACATCCAGCTTGATGCAGATGACCGTGGGTGCTGGGTGGCCGGCTTCCTTAGCTGCCTTCTCCACCTCAGTTGCGAGGTCTGAGAGAGAGCTGCGAGCACCGAGAGCGATACTAGAAGCACCAGCACGAGCAAAAGAGAGAGCTGTCTCCTTGCCGATGCCCTTAGAGGCGCCAGTCAGAAACACACGCTTGCCTTTTAGGTTCTGAGACTTTGTCGAGATGTAGTCGTAAGTGTCATTGTGAATCGTGGAAGTGAATTTGAAGCCTAGCATAAGAATGAGTTAGTTTTGCCTTTATATCAGCTCAAGTGTAAATGTTCGGTACCAGCATGATGAAGCCTAGAGTCGGACATCTTGGCGGTTCAGTTTGGACAGTAGAGCAGTTAGGAAGACAAACAATGTCTCGTTCAGTTTGCCAGAAGAAGAATTAAATCGAAAAGAAGAAAGAAGGTAGATTGATATCGGTGGTTGGTTAAGCAATCGGCGTTATGTGATTTCAGCTCCGTAACTCCGGCTGACGTAACTCCGGTCATGGTTTCGTAGGTTCAATTTGAAGATTGCATGATTCGGAGTCATGGTGAACAATTGCATTAGTATAAAATTGTTTCTGCTCGAGTATTACTCGGAGCGGAAAATAGTCGCAGATAAGTTCCCTTACATTTGGTCCACAGAATCCCGACATAATCTTCCTCAACCTACCTCTAGAACTACATCTCAACATCACCAGACTGAAACTATATCCAGTGCAATAGACCGCTCCGAACTACCCCCTACAGCAACATGAGCTGGCGCTCAGAACGTATCATGTATATCGTCAACTTCATCATTCCTCCTCTTATAATCAACAGCCGAACATCTTTGTGGTGCTGACGTTGATCCGACTCCATTTAAAGTCTGTAACCAAGCTCTTAGCAAACTGGAACGGCCAGTAGACGTGATACAGCCACCAAGCTGGAAGCGGGTCCCAGATTTCGTAGGTGCCGTCTCTCCAAAGGAACAGGTGCTCAAGGAAGGTGCCAAAGTGCTCGAAAGCCTCGACAAAACTGTTGCCGTGGACTTTGAAGAGTGAAAGAACAGGCAGGATGACGAAGGTCGTCAGGTCGTGACCGATCCAGTAGTATTTCCCAGGGTTATGGGGGTATACTGGAGGTGTGTGGGAAGCTCCGTTGGCTCCTTCTTTACTAGTTGTAGTCGGCTCTTCGAGAAGGGACATGTAGCCCTTCTCGATCATCTCCGGTGTGTTGTTGAACAAGGCGACTGCGGTATGTGCACGAGGATTACATTCGATTGGATAGAGTGTGACCACCATGTTAGGGTCCCTCTGCGCACGCTCAGCATCTTTCGGTCAACCAAGAAGTCGAAAGATAGATGGCCTGTAAAGTTCTCGGGGTCGCTGGCAGCGTACTCTTGCGTGAAGCGCAGCATACTGCGGCTAAGTGAAGAATCAGGAGAGAGTGCTTCATAGTGCATCAGAAGTTCAGCAGAAGGACAAGCAGTGAATGCTTTGACTTCACCACGAACTACCAACGCATGAGTGCAGTATTCAGGGCCATCGATGAATTGTTGCAGAATCCAAGGACGGCTTTCTGAGATCTGGAGGCGAGAAATGTGTGCCTTCGTCGCGGAGACCGAATCGAATGGCAGCAGAGTCATGTCACCTCGAACAGAGTCATCCGTTCCAATGAACTTCATAATGAATTTCTTGCCTGAGGGTCGCACATCTTCTAGGACCCTCAAAGCAGCGGTTTTGGATGTAATGGTATGAGTCTCGGGGACTGCGAGTCCAAGTGATTTGGTGTATTCGGTGAAAGAGTGCTTCTCGTGCAGCTTCTGTGTGGTAGCTACGTTGTATTGCACTGCTTTGCACTTTGTGAGCAGCTCGACCATCTCTTTGGCCTGCCCATCCTCAACAGCGCTCGCTACACCGGAACAGCTGACCCACAGGTCAACCTTCTCCTTGCGGACAATATCCAGAATACTTTGACAATATCTAGACGAGCCTTCTCTGGTACCATCAGGCTTCGCAAGACGGTGAAAAGCCTTTATCGAGCGTGACACGTGCCCGCAAGTGATTGGCAAGAATGGCGGCTCGAAATCAGCCCCGATAACGTTGTGACCAGCAATAAAGAATAGGCGAGCAAGGACAAGGCCCTTGGTCATGCCTACACCAGTCACTAACACTGTGCGGGGCTCAAAGTAGCGCGTGTAGGTAGACCGCACTCGGGCGCGGTGCGAAGTCGCTGGGAAGGCGACGAGGATGCGAACCGCATAGCTGAAGAAGAGGATGAAGGTATCGAGTGGAAGAAAAAGAAGCTCAAAGCGATCAGCTTCACGTTCTGCAGTGCATGCGCAAAGCGCGACGACTCAGCAGTAAGCATGGTGGCTGCACGAGGGAACGAGTGAGAGATGCCTGGAGGGAAGAGCTCCAAGCAGCGCAGCACTCGCAGGAGGTTAGCGAAAGGATTGAGCCTGCGTGTCGTTGTCACGACTAGATCATGGCATTTGTCGACCCATGCAAGCCATGTTTTGTTGATCACGATAGCTTCGCGATAGCTCGGTGGATAGCTCTCCCGTTTTCACATGCTTTCCACTAGCTACTCGTAGCCAAACGTCATAGATCTGAACACCTCGGGATTGTCTTGAATTACGGCTGAACCCTAGACATGATATCTGAGATCTTGATTATCGAATAGTTGAGTTCGATCGCGTCAGTGCTTCCTTCAGGAAGACGACAGAAGGGTCAAAACTTCCGATCGTTGGGATGAGAGAAGAGGCAACAGGAACGGCAGTTCAACAAAGCTCAGGAGGAAGGGGCTCCGGCTGCATGGGAAAAGCTCAAGCAAGCGAACTCAGCTTGACTTGCACAATTTCACAACCCTCTGTTTACAATTTATGCAAATTTGCATGTGAAATTCAAGCAAGCAATTTTTTACTCATGATACATTTGGGTATCTCTTGTAGTCCGCTGAGCCAATTCTATATGCTGCGTTTCATTCGCATCCATGCTCTCCACCAGACTCATAAGCTAGGACGTATGGCGCGTATACACATTATATCGTCGTGGTCTGATCCGCAGGTTCTCCCGCATGATCGGTTTCTGTGAAGCACGGGCTTTACCTAGGAAGACTCTTCGCCAGTGCAGCGAGTAATTTCGACACCGTCCTGGCAAATTTGTCAATACTGTTTCTTATGGGCTGCAGCGAAAGTGTTCAACATACTGGTACACCTGAGGGCTCGTAGCTGTTGATAAGCTTGCTCTCGTAGATCAGGTTGGGGTTGCCTCTGGACTGTTGCAGCTTCTCCTCTGTCTGTCTGTTGGCGTACTGTTTGGCGGTTCTGTCGGCGAATCTAGCATCGGGGTTGCTCTCGTCCGAAGAGTCTTCCGCAGCCTTGCGCTTCTCAGCGACACTGCTGCGAACGTACTCGAGGTATGGTGGGTTGCCGGGCTTGATGACGTTATCGGCAGCCAGCACGCTTCCAGGAGTCACAAGCTTGAGCTCTTCACAAAGCTTCAGATCGGTCTTGTATGCGGGCTTGTAGTGGTCGAGGAACATCATGTCGATGTGCTTGAGAGTGCCCTCGGTGTGTAGTCTCTTGATTGAGACAGCGCTGGAACCAATGATGACCTTGACGAAATCACCCAGACCAGCCAAGTCGACCAGCGAGGAGATGACTGCACCAAAGACAGGGTCTCTTTCGAGACTGAAGTAACGCTTGCCACCAGCTTTGCGGACAGCGTCGGCGTAGAGAAGGCAGGAATAACCAATGTAGCCACCCAATTCAACCTGTGTGTATCGTAAGTACTCCAATCTTTTCATATTCGCTTGATCAACAGTACCATAGTCTCTGGCTTAACCTCCGAAATCAATTCGGTAACAATCTTGCCCTTGTCTTCTCCCACGTTCATGAGGTACTTCTTGGTCCTGGCGAACTCATCAATGGCAGCCAGCACCTTCTGAGGATTGCCGCGAATCTCCTCAATGTCTGGCTTGCCGTAGACAAAGTGCAGGAGCTCGAGTTCACGGCCATCGTCAAAGAAAACTTCCTCCTGCTCGGCGTAGGCCTTGCTCTGATCAAATTCTGCCATTGTAGTGTTTCTTGTGGTGTCTTTGAGGTTTACGAGTTTCGAGTATCCAGTTGACGAGTGTCCAGAGCAATTGCACAAAACGAATGATTACAATTCACTCGGATTCCAAGCGAAGCAGTACGTGGCAGGAGCTCCAACAGCTGAGCTATCGGGGGTGACGCGACGAGCCCCACTATCTGTTGATGAACCAGAGAAGATCGCTCGCGACGACGCGATCTGATGAGCTAAGAGGAGGGGTAATGCTGCAACGAGCTGCTAGACTCCCCAAACGGGATAGTCCAATCATCATGCAAGCGTCACCAAAAGAGGAAGCACTGACGCAAAAGTTAGATCTGCCCCTCACCTGAGCCCCGCATCAACACATCCAAGAAGCATGATCGTTTTATTAATCTCGAAACAGCTCGAGCTCGCTGGCAGCATAGATATGGGAATGGAAGCTCCACTCCAGCTATGCAGCCTCGCGAGATCCAGAGTAATACTCACTATTAGAGCATCGCAAATCATTGGTTAGCACCACATGTGTCTCTCTTTTTCCATGATTTCACATCCCGGGCGACATTTTGAGCCGCAAGACGGGAACCCCAGAAAATGTCTCAATAAAAGCTCCGAGCCTAAAAGCCTGATGTCAGGAACTCATAAGATCTGTTGTGGGTCACTAAACTGAACATGGTTTAGACGGATCTTGTGTCCACGACATGAACCCCACGGCCCAAGCCTAACGCGGAAGCTGAGCTGCTAGTCTACGATGCTCATTGGGCGTTTTCCATGGCCGCTGGGATCCAAATCCATGGCAGCAGAAGCCTCATGGGCTTGCATCTTGCAGAGACTTGACAGACAGGCTTTGAACCAGACCGGTGCAAGCGGCGGTGCAAGTCATGATGCTAGTCTTTGTGCCGGCCAAACGGGGCTGCCATTTGACGCACACCCATCGTGGCAGAGGTGCATCGGAGCGATTCGTCTGGAGACTTCGTACCTGGATTGACTTAGCGTCAGTCTGGTCAAAGGTTTGTTGACGTGATGCACTTGAGCTTCCAGTGCCGTGCTCCAAGATATCCGCCGATCTCGTGGTTGGCGAAGATATATGAAAACCCCTCTTCCTCGACCATCCCCTCTTCCCACTCACCTTTCTTCTTCCACTCTCATCACTCCTCATCCTCTTTTCAACTTTTCCCCTGCGTTTGTTCAACACGCACACAACACATCAATCATGTCTGACTTGACCGCTACTGTCCAGGAGACCAAGGCTGGTTTCCACGTCGCTGGCTATGAGAAGATCGAGTACGACTTCGAGTTCATGGACGGTGTCTTTGACCCCAAGAACAGCCAACTTGCCGACTGCTACCAGCGCTGGGGCAGAGCCCTGGCTGTCATGGACGCCAACATCTTCGATGTCTACGGAGACCAGATCCAGAAGTACTTCGACCACTACAAGCTCGAGCTTTCCATCCACAAGACCATGATTGGCGAGAAGGCCAAGTCTATGGACACCCTCTTGAGCATCGTTGACTCGATGAACAAGTTCGGTGTCTACCGCAAGGAGCCCGTTCTGGTCGTTGGTGGTGGATTGGTCACCGACGTTGCCGNNGGTAATACACACACAATGATCCACCGCCATAGATCTATAAGGCACTCTGGCCAATATCTCCTAAGCGGTCAATCCCGACTTTTGAACATGTTACTAACCGTCTACAGTTTCGCTTGCGCTTCCTACCGCAGAAACACCAACTACATTCGTGTTCCCACCACCGTCATTGGTCTCATTGACGCTTCCGTCTCCATCAAGGTCGCCGTCAACTACGGCAACTACAAGAACCGTCTGGGTGCCTACCACGCCCCCATGAACACCTTCCTTGACTTCAGCTTCCTCCGCACTCTCCCCGATGCTCAGATCCGCAACGGTTTCGCAGAGTTGATCAAGATCTCCACCTGTGCCCACCTCGACACTTTCAACTTGCTCGACAAGTACGGTGAGCAGCTCATCGAGACTGGCTTCGGTCGTCGTGAGGGTGCTCCCCAGGAGGTTCGCGATGCTGCTGACAAGATCAACCGCAACGGTATCCACGAGATGTTGAAGCTTGAGACCCCCAACCTCCACGAGATTGGTCTTGACAGAGTTATTGCCTACGGCCACACGTGAGTCAAGCCATATCTTATACAACATGACTTCTACTGACAACACTCAAGCTGGTCTCCTCTTCACGAGCTGATCCCCGACCCACCTCTTCGTCACGGTCACGCCATCTCCATCGACATGGCTTACTCTGCCACTCTTGCCAACATGAGAGGTATCCTCAGCGACGAGGAGCACAAGAGACTTCTCAACCTCTTCTCCCGCGTCGGTCTCTCCATGGATGACGACCACTTCACCGAGGACGTTCTTGACCAGGCCACCAAGGCTATCCTCAAGGTAAGCTAAACTCGTTGTATACTGAAAAGAGTCACCTCAGCTAACGACATTTTCACAGNNACCCGTGATGGCAAGCTCCGTGCTGCAGTCCCCAGCCCTCTTGGCTCTTGTGTCTTCCTTAACGACGTCGAGGCAAGCGAGATGAACGCTGCCTTGAAGAAGCACAAGGAAATTATGAAGTCCTACCCTCGCGAGGGTAAGGGACTCGAGGCACACGTTGACTCGAGTGATACCGGCTACACCCACAATGCTAAGGCAGTTGAGAACAACGCTACCAACTCTGCCAGCAAGTCCGTCATCAACGATGATGTTAAGGACGGTGTCAACCCTGCTGGCAAGAAGACCGCCGAGAAGATGGCCAGCGGCCCCGAGGGTGTCAACGGTGTCTCAAACCCCACCACCAACGGTGCCAACAGCCTTGCTCAGGGCGGCGAGTGCTGCTAGATCCATTCATCTCATTGAATTGGGTTGTTCTCTTTTGAAGGAAAAAAGCTTGGATGGTCGAAACAAAAAAAGACCCTACCTTTTGTGGCGCAATGAAGGCGCTCTTGTAATAATATTGCATAGATGAACCATCCTGCACAAGGATTGGCAAGCTAGACATAGCTACGAAAATATTGATGATTTTGATAATTGACTCTTCTTCTTGATCTCATGAAGTGTTCGCGAATGTTTTGAAGCCAGGCACGTGCTTTCTGCTGCGGCTCCATGCCAAGGCCTTAACATTCCTATCGCTCATTGTCCCATTGCTGACGGTACTTGGATGGTCGTCGTGCACGCCCTCACCGAACATATTCTGGTCTTCGCGAGGTTCAAGTGCACCTGCAAAGGGTATCGAGTAATGGGAGAGTGAGATCGTCTTCTAGACTTCCTCATAACCGAGATGACGTCTCGGCATTTGACTATAGGTACAGTGTCACATATTACTGCACTCTACGCTAGAATACTGCCTGCTCGACACAGCATCTCTGGAACCATAATGGATTTGCCGCAATTAATCGCGACTGCAAGCGATGTGCCGCCTGTGATCGAAATAGCAGAGATGACTGATGTGACGACGAGATGGATCGTTATTAGAAGATCGACATGCCTTATTTTCCAGGCTTCAACATTTTACCACACGTAACCGGTCCGATCAGAGGCAATGATGTTTGATGGTCGTAGTAGCTAATCGGTTGTGAACCGAGAGCAATTGAGTGTGATCTAGCACTATTCAGTCGTGCCTCTTCCAATACTCGCAGTATTAGTATATGACCCCAGCCTCTGACCCGCATTGTGCTGTGCCTCTGATCTATTGTCTGCCTCAGCTCAGACCCCGTAGAGCGTTCCATATTGCTGGGTCAATATGGTCAGATGTGTCAAATTGCTTGTGAGCCGCGTCTTGCATCACGGCAATGGTCGTAACAGGGTCTTATAGAGTCCTCGGTTCGTTCGTTCGAGAACTGTCTTATACGGCGGTAGTGTACGCGAGGACTTAGCGGAGCAAAGAATGCTTGGCTCAGACTCAATTAAAAGTTGCGGCATGTTTCGTGAGAGATACCTGAGGACGTCTGAGAGCTGAGTTGAAACTTAGCACACGACCACAGCTCCATGTACCAGGCATGTGACGATTGTTACCGCCCGACAGGTGGTCAGAAGTGCAAAGGAAGGAAAAGAGGGTTGCCATCGCAAGAACAGTTCGAGCGGCACGGCTACACACACGATGACCGGTTGACGAACGCCAGCCGGACGGCAATCGGGAAAGTTAACTTCGTTAGGAATCGGGCGAGTACGGGCTACCGATCCAAGTACATTTGTAAGTCGAGTAGTTATGCGAAATGAGATGACTCGAGCAAGCAACAGAGTCACAAAGGGGGCACGAAGTGTGACGAGCAAACCAATTATGACAGTAGGTTGGGCGGTCGGCGGAACGGAGGAGCAGGTTGTGCAGGACTGGCTCGCAGGTTCATCCAGTAGAGGATGATTTGGTTCATATAAAGACATGTTGACCTCGGAAGGATGACGATCATTGCCTGTTCCTGTGGAGAGCTTGGCCCTTTATGGGCGGCGCATGGGTCGCAGGTCGCTCAAATTGCACATAAGGCTTGACCATGGCAAAGTCAGGGTGGTGTTTAGAGTGCTTAGTCGGGGTGATGGACAAGAGACGGCGACGGGAAGGAATGAGAGTGACGAGCTATTGTTTGATGACCCAAGGGAGAGGGCGGAAGGTTTTGATGCGACCAAGTACCTTAGTCGAGCAACCATGTTAGTAGCAATGCTTCTCTTCTACAATTGATTTCGACGCAGAAAAACCTTGAAAGCGTGCCATGTGCAGCGAGCGTTGTCGTTGCTCGCGCGTGTGATTGACCAACGGCGCGCAGATTGCTCTTGTAGTATAGGAGCAGGGGCATCACAGCAGCATGCCCGGAGGAGGAGTGCAGCTGCTTCTGCAGCTCGAGCAGGAGCAAAAGGCACAACGGCATTCGCAGCAGCAGCAGCACTACCTGTATCCGCGCCCTGAACAGACACAACCCCAGCAGCATCATTACCAGAACCAACAGTACCTCAGCCCGCAGGCGCATCCGCCGCCCTCGATCCCGCTACCGCCGTTGCCCGCTATGACGAAGATACGAGGAGCCGACCCGGCTGAAGAAGCGCCCCGGCCGTCGGACAAGGAGCGGAAGCGTGCAGATGCAGCAGCAGCCATTGTTGTTTCAGGCGACCTACGGGCGCGTGCAGCCACGGCCATCCCTCGATCCGTCACGTCGTCGCCATCAATTCCTACTCTGCGCACCCAGGCATCCTCGCTGTCGCCCTCGCCGTCGTCGTCACGAGTCCCGACGCCCAACTTGCGCAAAGCCGTCAGCATCGAAGCCTTTCCGCGCCCTCCTGGCAGTGGCAGTGGCAGTGTTATCGCCAGCCCCATCGGGCCATTGGCCTCGTCAAGCCCTCGGAACTCGTCGCAGTCGTCAACTTCTCTGGCATCCAATGTCCATTCTTCTTCGACATCACGCCTGCCATTGTCGCCCTTACAACCCCCTAGCGGACTGCGCAAGCCACACTCCAAGCCATCTCTTCGCAATCTGCGCTCCAAAACATCCACTACCTCACTCAACACCACCGCCGCCAGCGCTATCCGTAACTCCAAAAGCGAGAGCCTACTAAGCATACCTTCTCCACCCGGAAGCCGCTCATCCTCGGCACCTGTGTCCCCAGCCACTCCTCTGACACCGAACACCCTCGTGGCCGACTCGACCATGTCCGAAGCAACAAATGGCGACAAGGACAAAGAAGCAAAGGGAAACATCACTGTCAGTGTTCGCGTGCGTCCCGATGCTGCCGCAGATACACAGCCTGATGGGGAATGGCTGGTCGATGGTCGGCGCTCCCTCATAACTTACGAAAGTGGAGAATATCGCTATGGTGCGTCGTTTATGCTCGATTGACTAAGGAAATGCTAACTCGCTTCTTCGCAGNACAACGTCTTTTCACCGCATGATCAAAATGCCCGCGTATACGAATCAGCTGCCAAACGCCTGGTACGCCGTGTTATGGAGGGCTACCATGGAACCGTGTTTGCATATGGAATGACAGGCACTGGTAAAACCTTCTCCATGCAAGGTACTGCCATGTCTCCTGGTGTTATCCCTCTGGCTATTACCGATATATTTTCCTACATCCGCCAGAACCCTGCGCGCGAGTTCTTGCTGCGTGTCAGTTACCTTGAAATCTACAACGAAAAGATCTACGACTTGCTTAATCCAGACTCAAACGAAGAGATCAAACTGCGAGAAGACCCTCGCCGTGGTGTTTATGCGACACCGCTCAAGGAAGAGATCGTACAAAGCCCTAACCAGTTGCTCAGAGTTATCGCGCGTGGTGACCAGCAAAGGCGTGTGGCAGGCACGCAATTCAACGCTCGATCCTCACGCTCGCATGCTGTTGTCCAGATTGTGGTCGAGTCGCGCGAACGCTCTGCCGTCCCAGTTGGCGACCCGAGGCGTGACAAGCTGCTACCCGGCAGTGTTCTGGTGTCGACCCTTTCTTTGATCGATCTGGCTGGTTCCGAAAAGGCCGCCGAAAGCAAAGAACGACGAACTGAAGGAGGCCATATCAACAAGTCTTTGCTTACACTAGGCACGGTCATTGCTCGTCTGTCCGGGGACAAAGAGCTCGCGGAAAAAGATCAGAAACATCTTCCTTACCGAGACAGCAAGCTCACTCGCCTTTTACAGCCCGCTCTTTCGGGAAACTCACTAGTATCCATTCTTTGTACCGTACAGCTCTCTTCAGCATCCACGAGTGCTGCTGCAACCTCCTCGCACACAACTGAGACTCTGAACACACTTAAGTTTGCAAGCAGAGCGAAAAACAACCTTGTCAGCAATGCGAAGCGCAACGAATCGAATCCTTCTGATGGCGCCGACCCACGTAGTCGAGCTTTATTGGATAGATACAAGCTAGAGATCATCGAATTAAGGGCTCAGCTAGAAGAACAAAGCAAAATCAAGAATGAGGCCGAGAAGGCCGAAAAAGCGGAGGTTGAAGAAGAGCGGTGGAGAGAAAGAGAACGTGAGAGTGCCGAACGCCACGAGGAGCAAATGTTGGAAATGCAGCTCGCCAGGACCGCTTTGAAAGAACGCATCGCCCATCTGAATCGACTGATTTTGAGCTCCAAGTCTCTGGGAGTGAACTCGGGACGCTTCTCTAATGCTAGTTCGAGCATGCCAATCCTCCAAAGAACGAGCACACACAGCACTTTGGAAAGGCCGAAAAGTCGGAGACCGGGCAGCAGCGGCAGTCAGACTACCTCGGGTCGCATTCAGTCCGGGTCCACTACAGCGGGTATGCTTCCTATAGCACGGACTTCGCAAATCGAGCTGGCCTCTGCGTCAGAAGACGAAAACGATGATGAGGAGATGGCAGCTGATGAGGACGCCTTAGACCCTGGGAGTGCCTCCTCGGCCCGTCGGATCAGTGCTTTACAGGCCGACCTCGCAGACAAGGATCGGTACATTGCAACTCTGGAGAGGCGCTTATTGCAGACTCGTAACAACTCTTACAGCAAAGCGAGCAGTGCAAAATCACCTCTACAGAGCCGTGTGCCATCACGAGACGGACAAAACACTGATGCTGTTGTCAAAGAGAAGGACCAAGAGATCGAGCGACTCCGACAAAAGCTTGAAGATCAGACTCGTATGGTGACTGCGTTGAGGAATGCTGCCAGAAAGCGTGATATGCTGGATACCTCTGGGACTCTGTCACAACACCCAGCCTTCAGACAAAGTCCCACAACATCACCGGAGAAAAGGGAGACACGCACACCATTCCGCAGCATGAGTCGCCCTGAGCTCTTCCGAAGCGCCAGCGGCCCCGTTAGTGCCGTCGACAAAACGTCACCACCTAGTTCACCACCTCCTGGAGTACAGAACTTCTCCCGCCTGTCAAAGCATCACGCTTCCATACTTCAAGCTGGTACGGACGAGGGCGCAGTGACTGAGAAGAACGGATCTTCTATTGAGCCATCGAACAACGTGGCAAGAGTTACGAGCATCAGCAACGTGCCGGGCACCAAAAGGAGCGTGGACGAGATGACGAAGCTTTTGGATGAGATGATTCAAGACAAGGTCAACACTGGCCATGTGATCCGTGGCGACAGAGGCAGCTTACGGGTAAAGCGCGACACAGTCATGAGCCGTGCTGGGAATGAGGATGTGTCCTCTCATGACACCCAAGCAGGCGCCGCCGCCTTGCACTACGAGAAATCGCAGTTCATATAATGAGCGTAGGCTGCCTGATCCGCGACTTCTCTTTTAAATCAGGCGCAGGTTCGCGAAAGAGACGAAGTGTCTTTGTATTTAATATTGGCCGCTTGATTGGATAGAAAATCTGGCCTGGGATAGGATCTAGAGGTGGGCTAGGGATTGCGATGTGTTAGCGAATCATTGCGGGTTTTTATTCTCTCGATACCCTATTAATAAGGCATGCAAGATGGTGGAAGGCCTTCTTCGTTTTTCTCCTTTCGCTATGCCAGCACTGCTGAACAGTGTGGCTATGTACCGGAAAACCATGAACTCGATCTTGGTAACAATCTCCTAGGAGCCTCCTGTGGAAGGCCTCGAAGGCAGCCCTATTTTACGTACTTTTGCAACGATCATAGACTCATATGTAGAGCAGGCATGGACCTAGCTTAGAATGAACAAGGACAGTCCATGTACAATGACTCTCAAAACAAGAATTTGTTTCCAGCATATGTCGTCAAACAATGACAGAGAGATCAAAACAATTCTTGGTACGTAGCGGAACAATCGTTGATCCCAAAGGTCACACGGCACCCTCCAAACACGAGCTTGATGCCTGGCGGGACGGTAACTGTTAGCTCTCTAGGGCCATCCATATGATGTTGTTGCGGCGGGCTGAACGGCACGGGGTTATCTGCCTTCTAGAAGGGCTTGGATTAGGCCTGCCATCTGGAGATCATTGCATCCATACTGACGTGCGGGTTAGGTTGACCACCGCAGGATCGGGGTAAAGTCGTACGGATATTGTGGTATGCCTGATGGCGCAATGCGATCTTTCATTCATCTCGGATATTTTGACTTGATATTAGGAAAACGTCGAATGGCAATGTGCAGGCATATCACCCGAGGAGTATTGAAGCTTGACCGGATTGCTGGANACTCGGTTTAGAGAGTGAGACAATACTGCAAACCCTTTAAANCTGTGTTGATGCGGAACGTTTTGGATTGCAAGAGAGGTCGCTTAGCGCGCTTCGCTCTTTCCCTTGCCGAAGCCGNNGCACAAAGCATATGTTTGGAAGGGGCTTGCTGTCATGTCTGAAAGTCGTCTGGTNTTGCCGGCGGCAGTTTTGCTCTTGCCGCAAAAGTTTCCCCTTCTAGAAGCCTTGTGGAACGTCNNAAATTCCCCTCCTTGTCAATTTCGCGACCTGACCCACGCGCCGCTTCGAAAGAAGCACAACCTGCTTGACAGCATGGACCTCTTTNNTACCTCGTGGCTTCCTTGCCCTGCTGCATGTGCTTGTGGCATCACGGCAACGTTGCACCATTCGNNTGTACGCTATGTGCTGATGCTGCCCTGTGGCTTCTTGATCGGTGAAGCAGGCGAAGGTAAGTTAGAGTGCAAGTAATATCGGCCGCTAGTTTTGACTGTGTCGTGGTTTATGACTGCCCGGCGGACCAAAAGAGGGGTCCAGTTTTTCCAGAGTTCAAACCTCGCTGCCCAATCACGCTTGTTCGATACCCAGCAACAGATCAACCTCTGAAGACGACTTGGAGATCGCGGAGCGTCAACAACCTTGATAGATTGCGACTTGAGGACGCGAGGGCATGTTCAATCACCGATCTTTATGTGCTTAACTCGAAACCAAACTCCTCAGTTGCTATCCTCCACTTGAAATGCGTCTTCTGATAAAGAAGTGCTTCGCACGGCATGGCAGCGAACATGAGTTCTAGGAGCGTCCGGGCGCCGTTTACTGTCTTGCTGACCTTGTTCCCTTCTTCTTTTCTACCTCGTCAAGCCCCTCCCGGTGCCGCCATCAGCCTTGCCCGCACAAGCCGTTACGCATGGGAAACGTNNGCCCCCTCGAGTCATGATGAAACAACCTTATCCACCGAGGCTTTTCTCTCTTTCCTACACCACACAGCGGCGCCGTATCAGAGCCAGGGTGCGGCCTTTACTGTCCGAGATCGCCGAGTTTCAACTTGGACAACAAGCCCGAAGGCGTGGTGGTTGGAAGAAAGCACCAAAGGTAGATGCCGGACGCATCGCGTGGACGAACGTGTTTTCAGGGATCGACGTTGGACGTTGCGAAAAGAAAATCGGCGCTCGGCCCTCTCTCTGCCACATTTTGGCTCTTGCTCAGTAGAACTGTTTGTTGCCATAATCACACGCAACAAGCACCTACTCGTGACCGACAGCGGATGTGTCGTATTTGGACTGGCGGTGGACATGAGTATCCACGGCTAAGTCACTGGGCATCTCTCGGTCTGGTCCGGCGACCCGTGGTAGGCCAGCTGTCCGTCGGGCAGCACCAAGCATCCAAAACATGGAACCTGCGTTTTTGATCCCAGACCGTCTTGTGCGAAGCTTTTCGGCTTTGCCCTCTCTGGCAGACGTGTGGTGCTTGCTCGCGCTTCTGGTGCACTGCGACGCTGACGCCCATCTCTGAGGCGTGCCTGGAGTTGTGCACACACCACACCCGTCCCCTGCTCATTTCAGTGCGTGGTGCACCGTAACAAGACAGGTCCTTCTGCTTTCCTTCACATGTTGTGATGACGAAGGTGCCCGCAATTGCAGCGATTGGCACATTTGGGAGGGGCTCCCTGTTCTGTTTATATCAGCTAAGCACCTTCCTCCACTGCCGTAAAAACACTTTTTTTCTTCCAACAAGCCATTGATCCACAATCTGAATCCCCACTGCCTCGACCCCCCTTTGCAGCACAAATAGTGGCGGTATGTCATCGGTTATGATTGCTCGGCTTTGTTCAGAACCCTCTCTCAATCCTGCATTCCGACTGCCCGACACTTCTTCCTCTCAACCTGGTGATTCAGTTAAGCCGACCAAANAATACTCGCCCACATCGACTCCCATCATGTACACTGCTCGTAGTCCGCTGGAGGACTCTTTCAATATCCAGCATTCACAGCCAACCTCTCGACCAGCTCTGAATAGACGCCCCACTCTGCTTCAACAATCTGGCTTGTATGTTCATACTGATAATCGCTCCACTCACCGCCTGGGCACAAAGTTGATCTTATCATATCAGGNNTACACACCTGCTTCGCCAGAAGCTTCACGAGCAACCAGGTCATACTTTTCCTCTGGCCTGCAGAATGACCGCTCATGGCCCTCATCACCATGGCCGACAACCAACCCAAGAGATTCGGGATCCTCGGTGAGCTCTTCAAGGATGTCTTCGGGCGGGGCATTGGCAGTTGGCTCTCAAAGATCACCAAACCTACCCGTTTTTCCTCCATCGCCGGATTACTACAACTCATCCATCTCATCAAACCTTTACACGACAGCACCACCCCCAGGATTCAATACAGTAGATTTAACCAGCACCCAACAGCTGCAACAACTTCAGCAACTTCAGCAACAGCAGATCCAGCAGCAGCAAATGCAGCAGCAGCAACAACAACAGCAGCAGCAGCAGTCTGGAATGCTTCACCCTAACTATAATTCAACCGCCATGGGCAATGACGGAGGTGCCATGCTACCTGGTAGCTCGCACCGCCGCTCATCAGGCCGTGACGAGTTCGACGGACCCCATCAACTACTAGCCAAGCCTACCAACTCACACCTCGAGACCTCCGAATCAGAATTGATTCAGCTGCCTGTGTCTCTGTATGCCGAAGAGCAGGACTCTATACTGACGCGCGTCAACGACCGCCTCTCTCAATGCGCCTACGACTTTGTAGCCAAATACCAGTTCCCTATTCCTCTGGAGCCCGACAAGAGACCTGTCCGCGTCCCTGCCGACCGCGAGTGGACTGAATGGTGCTATTTGCTCAAGCGCCTGGCGACCAAACGCCGCGTCCCTGCCCGCGTGCTCTACAATGGACAAATCAAGCAACTAGTAACTGTGCTGGAGAACTCGCTTGAGATGAGACACGCAGCAAAGCATCAAAGCAGACCTCTCAAGGATGATCGCAACGTGCTGCAGCTCATCTCTGCAGGTCTGCAGGTCTCAAAGATGCTCAAGGATCCCGATGCCATGAGGTACCTTGACGAGCTGTACGTTGCTGCCGAGCGCCTGATTGAGAGCAGACGTGGCAACCCATCTTCTTGAGCGCGCTGCATTCCAAATGCAAACTTCCTCTGTTGTCAGAGTGGCGTCTAGCTGCAAGTCACTCTTCTGTGGAAGCGTTCGCGACCGTAGCATACGACATGTCATCAGAGGCTTGAGAAAACGCCCATAGAGCCCTACGATCGCTTTTGCAGCGGACCACACGGGATATATCCCTAGTCGCACAATTAAATCGATGTTGGGCTTTGTTCGCGTTTCAGCCTCTTGTCAGCCACCAACACCATGCCCGATATTGGATCGATAAGCTTCTTCTTCGTGATCGACACCTTCTAGGGCCGATCTCCTTGTTTCATCTTCACTGCATACGACCCGGTTTCAAACGCAAAAGGAAGACTGGTCAATTTTTGTTTCTTTTCTTTCACTTTCCCTTTCTGGACAATGGCTTGGCTTGATTGAAGGAAAGCTTAGGAGAATGAGCACGCGCGATTAGCGCGACGGTGGTAATCTGTATTTCTGATTTTGCATTTGGCTAGCATGTCAAAGTTCTGATTTGATTCGCGGTTGTTTTGTCTTTCTGGTGGGCGCTCCGGGAAGAGGCTTGTGGACAAGGTTGCATAGCATGTATGGGATGTATCTGATCTTGGGACGAGATATAAAAAGGGAAGAACATCCTGTAGAAAGAACTTCTGAGTTCAACATATACCATTGTCAGTTTTTTTGCCACAGAGAGATTAGCGAGAGAGATACGACAATTCATGCAAACATCCGAAAAATGTTCTTTTCAAGTAGCTATTGGCATTGAAGACCGAGCTCTGGTCAGTGTTCTCGTCATAAGGGTGTTCATCGAGACCAATGAAATCGACGGAGGCAATAACAAAAACGGCAGAATTGCTCGAGTTAGCGCAAGCCTCTGTGTCGACGTGACCTACTAGGACGGAACTGGCAGATCTGACTTGACCAATGTTGTCGACAAGGAGGGTCAGGGTTAGTTAGGTGTACATCTAGGTGATTCTTCTCACGGCTGGTGAGCTGAACACTATGGCTCTAGTGCAAAAGGCAAGAACATATATTAAACTAGCAAGACTTAATAACTAGCACTCCCTCTACTCACACCCTCCATCAGTATGTCGTGATCTTCAGAGGGCAGTACATATTCACTACCACTAGTCAGACTTGGACCACTCGAACCTTCCATGGGGTCGTCTTCGTCGTAGTCTTCTTCCCCATCTTCATCTTCATCCTCATCCTCATCTTCCTCCCCGTCTTCTTCGTCATATTCCTCGTCCTCCTCTTCGTCCTCTTCCTCATCTTCTTCTTCGTCCCCAGCATAGGCTCCGCTTGCGTCCGGAATGTTTATGACTCCCTTCTTGCCCTTGGCCTTCAGAGGACTTTTGTGCTCATCATCTTCATCGTCATCATCCGAAGAATCCTCGTCATTCGAGCTGGGTACCGGTAGACCTCCTATCTTCGCCTTTCCCNNGTTTTTTTCTTTTGGTGAAGATGGAACATTATCGAACAAGTCGTCGATTTGAAACTTTTCACTTGGCGACCAGTGCAGCCATGCTGGATGTAAGTCGAAATCATCACAGGTCGGCGCTGTGGCCATTTCCTTCCACTCATCCTTGTTTTCATAGAACCACTCGATAATATCTTGTGGCGTGGGTCGAGCTCCGGGGTTGGTTTGTAACATTTCCTCAAGCATGTCTCTGAGTGCGACACTGTAGTCTTGAGCTAGATCGTTGAGTGAGTGCATTTTTTCTTCATCCAAATCCCGTTCTTTGTACTTTATCTGATCTGGATACTCAAGTCTCATCAGTGTCACGATTGCCATTGCGATTTGCCAAACCTAACGTGAGTGAGGTTAGCTTTCTGATGTTACGGGTCGGTGTTGTCCATTGCTACAGGCTCGGACCCTATCACTTACGTTCGTAGCAGAGCTGAGCTCCCATGCTGTTGCAGCATACACATGCGGATCCATCTCCGGCGCAATGTAACCAGGCGTTATTGCATCACACCATTGTTCCGGATTATCAGGGTCGAGTGGAAACGTGACACGTGCAGAGCCAAAGTCGCCCNNAGCTTTATGATATAGTTAGAGAATCTGCTGTGAGATCGTGTGTATGACAAAAGTACTTACCTTGCAGACTGGATATCTTGGGAACTCATAAGGATCTGGATTTGTCAAGAAGACTGACACCTAGTCAGTGGATCGAACAAGTATCATTCATGTCTTACTTACTGTTTTCTGGTTTGATGTCTCTGCAGCGCGGGTTAGCCATAGTTACCAAATCATGCTAGGAGCCGCTACTCACTGATGGACCACAAAGTCGCCTTTGTTCTTGCGGATGGGTATGTTGTTCATGCGATGTAATGCAACTGCCATCTGCTTCAAGTAGTACCAAACGAACTGCTCAGGGATCACCGCTCCAGCCGAAACCTTGACCGACTTTGGATTGTAAGAGTCTTCTCCACCGGGAATGTCAGGATCATAATTCGGGTTAAGATGTCGGCTGTTNATACAGGTTAACGATCGGGATACCAGCTTTGTGCACTCTGTGAAAACTTACTATGTGTGTCTTTGAGCTTTCATCAACTTGTGAAGGTCTCCCCCGTCACAGTACTCCATATAGGTCCTGTTGGTCTTCCATTGGTGATTGATAGAATGGCCAAGATACTCGACGATATATCGCTCCCACCTCTGGCGCGTTGGCAAACTCAAGATTTTGTTCACTATCGACTCCCGAGGATCGATTCCAAATCTGCCACTTTCCCACCAGTTATCCTCAACCCATATTTCCAGTTTCTGAAAACTGTCTTTGACCACGATTCTCTTGGTGATCCTGTTTCGGTCATCGAGTTTGACAAAGAGCCGAGCGCAACCCTGGCCACCTTTTCCGAGTCTACCCTCGACGCCAATCCAGCCTCCATCTAGCCTTTTGACATTCTGGAACAACTCGACAATCTCGTCTTTCTCTGGAGTTGACGTCAAGACCAGAGGTATGGCGAACGAAGGCAACTTCAACACGGCCTTTCTGAGCCTTTTAGAAAGCTCGCCGAGAGCCATTCCTGGAAGTGGAAGAGCTGCTGCAAGTGTAGCGAGCGGGGCAGGTAAGGGTGAGGGTTCGGACACCATGGGCATTGCATAGGTTGGAATAGTCGGGTTGTGATATCCTGGGAATATCTTTCCGTTGTCAACATACACGAGACGATCGGGGAAATTGCCTTTCTCGTAGTCGAGTCTATCAAGTGTGATTCTGGGTAAATCGGTGTCGTGAGACTCTTCTTCCTCGGCTTCCTCAGGGTCAGGAACATCGTTCGTGTCTTCAGGTTCGTCGGATTCGAGCGGCACATCGTACATCTCTTCGTCGTCGTCATGTCTGTCCTCGATGCGGGGTTTTTTGGCTCCGCCTGCTGCCGATGATTCGTCTTCCAGAGGTCGTTTTTTTGCCATTGTGAGCCTTTGTTAGGTTGGATTGATGGTAAGTATGGAATAAAAAGTGTTTACCCTGGTAAGACCAAATTTACTCGATACTCAACCATTTATTCTACGTTGCTACGCGATCTTTGTTCGAGCCGGATTCGGCTGACTCTTTGGACGTCGCATTTTCTTTGATGGCTCGAATCGCAACAACCCAGCTGCTTTCGGCCATGATTGTGGATTGATGTCGACAAAGAAATGACATCCAAAGCATAGTGAATTTCTGAAAACCATTGTCGTTGGTTAGCGATGCGGCTCAAGGGTGCTTTGTGACCAGTTTTGTTGTGCTGTGACAGCAAGTGGAGTGGTAGGAAAGAACGACCATCGGTAGACGTCGAGAAAGAGCCCGATAAGCATTCCTCGGCTCGTCGGTCTATTGGATGCTGTACGCGGCCGACTGCTGATATAATATGTGTATTTCGTAGATACGACCTATCTAGGTTGTATAGGCACTATTAGCTGGCTTGATAAATAGACAATGGAGCAGAATCCAGGACTTTGATAATCCGCCCGACCATAATCAAACCTACAACTTGGCCTTTTGACCCTTCTTGGCCTCTTCATCCGCTTGTGCTTTCAAGACACGTCGTAAAATCTTTCCACTGATGCTCTTGGGGATCTGATCTACAAATCTAACACCGCCTCTCAGCTTCTTGTGATTCGCGACCTTTGCTCCAATCCAATTGACAATATCGTCCTCGAGGGCTTTGCCAGCTTCGACACCCTTGCGTGGTACGACGTATGCTCTGGGGACTTCGGTCGCAAGATCTTCTCTGTAAATCCCGATGACTGCGACATCATCGATTTTGTCGTGAGCGACGAGATAACCCTCCAGCTCTGCTGGTGGAACTTGGAAGCCNCTAAAAACCCCACATTAGATTTCTACTCACACTTAACCTTTGGTGCATCTTACCTTATACTTGATCAACTCCTTGACTCTATCAGTGATGAANAAGTTGTTGTCCTTGTCTTGGTACCCAACATCACCAGTCTTGAAGTAACCGTCGGATGTCAAGGCGTTGGCGGTACCTTCGGGGTTGTTCAAATAACCCTTGAAAATGTTCGGCCCCTTGAGCCATAGTTCACCGACCTCTCCGACTGGGACTTCCTTCTCTTCTGGCGACATGTACTTGGCGGTCATGTTGGGCAGCAAAATGCCGACACTACCTACAGTGCTCTGCCAGACATCCCATTGTTGAGTGTGGGTAGTTGGCGAGGTTTCACTTAGGCCGTAACCTTGCTTGACCTTGAGTTTCGTGCGATCGTAGACTGCGTTGACAAGCTCTTTGGTCAGAGGCGCAGCTCCCGAGTTCATCATACGTATCGTGCTCAAATCGTACTTGTCGACGATAGGGTGCTTGCTCAAAAGCAAGACTACTGGAGGAGCGACATAGCTGAATGTGATCTTCTCCTCTTGTGTGATACGACAGAAGTCTTCAATGTCGAACTTGGGCATTACCACAGTGCGACAGCCCTTGTAGAAGCTCATGTGCAAAATGACGGTCAAACCATAGATGTGGAAGAAGGGAAGGAAGGCAAGAATTCTGTCTTTGGGGGTCAAGGGAGCTTCTGCTGTGCCGACTTGGAGAGTGTTTGCAACAATGTTTCTATGGCACAGCATGACGCCTTTGGGAAGACCTGTGGTGCCGCTGGAATAGACCAAGAATGCCAGGTCCTTTTCGGGATCGACCTTAGTACGTCGGTAGCGGTTGGTACCGGCGGTGTTGCGGATCGAGGTAAAATGCTTGACTCTCATGTCGGGATCTCTCTGGTCGCCGATCAGAATTATACGGTCTTCCGGTAGGCCGACCTTTTTNGCGGCGGCCCGAGCAGTCGCGATAACGGGCCATTGTGTCACGAGAGCCTTTGCACCGGAGTCTTTCAGCTGGAAAGCCAACTCGTCTGCACTGTAGCCAGGGTTGGCAGGAGAGACGGTAGCTCCTGCCCAATGAGCACCCCACATGACAATGGGAGTGTCGATGGAATTCGGAGTGAACATGGCAATCACATCTCCCTTCTGCCAATCCCAGGCACCCTTGAGGCCTTTACCAAAGTCGATCGCGGCAGCACGTGTCTGAGCGTAGGTGTAGGAACGTTTGGTGTAGGCATCTTGGAGGACAACTNNGCATCCATGTCAGACAAGCATGATGGCGACGGCGGGTCTGAGGTGCATACCATGGTCATCCGGGTATGGCTTATCTTTTCGTTCAAACAAGAAGTCCCATAGGCCGACCTCTGGGACCTGGATACGTGGGTACGGGGACTCGGTAGGCATGTTGGTGTGATATAGCGGCACAAAGAGGATGACGGAAGAAGATGAGAGCAGAAAGGGAGAAGAAGAGAGAGAGAGAAGATATGGACCGAGAGCAGAGGAATGGATAACTACATGGTGATGTGCCGAATAGCCAGCACGAACCACATGGATAAGTGGCTTGCTTTTGGGACCATCGTCACTGCCAAAGCCGTCAGCCCCGCGTACAACAACCGGGGGACATGATTTTGTGGAGAGGCTCAGAGCCTTGACCGATGGAAGTTTTGACAAGAGCCGCGGTACACCGATTTAGCACGCCGAGCGAAGCCGATGGCCGAAACGAGTAATATGCCAAGTATATCATCTTTATGCTTCGGATGCTGTCACCATCAAGAATAATTCCACGACTCCAACATGGCATCATTAGTATCACCAACGCGCCACATTGCCAGGGCATTCGTGCCAACAACCCGTCTCACCCAGCGACGATGGGCGCAGGTGCACGATATCCGCTTTNTGGCGACGCACCAGAAGCCCGATCAGAGAGTCTTTGACAAGTACAAGGCCAAGCTCGAGCAAAAAGCAAAGCAGGAGGGCCACGGCGATGTCGACAAGCTCAAGTCGGCCTACAAGGACAAGATTGTCGAGCTCCGCCAGAAGGCCATCGTTCCTGGCGCAAACGCCCCTCTGGACGCCACCACTCCCACGACATCCAACACACCCAATGCTCCCTTCCAGCCCCCGCCGCCGCCCCAGCCTCAGACACAACAACCTGAGCCACCAAAGTCGTCTGTATCCGCAGAGCAAAAGGCCGGCATCAAGACGCTAGCATCCTTCATCGACGTCGCAAAGACAAAAGAACTGCCCCAGAGAGAGATTGAATACATCTGGAGGTTGCGCCACGCCAGCTCCCCCAGCTCCTTGTGCGCCGTCGTGCCCACTCCCACCTACCAGCAGATTGTCGAGACTGCCCGCAAGCATCCTCAGTTTGTCTTGCCTTTGCCCAAAGAGGGTCAAGGTGCCGAAATCCACTTCTTGCAGTGGACCTTCCCCTCGCCCACTACCTGCACTGTGCTCTTCACCGCTCTGGCCGAGTTCAAGCTCAAGGGCGAGTTCGCACAACCTCACACCACAGTCACCCACCATCTGGATCTGGCCGACGAANAGGGCCTCGTCCTGCTTGAGGGCACCGTCATTGAGGACAAGCAAATCACTGTCGAGGAGGGCAAATGGCTGTTGATGTGTCTACAAAAGTTCTACGGAAAGTCTGCCGAGCAGAGTTCTCGCAGAAAGTTGATGGAGCAGTTCAGCCAGGGAGACAGCAGCTTCAAGATTGAAGAGCTCCTGGAGGAGGCTGAGAAGATTTAGATTGTTTCGACAAGTCAGATCAAATGTACAATATATCTGTAACAACATCAACCTCAACACACTTGCACTTTGTCGCCTGCAGATGGTCCCTTTCAAGCACGCCATCAAGGTCCGTCATTCTCAATGCGGGGTACAAGAACCCGACAGAGAAACATTGCTCTGCCATCCTGCAAGCACCTAAACATCGCCCAAAGAGTTCTGCGTCTAGCCACGACATCTCAGCATGAGACCTGCATTGATAGCTGCTGTGTGCGTCGCCACCATTGGTGTTACAGGTCAACAACAATTTCTCGGCCAACAATCCGCACCACCAAACATAGTCTTCATCTTGACCGATGACCAAGATGTCCACCTCTCCTCTCTTGATTACATGCCACTGGTGAGAAAGCACTTGCTCGACAAGGGAACCTATTATGATAAACATTACTGCACCACTTCTGTCTGCTGCCCCTCTCGTGTGACTGCGTTTACCGGCAAAGCTGCACATAACACGAACATTACAGACGTCAACCCACCCTACGGCGGTTACCCTAAGTTTGTCAAACAAGGCTTCAACTCAGCATACCTACCTGTTTGGCTACAAGAGGCTGGATACAACGTCTACTACACTGGCAAGTTGTTCAATGCACACAGTGTGGACAATTATGATGCGCCATACCCAGCTGGTTTTACAAGCCATGTAAGACTATCCATCTCAAGCAAGTGAACAAACCCTTTTACATCTCCAGNNGATTTTCTGCTTGATCCTTTCACATACAACTACATGAATAGCTCTTTCCAACGTAACCAAGACCCACCTCAGAGCCATGAAGGCGAATATGTTACAGACGTGCTAGCTCAGAAGGCATACGGACTCCTCGATGAAGCTGTGATTGCGGAAAAGCCGTTCTTCCTCATCATCGCACCGAGTGCTCCACATGCCGATATTCAGAACAACAGCGGTTCACTCACCTTTGGCGCCCCTGTTTCGGCACCCAGACATGCAAATCTATTCAAAGACGTCCAAGTGCCCAGAACAGTAAATTTCAACCCAAAGCAACCCTCAGGCGCAAATTGGATCCGCTCGCTCGAAAGACAAAACGCCACGAATGTAGACTGGAACGACCATTTCTATCGTCAGCGCCTGCGTGCTCTACAAGCCGTCGACGAAATGGTCGATAATTTGTTCTCACGCCTAGAGTCGCACGATCTACTCCAGAACACATATGTCATTTACAGCAGTGACAACGGCTTTCACATTGGGAATCATCGTATGCAGCCTGGAAAGTCTACAGGTTGCGAGGAGGACATCAACGTCCCTCTGATCATTCGCGGTCCAAATGTCGCTCACAACCAAACTACGCAACTCGTAACCAGCCATACAGACATTGCAGCCACGGTCTTTTCCCTTCTGGATATACCCTTGCGCGAGGACTTTGATGGTACGCCCATTCCTGTGACCAAAAGCGCCATTGAAGCGGAAGAAATGAGAAGACGCGAGCACGTCCAGGTCGAATATTGGGGGTTTGCAGGTGGAGAAGGGATCTACGATCGCAGGCTACACCAAAACAACACTTTCAAAGGCATCAGAATCGTGGCAGAGGAATATAACCTGTACTATCAGATTTGGTGTACCAACGAACACGAGCTCTATGATATGAGTAACGATCCAGGACAGATGGCAAATCTGCTAGAAGACGGTGCAACAGCGGACGCAGTGTTTGGGTATCCGATTCGAAAAGTGGTGCAGAGACTGGATGCACTACTAATGGTGCAGAAGTCTTGCAAGGGGCAANCTTGCAGAGAACCTTGGGGATCTCTGCATCCGAATGGTTCTGTGCAAAGTCTGAGAGATGCAATGGCCGAGCGATATGATGGTTTCTACGAAAGCCAGATCAAGGTGCAGTGGAACTATTGTCACAATGGCTATGTGCCCGAGGCCGAAGGGCCAATGTTTGAAGATGAAGGATCAGTGTTCGATTACCAAGAATTCATGTGGCCCGACTGGGTGTAAGCATGAATCGCACATGATGAGGTATTACTGTATCGCTCTTGCCATTTCTGAGTACAGCTGAGTCTTGTGCTGACTGATCATCCTGAAGGATCATAAGCTTTTGAACACGGATCGCATTACCCCACCTAACAAATTAATCTAAATGACGGCAGTAGCCTCTTACCCTCGATGTCAGAACTAAGAGTGATCAAGCTCAGCAAGATTTGACGTGGACCAGGATGTTAAGCTCGCGGCATTATTTTCATATCAGCCATACTCACCGGTTATCGCAGATCAACTGCACCACGGAGAAGAAGCTGATCTTTTATTGGCTGGCGGAGGACACATCGTACCTTCCTCAACTCGTGTGAATATTAGTTCAAACCAGATATATATATGAACAGCAATGGCCTGCATTGTCATTCCGCATCTCATCCCAAACACTTGTCACAACTGAGGATCTAGCAGCATGAACGGAAAGACAGAATCCTACGCCATTTTGCGCGGTGAAGATGCCTATCCCATCAAACAATCGATCTGGTCTTCCTTTACCAAGCTGGCCAAGGAGAAACCTGACCATGTCGTCGTCATCTCGCGAACGCAACCTACCGACCTCCTGGCGTCTGTTGTCGGTACTTCGTCCAATGTTTCCACCACTGGTCTTGAATGGACATGGTCGCAAATCATACAAGGCGGGTTGACCATTGCTTCTGTTTTCAACGACCAAGGCGTCAAGCCGAACTCTGTGCTCCTCGCTTTTCTCCCTCCAGTGTGCGCGGAGTGGTCTCTGCTCTGGATGGCGGCAAACTGTTTCGGAGTTACCATAGTCACTATTGACGAACGAGCTCTTGAGCCAGCAAGAGTAGATGAATTGACTTTCTACATCCGCTCTCTCCAGCCGGGTATCGTAGTTGTCCATGAATCCAATGGTGCTGATGCAGTGAATAGAGTCTGTGAAGAAGTACAGCATTCGGTCGATTGCAAGTTAACTCTCGATGCTGGCGAGGGAGCACATGGTTGGACTGGATTAGCAAGCTCTGATGTATCTATCGATACAAGAGGCTTCACTCCCAACACTCAAGACAGAGATCTCAACCGCACAGCTGCCATCTTGTTCACTTCGGGAACTTCAACTGGCCAACCCAAAGGCTGTCCTCTGACAGAAAGTAACCTTCTTCACGGCTGGTCTGTTCAAAACCCTGCCGTTGCTACAAACACGGACATGCCCTTGAAATCCATCATGATGTTTTCAAACTCCCGAGCCATAAACCTTGCTTTGAGTAGCTTGTGCTGGCTTGAAAGTGGGACGCTCGTGTATCTTGCGACAGGCTTTACACCCGAAGGAATGCTAGCAACCATCGAACAAGAAGACATTACTTCCGTCATATTCATTCCACCGATGCTGGGTGCAGTGGTGAAACATCCATCATTCTCGAGCGAGAAGATTAAGAGCTTGGCAAGAATCATTGTTGGTGGAGACATAGCATCAACAAACATCCAAGACTTGGTCACCAAGTACTTCCCAAACACGCAATTGGNNTACGTAAGGCAAGGGTACAGATAGCATGGGTGGACCGACATCAGATGGTCCTAATACCCATCAGGTGGCTTTTCGATTTCTGTTTATACTATTCATACGCAAGAAACATGCTAACTGTGCCTTTACATCAAGCTATCTGGATGGGCAATGACCGAAGGGCTTTGGGTGACTGGATGGCCTTCCAACCGAGTTCCAGAGCGTATTCCTGCATCTATGGGTCTACTGGCGCAAGGAACAATCCTTCCCGGCAATGTTCTCAAGATTGTCAACAATGAGGGAGGCATTGTAAAGAGAAGGGAGCCTGGAGATATTCACGTTCAAAGTGCATGCATCATTCATGCATATTTAGATGACGTAGCGCCTGATACTTTCTATGAGGATCAAGATGGAAGATGGTTCAAGACTGGCGATGTCGGTTTCGTCGATGAAGATGGTCTGTTTTACGTCATGGGAAGAAAGAAAGATATCCTCAAGCGCCTCGGTATCCCAATCCCACCCATCTTGTTAGAAAACGTGCTTTCTCAGTTTGGAGGAGTCCAGGTAGGTCTTGTAAATCAGCGTTCTTGAGTGGTCGCTGACAGATACNAGGCATCGATTTTTGGTCTTCCTAATCCAGAGCTTGGGGAGGAAGCAGTAGCAGTTGTTCTAGACATGGCAGGCACGACACCCGAGAAGCTACAAGACCTGGCTGTGGAGCATTTGGGCCCGGATTATCCCATCAGTAAAGTGTTTACGCTACAAGAGTTGGGCATGCAAAAGTTCCCGGTCAACGTGACAGGAAAGGTCATGAAGATTGAACTGCGCAAAGCTGTGGAGGATTTGCTGTCGAAGAGAGAGTCATCTTGAGGGTCGATAGTTCAGATGCATCTGCTGTATGTAGCAATCTGCAGATGAACAAAGGTCTGAGTGAAACTGAGAGCACAAGTGGAAGCGTGATCAAAACATAACCTCGGTCCCGTCACGGAAAATCAGTGGCGGTGGAAAATTGTCTTTTGTCGTCGTTGTCGTCGTCGTCGTCGTTTGCTGTTGTTTGGCGATTTTCCAAACAAACCATCCAAGTTTTCGCGTGCGCCGCCATTGAGCGTCCAGTCCAACAAGGTAGCTCTTTGCACGACCTCTATCGCAACAATCCTCCCTCCGAGCTTTAAAGATTGCAGCGCTACCCCCTCGCCATGTCGGACACATCCGGCGATAGCTCTGTCGGAGTCAAGTGTGATGCTGTCGACACTCTCGATCAGCACAACGACCATTCGGCAGATCAAACATCTGGCAGCAGAAGCAACAGCGAGTCTGACTCGGACTCCTCAAGTGAAGAAGGCGATGGCGGGATCCTTGTCGAAGCAACACCTGTGTCCAAAAGACTTGGCTATGTTGATATCTTCGCCATGAAAACCAAGATGGACGGTATTCACGCCTGGCTGAGGGAGGTTATAAACGAATCTACCGAGGACCACGTGTACGTCCATAAGCCGACTCTTCGCTACCACAAGAGAGCTATGGATAGCATGAGGCGTTGTCTGGAGGATGCCGCTCCTATGGCCGTCAAGTATGAATTAATCAAGAGTCCAGATCCGTGCGGCTGCTATTGTTCTTCCAGGATTAGTCAGTACATGGACGCTTCGGTGAAGAAATACGTTACCACACAGCTCGACAAGACTTTCGAGAAGATGACAAAATCAGAAGGAAGTGGAAGTGCCGCCATGAAGGAATTGCTCGCTCAATCGACTTTCAAGCCTAACCTAGTCAAAGACATCGAGCAAGATGTTCTTAAGGACGACAAATTTCCTCACAAGAAACCCAACGTGCTCAATGCAGAGATTGGCGAGATTGTAAACTCTCACCTTGGAGCAGCACTGCTCAAGCACGCACAGAAACAGACAGAAGCCAAACTGCTCAAGAAGTTCAACGCCGACACAAAGAAAGCTCTAGAGGGACTGAAGGAGGAGCTGAAGGGTGCTGGATTGATGAAATGATTATGCTGCTTAGCTCCAGACCAAGATCGGGTTTGATTCCAGAGCAAATTGGAGTACGTTTGGCGTCGTTGGATTTTATGGTCTCAGCATGAAGTCCTAGCCATTCGGCCCTCGGCAAATTTGCATATGACTGCGGCCAGGGTACTGTAGATTACGCCTAGGAGAACAATAATATATTGACCAGCCATCACTCCATGCAGATTTGATCCTATCTTTTCTGGTGCAAGCTTGTGAAGAAAGGTATGAAGAACGCACGGGTAATAGAGCAAGAGAAGTCTTTGACATCACTAGCAATCCTACGAGCAAAGACGTTCGAGCGTGGCAGACAAACACGATGTAAGCGAAGAATGTTTCTTTTATTTCTTTCTTCCCAGACCCGAGCCTGCCCTGTGACTTCGTTTGCGTCACGCTCAATAAAACATGGCAAGAGGCCATACGCAGTATCAAAGCCAGGAATCAAGATCGTCTACATTGCTGAAACCATCCGTGATGAGTCGCTTCCGGAATATTTCGAGGTAGGAAAAATGTCTTAGAATGTTTCAAACCTCTCTTGTAGACGGATCGTATGATGCTTGTAGGATGGATTTCCTTCGAGGTTGACACATTGAAGACAACGCAGAATCGTTTCAACTTTCCAGTGATTGCCCAAAGCATTTCTCAGGCCGCCTTGGATGGATCAGAAGTGCAAGCTCCCGTAGGGCAATAGCCATGACTGCAAGCAAATTCGCAGAGGCCGCTGTACTGAGCAACATCCTGGCCAGCGGCAGGGAAACCAAGAGTATTGGAGGCAGCGGGGGATCGTTTTGACTTCCTCTTCGAGTGCAGGTGCAAGCGTTGCTAGGGCAGAATCCGTAGTTGCACGAAAAGCTGCAAAGTCCAGCCAAATTTCCATTCCCGCTACCACCAATACAGAAGGAGCCATTGCCGTCTGCTGCCTTTGACGGATCCGAGGTACACGCGCTTGAAGGGCAATAGCCGCGGCTACAGGTAAACTCACAGAGGCCACTGTAGATGGCAATATCCTGGCCGGCTACGGGGAACCCAAGCGTGTTTGATGCAATGGGAGCAATGACTTGGCGCCCTCTCTGTGTACAGGTACAAGGGTTCGAGGGACAGAATCCATAGTTGCAGGAGTAGTTGCAAAGGCCAGCCAGATTACCATCTCCGGTTCCGGCAATGCAGAATGAGCTGCTACCAGTAGTAGATGTGGAAGTGGGTGCGGTAGTGGAGGTTTTGAACGTATAGGAAGCTTTGCTGGAAGATGGAGTAGATACACTACCAGACCCCGATCCGAAGCCTGTAGCACTAGCGCTACCGACCCATGCGTTCCAGTTCTCGATATTGTTGGTACAACTGTCCGTGATTGATTCTCCGTTCATCTGCATGATGAGCTTGCCATTTCTGGAGATTCTGACAGACACAGCTCCACGGCCTTTGAATGGAACGCTACCATGATAGATACCAGAACCACCAGTTGGCGTGTTCTCCCAGATGCCGGTCTGTGTCGTGCTGCCGATAGTAACTGTCACATCAGCGTGAGATGTAAGTAATGCAGAGAAGAAAATCTTATCTTGTGCGAGTTGAGCTGGGGGATATTCTTGTTGGCCCTGGCTTGCCGAGTTGCCAGTAGTGCCGCCACTGGCACATGCTGTACCCAGTGATTTTCTATACCATGATACAAGCCCTTCCACTGAGATGGAGGCTTTGCCGCTCTTGTACATGTCGATGACATAAGGAAGGAAGAGTCGCCAGCCATCGTGAGGCATGTTTTGAACATAGTTGTAAGGCGCATTGCCATTGCCAGAGTCGAACAGACCCCATTGCCTATCGTCCAAAGGAGCAATGTAGTGCGACTCACCCCAATCGTTCCAAGTCAGAATCTCGACAAAATCTGGCTGGACAGTCATGACCTGGTTCCAGCGATCAAACCAGAGATCATCACCACGCCATAACCAGTTCTTGCCATAACCCGGTAGGTTGGTAAAGAACCAGGGAGAGACAGGCATCATATAGGGCTTGCCATTCAGAGCGCTTTTGTAAGAATTGTCCGGCGTCGTGGTCATGTCATTCGGGCCTGAAGGCCATGCTTCCCAGCTGAACAAGCCATCCGCAACACCACGACTGATGGCAGCANNGGCGCCCAGCGACGACCAATCAGGAATGAAGAAGCACCCAGTCTGAGACTTGATCGTGGTCCAATCACCAGAGCTCCCAGGACCTTCGAAAGTAGACACGAATGGCTGGCCGTTATACTTGTAGTATGCGCTGTTGGATCGGTACTGGTTGATCAGATTGATCACATCCTGTTGGGCAAAGGCGCCTTGTGCAGCATAGTCGAAGGAGAAGAAGAGTTTGAAGCTAAGAGAATCGGCTGCTGAGAATGCATTGGCGATCTGGCTAGCATAGCCGCCGTTGTTTGCGATATTCAGAGCGAAGCCATCAATGTGGGAGTCCTGGGCCAGACGAATATCTCTTTGCCAGTCTGATATAGCCCAAGAGTTGACGTTCCCCACNCTAAAGGCGTATCAGTATTGAGAGTGGTGATGCCATCAGAGAAACCGTACCATGAAATGAGCGAAGACTGCTTTTGCTTGCACATGGCATGCAGCCATGAGAGCAACCAACACGGGAAGAAGCAACATAGAGCCTGAAGTTACGCCCGGCGTTGAGCTGCAGTACTGTACGAGATGCAGAGACTGGAGAGAAGAGCGCGGCTTTATGTAAATGCCATACTCGCGAAGGATTCGAAACAGGGCCAGTTGATCGCCATGGCTCGACGCTTGGATAATATATATTGCGAAGCATGACCGTTGCTCTTCGTGACCACCGTTGACCTACTGCCTAACTCTACGCCTACGGGCCGTCCGCCCTGGAAGATTGATCAGGAACCATGATGGTGAGGTTGAACCAGACACATGTATCGACAGAAGGATTGGTCAATATGGCTTAGCAGAAGCCAATATAGAATTTGGCATGCCTAGGATTCGTCCAATCATCGTCAAATCACAAATGCGATGAGTTGCCTTGTTTGCGCGCGCGTGGCAGCATTGTAATTTTTCATGAAGAAGAAGTTCTCGTCAATCATCATAGACGGCATGAATCAGATCACGAACCGACAAGGACATATTGAAGATTTGACAGAACGGATAGACCTCAGTGCACAAGAAGGAAAATTTGGGCGTGCCGCTGCGTTGGCGAGCCCCAACACAGAAACATTGTTGCCCCTGAGTGATGCATCAACTATTGATCTCGACAATTAGGAGTATAGAATTTCAGCGAACAGCTCTACTGATACGTACGGCCACAGTCAGCTGAAAACTGGGCATCCCGTCCGCTCTGCCATACATAAGCAGTTGAACGGCAGATTAGTACTACGGTGGGTGACCACGTGGGAATCCCTGCTGCTGTACGTTTTGCTTCTAGTCTTAAGCCATTCGGTTTGAACTTACACATCAGTGAGGCAAGCTCAGCTCTTTGCTGTCTCAGTGTTTTGTCAACCCGAGAAGGTCTGTTTGGGCAAGAGTCTGTAGGCTCGCTCAGTATCTATGATCTTGAAATCTTGCTGATTACACATGCATGAAGTTAAGCTACAGATTTTCGGAAAGACAAGCTCATTCGAATCGTTTCGTATTCAGTCCTATAGGTTTGACACAACCTAATCAAGCTACAACTCAAGTCAAGTCGCTGCCTCTTCTAGGAAGAATGTCTTCATAGCCCTGGGCTCGATCTGAGCCCTGAATCTGCCACCTTCAAAAGTGAACTGCTCGGCCTGGGTGACGTTGTGTTCGTTGTCAGTCAAGTAAGCAGTCGCCATGGACACATTTGTGGCGGACAACTGCACGTCCAACGTGTATGTGTAATGCGCAGCGTTGATGACAGGAATGGCAATGGTGCCGTTTTTGTTCTCCCACGCAGTGACATAAACTTCTTCAACACTGCTGTCGGTGAACAAGCGCACAGCGCCAGGACGTGCGAAGCGGAAGTAACCAGCAAAGGCCCACAGGCGAGCAGAGACTTCATACGATGTGCCGTTCACCTGGACAAGGGCGGCATCTGTAGGACCTGTCCAACTGCACCACCAATGATTCCAACCAGCGACGTTGTTGCGGAATGCATTGTGCATGTAGATAGCCCACTGGAAACCCTCGAAGTTGTTTCCTGTGACATCCCAGGTCCTAGTCCAGGTGTTGCCGCCATCACTCCATTCAGTCTCGATGGTAGGTTGTCCGGCAAGGAGGTCGTCAAAAGGTCTCTTGATATCAGACTGGTAGTTGTGATAAGTGTTGACATCAAAGAGAGTCTTTCCACCAACGCGATCAAGTTCGTATAGAAGGTCGCGCTGTTGGCGAGCACCGGTTGAGTCACAGCAGGACACAGCCAGGCTGGGGAAAGCCTTCTTGACCATCGGGTAAAAGACGCTTAGGAAGTCGTAGGCTTGGTAGCCGTCAGACAACATCGCAGAGTAGGTGACAGGGTTGAAATCAGGTTCGTTGTATGCGCCTAGCAGAGAAACCTTGATACCGCGCTGCTGATAGAGTTTGACGTACTCGATCAGATAGTTGGCATAAGCCTCACGCCAGTCATAGGTGCAGTTCGAGCGTCTGACACCACAGATGAAACCACCGCCAGCTTCACGGCCAGTGGTCTTGAAGCAGCCTGGAGCTGACCAAGCATCTGCGTACAAGTACAGGTCCGGATTGTACTTGAGCGCATTTTGAGCCAAGGTCAACTGACAGCTGTCGTTGTTGGAGGGGAAGGTGTAGTTGAACGGACCGGCAGGGGTAGCAGGGCAGGTAGGAAGTATGGTCGCGCCAGGAGAAGATCCAATAAGGTTGCGGAGTATAGATAGAGCGCCAACGTTTTCGTCGAACAACGTTCTGACTACCGCGTCCTGGTCGGCTGCAGAGAGGGTGTTGGTAGTGCAAGCCGCTCCAAACGCACCTGAGCATCCACCACCAATCATGGTCTGATAGCGCTGCTCAGCGTTGACTCTGATAGTGGCATCGAAGGACAGGGAAGCATTCGAGTAGGTAGGACTGTGGTAAGGACCCCAATATTTGGCTGACACTGTGCTCGCAAGAGCGGTCAACATAAGAGAGTTTTTCATTCTGATCTCGTTTGCCAGTTTGAAAAACGAATGAGGAAGCAAAATAGCTTGTGGAGGAGGTCACCTCGAGCTCTTATACCATTGCGGATGTTATGGCAAAATTGCATTCGACAATCTTCGCCGCTCTAAGAGTATGTTGCCCCGCCTCGATCCACACGGAACCATGATGTATTTCAATAAGGTGCATACATTGTTAGCCGTATCCCGTAGAACGGGCATACAATTGAACGAGTCATGGCTAGCCGCATGAGAGAAGTGCAGAAAGCGAGGTCGGAAAACTGCATACCAACCACTTCTTGTCTAGCGTTCTGCTAGTCGTTCCTGTGGACCTGGATATCCCCGCATGGTAGCAAGATGTACTCGTGAATATGGAGTGAAGTACTTCTGGCTAAATGTGCTGTGCCCAATCTGAAAACAATCCTTGTCGATCATGGCGGGGAAGACGAGCCATCTCTACCATCTCACGACACGGCTAAAACAAGCATTAACCCCAGAGCTGCTAACTCGCAGTGCGGAGCCGTCCGGCAGGTGTTTTAATCAGGAACGGTGACGGAAAAAAGCTTGTATGCAAGCCTCCATGGTTTTCTGATCGATCAAGTATTGCACCAGCGGAACGAACACTCTAGTGAATCCTTGGGACTTTCGTATCGAGTCTTGAACTTGCAAGCTCCAATGCAGCATGCTTGATGTCGTAAGTCCTCCATACTGTCATAGCATGCTCGTCGTTCCGTTGTTAGTGCAATGGTAGTGTATCCACCAAAGGCTTATTGCTGCCCGAGTCGAGACAAGTACCTTGACCTCCAGCAGGTGTACAGACCTGCAAAGCGAACACAGGCTTCAACTTGTCAGAAACGTCAGATCCAGTGAATTCGATACTAGTGACGCCATGGCCATTGTCTTGTTGTATGGTGAACGCAGGATCGGAAGGCCAGATACTGACTGCGTCTTAGCCGATGTGATCCTTGAAGTAATGGGAAGAAGGACGTCTGAATCAGGCAGCCAGATTATCAAGACTCAACCTGGGTTGGGCACCTACCGTGTCAAGACGTCGCTTCTTCTGACGTAGCATTTAGTGTTAAGAATTTGATGGGGAGATGACCCAAGGGAGATGTTTAAACGAGTCCACAAAACGTGGAGAAGCTGTTTGACCAAGTCTGATCAAACCGAGCTGAACTGAGCTGGCAAGTTTAACCGCTACCCACCCCAGCCACCCGATGCACCAGCCAGGTCGGCGACTCTTCTTCCGACGATTCTTGTTTGGTCATCTCTGGTAGCATACTTCGTCACTCATCAAAGTACAGCAGTGCGTTCGCAATCACAGAGATCCAAAGACCAGGATTTCAAGAGCTCCTTCCGCTTTTGTGTTTCGTTTTGGCCAGCCTAGCCCAATTCAGCTAGAGGATCCTCTTCTTGCGAGATATACGAGAACCTCTCATACATTTTCTCGTTCTTGGAACTTTGACAGAGGCACCTCACTGATGCTCTCGATATCACACTAACCTCAAAAGTTGAAGATGTGCCCCGCGTGCGCTTTGATATTGCGCCTTGTGTACGGGTCATTCTGTCCGGCTGACTGTGCAGTAGTCTCGTCCTCTTCCTTGACCAAGTCAAGAAAGCTCACTGCAGGCACTTTCCTGACCCATCTCGGACACGCTTGTCTTGGGATAACAGCATCATCACGGGTCACTCCGAGATCGTGTTTCTCATTGAATGTGTCGACAAGACACTCGATGGTCGCAGCCAAAAGAGCACGTCGCTCGGGATTGTCCTCATCTGGATCGGCTATATCTTTCAGCCTCCAATTCGTTCTGGCCAAGAAGTAGTCGGTCTCGGTCACGAGCTGGTCTTCTTCGTCTGAGCAGATGAATTCGCACATTCGATACACCGAGTGAAGCGGCTTGTCATGATCACGGAACCTTCGTATGTATCGAAGTGCGTGGATGCCATCGTACCGCTTCCATACGAGTTCTTCGTCATTGCGCAAGGCTCTCGGAGTGGGTAGAGGCTTCGGTAAGGTCAAAGCCTCTGGACAGAACACCAGCTTTCGGACGACTGTCGTGGGATGGACGGCAGAGCCCCTGAACAGCCAGAGCAATTTCCAGTATCTGGCCGGCATGTTTGCTGAGAGCCAAGACGTGATGGGGCTTATTCGAGGGTATTCATCGATCATTCCAGGTTGAGATACGGACATGATGGAGAGATTGATAATTATCAGGTGAAAGATCGTAGAAGTGGTAATTGTGAGTTTTGGTATCCTCTGCTCATTTTTACGGTAGTTCTAGGTGTTTGCTACAGCACCGGGAAGACTTGTTACACATGACGTTTCGGAGAGGTATCAACCATCACTCTACCGGTGGCACTGCCAAACATACTGCGTTATCTACGCAGCACAAGTTTAGATACTCCTATGGTGGAGTTCATTCCATCCTGGGTGACACCGAGGTTGATTCGTGCAGAGTCTGATTCAAAACTACTCACTGGGCCTTGCATTTTCCCCCTGTCGACTCCGCCAGATGCTCCCGCGACTCTCGCCCATACAATGCTTTCATTGCGGCGTTGGTTCGTGGTAGTCGATGCACTTCAGTGGTCACAGCCAAGCCTGCCTCCTAAAATTGTAAAGTCTCCATCGCCGCTGATGAGCGATATAGACATTTACTCGTCCTCTTTCGGAGGCCACAGGTTGTGTGGTATCGACTCGCCAGTAAGCCACTGATAGTGGAACCCACGCCGCGTATACACCCAGGTCGAACCAGGGAATGGATCCCGGCCGATTCGTTGACGCACACGTCTATTCAGCTCTGCCACCATGTAAGGTCGAACAGGCGTCTCGAGGTCAGTGTGGTCGTACCGCCTCAAAAGACTGGGACTCATTTGAACGCCCTCTCTGTTGTAAAGAAGGGTTGCGATTGACACGCAATCCAGCCAATCTTGAGGCTTTTGGAGTCGGTTTGGCCTCTAGAGTCTTTTCAATTTGCGGGCGAGCACCCATTCCCACTTGACAGCATAGATCTTCAGATCAAGGTTTTGGTAGATTGGACGCATCTGTCGCTTCGATTCGACGAACAGGATTTCAGGGTCGTTAAGAAGTGTCAAATAGAATTTGACCTCGTCGTTGGCCCAGTCGGAGCTGTAATTCAAGACGTTGGCGACTCTGTCAACTAGGAACAAGAGTTCCCGTCTGACGGCTTCATAGTGTCTTCCGTAAGTCCGTTCGTTGAGGAAGAAATCGAGATCGTGCGTTGAGGTGCGGTTTCTAAGATACATGGTCGAAACAAAACCACCGCAAGAAATGAGTTCTATCGGCCGGTAGGGTGCAAGGATGGGCGAGTTTTCGATCTGTCTACTCAGATATCGAAGACCTTATCAAAGTCAGTTCCATGACAGACGTCAGAATCCATTTCCAACAGGCTTACCGATCATGAACGCATTCAAGTCGAAAGTGTTTCGCCGTAAGTCTCGTCGAGGCATGTTGTGGATCTTCAGTAGTATCGAGATTGATAGTGGACTAGGTGCACATCCATAGCAATAGTCTGTCTATATAGTCTTCCGAAGCAGACCCCAACACACATTCACCATTGATTGGAACACATATCCACCGATACTGAGATTCAAGATTTGCAGAGCTCGCAAGGTCGTGCAAATATCATGGACAAATGAGCCATGAGACACGTAACTACTTTGCTGTCGCAAACATACCTTTGTGTACCCATTGGCCATGCATCGATGTTCTGGTGGCTATGCTGAAGTAAGTGGCAAGATATGAGTACCAAGTCCCTGGCACAGAAGACACGTGAGTCCGCCTGCATTAATTCTAGGAACAATGACTATGGTTTGTGAAACATGAAAAACACCTTACTCGTTCCTAACATGCCCGATGCATAGCCTGGTTCCAGTGGTTGTCAAATTCTCATATTCGTCATGGCTGCGGCGGCGTCCATTCTTTTCGAGGCATGACCATGCACAAGCTGGACGTCCTGGGAGTGAAGATGCCCGTGACATTCCAATAAAAACTACCCAAGCTTCTTGATACACACTTTGGTCCTTACATAAGACTGGTCTGTACATTCATCTGACGCTGCCTCTTCAACTGCGGTGTGACAAAGTTGGGATTCTTCGACATTTTCTCTTCGTCATCATCATCCTCGTCTCCAAGCGTTTTTGGAAGATCCCATCCGATTAACCCGTTATGTTGGGTGATCTTCAACATCTGCCCTCTATCCTCCAAGTTCATGTTGCATATGCTTTTGTGCACAGGCCAATCCACCTTCTGATGCATAGGACAGCAATAAGCTGCTGTACCACATCTACCACATCGTTGCAGGGGCTTGACGTCTTTGTAAACGTCACAAGTGGCGCAATGGCCAATGTTTGGAGCGTCGTATAGCCAGTGCGGGTTCATGGGAATGCCATCGCCGAAAGGATCCATCAGTGCATATTCGACATACAGCTGATGTTGCATCTTCTTGCCCGTGAACCAGCGTTGCTTGAGGATCAAATCTCTAACGAATTCCCTAGCCAGTTTGTCGATTTGCGCAGGGTCTGTAAGGTCATCGTCGCCGAGCATGCTCTCAGCAGGATTAGGCACCCAAGCTCCCTTCTGAGGTCCCTCGGCAGTGATGTTGAACGTCAACATGAGCTTCCACTTTTCGCCTTCAGCATCTAGTGTTCCCATGGTAATCTGGTTTTCCACGCGTCCAATTTCGATTTTCATCTCATCCTGGATGGTCAGGGTCCATGTGAAGGAGAACCAGGCGTCGATGTCGATGAACGCGTTGAATGCATCAGGATTCCACCTGAAGAGTACAGTCGTGATGCCAACAGCAGTGGTCAGGTTGCTTGTGTCGGTGTGCTCAGTGAATTTTCCGTCCATGTCGTTGACCATCTTGATGGGTGCTCTGTCCAGCTGGACACGCGCATTTGGGAAGCCTGGCACCCTGACATCGTTCAGAGCAATGAATTTTGTGCCCATTGTTGTAACTTGTGAGACAGTAGGATTTCGTAAAGAGGTGCGCGAACTGTCAGAAGGAAAAGGGAATAAAATTGTGGTTGCTGGGTATTAATTGCAGAAGCCGCAGTCGTCGGTGTGCGTCTTTTCAACAGCCGGTTTCTTTCGTCTTTTTGGTATTTTTGGTTTTTTGCTCAAACCTCCGCTCACTCTCTCAGCGAATTGATTGATTGAACAAATTATATGTGAGCGCCCTTGTCTGGTTCTCAATGAATTTTTAGAGCCTAAGATCATGATGCGCGAGTTTACGTCACTGACAGGAGACTTGTACAATGGTTCGCAGTATCTAAAGTTTCATTGGTCTTCGTATTTACAAAATAATATGGACAGTCGTTTGCACAAAAATAGGCTAGAAGCGAAGGTGAACAATGCAAGGAGAAGAAGGGCTCTACGAAAATGAATGCATAAATAGGGACGTCTTGTCAACACTTGCGCAAGAGCCCTCATGAAGAGAAGCGAAAATGTAAGAAACAAGTGCTCTAGAAGACGGAACACTGGTTCTCTGCCCGTCTAAAGGCGTCGGCGAAGAAGCTTTGCATGGCGCTGTAATGAAACAGAATGCCACCAAGTACAGCAAAATGCCAGATGTTGTGGCTGCCGCCAAAGTAGTCGAAGAAGCCAGGAGCGAAGCGCTCAGGAATTTTNGCAGCGTAGAGCATTGCACCAGTGAGGTACACAACCAAGCTTTTGGTGATGGGTGCGTAGAAGTAGATTGCCCAGCTCGCACCACGGGTGTAGATGAGTTGGATCACGGGCAAACCACCAGTAGCAGCGAGGGTCACGTAAAAGGCGACACGAGCCCATGCCAGATCGTTGCGGTTGAAGGTTGGATGCCAGGGAAGGATGACACCACCAACACCCAGGGCGGCCGTGAGCGACATGTAAGTCCAGCGACTGATAGGTTCGCAATAGAAAGCTGTGTACTCTGTAGTCATGATGGACGCAGCTACTAAGAGTGAAATACCAGTGTAGTCAATACAAGCAAATCTCTCCATAAGAGTTTGATTGGAGATGGAGTTCATGGTGTGCCAAACAGTGCTGCAAACCAGGCACTTTGATGCAGCGAAGAAGAAAACGGCGGCGATGAAGATGTCCGACTTTGTCGACATGGAGAAATGGACTGAGGTGGGGTAAAAGTAGAATGCGATGGAGAGAACGACTAGGAGACCTAGGAAGTGAGAATAGATGTTGACCGTCTCGTTGGAGAAGGACAGGCAGGAGCGCAAACAGTCGACCTTGGTCTCGCAGAAGCGGTAGCCACGAGTGATATGCGGGTTGATCCTCCATGGATCGGGTAGGTCCTGATAGCTAATGAGGCCTTGCTCCTTTGCGCGTTTGACGGCCTCGTCGATTTTGGCCTTGACTGCATCTTTGACGGCCTCCTTTGCACGACGGGCTTTGTCGAAACCTTCGTCGACCAGCTCGGTAGCAATGTGCATGCCCTCGTCCATCTTCCTCCTTCCAGAGTCCATGAGGTCCGAGGCAACTGCTCCTAGTCCAGCGTCACGCATAGCATAAGCGCGAGTCTCGAAATCAACCAGGATCTTCTCCATCAAACGGACACCCTCACGGACCTTGTGTTCCAGCGTCTCTTTCTTTGCCAAAGCGCCTCTGTAGCGCTCTTCTAGAAGGTCAACCATGATTTTTGCGCGCCGTCTGCCAGCATCGATAACTTCGTCGGACACATAGCTGCAGGATTCGTGAACAGCATGGAGGGTGCTGTATGCGCGATCAATGCCAGAGTCGAATTTGAGATGGCCGTATGAGTCGAGGAATTCCAGACGGCGACCCAGTTCTTTGAGGAAACGGTCGACCAGTAATTGAATGTCATCGGTATCTGCGGACCATGATTGAGGCTCGTAGGAAGAGTGGCGGCGCTTCTTAAGGCCATCTCTAACGTGAAGGCGAGCACTCGATGTTGAGCCAAGAGCAGGCTCTTCGTAAGAGTCGGTCATGGTAGTGGTGCAAGTGGCCGTAGCCATTGTTGAATGGGAAGTAGCAGTTCAGAGGAACGGGCAGAGGTTGTTGTTGGGGGGAAGTACAAAGGGAGACAGAAGAGATTGTGGATGGTGATCTTGACCTTTGGAAGCGATTCAGGCGCAATCAGACTTTCGCCGGGGCAACCGAGTTCGGGGGAAGAAATGAAATGTCAAGCGTGGCAAACGGGAGCAGGTGGGGAAGGGTTGAGATGGAGGACGAGGATCAGATGCATGGGAAGGGGAAGCGAGAGAGGGACAGGTTCTAGTAGGTCATAGTCGCGCGTGCGGGAAAAAAGAGGCACGGCATGACAGCCAAAGTACAGGTCCACGTAGGTGGAAAGCCAGACGTGAGTGAGGTAACCATAAAATGGCTGGGTGACGACCGCCTTGGCTTTGTCCCCCCTGCCCAAACTGGTCCTGCTATTGCTAATCAACACTCGGCATCTTCGTACCGAGCGGATTGCATGCTTGCCTCAGGCTTCGTCATGCCAGCATCGCTCCTGCTCAAGGAATCCAATTTGACCGCTTGAGTCATTGCCTTCCTTGTAGTGCTGTAATCAAGGCAGTCTTCTTTCATTACGCAAACAAGTCCTTGTGATGATGCCTCTAGAGAGTGCGCCAATTGAGTTTGATGAAATAGTCCCTTGGCTCGGCCGCTTGGTATCGATTCAGCACAGGGCCCCAAGATCGATCATTCACATGTTGAGCGCGAACCATCTCCGATTGCTAGCAGCGACCCTGTCCTGCTTCATGTGAACATCCGTCCATCAACCTGACTCTCCGCATTCGCAAATCACTTTCTACAATCCACAACACGCGCATTCATCGTCCAACATGGCCGACCAATCACCCATGGATGCCGGCGCATTCGTCACTGACGCCTTCCTCCAGTCTACCTTGCACGCTGCCGCCGAGGCTCGCCAACAGTGCCTGCACATGCTCGACTTCATCGACCAGAATCGCGCCGCTCAGCCTGACCAAGATGCTGAGATGAACCTCAGTCGCCAGCAGAAACTTCTTCATGCCAACCTGGCCAAGCTGCGCGGTCTCAACCGTCGTGCCGTTCTCGACACGCGCAACTTCAAACAGCAAACCCAAGAAGCAAAGTCCGAAATTGATTCTCTGCACCTTCACCTGCAGAACCTGTACTACGAACAACGCCATCTCATCGGTGACATTGCCGCTTGCCAGGGCTACAAGTGCGTTGCCGTCTCACTCCATTACCCCTAGCACTTTCTAACATCATCACNNAGTCACAAGTACCAAACTCTACCCTTGATTTCTGTCGACGAAATACTTGCTGCCAACCCTGAACTTGCCGGCGCAGATGAACACGACCTCATGGTCGCTCGCATCAACCACGAACATGCCGAGCGTCAAACTCTGGAAGAGCAACGCCAAGGACTACTCAAGAAGAAGCAGAGTCTGATTGCCGACAACAACAAGAAGAAAGACGAACTGGCTGCACTGGACAAGGAGATTGAAAAGTTCATTGGCTCTGCTGCTTCGGTCCAGCAAAAATTCGACCAACACGATCAACAAAACCAAAAGGCTGCCGCTTCAGCTTGAACCCATGACTATCATTTCATTTCATTCGTCTAGATTATTAAGATACCCCACACAGTTTCATCATGCCAGGTGCTTGTTAAAGAAATCGATTCCCTGCTTGCACGACTCATCCATGGCCTTCTTGTCCTTCTCCGAGTTCCAGTCACCGCGCAGAGCAAAGCCGTGGACCTGGTCTTCGTAGACACGCACCTCGGTGTCGATGCCCTCGCTCTTCTTCTTAGCCATAAGTTCCTTAATCTGGTCAACCTCCTTGTTTCCGAGCAAGCTGTCAGAATCGCCAAGTGCAAAGGATGCAGGAACGGCAAGGCCTTCGAAGTCGGCAGGAATGGCAACCAGCGAAGGGTGACAAGCGCAGATGGCGTCGACACCCATACCCTCGGCGCCGCTGAAGTCCTTGTCGCCGGCCAGGACCGCATATCTGCCACCCCAGCAGAAGCCGATTGCGCCAACCTTGTTGGTGCCAGGGATCATGCGGACCTGCTTGATGAAGTTCTCGATCAGGGGGNNACGAGCGACGCTCTCGCGGTGCTTGAGCAGCCAAGGGCCCAGTGTTGCGCCTGTCTTTGCGGTCGCAGTTGCCTTTTCGGTAATGGAGCGAGAGTCGCGCTCGGTCTTTTGGGGTTCAACGGTCTGGAGGAACTCAATGTCCAGCGAGTCACCCTCGTGAACATCGGGGATGTAGGCAGTGAACCCATTGGCAGCGTACTGATCGGCGAGCAGGCGAGTGTTCTTGAACTCCCATCCAAAGACNTTTGTTCGCATCAGCATTTGAGGCAGCAGATTGGAGGGGCCGGATGACTTACTGTCAACGAGGAAGATGATGGTCTTGGCCTTTGAGCCGTCCTTGGGCTCGGCAACATAGGTCTGAAGACCTGCAATGGTTTCGACGTGGCCCTTGGGAGTTCCCTCCTGGACCTTGCCGGTCAAGCAGCACGACGACATTCCAACTCCGGTAGACATTTTGACTGTATGTGTTTGCTTGGATTCGATGGATTGATGTGGGTGTGGAAAGACAGAAGTGATGTTGTGATACAGGAAAGACGAAGAGCTACTAGCTTCTATCGAGTGTATATGACATCCGGGCGGCCCGCCAACCACTGGTACACGTACTCGTGGAGCTCTCAAACTGAAGTTGATGCGGGGCTTTGGTGACATCATGGTCAATGACAAATTCCCATTTGGGTCGAGCATCGAAGTTTAGCACAAAGTAATGGAAGTGTTCGGGATGCATGCCAGCATGGCTATCTCCTCGGGCTTCAAAGCCTCTGCTTGTAGACATGCGAGCGCCCAAGGTAGGTCGGTGAAGAGTAAGTGGTAGAATGCATATCAAAGTGCACAAGGAGTGAAGTTCGCCAAGACCAAGCCGAACTGCTTTCTGGACGACTCTGGGCTTCTTCGACCATCAAACATCAACATGTGAAGACCAAACTCTCGCTCGCTGCATCACGCACGCGCACAACATCTATCATCCTGCACGCAGTACGCCTACCACCACTATGTCGCTCTCCTTCGACCTCAACACAAAGGCCAAGGCGCCCGCCTCGCCGCCGAAGCCAAAGAGACGTCCCGTCGCTATGGATGTGCTAGACGACGATTCTGACGACGACGCTCCGGCTGCAGCTGCTCCCAAGTCCAATGTCTTCGAGGAAGAACTCACCGAATTCGACGCCTCAAAGCCATCGCGACCTTCTGCTCCGGCACCAGCGCCAAAGAAGAAGCCTCTGAACAAACTGAAACCTGGCTCCATTCCTACCAAACCTCCGACAAGGAAACCTCAAGGTGTAGACCCCAATGAGTACAGCGATCTTTCGGCTCAGCGCGAGAGCGCAGCCTACGCTGCCGAAGCCACAGAATTGGACCCCACAATCTACGACTATGACTCTTTCCACTCTGCTGCAACCTCGGCCGCCTCTGCCCGCAAAGCAGCGGCTAAGCAAGAGACTGTGAACCAAGGTCCCAAATACATGAACGCTCTCCTCACAGCAGCCGCACAACGAAAACAAGACCAACAAGTCGCTCGTGAAAAGTTCTTGCAGAAAGAACGCGAGAACGAAGGCGAAGAGTTTGCAGACAAGGAGAGTTTTGTCACTGGAGCCTACAAAGCACAACAAGAAGAAAACCAGCGCCTGCGCGAGGAAGAAGAGAAGAAAGCCGCAGAGGAAGAAGAAAGAAAGAGAAAGATGGGTGGAGGCATGCAAGGCTTCTACCGCAACGTCATGGCCGATAGCGAACGCAGGCACCAAGAAGCTCTCGAAGCAGCCGCGGAATTGGAAAAGCGCAAACTCGCGGGCGACGACATTGCAGACGACCCAGACACGAAGCAAGAAAAGGATCGTGTTGCGGAACTTGCTGCAAAGGGTGTCAACATCACTCTCAACGATGAAGGTCAAGTGGCAGATAAACGCCAATTGCTCACAGCTGNNAGTCTCAACGTGCTTGCCTCTCCTGCTGCTCCAACAAAACCTTCTGCCACAATCCAAAAACAAGATGACTCGGCGCAGTGGAACAGGAAGCGCGATAGTGGTGCCAGAGAAAGGCAGACGAGAATGATGGAGCAACAACTAGAGGAAAGCAGGAAGCGAGCCTTAGAAGCCGACAAAGAGGAACAAGAGAGACTGGAAAAGGCCAGCAAGAGTAAGAAGTCAGAGTCCGACATTAGTTCGGCGAGAGAAAGGTTCTTGGCCAGAAAGAGAGAGAAGGAGGAGGCCGCGAAGAAGAAAGCTGCATAGATGTAGTAACGAGGCAAAGCTATCGACAGAAAGTGGTCACATCTCTGATATGGGTCAACTGTGTTTCTTACTCTCGCCACCCTGGACTCTTGTATCTCCCGAACTCGAATAATGGTAGGAATATCGAGGAACAGATACAAGGATTGACTCTAATGTTAACTATAAATGTTGCTCATGGTGTGACCCTGACCATATATCTCAGGAGGCTTCCAACAACTTATAACTCTACAAGGCGTCAGATTGATAGCAGACGCCAACACAAGCACGAAGACAAGCAGGAGCAGAGATAGCACCACACGTTTTGTGCTCTCGACTTAGATCGGGAATGAGATGTGGAAGTACCATAGATTGTGTGGAGTCGAAACACGAGAATACACAACATAGCATGAAACAGTTGACATAACTCGTATAGATTGGGTTGCTCACAAGATGATCTTCGAACCCTTAAGCTTAAAAACTAGAACCAAAACCCCTTTCAGACCTTCTCGATCTTGTCGGTCTGGTATTCGATATTCTTCTCGTTCATCGCAGCATCAAAACCCTCTTCGAAGCCTTCCTTGGTAAATAGTCTATCGACGTCTTCCAACGCCAAGCCACGAGTCTCTGGATAGAACATGTACNNTGTAGAAAAGCGTCAGTATTCATGTTAAAATGATGTATAGTTGCGAGATCTTACCATGATAGGTACCCATGTTGCATTGAGCACGGCAAAGATGATGTAGGTTCTCCATCCGATGTTTCTGATGGCAGGAGGAGTGATGTAGACGATCAAGAAGTTCAAAATCCAGTTGGTGGCCGTGGAGATGGATGAACCTCTTTGACGTAGTCGTAAAGGAAGGATCTCAGAGGGNTAGACCCAAACGGTGGCTTGGAAGCCGATAGTGAATGCGCCTTGGAAGATGAAGAGCATTGCTGCGGCACCGATGCCAGCACCGTCTGAATCAAAATGTTAGATCGTAGTTTTGGAGGTAGAGCGAATGAGAATATGAAACTTACGGGCAATGGCTGTCTTGTTCTGAGTCTGGTAGACAAGACCTGTTTGGACAGCCATCACTGCTGCCATCAAACTGACCATGGACAACAGAAGAGGACGACGACCGATTCTATCAATCAGGAACCAGGGGATAAAGGAGGCCAAGAAGAACCATGTGTTCAAGAACCCAGACATGAGACCAGAGAGGTGACCATCAAAGCCCAAGCTCTCTTTGAAGAGGGTGCCGGAGTAGTAGACCAGAGCATTGATACCACCCAACTGTTGGAATGCCTGAATGCTGCAAGCAATGAGGAATCTGCGTCTACTCTGGATGCTGTCGCTCTTGAGAAGGTCGCCCCAGGTGCCAGCACCGATGGACTTCTCGATGGCCACAGTACGAACAATGTCGGTGTGGATGTTTTGAATTTCTTCGTGGCTCATTCTGTTCTTATTGAGGCGGGTCAGGACTTCAAGAGCTTCTTCGTTACGATCTCTGGCAGCGAGCCAACGGGGAGTCTCCGGAATGATCCAGATGATGAAGATCATGGGAATCAGGAAAACGCATTGGAGAATCGTAGGCACACGCCAGACGAAGCTAGAGCCTCTACCACTGTCCGAAGTTGAGAAAGCATAGTCGATCCAATAGACCATCATGATACCTNNGGCAACTGTCAGTATCGTGAAGAAGTAGAATGCTTCAAGAAACTCACCAAAGTTGAGCGTTGACAACTGTGCGCAGACATATCTGCCTCGAGTTGCCTTGGGTGAGAATTCGGCCTGCATGACTGGCACTGTCGAGTTGATAAAGCCCATGCCAATACCGCTGACGATTCTTCCAACGATCATGTGGGCGACATGGTAAGCAGTACTTTGCAAGATTGCGCCTNNGCGCTTGTTAGTCTGTTGGGTTATTCGCTGACGGAGGCGAGCTAACTTACCAACAATCATGATGAGGACACCAATGAGAACCGATCTGCGTCTACCCAGCTTCTCACCAATGAAACTGGTGGTGACAGCTCCGATGAAACAACCGATCTCGTAGATTGACACAATCAAGGCAATGATATTGGTACCATAGTTTGTGTTGAGGTCAATACCAAAGGTTTCGGTGAAGGCAGCACCATTGATGAAGCCTCCCATCAAACCATTGTCGAAGCCAATAAGAAGGAATCCAAGACAGGTCAGTGTGGTTACTGTGTAGAGAAGGGCGTTACCCTCGAGTTGAATCGCCATGGTGAGAAATTGGTTGAGTGGTCGATCTGTAGCGTGGAACAAGTCTCGAAGGTGAGGGAGCAGAATATATAGAACGGATCAAAACCCGATGGCACTCTAATCGATGAGGCTCTTCTAAGATCCGGTCGAGCGCATGCGGGGCCTTAGAGAAGGCAACCGCGTGGTATGGGGTTCTCTGGGGAAGGAGGACCTGGGGTTGAACGTGAGCAAGGTTTTGCATCGCAACTTCCTGCCGTTGAGCTTGTGGTGCCCACCGTTGATCACCGTCAGAAACCGGAGAGCCTAGAACTCTATACCTTGTAAACGCGCGGTCGTCTCTACCAACATCCAGCCGACATTCACCGACATACTCTGTTATGCTTTCATGCAGAACCCATGATCGAACGACGTTCTATACATTGAGCCGTCAAAAGCCGTCAGACTCCGTCGCCTGTTCGTGACCATCATCGACATTGTTATTGTCAGCAGACCACGGACGACTGGTCATACGGAAGAAACTTTCGTACAGTGACACTCTCGATCGAGTCGGCTTTATAGCAGAAGCCGATTGTTCTCAGCAGCGTCGCATAGCCTGAAGATACCGAGATCTTTGCGAAGCTGAGCTAGATGCAACAGATAAAACCGCCTACAGTGAATGCACCAAATGAGCAGTGTTGAAGCGATGGCGGATCTTGCAGTTTTGAGAGTACGACCTTTTATGAGTTCCGAAGCTCTGATCTCTGTGCTGACAATGAACAGGAGTTGTCACCGAGTGAGAAAGCTTTACAAGGGCAACATGACATAGCATCTACAACCGGCCATGGATTTCTCATCTACGACAAGTCATTCAGAGAGATCGTTGGCACTTCTGCAGCTCTGGAGTGTGTAATCGAAGACGATTTACCATTTGCACATGAAGCTGCTGTATACTTCCCTAACCAGGATTCGTTATTTGTCACCAGTAACAGGTGCAAGTGGAACCAGACTGATGTGGCCTCCATCATGGTTCACAAGCTCAAAAGAGACAGTAATGGCAGGTGGACGAAGACAAGGGTGGATACCGACATCACCATGGCAAACGGAGGCGTCAATTACCAGACCAGTATACTTTTCTGCGCCCAAGGAGACCATTCTTCCAGGGGAGGTCTCGTATTCATGGAAGCCGAGGCCCCTTACAAAGCCCAGATGCTCGTGAACAGCTATCATGGGCGAAGGTTTAATTCGGTCAACGATGTCGTGATCAAATCAGACGGGTCAGTGTGGTTCACCGACCCGATCTACGGCTCAGAGCAAGGCTTCTGCCCGAAGCCGCAGTTGCCAAATCAGCTGTACCGCTTTGAACCAGAAACCGGAAGCATTAGGGCAGTCGCCGATGGATTCGGGAGACCGAACGGACTGTGTTTCTCTCCCGATGAACAGACACTCTATGTGACCGATACAGATTGGGTTCATGGTGATGGTACAACAGACGATACTCGCGCATCTTCGATGTAAGTTCTCCCAGACAGCGCGCATTGCGGTATATTGACGGCCTTGTAGCNNTATGCGTTTGATGTGATTCGACGTTCAGGGACGGACTTTCTGGCCAATCGTCGGCTTNTTGCCATGGCAGATACTGGCATTCCAGACGGCATCAAGTGCGATACAGTTGGAAACGTATACTCGGGTTGTGGAGATGGTCTTAACGTCTGGAATGCTGGAGGCACTTTGATCGGCAAGGTTCTGGTACCTGGAGGTGTGGCAAACTTCTGCTTTGGCCGCAGTGGGGAACTGTTCTTGCTGAACGAAACCAAGTTCTGGGTCGCGAACATAGCACCTTCAGTAAAAGGTGCCCTATTGGAGGGTATGGGCATCGACTGTGATAAAGTCAGCAAGAACAGCCGTTCTTCTGTCATATAACCTACATAGCTGGTCAACTAACAATGAATCTCCGTTGCATAAGGAAGATAAACCGCACTTCGTGCGTCTGAGCTGATGTCCTTGATCTGATTACAGTCCAACATAGCATAATCGCCCACAAACTCATGATATGGCGAAGGTCGAGAGATCGTTGCGAAAATGTTTAGTACAACTAAAATGCTTCGATAACAATACTAGAGTAGGAGAAAGTAAACCATGCGCCTCAATATGACATGCCATGCTACGTCGTACCTCCTATCGTAACCCGCCACCGACCACAAGCGATTGACCCTAATATTTGTGAGCTCCGACAACACAATACAACCGGCGAAAATGTGTACTTACAGTAGCGAATCCAGTTTTNGCATACATCAGAACAACATTGGCTACCTCCTCTGTTTTCGAATATCAGCGAGGACGTACTGAGAAAATGACGAGGAGAACTTGAAGCTAACCTGGTGCACAAAGACGTTGCAGTGGGATGTTGTCGACGACGCCAGGAACGCTGTCGGCAGAAGGCAGAAGACCAGTACTTCCCACCATTGCAGGACTCACGTCGTTGACTGAGATGTTGTAAGGTGCCAGGCGGGAAGAGAGGTTCTTCATCATTGCTTGCAGTCCGCCCTTGGAAGCAGCATAANNTCTGAACAAATTAGTGAGACACAGCGCATTTGATGAGGACAAGTTCAACTCACGACATCCGTTGATACCAGCTCCGTATGCTGCGATACTGGAAATGAAGATCATCCTACCCCATCTCTGGTCTCTCATGCCTTCGACGACACCCTTGACAAGCAAGAAAGTAGCACGAAGGTTGACATTAAGAGTATGCTCGAACTCCTCGAGTGGGATTTCCCACACGTTCTGGATTCTGACACCATATCCAGCATTGGAGACCAAAATATCAATTGCTCGCCCGTGTTGTTTGACAACCTCTGGGCACAATGCTGTTGTCTCTTCGATACTTGCAAGATCTGCTTTGTGGAGAGTGATCTTGAGATCTGTATTTCCAGAATCGCTCTTGAGCTCGTCGGCAAGTCTTTGGCATGACTTCAAGTTCGATGAGTAAGTGAGTGCGAGATGCACACCTTGAGCTGCAAGTTGTCGTGCACATGCGGCTCCAATACCTCCGGAGGCTCCTGTTATCAAGGCCAGTCTTCCCTTGATCTCGTTGTCAACCTCGACAGGTGGGTAGTCGTTGGTAGTGTGCATTTTGATTTGCTTTCTGGATGATCTGGATCTATGTTGATACCACTTCCTCTCCACGGTCGTCCTATAGGCCAGTCTTAAGAGCAATTCACGTCTGCTGATGAGCAGAGGAGGTCAGGCGTAGATCACCGTCGATAGCCGAGTGATACCGTGGTGACTACATGTGAGCTGCGTTTACATACACGAACACAGAGTCGGCTCACATAGTCGGCAATAGCGACCCCGCTGCTCGTCCTAGACTAAGATCGTCCGTCAGATGCCGACGGCAATGAATCTCTCTTCTCAGGCCGCCAAATGCCGACGAGGCTTCAACATGCCTCACAAAACGCATACCGTTTCATGTTTAATATTAGGAGAAAGTTTGCATTGCTTCTGGTATAGAGAGGTGGTGGTTTAGAGAAGGTGACAAGGCAGGTGGAAAGCTTTGCCGAGGTTCGGCTACACACCGGCTGTTAGCACCTTCCTCTCCATGAAAGCCATCTAACAACCACTTCTTCCTTCTCATCGACAAACAATATGTTTGGTGATGTGCGCTCCAGATTAGTCAGGAAGGAACGCACTCATGCAACAATAGAATGGAGTAGTTGCTAATTGGAGCATGATATCAATGCCACTCCAAGCTCTACCAATTCTCTTCTCACTCATCCTCCAATGGGAAGACTGACAATACTGTCAACTCCGTCCGGGCTTAGGCAGATCTCGACGTAAACGATCCTGAGAAACGTCAAAAACTCGGCAGTTGACTTCTGCACTGTGTCTGCCACCAAAACCGGTCCACCAATCCGTGAAATGGTAGATGCACATACACAGCCAGCTATAAACACCAGCGTTATAGATCGAAGACAGGGTCGATACGATGTCAGCTTCTGCCCTGTAGTTGGTGCAGCAGGATAGATCCTCTGACTGGCGGAAAAACTTCGCGATCTGCGTTCAACGAGGGCTTTTCTCGCCTGTTTAGACGATGTGTTTCAGGTTATGCGCTGCCCTATACAGCTGTCCGCTGACAGTGGTCACCAGATATTTCGTACAAAGACAGTCATTAGCCCTGTACCCCATGGTCAAAGCCTATAAGACTACTCTTAGTCGTCGCAATTTCTGCAAAGGATAATCCAGACACTTTCATTGCTGCTTGTCACGTTTAAACTTCTCACACTGGTCGTGCTACCCTACATCTTTTCAGCATTCACCATGGTCAATCGCAATTTCCTTCTCAGTGCTCTCGCTGCTGCCATAACCGGTGTCGTTGCCCAAGGCTCTGGATCTGAGAACGTCCGCTTCGGCCATGCATTTTCCCTGGGCGCCACACGCTCCTACATCATCGAGGCAGAGACCACTCTGTATCCTGGCAAGACTCAAAGCGGCGACACGCCTCGTCTGGCTCTGTGGCCTGGTATGGGTACAGACGAGGGTCAGCTCATTCAAGCCATCGTTCTAGCCTCTACCGATGCTCAGGGTGCAGAGTGTGGTGGCAGACCTCATGTGAACGGGGAATGGTGTGCATTTGCCAGTGCGCTGCAGGACGGCGTGCAACTCCAAGGCGACACTTTCCCTGTAAAGTCGAATCAGGGTGTCAAGATCCACTGCAAGTGAAACCATCCAACTGGATTTCAATCGCTAATTTCATNNAGAACAGACAAGTACGACGAAACTTCAGGCAATACCACCCAGACTGTCAGCGTCGAAGGCAGGGTTGTATCAACCTTGTCCACCAGATCCGGCAGAGCCGTTGGCTTTGGAACTGCCGAAGAAGCCCAGAACAAGTTCAAGGGAGTCGTGTATGAGCATTCATATGTCAACACTACCGTTGTTCTTGCTGCAGCAGACGCCCGATTCGCCTCTACTTTGGTTAAGACCGGTGCAACTGGTACCCTTGTCACCAAGGACAACAAGACCTACAAGGTCGACAAGATAACCATCGCGGAGTACAGCTTCCCTGCTAGTGTATAGAACTTCACAATGGCAGCTGATATACATGAAGTCAGTGTAATGTTATTAATAGTATTGGATCGTTTGTCTTCCACTCGTGTTACATTCAGACATCTGTTCATCTCATTCGACAGCCACCCTGTCTTTCCAGAGGAACATCATTTCTTGCAACCGCATAGCCAACCATACATGATATACCAATGACCAAGACAGCTCCTGCCCAACATGTGCAAAGAATAAAAAAAGTCCATAACAATACATGCCTTATTGCTTATGCTCACAAGCAGAATATCAAGCAGTCTCGCCGACCTCGTCCTCATCCTCGACGATTGCCGCATCCTCGTCACCAGGTCTGGGTCTACCAAGCGCAATAGCAGGCAGACTCTGCGTCATGTGGTCAGGGACATTGTTGTCCTCACTACCCACATCGACTCCAGAGCGGCTTGTCACCATACTGCCCTTGCGACTCTTACTCACAATACCAGGGAACAAGCGAGGCTCCGATGCGTCGAGCGATGACATGGGCATAGGTGCCATGTCCGGTGGGATCGAGGTGGGTGCGGGACCGCCAGCAGGCGAGCCATGGCCGACCATGCTGGATGTACGAGTGTGCTTGTGGCCCGGCAGACTGACCATGCTAGGTGATTGGGAGATGCGAGCAGCTTGGGCATTGGGAACATAGTGGTGATGAGCAGCCGGGGCAGGTAGCTGGAAGTTGCCGTTCTGTGTGTTTCTAGACTGGAAGTATTCGGAATGGTTAAGAGGATTCGTAGCCGAGGGGTTGGTTTGCATCGACTGAGCAGTGGGCGAACCAGGTGCTGTGAGGTTGGCGGAGAAGGGATGGTTGGGTTTAAGATTTGACATAGACAACTTGCGCGATGGGTCGCTCGCTGCGGTATAGCGGTCAATCNNCTAGAGTGGGAAATCAGTAAACGTGGGCGAATTTCTGCCTTTGGGGAGATTAGCATACATGGCAAGTTCTTGCAACCAAGTCTCGTGGCGGAATGCCTCGCGGATGTTTGGCACGTTGACCTTTGCCATGTCGTTTCCAGCAACTCCGGGAAGGTGGTAGTTGTGTCCGAGCCAGCGCTGTTTGACAGAGTGCTCGAATCCACTCTGGAGGACCGAATGCTTCGCGAGCTCGCACATATCGACTGCACTGAGCTTGTAGATCTGAGCAGCCACTGCGTACTCTTCGATGAGCGGTTCCTTTGTGAAGGCAAACTGTAGGGGATCGTCGGTAGAAAGGNNGGAGACATTCAGGCCGCGGCGGAAGTATAGTAGGAAAGGGTTGCGCTCGTACGCGAGGAACAAGGCGTTGTTGGACAAGGGCGACATTGCAACGCCGATCTGCTCCAGGTAAAATATGTATTGCAACAAGGGAACCTTGCGTAACAAGAGACCGTGAGAGATGCTGTGGCAGCACAGGACAGCAGCCGCGAGATGGTCAGTGTCACCAGCCNNCTCACCACAATGAGGTCTCAAAAGGAAGGTGTTGAAGCCACGCTGTTTGCGCCAGACGTTGAGCGATGACATGTTCGCGAACAGATAGTAGATCCAGTACGAGTAGGGTGGGTTCTGCGCCGTGTTCCATTCCTTGGGGAGCGGGAATTTGCGATAGATTCTACGCTCCGTCTTGCTCTCGTCGTCGACCGAGTCGAAGCCAATAACTCGCTGCAGGAAGATGTGCAGTTTGGGGTGCGACGTGGGGTCCTGCGTCACTTCGAAAAGAGGCTGGAAAACATTCTGAATGACCTGCTCGAAGTTTTCCATCAGGCTAGAGTTCTTGTAGACGTCGTAGAGGCGAGGGATTTGGATCAGCCATCGCACGTTAGGCGAATACAGCTTGTTATCCACAACCCACGCCGCCAACTTGTCCCATTCTTCTAGGTCACGACCATAGATGGAGATGCGCCATTCAACCATCTGGTACTTGCTAGCCTCGAGATCGGCAATGACCTCTTTCGTGATCTCAGCCAAGTACCTGCCATGAATGTAGTTGTCCGTCTTCAAGAAGATGGTGCGCAAACGTGACTCGCCGACAGGATTATATTTGAGGTTGAACTTGTCGAAACGGTGGAAAGAATCAGTGTGAGCGTGCATATCGAGTGTGTCAATAGAGAGATCGTATGCAGTCAAGTTGATACTCTCAAAGACCTCTCGCAGAGTCAGATGCTTGCCATCACGGTACAAGACAACCTCGTTGGGGCTCTTCTTCATCTTGCTTTTAATGAATCGAAGCAGATGCTTCTGGTTCATACAAGCAGAGTGGTGTACGTGGGTGTCAACCTTTCGGACATTGTAGAAATCTCTGTGCGGCACAGCCTTTGTATCTGCAATCTCCTGATACTCATTGAGCAGAATATACAAGTTGAACTTGCCTTCGAGATATTGCAAACGACGGAAAGCAAAGCTCTTGCTAGGACCATCAGAGGAGACGGTCAGGATGGCGTCAAGATCCATGTAGAACTCGCGGATGGTCGGAACATGAACGATGGGAGTGTCGAGTTCGGCGGCTTTGTTGTTCTCATAGACTTGGTAGACACCGTTCGGATCGAGACGGAAGGCCATCTCACCAGGACCAGGCAGAGGCATCAGGTCGTCGATTTCGAAATCTTCACCAATGTTCTGGCCCATCTTGCGAGGTCTCCTACGTGGGGTTTTGAGATCCTGGCTTTCGGTCATGTTTTGCTCGTACTCCTGCCACGAAGGATCGGGATGAGGAGGGTATATGGTCCAGCCAGGCTCATCCTTGGGGTTGTCCGTGGCACCCTGTAGCGACAAGCGCATGTATTTATGTCTGAGGTCCAAGACCTTCTGGATGTTGCTGTAGATGGCAGTCAGCTCAGCAGTGACCTTTGAATCGTCTACAGCAAAGCCTCCAGAACCACTTCCCAGACCCACACCGGCTCCTGCACCATGTAGACCTTGTTGCTCCAGGAAAGGCTTCTGCTCATGAGGCAGGTTGGGGTGGTGTGTGTGGGCGCGAGCTTCCCGATCGGCCTGGATCAATGGTGAAGGAGCATCGTTCTGTTGGGAGAAAGAGTGGCGGGCGGTATCGAAGTGGCCAAGACCAGGAGTCTGAACCTCGGTGCTGGTAGGAAGCTTTGCGGCATTGGCGATGCCAACAGGCAAAGCAGATTTGTATGAAGTGTCGTTTGCTTGCAGGCTGACATTGCTCTTACTAGCTCTCAGCGGGTTAAGCGGAGAAGAGAAGGCAGTGGCATCGCCAGCAACATGAGAACTCAAGGTGCGAGGCTTGCCCATGGTGGGACTGTCGAGCTTTTCGGCGCGTTGTCGTTGGTAAAACTGCTTCGCCTCGGAGTGGCTCATAGCCTTCTCGAGCGACGAGTTGTAGTGGGTTGTGCGACGTTGCTTGTCTCTGGGCAGCATGCCTTCAGGCTCTTCCTCACGCTCCAGGAGCATACTGGCTGTCATGTCCCCTGCCTTGTCTGAGAGAGTTCTGGATGCCACCATTGAGAGGCTCGGGTCGTCGTCGTGGTCGTCGGCTGCCATGTCGCTGTCGAGTTCGCTCCTAGAGTCGACACCGTACTCGCTGTCATCATCGGATGCATCCTCGGGGCCAAAGGTAGGCGCGTATGTGGGTGGCATGTTCAATGTGTGTACCCGTTTGTGTGACTACCCAGGGTATCCAAGTTGGCGTCGAGGAATGGCTATAGCTTCCAATGCTACGAGGAATGCTCAGGGTATATATACTAGGGAAAGAAAGCGCTTCGTTGGTGATAGGGCGGAATAGGTCGACACTCAGGACAGCGCACGACAGGAAACAAAGAAAACGAGGAAGCAGCTGCCTTTACAGCAGAGTCTGCGTCGCCATTGATGATTCTCTACTCCACTTAGTATCTCCATATTTTTCTTCATGTGACGCCGCATCACACGTCCAAGCTTCTTTTTGTTCGCTGGGGAAACCCCGAGCCTACATCACCACATTGAGCAGCATTGCATGTTTTGCATCTGCCTAACAATCCTGATATCCTAAGTAGTCAATCGATTTGTTCTGTAGACCATCAAACATCAAGACGGTCGGCAGTCGGGTTGATTCTGAATACTTCGTCTCTGCTTGTTCCCAGCTTATTCCCTGAAGCATCATCGAGAAAGACGATGCGAACCAACCGCTGATCGTGCTCCATGCTTGACTCGATTCACAGAAAGATCTGCCACGTTTCCTATGTCGCATCTCAACACTTTTCAAACATACTTGAGCAGTTTCTTCTTATCTGAGTCTCATACCGGGTGCTGTGTAGTCGAGAGGACGTCCAATTACTGTTCAGGACTTCGACTCGTGCTTGCGTCCCACCGATCGGGTGCAAAGCTAAGATCAGCAACTTGGTTTTACAATAAAACGACCAGGTCTTTAACAATCCGGTGTGGTCCAACGGCTAGGATTTCTCGCTTTCACCGAGGAGGTCGGGGTTCGATTCCCCGCACCGGAACATCTTCTTTGCCTCGACATCCTATCTCTGGGTGCACAGTGTTGTGCAAGTGTTTTGCATGACGGTTTGATGCAACTCGTCCTTCTCTTTCTCTTTTCCCATTTGTCCTCAGACAAGGAACCGCTGCTTGTAAAAACGGCTCCCAACTTCCAAAGACGCCTGGGCAATCGATTCTCCTCTTCGCATCGTTGTGATACATTTTGGAGGTCCTATAGGATCCTGACAAATGATCTACTTTACAGGCGGGAGGACGGAAGCTGCCTCCCGTATGCATGCCGAAACCCTTCTTTCCAGAAGCGCTGGTCGAAGGATCGTGTCGAGGGACCACGCACACTGGGTTGATATTAGATCAACAACAAGAGGAAGATATTATGTGGGCATGGTTATATTAATGTGAACATTTCACTAATCACGCAACCACCAGGAGTCTAGGACAGATCTTCAAATCACTTACTCAGAAGCGATATAGCATGCTCTCGCTTGCACAATATGTTCCAGGTCTGTGCCAGATAAACACGATCCCGTCCAAGCTTGACAGTTTCGTCTCTTGCATATACGCGACCTTCAGTGTTGGCGAAGTTGGAACACATCTTGACCTTTGCTAGCGAGGACAATAATATGACAGCAGACACAGCGGTAGGATCAGCAAAGTTGAATCTTCGCGGGTCTTCAATTTTGCAGAGTCGTGAGATACGAGTCTGAATCTCCGTGACTCAGCAAGTGCAATTGACGACTCGGATCTGCTTTTTCCTGCACGAGCTTGATCCGCGTGTCTTTTCTGCAACTTGACGAAACCAGAAATCAGCCCCTGACTCTCTGCCCTACCGCATGGCTTTGTGTCCAAGAAAGATAGAGACTACCCTTGCGGTTGGCGTTATTCTTTCAAAGTGGCATGCAGATGCCCAGGCGCTCATTCAGCCATGTGTTGCTCGGTCGTGTTTCAGTCGCTACTTGCATGCCACGGTGGGGCCCGCCTGTCAAGACACGAGCGGAGCTAGAGAGCTCGGTGCAGTAGTTTCACCACCCAGCGGCAGATCGATTGCCAGATTGGACATGTGTAGAAGCACAAGCGGCAATTCCAGGGTGCAAGGATGATGCCTTTCGCACCAAGGCCGTGGCAAAGTGGACTCGAGACAGTTCTTTCTAGCTCCCCTGCATTTCTTGGTTTCTGGCTCATGCTTCAGCATTTTCACCGCTCGTGTCGCACCGGCATGAGGAGGATTTTGTCACGGCCACAAAGGATCTTAGTACGCCCTGATGATCCGGAAAATCCTGATCCTGACGACGAAGTGAGGTCGTGAGTGGCGTGCTCGGAAGCAGCATACTCATGGAATAGGTAGGGTATCAGGTGAGGTGCTTGGACCCTGGTCGCGGCAGACCCTCAAATTGGATGCCCGTGCGGAATAAGTCCACGACAAGCTCAAAGAACTTTCTTTCAACCCTCTCCTTCAACCTGCATCATGAATGCCATGTGCCAATCAGGGCCACGCTAATCAGAGAAAGCTGGGTCTTACATGCTACTGGCCCGCCTTTCCGGGAATGCTAGTACCATGCTGTCATGCGACAGTTGGCCTTGGTCTGTGAGAGATACCAATCTCGCGCTCCGGTTATGTCCATGGTCGAGCTAAAAGCGCAATAATCAATTCTTTTCATGCTTGCCTACCTTCCCCTGCTTCTCTTGAACCTGTTAGCTCCGTGACCTTGGTTCTATGCTGCTTCGTTGTATCTCAACTCTTTAGCATCACGCGCCGTTCAGATCTGATCGTCGACACACATCTTCCATTGACAGATACACTAACAACTTTAATCACACCACAATCATGTATGCAGACCCGCCAAAATCTATGGAGCGAGTAAGCCGCCGCGACATCTTCACCTCGTTACCTGCTAGGGTGCAATGGTTGCATTCGTTTCTGGAATTCGGAACTGGTCAGTGGCACTAGCAATATCCACCTGTTCACTCTAACACTGGCATGTTATAGNACGACGTCCAAGCCTTGATATCTGGACAGAAGTACATCAAGGCAGTCATCCCTGCTATCGTCAACATAGTGTACAAGAAGCTTCTCAAGTACGACATCACAGCCCGTGTCTTCACCACAAGGGATAGCAGAGATGAAGGCCCAGTTGAGAGCTGGCCTACAGAAGACAGTGCCCAAATTGAGCACAGGAAGATGGTAGGTCTAGGCCTTGTTGACTGAGGGTATTCATATCTAACTCTTCACAGTNTCTTGAGGTGGTACCTTACAAAGCTCAACTCCGACTGCACAAGAATGGACTACTGGGTAAGCATCCATCCGTGTCATCTATTGAACGTTGCTGATCATTTTTAGGAATATCTGGACAAGGTCGGGTAAGTTACCGTCAGACCGGACAACACTGGCATATCGACTTACACTTCTTCACCAGCTNTGATGCACGTAGGCCGAGGTCGTCAGAATCCTCTCCATGTCGACTATGTCTTTCTGGGCGCATGTCTAGGTTTCATTCAGGACTCGCTTTTCGAAGCCATCCTCTCGCACCCACGCCTCGAAATGCACCGCAAGATCGCCATCGTCAAAGCACTCGGCAAAGTAATCTGGATCCAGAACGACCTCATCGAAAGATGGCACAATACCGACGGCTCCGAGTTCCAGCAAGAGGAAGCCGACGCACTGTTAGGGGAAATTCAAGAGGAGGATCGCGAGGGATACCTACACGGCAAGAAAATCCTCGGCGATGATGGCTCATCCATTTTCACAAGCCGTACTGGAAGCAGCAGAAGCTCTGACAGTGGAAAGACATCACTGGGCCGCCCTATCGAAGAAGCAACACACCTCGGCGACGGCATGAGCAGGTGTCCTTTCAGCGGCATGGCACGCACAGGTCCAAATCCTGCAGAGCTGGAGCGCCAGCGTGCGACATCGGCACCACGTTTGCCGCGTGTTCATGGCACAGCGCCTGATGTTCTTCAACAGTATCACTCCCCGGGGACTCCTCGTATTCGCATAATTGATGGCAAAACAGTGCTGAAAGAAAACCTCGAGCCCCTTCCCAAAGTCTTCGAACCTAACAAGTAAGTTTATTTCTCTATGTCATTTCCTTATCAGTCTATCCTTGTCTTTGTCGACGCCCAAGAGATGCTGATGGTAAGCAGGTGATGAATCCTGGCCATGCCATCTGAAAAGATATGTATGGGGCGAACAACACCACAACCGCGTACACATACCATAAGAATGACAAAAGCTAAACCTTGTCAGCTTGGATCAACCAGGACATGATCGAACACGGCAGGGTCAAGTGCGCCGGCAGCCTTCCAATTGGAAACTCGAAACCTTGAGAAACAGAAAAGAAGGGTACAAACAGTTGTGAGCGTGGTGTCTATTAAATACCTTGGTGGGATGCAAGAACGCGGAGTTTAGGTAGGAGGTCGGCCCCTTTGTAATTGAGATACCAGAATCATAAACCACAGAACTTTGACAGCTCAATGAGCCAGCATGAGTTATCTCTTTGATCAACTTTTCATTTCATGTCAATTATCATCTAACCCCGGCCTCGTAGCAAAGGAGACCTCTTATACACCAACAGCTTTACAACTGAGCTCCCACAAACGATCTTCAGCCTCCTCGTCATAGGCATGACTGACATACTCGGGGCCTCCAACCGGTGCATCGTCGCCAGCTTTGATAGACTCACCGCAGTCGGCACAGTAGACTCCGCCCTTGTCATTGAAGTGAGGTGTCAGAGCAGCCCACACAGTAGTTGCGGCACCCTGCTCAGCACTCTTCTCAAGCTTGTCAAAGATATTCGGACCTCCGAATGCGTCGAACGCATCTTTGGTACTGTGACGCAGCAACTCGGTATCAAGGATGGCACCTGGATGGACTGAAACTGCATGCAGGCCCTGGGATCCGTAGAGACGATCGATGCTATTGGCCATATAGATGTTCGCAGTCTTACTTTGGCCATAAGCTATCCAACCATTGTACTCAGTATTTTCGAAGCCTATGTCATCAAAGCGGATGGGCGACATGGTATGACCATAGCTGGACAAGGTGACGACACGAGAGGTGTCAGTCGGTGTGGACGAGGCCAGCAGGACAGGCTTCAGAAGTTGGAACAGAAGGAAATGGCCGAAGTGGTTACTTCCCATCTGCGTCTCGAAGCCGCTCGCAGTCTTGCCTTTGGGAACATTCATTACACCNTACAACGTTTAATGAGTCGGAATGCAAGAAGCAGGAGAGTATGACACAATCTCACCTGCGTTGTTGATCAGGATGTTCAGTTGATTGCTTCTAGCGAGGAAGTCTTTTGCTGCTGCACGCACGCTGTCAAGGTCTCCAAGATCCAAGTAGACAACCTCGACAGCTTGTCCTTGGATTGCGTCTTTAGTGATGGCCGTGATGGCTTTTTGACCTTTCTGCTCGTCGCGAGCGGTGATATAAATTTTGGCTCCGGCCAGGTACAAGGCTCTAGCCGTCTGGACACCAAGTCCCGCACTGCCGCCGGTGATCAAGATGGTCGTATTCGCGAGCTTGCCATCTAGGCCCAAGTCCTTGATGATTTGAGTAGCTGTAGGACGGGCGTCGCCAGGTCCCGCTGGGCTTCGGTGTGATTCCAAGTAGGGACGGTATGCTTGAGATGGAGGAGACATGATTCTTTACGAGTCCTGCTTGATTGTAGTGTGTGTATAGTAGCGAATTCGCTTGTTCACTTCGAGTGGATGGTTGGCTTCAGGAAGCCTCTGGTTTTGTACCGGCTGTTTGGGCTATGAAGTTCCTCTACCTCCGAAGCGCAACGGCGATACCAGCGCCTTACAATCTCCGTATCCATAGATGATAGAGGCATCTAACACTGCTAGTGAATCTTTTCGTCGCTGCATGGCCGGCCGAAAGTCGAGATGGCACTCTAAGCTCCGGGCCGGACTTAAGAGGGAGGCCCTGGCCGGTCGCTCCTACTTAATCGCAAGACAGGTTGATTGAGCATGGAGAATCTGAAAGAACCAATGCCATGTATGATCTCGTGGAATCGAACATAGCGACTGACTGCTCATGTTCAGTAGGAGTCGATGTTTTGATGGCGAGTTGGAGCGAGCTGGCGGGGTCGGCTTTGGTCAGAGTCGTCTCAGCTGAGGAGAAACGGCGAGCTTGAGACAGGCAGCCCCTGACGCATGGGCTGTGAACCAAGGATGAACAAGAAAACATGCACCGGTAGGTCATTCCTTCTCATGTCGGTATCGAACGTGCTGTGCAGCGTGGCGCGATGCTGTTGACCATCCCTCGACCGCCGGTAGCGCTGGCCGCCATTTCGACAGTCCTTCTTTTGGCCTATCTCTACTTTCATGCCTCGCTGGATGCGAGTCCTCACGTTTTGTCCATCAAGGCCTCAACCCAGCCAGCACAACTATCTCAATGTCCGCCAGCATCAGCCATCAGCAACATTGTCTTGTCTATCAAGACTGGCGCGACTGAGGCCTTTGAGAAACTACCGACCCAGCTGCTCACCATTTTGCAATGCGCCGACACTCTCCTCCTCTTCTCCGACCTGGAGCAAGATATACATTCGCTACACATACATGATGTACTCTCCCGTTACAATCCCGAGTTCCTCGCCCACCACGCCGACTTTGAGTTATACCGCAAGCAGAAAGAATATCAGGCCGAGGGCCGTGACATCCAGACACTAAGTACGATGAAGGACTCCAACTCTGACTGGCGAACCGCTGGTCACAATGCAGCCTGGGCTCTCGACAAGTACAAGTTCCTGCACATGATTGAAAGAGCTTGGGAGCTACAACCCGACAAGGACTGGTACATCTTTGCCGAGACCGACACCTATATCGTGTGGCGCAACCTCGTTCAATGGCTTGAGAGGTTTGACCCAAACAAGCCACTCTATCTGGGTCGGGGCGAACCTATGAAGAAAGAGGAAGGAGATGGCTTCTACTTCGCCCACGGCGGAAGCGGTTTCGTGCTGTCGCGTGCTGCCATGTACGACTTTTGTGTTACCAAANAGGGGCTTGCCAGTCGATGGGACGCTAGGATACCCGATCTGTGGTTCGGCGATTACGTCGTCGCGAAAGCCCTCAAGGAGGAGCTTGATCTCAATTTGACCTCGGCTGCACCCATGTTCAGCGGCCACAAGCCCATGAGCTTGCCTATCGGTGCTGGCATTTGGTGTCGTCCCGTCATCACTCAGCACCACCTACGGCCTGAGGAAGTTCAAAATCTATGGATGCTGGAGGATGAGTTTTACACAAATTCGTCTTCAAGTAGTCTACCACATATACGCTTTTCACACCTATTCAGAGATATACTGTCTGGGGTCAAGTTTCCAGAACTGCGCCCTGAATGGGACAACTTGTCGCAAGATAATGTTTACACCATCAGAACTCCTCGCACGAAAGCTCAGGCACACAAAGAGCCAGACGAGCGCATCGGCGAACCTACTGTAGAGTTAGATCCAAATTCCTCGCCTGACGCATGTAATACCGCTTGCGAGATTGTGGAAACATGTTTCCAGTGGGCACATCTAAACTTCTCTACGATTGACGAAACGAAGCAATCCAGTGGCGGAGTCTGTTATCTAAGTAGTGTCTTTCGCTTCGGTAACCAGAGACCAGAAGAATCTTGGGTTGATGAGAAGAATGCAACCAATATTCACTTGTGGTCATCTGGGTGGAAAACGGCGGCGATCGAAAATTGGCTCGCGGATGCACCAGACAGTTGTGGTCAAGTAGACTGGACTTGAGAGTCTGCCGCCTGTACATGCACAAATCAATTTCATGTCTTGAGTTGTGCAAAGAATCATAACTGCACGCGCTGATTAGATCCGCGATTCATATTATCTTATCGCCAAGATCTCCTGCCGAGCCTCGGAGAACTCAGCACTTCGCGTCCGCGCTGTTGTCGGTTTGTCTTTTGTCTTCTTGCTACCTCAGCCAAATACACATCTTTCCAGTATTGCGAGTCTGCTGCAGGGGACAATCAAGTATCTGGATTGCTCAGCCGCTCCAGGGAGTGCCCAGCTTGTTCATGCACTGCTCGCTTGTCAGCGTCATCTGATTAGATTGATAAGCAATCTAGTCCTGTAGTGGCAGGTATCGTTTCTCAGATCCGGAAGATGTTGACTTCTTCTTCTCCATTACTGGAGACACATGACGCTACAGGCTCGTTCGGCCAGAGGACTTTCGTTACTTCCAAGAGAACAACACTGCATACTCGATCTCGAACAAATTGGACCTGGTTCTCGGTGGCTTGTTTCATATTCAATGCAACGATATTGTTCGGATTGCTATACGGTGCTGGAACATGCATAGCAACTATCCGAGCAACTTTGATGCCTAGTAACGAATATTGCTTGCATACTGTCTCAGTTTCGTACAACTATATCACTTTCTCTGGCGAAGGATACGGAACGTACTATGGACCAAAATGCCTCAATCCGTTGCGGACAATCTCTACATATGCTTCTGGGAAAACACTATGTACAGATGATGAGATTTATGCCGGCTTCGAGAAGATCCGCAGAGAATGCGAGAATGATGGGTTCGAATTTCTGGACTGGCAGCAAGTCGTTGCCAATGTCACACACGACAACATTGCTGAGATGAGAGTTGTGGAATTTGATGAGGTACCTGCTGGTACGAATACCACGGAACCAGTCAGGCTTTCCAAGTCTTTCTTCGAACGAGTCGGCAATACTCTTGTATGTATAGCGCGGTTGCTACTTCTTCTAAGTGACTGACCATAGCAGATGACTTGGGAGTATGAGATGAATTGGCATCATCAGTCGGGTTTTGCTCTCTATGGATTTTGGGGTATCGTTCTTGGGGCTTCGACTATTGTACATCTCCTCAAGTCTATCAAGATACCGTGTCACTCGTCCCATACACAGACGGGGACAACGACACGGGTATTGCAATCCGCATGGATGTGGGTTCGAGTAAACCTGATTATTCCGCCAGCTTTTGGATCGCATCACCAACGTTTACTGTACTGGTGCACTGTTCCAACCCGTCTAGAGGCAGCTATTGTGGCAGCCTTCTATCTGTTTACGACATATCTTTCCATATCTCACTATCGTCTGATAAATAATAACATCNTAGTAAGAACGAGACCCTTTAGTTCGAGGACAGACGACTGATTCTGAAACAGCTGGGATTCCAGATCACAACAACTCTGGCGATATGCCGCTGATCGTACAGGCATCATGGCCTATGCTACACTTCCTTGGATCTGGATATTCGCGGGTAGAAACAACGTCTTTATGTGGGCTACAGGTCTCTCATATCAAACATTTAATATTTATCATAGACATGTTGCTCGAGCTGGTACAATACTGGCCATCGTACACTCAGTTGTGTACATTTGGTTGTTTATCGACTTTGGTATGTTGAGACTGTGTCTATCACTTGTTGCGTGCTAACGATGTGCAGAAGGGTGGGGTATGTTTAGGACAGAGTTCACACAGCTCTGGCTATTGATTGGTGTAGTGGTAAGATATCAAATCAACCAGATTGAATCGCTCGTCAACTGATTTGATGCAGNNGCAACTATCACTATGAGCCTGCTACTATTGTTTTCTGTATCATGGCTTCGTATCAGGTTCTATGAGTTCTTCCTGGTTCTTCATATTGTGCTTTCAGTAGTCACTCTGGTGGGATGCTTCTTGTAAGCTTAACCTCTTGCTTTGTACACTATCCCAAGTGCTGACTCTAACAGACACACTTCCATCTTCGATGCCAGATACGATGCATACCTCTGGCCGATCGTGATCGTGTGGGTACTCGACCGTGCACTCAGGCTGTTGCGCCTTGTGACTTGTAACATACACATTCGCTGGAGCAAGCAAGTTATCCTTCGCACACATTCAGTTGCCTCATACAGCAAAGAGTCCGATGTAGTTAGGCTTGACGTCAGGACAAACGCGTTCCTTACTCAACCTGCTGCAGGACAATTCTATTACCTTTATCAACCCACTACATGGCAAGGTTATGAGAATCACCCTTTCACGCTAGGAGCCTGGTCACCACGATCTTCTGTATCCGATGATGCTGGCAACTATCTCCTTCAGCACGACGACTTGCCAAGCGAGGTTGATGAACTCGATCTTAGTTCGAAGTATCAGTCTACTGTTCAAACTCTGACCTTCTGGATCCGACCGTACGACGGCTGGACGAGACGGCTGAGAGACGAATGTCTCCAATCAAATGAAGGCATTTCTAAACCAACGATCCTCCTTGAGGGTCCTTATGGTCATCACTGTCCTGTATCATCGTTCGACTCTGTGCTGCTGATCGCAGGGGGTACAGGTATTGCTTCAGCAGTACCATATATCATGGAACACATGGCATTATCCAAGGCAGGCAAGACAGATACCACAAACATGCATCTGCTCTGGACAGCACGGCAAGCATCATACATACAAGAAATTTTTGCACAAGAACTTCGCACTGCAGCACGGAGAGATGATTTCTCAGCCGACCTGTTCTTCACACGACATGCCGAGAGGTCGAAGCAGGGAGAAGAACAATCTAGAGGCGATGACAGTGAACTTTCAATGCCAGAGCTGCAGTACGGACGACCAGACATTGCAGCTGCTATCGCCAAAGCTGCGATAAGAGCTGAGACGACGGGAACGAAGATGGCGGTATTGGTATGCGGTCCACCTGCCATGGCTGACGAAGCCAGACTTGCTGTCCATCGTTCACTGAAGCGCGGATGCCATAGTGTGGAGTATTTCGAAGAGTCTTTCGGCTGGTAGACAGTTTTGTGGGCGTACAAATTGTATGTTTGACCACTGAGAAGAACCACATCTAAATGGCTATTGATGTCTACACCGTTCCGTCTCGTAAGACTCGTATGGGAGACGCTCTGCATATTGGTTTTTGCAAGTGGTCCTGGAGAGACACTTCTGGCTAACATCCCTGCCGTATCCGCTCCATCGCGGTGGGGCCTTTCGCCTACAACTCAGACGGCGCGATGCAGTTCCTCAAAACGACCAACACCGGGGCCCCGCAGCTCGGAACCTTGGAGCCCGTACAGTCGTAACGAAGCAGTAACTATAACCTCGCCTGCGGGCAGTCGAACTCCAGCCACGACTGAGAGCGCAACCGCCACCACCAACATCGGAAACGGCGATTGTGTCAAGGTTACGAGTATCCTTCCTGGCAAAGTGCCGGAATCAATCTCTATTCGAGTCACTTCGACCACCAATAGTAGAAAGATTGAGCTTCCTTTGGACAAGGTGACTAGTACTCCTGTGGGCACCCGTAGTGTTTCTGGTGCAGCTGGATAGCAGACTCAGCAAATGAACACTTATACTGTCGATGCAGCAAAATGAATAGAGAATCTGTTCCTGAAAACCACCGGTGTAGTGATATGTGATCGATGTTGACTGTTGGCAATTGTTTCCAAGCAAGGTTGACGTAGATAATTCTCGGCACAATTGTTGTTTGATACCGAGTTAACGGTCGGGTTCGGGTCAATGTGGCTGTTTTGGGTGGGGCTCCGGTGGTGCATAAACGGGCAGTGGTCCAATCGCAGGCTTGCTGAAGCTCCCAAACTGAGGGGGGGAAGATTGAGGGGCAGACCCTCACTCGGCCATTGAATGTTTATCAGCACTTTGAGAAAGCCGACGAGGAGGTCAGTAAGAGGGGCTCCGAGATCTGGTCTTCGCTGAATCGTGTTCACCATGTTCTACATATATCTCCCCAGCTTCCAAGGACCTGGCCAAGCATCGCCTGTCCAGCTCCGCTCGAACAGTCCACCATGTTCGCCAAACAGGACAATCGTCTCGTCTTCAGCTACGATGCCGACAAACTCTGGATCGAGCCTTGGGGCAAGAATGCCCTCCGCATCCGCGCTACTCAGCTGAACCAGATGCCCTCGGAGAATTGGGCTCTTGAGGGATCGCCAGGCCCGTCCTCTGTGGTTGAGATTGGAGAGAAGTCAAGCTCTCTGACCAACGGTGAGATCAAGGCCGTAGTTACAGCCAAGGGCAAATTGACTGTATACGGCCATGGCGGCAAGGTTATCCTCGACGAAGCTGTTCGAAATCGTCGCGACGTCTTGGACCCAAAGTGCAGTGCAATCGACAGAGAAGCTCGTGAGTTCCAAGCTATACCGGCTACCAACGATTACCATATTATCTGGCGCTTGGAGTCGCTCGACAAAGACGAGAAGATATACGGCATGGGTCAGTATCAGCAACCTTACCTCGACCTCAAAGGCCTCGACCTTGAGCTTGCACACCGAAACTCACAGGCCAGTGTGCCTTTTGCCGTCTCTTCCCTAGGATATGGCCTGCTCTGGAACAACCCTGGTATTGGAAGAGCTGTGTTTGGCAAAAACATCATGTCTTTTGAGGCAATGAGTTCCACTGTCTTGGACTGTTGGCTGGTGGCAGGAGAAACTCCTGCCGAGATCGTTCAGGCATACGCTGGAGTTACGGGTACTGTTCCTATGATGCCAGAGGTATGTATACAGGACCTTTTCTGTAGAAGCGGTACTGACCTGTGTCCTAGTNATGGTCTCGGTTTCTGGCAATGCAAGCTCCGCTATCAGACGCAAGAAGAGCTTCTTGGTGTTGCAAGAGAATACAAAGCCCGTAATTTACCTATTGACCTGATCGTCATCGATTTCTTCCACTGGCCCCTGCAAGGAGAGTGGAAATTCGACCCCACCTACTGGCCAGACCCTGATGCCATGGTCAAAGAGTTGAAGGAGATGAACATTGAGCTGATGGTCTCGATTTGGCCTACCGTCGATCGAAGATCCGAGAACTATGAAGAGATGGTGGAGAAGGGTCTATTGATCAGATGCGACCGCGGCACACGAATCTCCCTGGATTTCATGGGTGATACTGTTCATTTCGATGCCACCAATCCCGAGTCTCGAGAATATGTCTGGAACAAAGCCAAGCAGAACTACTTCTCGAAGGGAATAAAGACTTTCTGGTTGGACGAAGCGGAACCAGAGTATTCCATCTACCATTTCGACAATTGGAGATACTGGAAAGGATCCAACGTGAGCATTGGCAACATTTATCCACGAGAATATGCTCGTGCCTTTTACGAGGGGCAAGAAGCCGAGGGTCAACAGAACATTGTCAACCTTCTGCGGTGCGCGTGGGCTGGCAGCCAAAAGTATGGTGCTCTGGTTTGGAGCGGTGACATTGCCTCATCCTGGTACAGTCTGAAGAACCAGTTTGCTGCTGGACTCAACATGGGCATGGCAGGCATCAGTTGGTGGACAACTGACATTGGTGGTTTCCATGGTGGCAATCCAGATGACGAAGCCTTCCGGGAGTTGTTCACCAGGTGGTTCCAGTACGGAGTGTTCTGTCCTGTAATGCGTCTGCACGGTGATCGCGAACCTCACCAACCTCAGCATGGTACCACTGGCGGCGCAATGTGTCTATCTGGAGCTCCGAACGAAGTCTGGTCTTATGGCCCTGAGGTCTATGAGATCTGCAAGAAATATATGAGAATCAGAGAGGACATGAGAGAGTACACACGAAGTCTCATGAAGGAGGCCCATGAGAAAGGCTCTCCAATTATTCGACCCATCTTCTATGACTTCCCTGCGGACAAAAAGGCGTGGTCGATCGAAGATCAGCAGATGTACGGTCCCCAATATCTGGTGTCACCCATCTTCAATCCAGGTCAACGCAAGCGAACAGTCTATCTTCCTAGTGGTGCCTCTTGGAAGGCTTTCGAAGGCGGTGAGGTTCATGATGGTGGTCGCGAGATCGAAGTTGATTGTCCCATAGACATGATGCCTGTTTTCATAAAGCAATAGATTCTCTGCCTTAGAAGTTTTTACCAATCTTAAATGTCAAGTCGACCTCGCAAATCTAAAAGGGATTTTTATGCCAGTCTTGCTTGTCAATCCATAATTATCTCTACATACAGCACCTGGAAATGGCAGTATGATGTATAGAAACTACCATACAACAGCTGTCACTCGAGAGCTATTTCACCCATGTGTCTGTGTAGACCGGTAGCTTAGAAGGTTGGGCAGGGTGGCCTGGGCGACGTAGTTGTCTATCGGATTCAGCCGGTTTAGCCGTGGCGGTTCTCAAGCTAGGCAAGTCGTCCTGAGTCAGGAAGTTGTCACGTACACCTCAATACCGTCATCATTATAAAGACAGAGATATGTCAGCCTCAATGCCCGAACACGAGCCTTATACCACCCGCGATGATAGCCAACGGAGATGTTCGACCTGCAACATTGTCTTTCAGAGAACAACACACTTACGACGTCACATGCTGACACACACTCAAGACAAGCGATTTGTGTGTTCACAGTGTGGAAAGAGCTTCGTCAGAAGGTTCGTAGTTGCATGCCCCGTCGCTTCTTAGCTATCTCCCCGTGTGCTAAAGACAGTCACGATTTACAACTGACCCTTCTCCATCTCGAGCTATGGGTTGTTATAAGCTATCGAAATGCACAGTTTTGGCCCGAACACAAGTCCGGCCATTGAGATAGCCATCATCAAATTTCTCTCAATGGAGTCCATAGTTTTCGCGAAAACATTGTGCATTTCGACAGCTACGACTGTGACTGTCTCTTGCGCACGGGGAGGACAGTCGCACTAATCTCCCCAAGCTGTGGATCGTATCTGAAGTTGATCTGAATCTCAGGGATACACTTCATCGGCATCAGATAACTCATCGCACTAGTTCTGTTGGCAACCACGTGGGGCCTGCTGATGTTCTCTCCCCTCGAGCCTGCAGAGCTTGTGCTAGTGCCCGGGTGCGATGCTCCAGACAAAATCCTTGCGAACGATGCCACTCAAGACGGTTTCAATGTGTCTACGAGGAAGCAGAACAAAGAGCGGAGCCAAGCGCAGACCACAGGCAAGAATCAAACATAGTATCGGTGCAACCTCGCGAAGAAGCTCCTAGTCTTCCTCAAGATCGCTTGACAACTATTAGCGCAGAGCATATGAGTGCAGAGCATATGGCACAGCAAGTACAAGCGCCGCTCCCTCAAGATCGCTTGACTACTATGAACAATAGTACAGAGCATATGGTTCAGCAAGTACAAGCGGCTCCACTCGATGAGAGCAACACATCGTTCTTGCCGGCTACAGGCTCACAGGCCACGCAACCACAAGACAGGTCTATAATGAATGCCACCTGGGTAGCCCAGGATCCCGCAGCTGTGTCACCCTACAACTACCAGGATCAAAGGATGGTTGCACCTTTAGTTGAGAGAGATGCACCATCTCTACCAGCGACAAACTGGCTACCGTACACTAACGGCATGGACTGGGACTTCGACTTCTATATGACTCAGGCACTGAACAATTTTTCTCCCGCCTTGGGTATGCAATCGAGCATTTGGTCTCCCAGTGCAAATCCTCTGGAAAATGCTGCCATTAACATCGGTACGAGTCCTGAAGCCGGAAGTAAGGGATCTGTTGCAGAAGACTCTCCCTCGATATCAGTCACCAACTCAGTGGCTTCTTCGAAGCGACATGGGACGTTTTACGCGGACGGAGAGGTGAGTCGGCTGGCAAGACATCGTAACGCTGAAGTCTTGCAGAATCAAGACCATGTAAGCAGGATGGGAAACAGACTCGAATTCAGCAACATAGAAGCAGAACCGTTGGCCACGACTGCTGCTTCTCGATCAATTATCCCAACGAACACGTACAATCGCATTTTAAAACAATTTGACGAGCTATGCATGACTGAGGGTCCAGTTCTTCTCTTCGAGAAATTTCGGTCTGACCGATTTCCCTCTCGTCAAGCTCTGGAAACATGTATCGAGTCCTATTTCGAAAACATTACTACCGTGTTTCAAGTTGTACACCAGCCTACAGCAACGTTGGATGGCGACAATGACTGGATCCTTTGTCTGGCGCTGGCTGCTCTAGGCGCCGCTATGTCTTCGTCCGTACCGCTGGTGTCCAACGCTGAGGCTCTGAGAACATTCCTTCAGCGAGCCATAAATACGCAATATATGCTTATCGGCCGCATCAAGGGTGCATCGGAGCTGTCTTTTATGCAAGCTTGTATCTTATATGATGTCTTGGAGCTTCATCTGCAACACAACATCAATGAAGAGGCTTTGGCGGGCACCCGATCGTTCTCGGACTACTGTACCAACATCAAAAGATCCCGATGGCTAAATTTGACTGAGCCAGTCTGGGACGACACGTGGACAGAAGCTGACTGGAAAGTTTGGGCGTATCGTGAGAGCCAGCGAAGAGTGGCATACTGTGCATGGCATCTTGACAGTTGGTACTTTCTGACTTCTGGGAAAAACCTGTCGGCAAACTTCTCCCTTAACGATGTTCAGACACAGCTGCCTGTTCACGAAGCTTTGTGGTTGGCGACATCGCTGGGAGAATGGTTGAAGCTCAAAGCAACGCACAAACAGCCGATGAGTTTGACCATCTTACTAAGGTCAATCTATCAGCAACAGCCGCTTGTCCAGGAGCTTGGCGATTTCGCACAGATTGTTGCTGTCCATGCAGTCTGCCGACGGACGTTGGAAGTAGGAGCCAATATTCTTGACCCATTGAGCGGCCTCGACGCGGGGCAGCACCATCGGGGCGAGTCCGTCAGGGACATCTATTGGCTGCCCTCAGATCCGGAGTACCAGAAGTGGCGCAACAAAGCTCTGGACTGCTTAGACACCTTACACTGGGGAACACATGGTGTCATAGCCCGACTTCAAGGTCTCGAGCCGCCGGCGGTTCTACACTTGCACATGTCGCGGTTGGTGTTGCTGGTTCCTTACCAGGATGTCTATGACCTGATGTGCGAAGTTGTCTCGTCACATGGTAACGACGCCTCCTTCTCTCACGTTGGAAACTCTCGCTCGCGCCGAGAAGATCTCGTGGCGAAGATCTGGTTGTGGATCTCCAAAGACCATTACAAATCGAGACTAGCTATTGTGCATGCTGGGGCTATGTTCTGGTATATCCGGCATCACGGCACAGGCAACATTCTTGAGCCGACCAGTCTTTTCGTGGCCAGTGTTATCCTGTGGGCCTACGGATCCTTCGTACCCCTCTTACAAGCCTCGACCGACGAGCAGCACCATGTGACATCTCGCGTGGATACAGACGAAGAATTCGATCCGACAATGATACAAATTGACCGGCCTTGCGACGATGAGCTTATTCAAATATTCATTCGTCGCGGAAACTCCATGCAGCCGCATATGTTGGGCGTAGGCAACATATGCCAACCCGGTGGAGCGCACAATGTGCTCAAGGTTGGTGCGAAGCTAATCAAGAATAGATGCTCGGCATGGCCAATCTCCAAGACATACGAGAGCCTCCTCCTCCATTGCGCACAAGTATCGGCAAGGACTTCGTAGGAACATCAAGTACAGAATGGGCACAAGACTTGGTCGACGTATCATATACTTATGGCCAGATGTGCACATAGCTTTTGCAAATCACAAGCTACATGAAATTTGAAATGTTCCAATGAGGGTTACCAAGGAGGTTGAGCAGCCTATGATTTTCAAACCAATTCACAATGCCCTGGTCTCATAGCAGACTTATGGCGCTGACCGTTTTGGCGAAGTCAAGAATGTTATCAATACACGAGCTTTCGGGCACACCACACCATGCCACGGTCCTAGAGCAAACAGTGGTCGTCGATGAGTATGCGATACATCCAGTTCCGCACGTCAGATTTATCCTAAAGCAGATGCCAGCATCATTCTGTCATGTGCTGAAAGCAATCCACGACTTTGACTTTGTACATGTACTGTACGTACTGCCAAGCTCCGACGGAGCTTCAACGTCCGGGGGGTATCTGTCCAATGAAAAATTTCGAGGAACAAATCATCTCAAATCGAACCGCCCGGTGGTGCATGTGGACCTCAGTTCCTTGCAATCCTTGCACTGTCGCAGGTCTTTCCGGATTCTCCACTTTCCCTTCTGTCGTCCTTCTTCCCCATGGGGCACGGTGTTAGCGCCTAGGTGATCGGCGTGTATATATAACTATCGCCATGATCGGCGTGCAGTGATATACCACTTCTCAGGACTCAAGAGCATTCGGTAAACGCTACATCCTTCCCCTGATCACGATTTTCAGGCTATTGCCCGTCCGCTATACTGAACATGACAGAGAAAAAGGAGGAGATGGTTTATATCGAGGATAAATCCGGCTCGTGTGCCGGAGATGAGAAAACTGACCATGGGATGGCTGCTGCTGCGACAGACGAGGAACACAACCTGACTCTGATGCAAGCTCTGAGGAAGTACCCTCAGGCTTGCTTCTGGTCCATCGCCATCTCGAGCGCTATCATTATGGAGGGATATGATATCGTCCTGATCTATTCCTTCTTTGGACAGCCAGCATTCGTCAAGAAGTATGGCGAATATGATGCTGCAACAGGAAAGTACACACTCTCGGCTGCCTGGCAAGCAGGTCTGGGCAATGGCACGCAGATCGGCACAGTCATTGGTGCCTTCCTCAACGGCTATCTTACCCACAAGTTTGGCTATCGCAAGGTCATGATCGCATCTCTTCTCAGTCTGCTCGCGTTCATCTTCATTCCGTTCTTCGCCCCATCCGTTGAGGTCATCTTAATCGGCCAGATTCTTTGTGNNGGTGAGTGGGCAGTCAACCAAAGTAGTACTTTTAGTATACTGACTTGGCGTGACAGAATCCCTTGGGGCGTGTTTGCAACGATGGCGCCAGCATACGCAAGCGAAGTCTGCCCAACCGTACTACGTGGCTACCTCACAGTCTATGTCAACCTTACTTGGGCCTTTGGCCAACTCGTCGGCGCAGGTGTACAATCCGGTGTGTCGGGTATCACAACAGAATGGGCATACAGGATTCCCTTTGCAATTCAATGGGCTTGGCCTTTGCCAATCGCCGTATTGGCCTACTTCGCTCCTGAATCACCCTGGCATCTCATTCGTACTGGCAATGACGAAGGCGCTTTACGCTCCATCAAGCGCTTGTCTCCGACCAAAACTGAGTGTGAGCATAAGGCTCAGCTTGCGATGATGCAACACACGAATCAGCTTGAAATGGACATCAGCGCAGGCACATCCTACTGGGACTGCTTCAAGGGCATTGATCGTCGCCGTACTGAGATTGTATGCATGGTATGTAGTAACCGGCACTTCAACTACCATTACTCTCACCACTAACGCTCAATAGGCCNNTTTGCTGCTCAACCTTTCTGTGGCAGCGCCATGGGTGGCACCCCTACATACTTCTTCATCCAAGCTGGGCTTCCTACGTCCATTTCATTCAAAATGACTGTAGGTGGCCTCGGCATGGCTTCCGTCGGCACCATCATCTCGTGGTATCTCCTGTCCGCTTTCGGCCGTCGCACCCTATACCTCTGGGGCTTGGGTCTACTCATCATCGTCCTCACCACGACCGGTGCCATCAGTGCTGCAGACGCCACCAGTGTAGCTGGCAACTACGCACAAGCTGTTATGATGCTTATGTGGCTCTTCATCTACTACCTCACCGTAGGCCCAATCTGCTATGCCATTGTCGGCGAGACCTCAGCAACCCGCCTCCGCAACAAGAGTGTCTGTCTTGCTAGAATCGCTTACTATATCGCCAACATTACTTGCGGCGCTATCAATCCTTACCTCTTGAACCCAACCGCACTCAACTTGAAAGGAAAAGCTGGGTTCTTCTGGGCCGGAACGACGCTGATTTTCTTCCTTTGGACCTTCTTCAGACTTCCAGAGTGCAAAGGACGTACCTATGAAGAGTTGGATGTGCTGTTTGCCAACAAGGTCAGGACGCGAGAGTTCAGAAAGTTCAATGTCAACGTGTATGCCGAGGNNGACGGAGAGACTCTTGTCAAGCAAGAGTAGATTAATTACTCAATTTGATGACAGCGACATGTTTATTGATGTACATGATTTCACGGTCGGTCTGGTTATGACATATTGAGGTGTTGAGGAGGTAGTACTTTGTATATACTTGTATCTGCAACCAATAACTTCTTCCCAGTACAAACATAGTTCTCACAGTATACCGCGTTTGGATTCATTACCATATGAACGAGATTCGCTGTAAATAAAACCACGTTGATCCTCTTTAGACATTAGTTCAAGAAGCAAAGGCGGCAGTAAAGTTGAGCCCGGTGGATGAGCCAAGAATATTCTAGGGAAACGATATCATCGAAATCATACTCAGGGACTATGCAAACACGAGGTCTCCGCTCGTCGTAATTCTAGCAGTGTACAGCTCTCTCCGTCCGTCACCCCTTTTGCGCAGCGAACGCAAAGTGGCTGTTGTCGAAGGCAGCATCGGCTCCACCAGGACCTCGAAGCCCTCCATAACCCGTTCCAAAAGGACTCCTTGCTTCGTGAAGCCAGATGTAGGTGATGAGCTTGTCGCGTACGCCACATCGTAGTCTGTGGTGGTGAAGCAATTGGATGAGTAAAAGAGATAGTACGTATCACCAGAGTGTATCATACTGGGGCCCTCGACCAGCGGGCCGTCCTCAGGAGAGTCGTTGGTGATCAGCTCGAAAGTATCGCCGACCCTGAGAATCGAAGGATCGGGAAAATCTGTTGTGATATGAGGACCAGACTCGGACCGTTTTTGTATCAAAGGAGCCGTGGACGAGCGTTGCAGGACAGCTGTGAGTGCCAGAACGAGCGATGTCTTCAATAGGGTCATGTCTGCTGCATATATATAAAGTGTCAAGGTAGTTAAGGATATCAGTCAAACGAAGGAGAAGGTTGAAGGATCGATGGAGAGCAGATTTTGAGACCAAGCTGAAAACAATCGAGTTCGAGGCAAGAGCGAAGAGTGCTATTCTTGTCAGAGTTATACTCGGCCATTTCCACTACCATGACGATAAAGCGTGCAGCGCCATTTGATGACGAAGACTTCTGTCCAGGCACGTTTTAGCGCGTAAAGGCTAGATGTTACTGTATACAACATGCAGTTAGGTACTGGAGACAGATCTACGTTCAGGTGGCAGTACTGAGAGAGGATATCGATGTATGGCGAATCAACAGGCTTCAACATGAGCTCGTGGTCTGTATCTGGGTGACCGAAGGTACAGTACGTGTAAGACGGGGCGGCGTGGTGTCGAGCTGAGCGAGCTGACATGTCTCCTGGCCCGCTACAATGGACCAATTCGAGCTTTCTATGGCATGGCGTCAAGCAGTGTGCCCATCGCGTGCTTAGCATGCGTATGAGGAGGTCGCAAGGCGAAGACCGAAAGACGATCTCTGCTCGTTCGGTTCATCAATGTTGAGGATAGAGGTCGTGATATGCATGATGTGACTCGTATCGACGCATATCGCCAAAGTGCAAGCATGTTGCGACATCAATAGCGACGGGAGTGCAGTCTTGTGATTTATCAAGGGAGCTCGAGACTTGACTCGAGATTGGTTTGTTTGCCCTCGGCCTGTTCTCGAGAGCCCCGCGCCGGGTCCGCTTCCCTGCCGGAAGAGAGGCCGAGTCGGCATATGACGCTGCGCAATTCAGCCTGTGCGTGACACGAGAGCTTGCTGCTGTTGCTTCGATTGCCGACTTTCCTCTCGCTGCATCTCTCTCCGATTGCGTAACACCAGCACGAGAAGGACCATTGCACCTTGAATATCGCCGAGCTCGCACAACACAATCAATCATGGGTGTCTTCAAGACCTTGTCAAAGGTTGCCGCGTACGGCACAGTAGCAGGAGCTGGAGGCTGGGCAATCTGGACAAGAAACTCCAACTTTGTGCCTTTGTCAACTTCCGACTACATCTACAACACGACTTTCTATGCTCGCAACAACCCCGAGAGAAACCCAGCAACAGCCGACTTGTGTGTACGCAAGGTGCCGCTGAGCCAGATCAAGCCCGAGTACCTTGAGAAGGAAGGAAAGCTGGTCGAGAAGTTTTGCGCCGGTGTTTGGGGTGGCCTCGGTGAGTAAACGTGCTTCAACACCTATCACGACTTTACTAACCTGGCTCTTCAGNGATACGCATACCAACGCCAATACCTTGAAAAGAAGTACCGTGATGCCGACACAGAGTCTCAGCTGTGGGACACTAAGGCTCTCTTAGAATCCCAATACCCTGTTGGTACACAAATTACAGACCACTTCGAGGTGCTCACCAAGACACCCGAGTCGATCATTGTTCGCTGTGGTGACTCGCCTCGCAAGATGGAAGTGAGACCTAGCGATGGGCTGTTCGAGATGAGGGCAGAGATCAAGAAAGACGAGGGCGTTGCCGAGTTCCAGCTCAAGAGTGTCTTTTACCAGGGCCTCGGAAAGGCAACTGGTAAGCCCATGCCTGCGCACATTGAGTTCCTGCACAGACAATATACAAAGTTGTGGATGGAGACTGCGATCGGCAATGTCACACGATGAGGAGCTCAGAGAGGGATTAACGTTTTGTTTGACAGGCGCAATGTGGGCGACGTGATGTGATAAGAGAACCATGTTTGTTCTGTGTATAGTGTTCGAGTAAGGTGATTTGCTGAATGAAGAAAGAGCGACTGGTTGCAAAGCACATGAAAGCGCAAACAAAAACGCGTCATAGGCCAAAGCTCTCGATGGTTGTCGCCTCAGGTCTCGACCTTTCCCTTCTGACATCTGAACCATGACTTGGCCATGAGTTGAGAATTTGTCTATTTTCTAGACGACCAATGCGACTACCATCAACACAGCTTCGCAGGCAGCATGGCACAAGGCCGGCCCCGCCGCAAGAAGACAGTCTTGTCATCCTCGGACGATGAAGATGACTCGATGCCCACAGTCGACCTGGAAGACGCTCCTGCACACCATGAGGTCAACGAGACCAAGCCTGCAAGACCATCACGATCAAAAGCGAAAGCTCCGGCCTCGACCACGACCAAAGTCTCCCAATCGCCCTCCAAACCACGACAGAACCGTCAGCCCAAGAAGTCTGCCATCGAAGCACAACCCAAACGTGCAAACAAGTCCATCTTCTCCTTCTTCAACCCAACCGCACAGCGCCATCAGGCCTCATCCCAGGGCTCGACAAGTCCACCGGCCTCTGCCATTCCTGCTTCGGCAGAGCTAGACATTGAGGATGACATCTCAGCTGACGATGCCTCCCTGTCGCAACCATCCCAGATTGCCCAGACCCTACGAAAGAGAAAGCTGATCAAGGACGACCCTGTCGACACCAACCGAGATGGCCTTCCGGCACCATCACAGAAGTTTCGCAAAGTGTCTGGCGGCGCTAAAATCTCCACAAACTCGACCCCTCGTCCGATCGACATAAGACCATGGACCGAACGCTTTGCTCCTGTCGACTTGTCCGAGCTCGCCGTGCACAAAAGAAAAGTTACAGATGTTCGCAATCTCTTGGAGTCCGCTTTGTCCGATCGCCCAAGGCCGAGACTGATCATTCTGAATGGTGCAGCTGGTACTGCCAAAACGACAACTGTCAACCTTCTGGCAAAAGAGATGGGTATTGGCATAATGGAATGGAAGAGCCCAGTAGGCACCGACACTGCGAGCAGTGCTTTTACATCGTATTCGAGCCAGTTTGAGGACTTTGTCTTTAGAAGCGGAAAGTTCGCTGGTCTTGACCTGGTTCGAAGCGATGGTACAGCCCAGCCAGCTCTTGCTGCCGTCAATCATCACGCCAAACAGATCATGCTCGTCGAGGAGTTTCCTAACACTTTTACCAAGTCTTCTCCTGCTCTGCAAATCTTCAGAAACACCATTCTGCAATACCTAGCTGCCCCAGCATCATCGAATCCTACGCCCATGGTCATGGTCATCTCAGAGGCCCTGCTATCGACCACAACCGCATCCGCCGATAGTTTCACTGCTCATCGCTTGCTCGGTCCCGCTATTCTAAACCACTCACAGACCGCCTCAATCGAGTTCAACGATATCGCTCCCACCATCCTGACGAAAGCCCTGGACGCGATTGTAATCAAAGAATCTCGAAAGTCAGGTAGACGCTTTGCACCTGGTCCTGGTGTGCTCAAGCATCTGGCTGAGACTGGGGACATCCGGAGTGCTGTATCCTCTCTAGAGTTCCTATGTCTTGCTGGCGACGACAGTGGTGCTTGGTCATCAAAAGTCGCTTTCACAAAGCCCAAAGGTCGTGCGGAGGCTCCGTTGACCAAACAAGAACAAGAGGCTCTGAAGCTGATCAGCAACCGCGAGAGTAGTCTTGGGATATTTCATGCTGTTGGAAGGGTTGTGTACAACAAGCGCATTAATCCCACTAGTCCAGTGCCTCAGCCTCCGACATGTCTTCCACAACACCGGAAACCCAAAATACCAGAGCACGATCCTAACAGTTTAATTGATGAAGTTGGCACCGACACGTCGACATTCGTTGGTGCACTCCAAGAGAATTACGCCTTGTCGTGCTCGTCCTCATCAAGCGAAGATGCATTGGACTCGCTCAATGGCTGCATCGATGCTCTGTCCGACTTTGACATGCTTTCTTGCGATCGCTTTGGTTTTGGTACACGGATGTCTTCCGGTTCTGCCCAGGACAACCTCCGCCAAGATGACATTTCCTTTCAGACTGCCATTCGTGGTGTTTTGTTCTGGTTACCAACCCCAGTCAACAGGCTTGCAGGGTTACCACGAGGGGCCAAGCGCGGTGACGAGTTCAAAATGTTCTTTCCATCAGCTTCGAAGTTGTGGAAGGAGAAGGAAGAATTTGAGAGCACATTAGAGAGTGTGATAACAACAATGCATAACCTGGCCACTGGCTCGAGTTCCAATTCGACCTCTGCAAACACAGAAGGTGTGGCAGCGTGGAAGCGCCAACAGATAACGGACGCGGCCTCAGAGGATGATGCAGACCTAACCCTTACAACCGCTCCCCTTTCGAACACTCTTTTGAGCTCTGGTGCAAGAACCGAGCTGCTCCTTGAGCGGCTACCTTACGCCTCCCAGATATTGCCTCATCAGAAAGACATACCAACTTTGCTCGTCTCCAAGGTGGACACCTTAACTCGTATCTCGTCCCAGAAATCTGCAGCTATCGCACTAGATGATGCAGCCTTGGATGTAGTCGAGGACAACGAAAGTCTGCAGCAGTCGGAGTGGACTGATCGTCCTGATGCCGAGTCAACTGTTATGAAACGAGGCACTCAGAAGGGCGAGTTCGAGGGAGGTGGATTGCACATACCAGTGGAACATGCAGTCGAGAAGCTTGTGCTCAGCGATGATGACATTGAGGATTAATACCCGTCGCTTGACGACCAGAATATTCTGTACATGACTATGAATTAATGTTCGCACAAACCATATGGCCTGATGTTCCTGATGTCGCCATCTTGAAACGTGAATACGCAGACTTGATGTTGATATCATAGTGCAACCATGGGAACCACTTTGATATGGTACATCAGCTGGTTGTGATGTCCATGTCTTTTCATATCTACAAAATCATATACAGAGCATACTAGATGGTTACATATCGTACCTGCAATAAGCCAAATCATGTGGATCTTTAAGCAGTAGCCCTCCTCTTCATACCGACCCAACACTCGAGCGGCTTCCTCAAGAAACCCTCTCTGGTCTCGAGAGTCTTTTGATAGAGTTCAAAGTCGTAGTTGTGGAAAACGGTCGCGACGATCAAAGCGAGTTCCATCTCTGCAACGTTGCGGCCAACACAGGCACGTGGACCATAGCTGAATGGGATAAAGGCTGATTTTTGNACTGTTGTGTGTTAGCAAGTATGCTTATTTGTGGTAGAGTGATGTAGGACTTACGTTTCAGTCACTTTCTCCCATCTTTCTGGTTTGAATTCATCGGCATCGGGCCCCCAGATCTCTTTGCTATGGTGCATTGTGTATGCGGGCACGCTGAGGACTGTTTCGGCTGGGAAGTGTCTGCCACAGACTTCTGCTCCGCCTGCAGGAACTACTCTAGGAAGACCAAGGGAGGAAGTGCTGTGAATACGCATGGTCTCCTTGATGACGGCATCCAGATAAGGCAGATCGCGGACTTGGTCGAACACAGGGACTTGGGTGCCTGCAGGGATAGCGGCATCGAGTTCTTGTTGCAGTTTTTTGACTACATGGGGAGTTGCGAGACAATGGTACAGAAGAGCGCATGAAGTGTTCGAGGTGGTGTCGCTGCCGGCAATTAGTTGGGTAAGTGCTTCAGCGGTCAACTCCTGACGGCCGAGACTGTTGCCGTGTTCGTCCTTGCCTTCCATCAAGCGAGCTAGGAGATCTACGCGGTCGATACTGTCGGCATTGTCTAGACGTTGCTTCACACGTGCGACAGCGATACCGGCGAGGTTCTGAACTGCTTGCACACCTTTTGTGAAGAAAGGATCAGGGAGGTAAGCAGCGTAGGGCTTGATCCAAGGCCAGCAGCCAATAGTGCCCGAAACCTCGCCTCTGCGGTTCAAGACCTCGATGGCAGGAGCGAACTTGGGAGGAGCATCTGGTGACTCGCGAATCTCGGCAATATCTGCACCTTTCTCGAGCATGCCAAAGGGAGCACCAAAGGCCAAATCTCCGATGATGTCGAAGGCAGTGTAGTTGAACCAGTTCAAGGCGTCCATCTTGGCGTACTTGCCGTCTGCCAGCTTGGACATTTTGTTCCATTGTTCGACCAGCAATTCCAGGTTGTGGTGCATGTATTGTTCGAATTGGCCAATGCTCTTTGCACTAAAGGTGTGGGAAACAGTCTTTCTCTTTCTGGTGTGCTCGGCTCTGTCGCGTGTGTTGAACAGACCGCGTTGGATACTAACGAAGGCATCGTAGTACTCGCTCTTGAGGAAGCCAGTACCGTGACCATAGACGATGGGGATGGCATCCGGGTCTGCAATGGAGACGTGGTGAGGGNNCTGGATGCGGACGAACTTGCCGTATGTCTTGTGTGCTTGATGGACGGCAAGGTATCGTCTGCCCCGGCGGCATTGGTACATGAGCCATAGGTTGGTGAAGGCGGCTGGGAAGGGCGAGGGGATATCGCGGATCGACCAGTTACGCAGGTACGGCAAGATGTAGAAGAGAATTGGTAGAGCCAGAAGGGCATACGGCGTGAAGAGGAGCTCGACCACGCCCATCGTGACTGATTGAGTGAGGTTTAATTGAGTGGTACAAGGGTCAAGACACACTTGGCTGAGCTTGACGACTTACAGGATGCCTCGTCTACTTATACATTCGAGACAGCAGCAGCGAACGAGGGGCATCGTGTGACGCTCGACCGAGATGACCTACCTGAACCTTCTTGCTGCATTCTTGGCGCTCTATCAATCGTGCCTCTTCGACGTCGGAAAGGTCATCAATCCATCTCTCTCCGCAACCTCTCCTTCTTTTCTCGATCCGTTCGTTCCGTCCAATACTTTTCGGAAGATGCACCTGCGAAAGTGCTCAAGATGGTGCTCATTCTGTGGAGGACATGGCGGGGTTCTCGACATATCCGATGTGCCCCGTGCACTCGGCAGAGCAGCTGCACTTTTCGGCTCTTACTCCACCAATCTCGACCTTGTCTTCTATACCACCCACAAAAACACCGAACTTCGGACGATTTGTCAATCACTCCCGATCGTGGCGCTCTCATTCAAAACAATCTGCATTTCTTAAAACTCTTGGTCTCATGCCGACGAACCGACTCATCCGTCATGTCATCCTCTTACATGTGCTCGCCCTAATCTAGAAGACCACCTCCTTGTAGCCCTTGGGCATCTCTCTCTTGTTGTGCCCTGTGCCCTTCCAGTTGTTCATTCCCCAGCTGCCAAAACTGGGAGTCCAACCTCCAAATCCACCGTGACCCCAAGCACCACGCTTTCCACCCCAGCTACCTGACCAGTATGTTGCTCTGCCGTGCACTTCCAACACACTGACACTGAGGTTGGGGAGCTCGAACTTGAAGGTGCCATCAGCAGAGGCTGTGATGGTAGTGTTGGTCGATGTCACGACTTCTGCCTTGCCAGGAGCGTTGTAGCTGTTATGGCTTGGTGCAGTCAAAACTGTCAGCGTCGCAGTGGCGCCTGCAGAGACACCCTTGAAAGACACTGAGACCGGAACATCGCTTGTAGCGTTGTACACGGCTGTCTTGAGCATGTGAGATCCCGTCTGGTTGTTGTATCCAGCCACATAGTAGGCAGGTCCGAAGTTGCCGCCAGTCGTGGGCAGAGTCTCGGTCACAATGTGGTTAGCCATGAGCTGGATCATGTGCCAGGATGTCGACAAGACGTCCTTGGTCGGGTCTGCAGTGAAGCTGATCATGTCTGGAGTCCACTGGTAGCTGTTCAGGTTCTGCAATGTTGGGGCATACGATGCTCCGATCATCATGTCTGAGTTACGTTCGGCTCCGAGAAGGAAGACGGCTTCAGCAATACTGCCCTCCCAGGACGGGAAAGCCAATCTCTCTCTGTTCGAGCTCCAGTCCACTCCAGCCATACTGGCGTTGTTACCCTCGATGACGGCGTATTCGCCTNNGTCTCTTTGTCAGCTTTGTTCGCCAATTCACCTGGTCGTCAACTTACCGATCAAGATGGGATGGCTTCTGTTGTAATGATCGAACAGGTTGAACTCTCTGACAAAGTTATCGGGTCTGGAGTACTCGTGGTAGTCGAGAGAAATGTGGTCAGGGATGGGGTCAACAGTAGTTGTTGATGCAATGATGGTGATGTCAGGGTAGGCTGCCTTGATAGCGCTGGTGAACATGGGGAGACGGTAAGCAGAGTAACTGGAGTTTCCACCGCCAAGGTTGTCTTCGTTGCCGATCNNTATGCAATACATCAGCAACTATTCACGTTGACGACCCAGCAAGAGATCATGAAAAGATCACGACACGACACTTACCTCAACGTAGTTGATCTGGAATGGTTGAGGGTAACCCAAGGATTCTCTGAGTGCTCCATACTTCGTGCTGGTCGAACCCATCAAGAACTCAAGCTCGTCGAGAGCAAATTGAATCCAAGGTTCAAGTTGGTCTTGTGGAGTCACTGGTCCGCCGAGGTAGAAACCGTCCCAAACAGCAAGGACAGGCTCAAGGTCCATATCCTCGCACCAGTGGAGGTACTCAATCAGACCCAACCCATCGGTGTTCTCATAGCCCCAGGTACCGGGTCTACCGGGTCTATCCTTGAGAGGACCAATCGTCTCGTTCCACTTCCAGAGGTATGGTGGAGTGTCTCCCTCGAGGTTGTTGCCNTACATCTTGTCAGTTCTGCGTGCTTGCAATGCTTGATGGTCAGACTTGCCTCCAGGGAAACGAAGAAATTTGCCATTGAGCGCCGCCAGTGCTTCGGCGAGATCAGCACGCAGACCATTGGGTCTGTTCTTGAAAGTGGGAGGGAAGAGACTGATCAGGTTGAAGTCAAGCGATCCACCACTGACCCCAGACTTGTCGAAGGTGAGGTAGAACGAGTTGTTCGAGTTTGGTGCGGCAGAGGTAGGGGTGAAGGTGTAGTTGTGCTGGACCCACTCGTTGGGAGAGGCTTGCGACTGCACCTGTGCGGTAGCGAATGTCTCGTTGGTGATGTCAGACTTGAGAGATGCAGTAAATTCGCCTTTGTAGGATCCCTTGACCCAGAAGGAACCGGTGTACTTCTGAACCTGGACGCCAATGCCCCAGTATCCNACTGCGATTGTGTCAGTAGTCGGTCTGATATTACAAAATCAGTAACCTTACGTGTTTGAGAAACCAACCTCGTTGCCCGTGGCGTTGGCGGTGGCAACGTTCATAGAGGTAGGCAGAGCACTGGAGAGGGGCTGAGACAAGTTCTTCAGCGACAGAGATGTACCTCCCACCGAGTTGTAAGCCAGAAGGGTAGATGGGTGCTCAGTACTGCCTTGGAATGCTCTGTTACGGATGAGCTCGGCATAAAGTCCACCATCACCTGAATAGTTGATGTCNCTTGGATAGTCAGTCTGGAGTCAGAAGATATACATATCAGGATAAAGTACCTCGAACATCAACCCATACTGGAGAGGAGAGGTAGCATTACCGCCACTAGCAGCGACTTGAAGGTTCAAAGCATTGGCTGTGGCAACAAAGGCCGCCAGAGCAACACTCGAGAGCAACATCTTATTTCAAAGATCAACTCTGGACGCAGATCGATCTGTCGATACTGTTGAAAGTGTTTTCAATTGAAGGCTACCCTTGCGTTCTTATACTACACCAGAATATCTCTCCTCACGAACTCTTCGGCAACATGTCCTGATCAACAGGCAACATCTTGATGATCGACCGTATATTATCCTAGAACTGCGCTGGCAACCCCATGTCCCCTCTGTCCCGCAGTCACGTCTTGCATGGACGTAGGACCGTGCATGCACACTCTGCATCTCTTGGTGGACTTTGGAAACTCTGATGATCTTTCCGGGGCTATGCATCTTGGAGAATACGAGCTCACGATGCCATAAGTTGAACCTTTGTTGAAAGAGATTCACGGTACTCTCGATGTTCTTTTCTTCAATAACACCTGTTCTCCTGCCACACACAGTTCAGGTCGTGGACAACTGTATTTCTGTATATGGATGCATTGTATGCGAATACCCAAGGTTGTCCGCCCCGCTGCGGATGTATTGCGGGGTGAGGGGTACAGTATGGGGCCCGACCCAGTCCCCATACCACACGCATACTGTACTGCCCGAAGCGGCCGACGGGGGACGACCTGCAGGCTGCAGACTGCAGTCGAAAAACCCATGTATACCTGTCTCCCCGTATGCTAGATTATGTAACACGTATAGCTATACAAATGCATAAAACTGCTAGGGGAGAGGACAGTGTCCACTGAGAAGCGATAACTTACCGGCTCTCTGTGGCCACGCTTTCTGCCCCCGAACAACATTGTGTCTTCTGATAGTATGGACCTTGGTCCTCGATCTAGCCGGGGTAGGATGGAAGTCCCAGACTCTGCATAGCATGCGAGGTCCTAATCAAATCAAGAGAACTTGTCCGCGGCCTACCTTTGGAAGATTTACTCTCAGCTGAATATGATGTGCTGTAAGGAACGAGAGGCAGGCATCTTCGCACGTAGCATTTAGCCTAATCTGCTTCGCCTGGAATCTAAACTTCTGTCTAGGACCGAGATCAACAAGCATGCGGGACGGAACAACGTCATGCTTGTTATTCACTTTCGGAAGGTGCCACGGATTCTCGGCCGACAGAGTTGGAGTAAAGTGGCATGCAAACTGGATAAAAACAAGCACCACAACGGCAACCGCAAACTTGAATTATGAGCAACTGACATCAAGCTAGCAAAGAGACTCTTTCACAGCCTAAAAGCAGTTGGGACCGGATCAATTCTCCCTTTGCGACAGCCACTCTCTCCACTTCGGTGCACATCTCCTTCTCCATGACTTTCCATATATGCTCATGGGAATGGCGGCCAGCATAGAGCAGAGAACGCAAATACCGAAGAAGAGAAAGGCGTACCCGTAGCCAGCTGCCTCAATGAAAGGCTGCACGCTATAGCTGATGGCAAAATTGATGCAGGACGAGCAGATAGCAAGAACCACAACCAATTCTCCACCAATTCCTGGGAAGCATTCCATGGCATATGTAGTTGCAATGGAACAAGCCGAGACCTGGTGAGCAATCATACAGCCTACTCCGAAGGCGATTGTCATCCAGTGTGCCCCTGCTTGGGCACCAAATCCGTACATAAAATATCCAATTGCGGCATAGACGAAGGAAAAGCACAGAGTCCAGAGACGCATCTCGGGCTCTTTCACGCCGCCGTTTTTGCGTGATAGATGGAGCACGATCCGATCGGACAAAACTCCAGTCAGCCAGCCTACAAAGTTACCAACCAGCGCAGCAAGAAAGACGAGACCAGTAGATGAGGTGCTCCAATTATAAGGCGGTTCAGTCAAAATCTCGGAGATGGTGTTGAAGGACACAATCCCAGCTNNGCGACGAATAAGTATACATGCCTAGAAAATGCTAGGTAAATTCAACTTACCTGTACAGCCGAATGCAAAGATGCAACCAGAGATGACGACATTTGGGAACAAGAACAAAGCGAAGGGACGACGAAAGTATTGAAAGTATGTTGTTTTGTCTTCCGGGAAGTACACCCACAGCTTCAATTTCTGGGCGTAAGTCCGGCGAGGGAAGTCACGCTGCTGGATATCATGATTCTCAGACTGTGTGGTAGTAACAAGGTTGAGATCTTTCTTAACAGTATCCTTGTCGTCGATATTGGACTCCGCAGGGCTAGATCGACCCTCGGTGACTGGGAGGGTCCCTTGGATCTTCTCGAAGATAAACCTCGGGAATAGTGTTTCCTCAAACGTGAACGTCAGAAGAATTAAGACACCCGCGTCTATCATCGCAACACAATACTGGGTCCATCTTGATAGCATATTAGCAGATGTATTTGTGGTGTTGGAGAACGCTTACCGCCAACCGAGGTTGTCCGAAATGATACCACCAGTGATTAGGCCAAGAATGCTACCAAGCTGCTGACCAAATAGGTAGAATGACAGCATCATTCCACGCTCATGCGCAAAGAACATGTCAAAAACTGATAGCTGTATCACAGCTTGGTAGGCACTTGTGCCAACACCATTCAGGATGTTCGACAAGAACCATTGTGCGGTTCCATTGACACGACCCTGCCAGACACCCGCCAAACAACATATGAGCGTAGTGAATAGGAACACAGGTCTCCGTCCCACTTTGTTGGCCGTACTGATCCACCAGATGTTGCAGAGGCCGAGAAGCAGATAGTTTAGTGCACTTCCACCATTCATGTTGACTAGTGAAACGCCAGTATCTTCGGATACAGTTGTCCATGCTGCACCAAGAGTGTTCTCCCCGAATGAGAATGCGCACGCGTAGAGCGCAAGCAAGAAGAGCTGGTACCATTTCTTCCAGCGAGACCATGTGAGAGGGTCCGAGCCGCATTCTGTTGGACGTGGGATAAGAACAATATCAGAATCGCCTTGGTGAACAGCATCAACGTCGTGATTTACTNNGCAGGATTGTAAGAAACGTCTTTGTGTGGTTCGTAGATGTTTCTTACCGTCAACAAGCTGTTCAGTACCAGGCACGTCGAGGTCATAGTCTCGGCTCGTCATGATGGATCTTCGAATCACTAGTGATATGAGACGAACTGCAGTATTGCATGCACTTTGATCGGAGAGGCAGTGCGTCTTTATAGCAGTTGAGAGTGCCAATGAGTGTCGCATGCGCAGTATCTTCCATGATCTTCGCCTATTACTGAAGGACTGATGTTCCTCTGATAGAGGAACGTTAGTGCGGAGTAGATGAAGGTACAAGCGAGGCCAATAGGAGGTGCAGCCGTATGCGCGATAAGCTTTAGCCCCAGGATTTAACCTGTCGAGACCATAGCCAGCTGATCATCCGGTGTAGAGATAGGCCACGGTAGATATTAGCAACGTCAAAAGTTCGAAGGTACAGCCGAAGTGTGCAGTGCGATGAGTTGAAGCATGTACCCATGGACTTGCATCAGAACCCATGGATAATCGAGATAACGCATCTTGATATCAACAAGATATATCATAGCGATTCCAGATAGCCAGGCAAGTCTGGTCTGCGACAAAGACCTGCCTAAGCTGGACAGCGATATGACAGGTGCAATCTAGATCCAAATCTCATCTGGTGATCCATCATTGCTGAATCATTTGAATAGAGCCGACCTACGACGGCGTCTGTTGTATCATCAGGCAAGGCTCAAACCACCACACAATGGAGCAACGTAGCGTTCCCAATCATTCTGACCCTTTTCAAGTCCCNNTTCCACTTGTGTGTCAGAGATCTCATCGTGACTCCTGGTTAGCCATACTCTCTCGATAACAGACCTTGTCTTGGCTATATTGGCAATGGCGTTAGATCCACCTAAGCGGTCCAAAGCATACAGAACAAAGGGTCGAGCGTAGTTTGGCACCTCATCGGGTAGATCTTGTCTCTCGGCCCACTCAAGGTCTTCCATAGGATCGAGCTCAACGGCAGCAACAAANAGAGGCCAGCTCAAACCAGCAAGTACTCCATGCTCAAGGAGGACTGAGACAAGACGGAGGATCTGTTGTACATGCCCAACAACAAGAGGCATTGCTGGGGTTGCACCATTGAGAGCACAATGCAGGTAAAGCTCAGCTGCCAGTCTTTTCAGCTCGGCAGAGAGTTGTAANAGATCATCTTCTTCGTCGAAGACCCTCTGTCTTAGACTAGAGAGTCGGCGCTCCAAAGATGCTGCCTGGTATTGAAAGTCGGGTAGAAGACATATGCCCGGGCGTGATCGATGTTTGCGACTCAACTCAGTAATCTCGCACAAGATGGACACGAGACCAGCAGAGCAGCCAAGCCAGGCATCGGTGTCTTCGCCTTGTGATGTCCAAAAGTCACTGCCAAAGATTGGCTCCTCGCCACATGCCGTTCGCCCAATAACATCTTGAAAAGCAAAGTACTTCTCAGTGAACTCGACAAGCTCATTGGAAGATTGTCCAGCTGGAAGATAGATTTGAGCATTTCTTCTAACTCGGATGAGATCTCGAGCTCCTTTGAGATGGACAACCCAGCGTTTGTCGCACTCGTTGATGATTTCGTACTGACACAAAATCATCATGATGACCAGTGTTTCGGGATCCATGGCCACTTTCAGAGGGTCCTCAGTGCCGAGCCTTCCACGTAGCGTGCGAAGAACATTGTCTCCCAATCTCAATGAGGTTGAACGAAAAGCGCTATCCTTCTTTGATCTATGGCAGGCGGCGAGAGCAAGCAGAGCCTCCAAGACAGCAGGAGAAGATGAGATAGAGAACGGAAGAATGAGATTGGCAAATGGTGATTTATTGACAGAACTCGGAACGGTGATGGGACATATCTTTTCCAGGTAATATGAGAGTAGATTGGAGTGCATGGGGCTAGGGAGATTAGGCAGCATTGGTAAAGCAGATGGTATGGAGTGTTGACGGGGTAGAAAGACAGGTTGTCTTGCAGAAAGCCATGGTGATAGCGAAGCAGTGCTGGAGGTATCGTCGCGATCGTTGGCACGAACGACATCCAAGACTGGCGTAGCTTCCAATGCGAGGTTGTCCAAAGTTGTAAGCTGTTCGACATTCCCTACCGTAGCGTTGACGAAGCTGTATGCAGTAATCAGAGGAATCTGAATCCAAGATACTTCGTCCTCTGAAACATGGATACATGGCGAAGAAGCATCGGCTTTCTCGGCGGCCTTCTTGCTCCACAAGCCAGCTCTACCAAATGCTCTTCCAGCACTGGTATAGTCTTGCTCCCATTTGAGCTTGATGCTCGTCTCACAATCAAACCCCTTGGCACGACATTGGCCGCAGACGGGTTTCTGCTCGTCACAGCGAACTTTGCGAGAGCGACATTTGTTGCAACCAGTCCTGTTGCGTTTTCGCGGAGGCTCCTGAGGATTCACGCGTTTGCGGGGCATCGCTGATGTTTGAGTTAGAACAGGTGGGCCTTAAACATGATGGTGCCGCATTCGGTAGGACGATAGGGCGATTGTAATTCCAAGGAAGGTCCAAGTCAGGCTTTGTCTTGTGATGGCTGGGGCAAGCTGGGGCAAGATAGGCGGATGAAATGCGGCTAAAGAGGTTGGGTGACGGAGGAAAGCACGAGTCATGCCGCCAAGGGTGCCACTCTGGCTTGGACCTTCCCCTTCTCGAGACTTCCCCGCCATCACCTCAAGGTGAATTTGATACCGTTATGTCTCCAGTCAATTCATTATAGGTAGGTTAGTAGCGTATTAGTAGTAGGTCACTGCTCGTTGGAATAAGTCAAGCACCTTGACGCCCTTCCTTCCCTCTGAAGCACCCTCACAAATCCTCACAATGTCTAGCCAACTTTCCATGAGTTCGACAATCCTGATCGTTGGTGCAGGGACCTGGGGAATCTCTACAGCATTGCACCTGAAAAGGTCTGATCACTATTTCTGTTCAGCGTTCCACACACGATTCAGAGGTATTGACATGCTGCCANGGCGAGGATACAAACACGTCACTCTCCTCGACCCTTACCCTGTACCGTCTCCTATATCCGCTGGTAACGATGTCAACAAGATTCTCGAATTAGGCACTTTTGCTGCTGGCGCCGACTCGGACGAACGTTTTGTTGCAAACACCTTGATCAACGAAGCAACCAAAGGATGGCTCGAAGATCCTGTATTCAAGCCGTACTTCCACGAGACTGGATGCATCATTGCTGCAACTTCAGAGGCTGGGCGTTCTCATATGAACTCTGCTAGTGGCCCAAGCGAGGATGCAGGCTGGGTACCACTCAAGACGAAAGAGGATTTCCAAGCAACCATGCCAAAAGGTGTCCTCACCGGAGACTTCCCAGGCTGGGAGGGCTGGTGGATGAAAAAAGGCTCTGGGTGGATTCATGCCAGAAAGTCTATGGAGAGTGCAGCCAGAGAAGCAGAACGTTTGGGTGCAGTCTTTGTCACTGGTGAGGAGAAGGGCAAGGTCGAAAGCCTCATCTTCGAGAACGGTGATGTAGAAGGAGCCAAGACACTAGATGGGGTTGAACACAGAGCAGACCGTACCATACTTTGTGCTGGTGCAAATGCAGGAATTATCTTCGACATGAAGGATCAATTGCGTCCGACAGCCTGGACTCTAGCTCACATCAAGATGACANAAGAGGAGTTGCAGCTGTTCAAGAACCTGCCAGTCCTGTTCAACATCGAACGAGGATTCTTTATGGAGCCTGACGAGGACAAGGGCGAACTGAAGATGTGTGACGAACATCCCGGCTATTGTAACTGGACTGTTGACCCACAGAAGTGAGCCTCCACTACCATTGACGACCTCATTCGCTAACCTCTCCNNAGCTCTCAACGGTCCAGTGTACCTTTCGCAAAACATCAGATCCCCAAAGAGGCAGAAGAACGAGCCAGAGGTTTCCTGCGCGAAACAATGCCGCATCTTGCGAACAGACCATTTAGCTTTGCCCGTATCTGTTGGTGTGCAGATACTCCGAATCGTGCGTTTTTGATCTCCAAACATCCCGAGTATCCCAGCCTTGTGCTTGGATGTGGTGCATCAGGCCATGGTTTCTGTCACATTCCAGTAATTGGTGGATTGTGAGTGCTCTCTATCAATCGGTTATGATGATTTGGCTGACCTTATTCACAGTNNATCACAGATGCGATGGAGGACAAACTGGATCCTCGTATGAAGCACAGTTTCCGCTGGCGTCCAGAGACGGCTGTAAATCGCAAGTGGGAGGATCTGCAGGATAGATTTGGCCCTGAGGGGTCAAACAGGATGATGAACTTTGGCGACATTATAGAATGGACTAACATCCAACCTGAGATTGCAGAAGCCAAACTATAGGCTCTCAGTGGACACACAACCGACTACCATCCCATACTGCACTCTTGTAGCTGCTTGACAGAGTAGCATAGATAGTCAAAATGAGAATATAACCATGAAATTGGATAAGAAAAGACAATCAATGAAGTTTGAGAACTGGATGACTTGATAACTATAGACTGTATTAAAGGGAACATATTCCTTTCCCAACTAACTTTGACCCTTGCTCGTTTGTCTACCTTGAAGTCGATGCTGCTGAAAAGCAAATCTATCCTACTGCAGAGTAACCTCGCATTTGTGACCTTTGGGCACAATCACAAAGTAGTTTTCGAGATCCATACAATCTGCAGGCATGCTCGGAGCAATACGCATACCTCTGCACTCACGGAAGAGGAAGGCGGTAGCATATCTCAGTTCCATCCATGCGAGATTAATGCCGAGACAGCTGTAGGCACCTGCACCAAAAGCGCAGAATGTGCTCTTGGCTGCTGCACTCTGCTCNTTGCCCTCAAACCACCGAGAGGGGTCGAACCTNGGAACAGATGTCAGAAATTTGTCATCGAATAGTGGCGAAAACACTTACACTTGGGCGTTTGGCCAGAGGTTCTCATCTCTGTGCATGGTGTATGCTTGTGTGCTGACTGTTGTGCCAGGAGGAACAAAGTATCCGTCGAGCGTCACGCCGCCCTCGGGCACTACTCGAGGAAGACTTCCTGGTACAGCACAGTACAATCGTAGTGTCTCGTTGATGACTGCATTGAGGAGAGGCAGCTTCTCGAGGTCTGCGTCAGTGAAACCGTCGCTCAGCTTTGCGACTTCCTCTTCTAGAGATGCGCGAAGCTGAGGTTGAGACACAACTGCCCAGGATAGGAAAGTCATGGTGTTGGCAGTCGTTCCTGAGCCAGCGAAGATCAACGAGGTTGACTCGGTTCGAACGTCCATATCGTCGACATGTGCTTCACCTTTCTCGGCTTCAGCCATAATAGTCGCCATCAAGTTCGAGTCTTGGCCACCCTTTCGGGCATTCTCAACAGCTTTGGTGCCGTAGCCTAGAATGTATGCGCTCGAATTGAAAGCCTCCTTGAGTGGCTTGAAAGGTATACGGCTGCCAATAGCCCGGAGCCAAGGCATTTCGGCACCAATGCCGTTACCGATGAGGGCGGCTTCAAGTACGCGAATATACTCGGTTTTNCTAGATAGGTACCATATCAGTAGGCTGAAAGTGTTACTGCTCAATCTTGGACTTACTTTGCCGAGCTCGAGCATACCAAACGACTCGCCGAAGCCAAGGACACCAACGATATCTGTAGCCATGAATGTCCACCACTTGAGCAGATCCGCAACACCGGTCTGAGCGTCAACCTTGATCTTTTCGACAGCAAGAAAAGTCTTCTCGCGGACGACAGGCTCCCAGTGCTCCCTGAGGTACGATTTGCTAAAGCCGCGAGCAAATAGCTTTCTACGCTGACCATGTTCACGAGGGTTGCGCATAGTGAAAACACTCAGACGTGGAAAGTTGGTCAGCTTCTCATACCATATGTCTTTGGTGAACTTGGACGAGACAGCATGGATTTGCTTGAAAGCTGCTGGATCTGCGACGGCAACCTCTTGTGGTGATATGCGCACTATAGGGCCATATTTCTTGTGCAGATCGTCGATGTAAAAGATTCGACGTCCTCCAGTAACAGCGAACTTCAACTGCAAGTTAGTATAGCGACTGATCCATGGACCTGGAACGTTCTTCAGTGGTGATGTGAGCGATAAATACAAAGTCTGTCGTTGACTGTCCGTTAGCACACATTCATAGTGATTGTCCTACTCGAATGATAATACCTGTACCACCCAGAACAAGATGGTGATACCCAGTCCCAGCAGTAGGAGTGAGCCTGATAGAGCAATCATGTTTGAGAAATTGGAAGAGATAGATAAGACTCGGTTTGGGGGGACAGCATAAGACTACTTATGATGCACCTTTACTTACCTCGTAACTCACCCGCGCAGCATTTGACTACGAAGTTCGAATGCCGGACTATACGCATATACTTCATCCCTTGCAAGCATGAAATCAAGAACTCGCAGCGCATTATCGTAACGCGCATATATGGAAGCTAAATCCATGGCAGTCCGCAAATAGAACATGAAAGTACCAGACGATGTGGCACGCGACCGACTTGCCAGAAACAAGCTATCGGAAATGAATGGCACCAGGAGCACTCTCGTAGTGATCTGCATCCATTCTGGTAGATGACCAGCATGGTACAGATCCAGGCGAAGGATGATTGGCAAACAGATATGGAGAGAACAGTATGTCCTTCGGACATTCGTGGGGGTTGCGAGGCAGGTGCGTTATACGAGGCAAGATATCGATAGCAGATAAGCCAGGAGGATGAGGCATACAGGAAGGATCTGAAGGAACCCATGTCACTGGCCTCCAAGCTTCTGGTTAAGCAAATGATGTGCAACCTCGCGCGGGAATTATAGTGGTTGAAAATCCCCCGCAGTGCAGACCACCAACCAGGGTCTTGATGTGACGACCAGGGTGTCATCCAGAGTTGATCGAGCATATCTAGGTGCTGATTAGCTTCAGTCGCCTGTAGTTGTACGGCTGAATGCGTGTCAACATTAGGTATGACCTGACAGAAAACGTAGACGGCGGGGTAGGCGATCATCGTCTTCGCGGAGATATAGGTCAAGTAACAGAGGTGCGTCTTCAAGCTGAGGACGAGCCAGAGTGATCGGTAATGGCATGTCCTCTTGAGCAGAAGGATTCTCACATCCACATAGGATCTTCGGGCGACAAGGCAGTGTTCTGACTCCGCACGTCTGCAGGCTGATGATGCAACTTGCTGCAAGTCGCATGGCGTCCAGCTGTGGTTGCTCTGCTCTGCTTGGTCGGTCTCGGCTGAACTTTCCATCGACTGCCGGACGACATCCGCTGCCTTCTACCCAACTGGCAGGTTTTTGGGAATCTGAACGACATTGCAACCTCATTTTTCAGACATCCGGCTCTCCGCACCAAACATGGGTTGCCCTGCGAGCAGAAGGCACGGTCACGATAAGCGCCTGCTGTGTTGGCGACGAGATCTTCTCTGCATAATTGTGTAGCCGGACACGAAAATGGACACAATGATGAGATAACACGGACGAGACCTTTGTGGTGATGAAACACAACACTTTGAGAGCATCTACGATCGAATTGTGCTCTGCGTGGAAATTCATGTAGCTCAGTCCTTCGTTCCTGCCATCGAGCGAAATGGAAGCAGAGCTGTGACAGAAGGCACCATCTTCATCGGCTCATGTTGAAAGGCTTTCTCTTGAGATTTATATTCACAACACGCAGCCTCCATCCAGTACTCATCTGTCTTCATCTAACATTATCGAACCCTTTCAATATATCAACCATCACTATCAAGCACATCTAATATGGCCGGACAAAGCCCAATCTCACCTCATGGCACTCTTGGCCCCATGTAAGGCAATGTGCAACCGTCTGACAGAGTGCATTGCATTGACCCCGTCCCACACAGTCGCCAGAATGTCGGCCTTCTCTCCTTTCTTGCCGTTACCGGAGGACTTCTATGGCTACTCAGATCCCGGTCCATGGCTCGCAAATCCTTCGAAGAGAAGCAAAAGAAGGCCGAGGATGTCGTTGATCGTCATCCCAACTCGACCATGGGACGAAACATTTCAGAAAGAGATCCGCACACGCGTTGATGAAGCTTGATCAAAGAACTAAGACCCTAATCAGTCCTGACAACCGCTTGATGCCTCTGAAGTCAAGTATGGAATGGAAGGATAAATTGTATGAATAAAAGCATTATGCTCGTATGAATAGAGTGGCCGCCGTAAAAGCATTAACAGCCAGTGTGAACTAACGATGTAAAAGTATGTCATGATTTGCCTCCCACGGCTCCATGCCCAGTGTAGCCACCAAACACCCGTGCTTTGCTGCAGCGCTCTAACCAGAATGTAATGCAGATAAGAAACCGGCCCAGAAACGCCTCCATCAAGATCCCTATATTATGCTGACACTTTATGACTCTTGCTGAAGACCATGCTTTTCGTAGTCCTTTGTGAGCAGCTGGTCTCTGGCCTCGTAATGGCCCTCCATCCTCCAGCGCCAACTCTCCATATACGGCTTGAGGTCCTGGACCTCGGGCGACCACCACTTGTCGTGCAGACTCTTAACTCCGCCAAGAAGATCATCAACCTTGGGATAGTGGATGTTCCATTCGTTGCCGAGCTGGGTCCAAGGCATGTTGCCATTCTTGCGGTGCGCGTAGTTCAACAGGTTTTGCTCAGGGAACTGAGGGTCGAAGCGGTTGTCTAGCTTGAGTAGTGACATGTAGTAGTCAAAGACTTCGCGCGAAGGCTTGAAAACGAAGAAACCAGCGTTAAGGTAGCCAATGTTGGGGNNGAAGTCGTGGTGTTCCTCGGTGGGAGGATAGCCATGGTCACGGTTCATCTCAGGCACGCCAGCAAAGTTGTAGTCGAGAGGCAAAGCTCCCTCATCCGACTTTGTAGCAGCAGGCTGTGTCAGAGTTGCATGAGTCTCGACGGCGGGATCAGCAAAGATGCCGTCAAGAGGCTCGACCAGAACTGTATCGCCATCCAGGAAGCAGATGCGCTCGAATTGTGTCAACTCCCACAAGCGCAGCTTGGTCGCGACGTCTTGCCACGTGCTTGTTTCGGTCTTGACCCAGTCGGCCTTGATAAAGTCTGCCAGAACCACGACCGCTCCATCCTTGCGCAGTCTCTGTCTCTTTGCTTCCGACACGTTCTCGGTGACCAAGACAACGAAGGGAATGGACTTGTCGCGAGATGACGTCTCTGGCGCATGCAACAATTGATATGCGAGGATGCGCGTAGCAACAAAGTAGTGGTCTTTNTCCCAGTTCTCGTCTTGATTGGCGTCTCCAGCGAGGAATGTCGCGAAGGCGTACTTGGCCTTCACCTGGTCGAGCTCTGTAGGGTGCCAGTTTTCGTGCGACAGTGCCGGAGGCAAAACATCCTTGGCTGTGTCTGTGATGGACTGAATGACGGCATCGCGGTGTTCGTCGTACGTACGCGGAAGAGGGGTGAAGAAAACGGACAGAAAAACGACGATGGTGATTAGCGGAATCCAGAAGGTCTTTGTGTTGCGAAACGTCGGCGTGCGGCGAAATTGAGGAAGAGGCGAAGGCGGTGGGAGTAGATGTTCTTGGGCCATGTTGATGTTGTCTGGTATGGGGAGCCGGTCGTGGGTGTGGGTATGCGTATGCGAGAGTGATTTCACCGCCGCAGCAGGCTACTTGAGCGAGTGTGGTCAAAAGAGTGTCGGGTCGAGAAACGAGTGTCGAGTCGAGGATACGAGGGAAACAAGTATTATTATTGCTTGGTGCAAGGAAATTGACCAACGGCGAAAAAAAGGGACAAGGTTGCAGAGGATCAAATTATGACATAGCGGCCAGCCTACATACGAGCGTTGGCTGTCTCAATCCTCGATACGATCGCCAACATTAAACCAAAGGCTCCCTCTCAATCTCGTGTCTTTATCATTGTCCAAGGCGTTGGGGCGCTTGTCAGCTCTGCCGATAAGGAAAGGTTACGAATGCCACTCTGCCAGGAGTTACCCGCCAAGCAGATACGGGCTTACACAAGACCATCTCCTTGCTAATTGCGACTCCTTCAGCGACGGGTTTTCAGCTGAGGTATCGCCAACGGGTCACAAAGTCCTAGACGGTTGGAGAAGATGGTGGGTTGCATGAACTGTCCCTGGCTGACTCCACGATCCTTCCATCACAGACCGCCCGATTATGCCGGTGCACTGCCTGCTGCTTGAACCTGGCGCGCAATCTGCTTCGGATTGTGACAACTCACATCTTGATTCTTGAAACGGGATACATCATCGTTTTCCTGTCGTCTCTAGAAAGGGAGTCTGGAAGCTGTCACGTTTGATCTCCCCCTTTGACATGTGCGCCTCGCATGTTGTTGTCCTGAGCGCCACCACCAAAAGGCCTTTTCGATTCAGCTCTTGGCGCTGCCATCGAAGCTTATGCATTTTTACTTTCAGTTCTATATATAGATGGGCATCCTATCGAGGCTGTGAAGCTTTAGCAGCCTTTGATTGAGTGCAGAAAGAAGTCCTTGTTCCTTGAGGCATCTCAACAAATAGACACCGCTTGAGCTTGGTCTAGGCAAAATCAGCAAGTCGATCGGTGGCAGGAACCCCGCCATGATTTCGCAATCCCCTCTTCCCCCCACGTTCGACTACTGTCTTCCAATGATCGGTTCACAAACATTGGGCCCCAAGTCGGGAGAACCATACCCCTCGCTGCCGAGACTAATCTGTAAGACTTCTGGCACTTGCTTACAAATGAAGTCACCGTCGAAGCTGTAGAAGAGCGACGTTGTCGCTGATGACTATACATGATCCTCCGAGCGGAGTGATTGTGTTCTCCGCTTCTGCCATGACGCGAGGGCTTGCGACACTGTATGCAGATCGCCAGACCGAGTCGCAAGTATAAAAGTGTGGTGAGTGCTCGCTCTCAAGCATAACAATCTAGCCATCACATCTAGAGCATCAACCACAATGTCCGAATCAGGAATCAAGACGGTGTTTGGCGGAGCCACTGTTGGCAGAGCCTTCAAGACTGTAGAGGACTGCCATGATGTCTTCAAGACGCTCAAAGCCTTTGACGTCGAAACCATAGATACTGCTCAGCTCTACGGCGAGTCTGAGAAGATTCTCGGAGAGGCAAAGGCCGGCGAGCAGTTCATCATCGACACCAAGACTCCTGGAGGCTTTGCTCCACAAAACAATACCCCAGACATAATCACCAAGAACGGACACGAAAGCTCGAAGATATTAGGAGCAATTGACGTCTTCTACATCCATTCTCCTTCTCAGAGCGAGCCCAATGCTGAGGTCCTGTCAGCAGTCAACGAGCTTTACAAAGCTGGCGTCTTCAAGAGATTCGGACTCTCTAACTTTGTAGCCAGCGATGTCCAGGCCGTTTACGACCACTGTGAGAAGAACGGTCTTGTCAAGCCGACTGTCTATCAAGGCAACTACTCGCCCGTCGCTCGTCGCCAGGAAACTGAGCTTCTACCCACTCTTCGCAAGCTGGGCATCTCGTTCTACGCCTACAGTCCGTTGGCTGGTGGCTTCCTGACCAAGACAAAGCAAGAAGTCCTTGATGGCAAAGGCAGATTCGGCTTGGAGATGATCGGCGCAATCTACACCAACATGTACGCCAGACCTCAACTTCTGGACTCGCTCGTGGAGTGGGAGAAGATTGCTAGTGAGGCCGGTGTTTCGCGCGCTGAACTAGCTTATCGCTGGGTCAAATACAACTCTGCCTTGAAGCCTGAACATGGAGATGGTATCATTATTGGTGCAAGCAGCCTCAAGCAGTTGGAACAGACCCTAGAAGGTCTTACCCATGGCCCTTTACCCCCTCAGATAGTCGAAAGGATTGACAATACCTGGAAAAGCATCGAGGATTTTGCTCCCTTGGACAACTATAACGACGGTATAATGAAGGGCAAGATGGCATAACGGGGATAAGACGACATAATGTAGGGCAAGTTGAATCACGCGGTTTAGTCGGTACTCCTAATGAATTCATGTCCAATGAGGGCAGACCATTCGTAAAGTCGTGTGCTGTAATGAACTTTCGATTGAGATTTGAAAAGCAAAGGAGCTACGTCGTTTTGGTAGCGGGCCGAATATTCAATACTTATGCTCAGTATCATCAGTATGGAGATATCTTTCAGGGGGTGAGGATTTTGTAGCGTAGCTATGCCATTATCATCGTATTGGTCAAGATCAGGCTTCTTGATGCCAGGCTTTCGCAACACTCAGCTGTGGTGCGCGAGAAGCTTTAAGAACCCGTCGATGAGGTACGTGACCATCTAGTCAGCAGTGTTGCCGTTGAAAACAAGGACATAATCAAGAGTCAAGATCTTGGTCTAGAGATCAAGAAGATAGAAACCCAACTCAACGGGTTATAGCAAGATTTCAACAAAGCAGACGAGCACACCTGGCCTACCTCGATCGGTCCTGAACATGACCTAACCGCCCGATTACAGCATGGAACTGGAACGAGATGCAGTTAGTCTTGAGGCATTGTTCCAACGTGGATGAAACTCCCAAAGCCATCGATGTCGACAAGGAAAAGACTAGCAGCAAATCATGATCAGAAGACCATCAGGCCGGATAACCATAACTACGTGAGCCTGAGCCGTGTCAATTAAGAGCAAATGTTTGTCATATGGTATGTTGCCTTGACACAATATACAGCATGGAACACAAGCAAGCTGAATTGGAGATATAGCCTTCGCATCCTTCCTAACAGGTCATCCTGAGCTGCGAACCCCTGGAACTCGATCAGATGATGTGAAGTGCCAGTTGAGAGGAACAACGCTCGCGGTCTCAGAGGATTCTCATACGATTGTCTTACGACACGATACCCTCGTCAGTTCAATACCATCTCATCAAGGCCCCTTTGTTTGCGATGGCAGACAACTTTCGCTCTCAGAGGGGCTTGCAAGCTACAGAACAGACAGCTAGCAGAGAGAAAACAAGACTGTAGCTTGTGAGTCTGACAGTACACGTATTCGCAGTAATATATGGTTTATAGGGGACACCCTGCCCATGCCTCGCCAAGTACTACCAGCCGCATTGAGTAAGGGATGTTCGTCCTAAAAATGGTCGATGGCGTTATCGTGCCTGAATTGACGAGTCGTCAGGGCTATCCGTGCCGTGTTTTGCTGCAAAAATATGGTCTTGAATCGGGCTGCATGAGAAGAGCAAGAACACACAAGCATGCTAAGGCTCGCTAAGCAACGATGGTGTGATCGGCATTCAGTGGTCGAACGCTTGTCAGGTTTATTTCGATCCACGAGCGACATCTACTCGATGAAGGGCTTGTGGTATTCCTTGAGATTTAGCGGTGCAGTAGCGAATATTCTCAGCTGGTCGTTGATGTCTGGTTTGTCGAGCTGGAGGTCAAAGTTTAAGGTCGGACCGACCAAAAGAAGAAGGATATTTCGGGCTTGATGGCTGGCAACGCGGGATGCCATCGCTTGCGTGTTTTGTAAATCAGGATCAACAAGGAATCCGCATCACTCGACGACTCGCGAGTCCGCCAATAAGAAATGTTTCATGGCCTGAAGCTGCGGTACACGCCTTGATCCCCGTCTGCGCTTCTCAACATGGCCGAATGAAAAAGCGGGCCCCGGAAGAATGCTGATGAGCAACCCGATAATCAAATCATCAAAGGGCTGTGCAGAGGAAGCACCAAGTTGTTTCAACTTGTAATCGTACACGCGCCCTTCGTCATCACATCACCTTGATCTGCTCGGAGTAGTTGCACACTCGCTTTCACGTTCATACAATCCAGGAATTTCTGAAGGCTGGTCGTACCGCCATTCGACGCCACCACTTTTCGTCTATCGCTCAACTTATCGTGAGGCTGGCACTCTTCTTTTGGCTGCTTTCGAATTGTCATTATCGTCGCTCTTTCAAACTTCTTACATGGTCGCAAAACCTCAGAGATGAAACCAGTACTTTCGTCATGGCTTGTCAACGCTCTGTGCTTGACAGCACACTTGGGTTCAGCATTACAACTTGATGTCAGTAGTCCGGGTAAGTTCGCAGCAACACCATGACACAAAGTCACTCAGGTCTGACACCAAACAGACTCGATCAGATCAACAGCTAGTGTGGTCGCGTATGACTTGATGTCTTACTATACCGGAAACCGTACTGGAGACGTTCCAGGAAACCTGCCAGCTCCGTACTACTGGTGGGAAGCGGGTGCCATGTTTGGCGAGATGATCGAATACTGGTACTACACTGGTGACACGACATACAACGATGAAGTCAAGCAGGCTCTATTGCACCAAGTCGGAGATGACAACGACTACATGCCCAGGAATCAGTCGAAATCACTTGTACGTCTCTCCAAAGGGTATCTGCACATCGTGGCGTGACAGTCTGACTGACACGATGGTGGCTAGGGTAATGACGACCAAGTCTTTTGGGCGTTCAGTGCCATGACAGCAGCCGAGCTAAAATTCGAGGATCCGGGAGCCAGTGAGCCATCGTGGCTGGCACTTGCGCAGGCTGTATTCAATGAGCAGGCATCAAGATGGGACACAGGAACCTGCGGCGGAGGCTTGCGCTGGCAGATCTTCACCTTCAATGCTGGGTACGACTACAAGAACGCCGTCTCTAACGGTGGCTTCTTCCAGCTGGCTGCACGCCTGGCGCGTTACACGCAAAATCAGACATATGTCGATTGGGCAGAGAAGACATGGGAATGGTATGCTGGAACACCTCTGCTCAACACGCATACATGGCAGATCAACGACGGATCCAGTACGCAGAAGAATTGCTCGGATGCCAGTCAGCTGCAGTGGACATACAACTATGGTGTTTTCATTGCTGGAAACGCATACCTCTACAATTACGTGAGTGATCTTGCACGACACGCAAGAGGCCGTACTGACAGAAAATCAGNNACTGGTGACGCAAAGTACATGGATCGCATGGAGGGACTTCTCAACGCCACACTGGAAAGGTTCTTCCCTCAGAACATGGGCGGAGTTATGGTTGAAATTACCTGTGAACCGCTAGGCAACTGCAACAACGATCAGCCAGCATTCAAGGCATTCCTTACTCGATGGCTTGCAGTAACAGCACAGCTGGTTCCAGAACTTTACGAACGCATCTTCACGTATTTGCGCAAGTCGGCTGCGGGAGCGGCAGGACAGTGTTCAGGAGGTGCGCTAGGAAGACATTGCGGCCGCGAATGGAACACGACAGTGTGGGATGGAACGTCAGGAGTAGGTGAACAGATGTCTGCTCTTGCGGCCATTCAATCTATGATGATCGACACGACGGAACTGGCTGCACCTGTGGGATCCACGACTGGAGGAACGAGTAAGGGTGATCCGAGTGCAGGCACAGGCAACAGTGGCACGACGGGTAGCAATGGCATGCCTGCGATAAACACAGACAAGATCACGACTGGTGATAAGGCTGGAGCTGGGATCTTGACAGCGATGGCGCTGCTATGCACGATAATTACTGGAGGAAGTTTGGTTCTTGAATAAAATGCTTCATAGACGAGCAGGGAAAAGGTTAGGATAGACAATGGCTGGCTGGCTCCAGGATGGTATGTACAGTACAGACCAATTTTCCACACATGTGCGCCTCTCTTTGAGTATATTATCTTTGTGTTTTCAGATGGTTGTTGGTAAACTGGTGGTCTTGACTTGGATAGAAACGGCACGTGATTGGTCAGAGGCGATGTTCGACGGGCGTCGCGAAGTTGGCGGCGTCGAGAGCGGACGAAAGAAGATTATTTGGATCATCACACACACAACAGCAGACATGCCGCCACGACTCAATCTTCTCTCGCGGGCATCGCTATGCCGACCCTCAGCGCCTCACTCGAGTGTAGCTTCGCTGCTGCAGCCCTTCCTCCGTAGCGCACAGCAACCCCAGCAACAAAGAAACGCCTCGATTCTTTCATCGCTCTCGGACAACTCAGGCGCTTACAACAAGAAGATCAGAAGAGGAAGAGGTCCTTCATCGGGCAAGGGCAAGACATCAGGACGTGGTCACAAGGGTCAGAAGGCTCACGGAAAGGTCCCGCGCAACTTCAATGGTGGTCAAACGCCTGAAGAGGTTGTCCACGGTGTTAGAGGTTTCGAGAACCAGTGAGCACTTCTCGTACTGCAGGCGCAGACCAAATAGATGGCTCATACGTGAATCAGGCACTCTATCGAAATGACACCGCTCAACATCAACCGCCTCCAAGCATGGATTGACGCAGGTCGTCTCAACCCAAACAAACCCATCACCCTCAGAGAACTAGCGAAGTCGCGCTGCGTTCACGGTATCAAGGATGGCATCAAGTTGCTCGCCCGTAGCTCCGAGAAGCTCACCACCCCCGTCGAAATCGTGGTCAGCCGCGCCAGTGCTTCAGCCATCCAGGCCATCGAGTCCGCTGGCGGCAAGGTCATCACCCGCTACTATACCAAGCCTTCCATCTCTCGCGTCCTGAAGGGCGAGACAGACCCCGTCTACAGCATCCAGAGCGCTCCTTCTCCCACACCTCGTCCCGAGTTCAAGTACAGACTGCCCGACCCGGCCAGCAGAAAGGACATTGAATACTACAGAGACCCTGCACACAGAGGTTACCTGAGCCATATGCTGCAAGAAGGCCAGGGCCCCAGTTTGTTCTTCAAGACTCCTGGTCAGGGCCGCGTCGACCACAAGAAGGTCACTTCGAAGGGTGCCAAATCTGCCATCAAGGGCGAGAACAGGGTCTGGTGATTTGTATAATACAACCAGGGGCGTCTTTCTGCCCGTGTATCAACATCTTCTTTTCAGGTGTACGTTCTTTTGGGAGATTTTCATTTGCTCGTGTTGCGCAAAAGAGCAGACAGGGTTGGTTGTGTGCAACGACAGGAATTCCGCATGTGTACTTTTTTTCCATGGCTGTATGGTTACTCTGACGCTCACACCTCTTCCATGCTCGTGAAACGTAACGTTACGTGCTACCATCACCCTTGTCATGTCAATGTCAAAGTATTGAGTGAGCATGAATCGACGTGCATGACGAACAAGAACGACTGAACGAGTGCAAGCGGTATGCAAGGAAGGCGCCTGGTGTCTTTGCTGCCTAGTAGCAAACATCCCGTTCGTTCGCTCATGATGCAAATGTGACACTAATGATGCATGTCCATATTTCGCGGAGGAAAAGTCCAATGACAAGTACACGCGATAGGGTTGATGTACTTTTTTCTCTCTTATTCAAGGGGTGCTGACACTCGTAACTGCATGTTCAGACCATGGACTAGAGTCACAATCATATGGGCATCGAACAGACATGCGATCGCTGTCAGCCTGTCACAGTCACGGTGTGCACCATATTAAACCCCAGCTAAGGCAAGCTGTCCATGCGGCCTTTGCGCAAGGCAGGAAGGAAAAAAATACTAGAATGTTGGTCGCTTACGGGAACAGTGTTGAAAAGGGAAACAAGCGTCTGGATGCATGCATGGATGAAGAGCCAGCTGAACGGGAATATGGCTGGCTGCGCTGACCGCAGCGCCCGAAAAGCGAACTCACGCTTCGGTGCTTCTTTTATTGATGGTCTTGCAGGGATTTAACGAATGAAAAGTGAAAAGATACTTGGTTCTGACCTACATTTTTTCTCCGTCGTTTTGGAGTTACAGTCAGGCGGTGTGTTGCGTGTAAAGACTAGTGACGGGAGTAGACCAGAGGATTGTCTCAAGCCCTACAGTAGCCTTGCTGCTGGCTCTTGAATCGCGTAGTCGACGCTGGCTCGTCCTTCATGTGTGACCACTCTAGACGGTCTCACATCTGCGCGAGAGTGATTACTCTATATCTTGGTGGGATATTGGTGTACGTGGCTCGTTGCGCCCAACAGACGGCACATCTGACTACTATATGAACCAGATGCTGCACAAGATACGGTGAGCTTATTGCGAAGGATCCGGGTGGTTGATGTTTTCGTAGGCACATCATGGTAGGTGACATTCCAGGCCGGGTAGTCGTAGTGCCACCGCCTCTCTCTCGAGATTACGGTCCAAAGAAGCAGCGTCACGAGACATGGTCCTTTTCATGCACACGTCGCCTATCAAGGTACCTCTCTTGCAACAGACGAAACGTTGTTATCTATTCGCCGTTCCAAGCCCTTTGCCCTGAACTGATTGCTCGGAAAGGGCGACAGGCGGATATGAATGATACTTCAATCAAACAGATCGTACTCGGGACTGAGGATCGATTCTTCCCTGGTGACCACGTCTGCTTGTGGATGATGTGTAGCTGTCCAATCTTGGATCACTATGCGTCACCCCGTATCTGCGTTCATCATTGCTGCATTTCAACTCGAGCCCACACATCGGACCATCACGAAAGGAAGGAAGATTCGTTGTTCGTTGCTGAAGAGAAACGCCATCTCGCTTGATTGGCTTTATTTGTATCTGGTTAGTTGATTGCTTTTCTCTCTTTCCCTTTCGAGTCTCGAGCGCCATGTTCCTTTTCAGCCCTGACCGACCGATGTTTTTTTGGACGCCCGTGACAACATGGTTTGCTTGATGTTGGCACTTTTTGAGACCGATTCCGAGCAATGTGATCATCATCCTTTGCAAGGGGGGCTTGCAGCCAAGCTGAAGTTGACGTAAACGCCATCATTAGTGGGATCATAGTGGCTTTTCGGGATTTTTGGATCTTTGGATTTGTAGAAAGCAATTTTTCCAGAAACACGAACAAGTTTCCGCCCGTTCGCGGGTGCGGCTGTGGTCATGCAGGGTTCGTTCATGGACCGAGGAATGGTTGTAGCGATGGGGTGCAGTATTACTAAGAGACCAGCCACGACACACAAACGAAGTCTGAGTCTGGACGCAGAGGGTAGCGACGCATGGTGTGGAGGCTATTGCTACTTGATCTCGATACAAGCAAGCCTTCCGAAGCATTGAAGCATCGTCGCGATCATACCCAACAAGCCGGGTAATAGGAGCAAAGGCATGTTTGCGGAGTTGGTATCGACATGGGTGACGGAGTTATGCTGCCTACCGGACCCCGGGTAGTCACATACCCGCCAAGCTCAGAGGAACACTCCTGCCTTGCTGCTGCTGTTTATGGTTTTGACTTTCCATTGAATTGGTTGTCAAACTAGGACGTGCTTTCGGGAGCGAAATGCGAAGTACAAGGCTACAAGTAAGGGGTAGATTTTTCTTAAACTGCCCAACGTGATCTCACGACGGCCGCGGCATGCTGTGTGTAGAATTAGACGATGAGACATGCGCAAGGGTTTGATCTCCGAACAACAATGCGCAAGCTTCCATCTCTCGACGCCGCACCTGCAAACAAAGTTCCTGCTCCACAGCAGACCTCTTTCCCGCGTTGGTCAGGTCCGTCACCATGAAAAGAAAATGTGGCTGGGTTTCTTGCTGATCTTGACAAGTTGTGGTGATGCCGACCGATCGACCTACCCCTTCGAGTCTGCACATGATGGAAGACAGAGTCAGTTTCCTGTGGCATAATTCTGTTTCGATGCCAACTTCTCCTTTCGTGCTCGAGATCGTGTCTTCGTCTGTTGAATTCGATAGTTGATGACAATCCAAATCTCAAGCTGAAAGGCTGGGGTTGGCTTTCGTACGAGGCGCTTTCTCACGCTAAACGAGAATCCTAGGCAAAAGTCGTTTTCGTAAAATCCTCATGCTGTGGACACGAAGATGATCATCTATTGGCAAATACCACCGAATCCACACCTTCGCGTTAGGAACGAACGATGTCAAAGTTTTTCCTTCTGATTATGTGCCCCATTCGCCAAAGACAATGTGCGGCACGGAACAGAGAGGCAANCAACACAGGCAAGGTGGAGAGAGCAATAACAAGACGCAGGAATGAAGCAAGCCTGTCGCTAANTTACCAGTCCACATGATCTGATCGAGGAGAAAGNNGATAAGCGGTGGACAACAACGAGCGACAGGAACNCCAGACAAGAGTACGAACTCCATNGTTTGAGCAAATGCACTAGCGAAGAGCGAGCAAACGGGCAGCGACAAGCGTTGATTGGTTTTTNNTGTATGGACGACTCGCGGCGGTCTTCGGGAGTGAGGGATCAAGATTTCAGGATTCTGGTGCTGACTGNNTTTTGCCTTTTGACTCCTTGTCTGGTGCGCTCCACCACCGCTCCCCGTCNNGAACCCGTCCCGCTGCTCTNNCTGTCCGTGCATGTCTCTGTACCACTGGAATGGGTTGCATGGAGTCTGGCAAGATATCTGAATAGTCAAACACAGGCGACAGTGGCTATGCGAGGGAATGGAAAGAAGGTTGTCATCACGAGTTGGAAACAAAATAGAGATCGATGGTCGATTTGTCCGACCATTAATCGCCCTNGACCGCACCATGCTCGCTAAAGGTTGCACTTGATGCACAGCTGTCACTTCCCTATGNATGACGAATTAGATGATGAAGAGACCTCCTTGTTGCTGCATCTGATCTTACTTTCCACGTCCCCAACTACGAAAGCAGGAGTCACATCATGCATACAATATGAATAACCAGACGCACAGGCTTAGGTCTCGAGCACCTCTCATCAACGTCCCAACCGTATTCAGGAAAAGCATGTACGATAGGTCATCAAATGACTACCGCCGAGGTCATGATGCGGACGCGTTTCGTGAGGGGCGTCTCCAAGATCAATCAAACTTACTCATTTGGAATAGTGCGTCCGACCCCACACATGTTTCCACACACTACTCACCTAGGCTGAGAAAGACCTGTGCTTTTCGCTAGCCCTTCGGATATACGGTCTCGGGGCTTGCTCATAATCGTTGCTCCTGAATCGCATATGAGATCCTCGTCACTGAATATCAGGCATGGGACGCGAAACGGGCGGCATGGATGGATGTTATTATCCTTGAATGATGTGGTCCCGCTCNNCACCTGCGTGGCTTTCCAACAGACAAGATCAGTCGTGTCAGCTGCTGTCTCGGATACTCCGCCGAGNTGGGTACAGAGCAAGCATGTTGCAACAAGCGTACCCTGTACTGCTGATGGTTACTGTGCAGATACTTACCTGCAACAGTTCAGTGCACTACCCATCCATCGTTCAGACCTGCGACTCAGGTCGGGCAGCCGTGGAAATCTAGAAACTTGATCAAGGACATACCCTGATTAGTCCATTCACCCTCCAAGGCTGATGCGGCCACCAGTTGTGACTTGCAACAAGTGGCAACGGCGTTCTGATGTTAGAACCTGCTGATCCTGATATTGATAATCCAAAGGCGGTCACGCAAGGCGCCTAAAGTTTCGTGCAAGCCGCGTGTGTACGATGCTTGCTTGCTTGCTGGAAACTAAGAGTCAAGGAATGACTCTCACGACGTGATGCAGCCTGGCAAGCAACCGTTCAATGCTGCTCAAGCCAGCTGGTAGGTACTCAGACATGATGCGACGCCCTCGGATCAAATACGGACAGGACCGAATGATATTTGACTCGTCGCCGCTTAATAGGCTTTGAGTATTGCCTTGGAGCAGCATGCTTGGTAAGGCAGGCAGATGAGAACGAGGTGAAGGTGTGATCCCGGGAGATGGATCCAGATTCCTCGCTTGGTTGGGAAAGGCAATGATTAGCACCACCAAGCCCTGGCGTGTGGTACAGCCAGCGAACGGTTTGGAGGGAAAGTAGAATTGTAATAATAATCACTGTGCTGTGCCATCTGCACCATGCGTGACAAGACAAAGATAGCGTTCGCTTGCTTGGAAGCACTGTGCACCAGGTAAGAAAGCGAATCGAGGCGACTGCGACGAGCCACGGCTCACGGCAGTTACGGATGGACAAGCAAGAGCTGTAAATCCTCCTGACTATGAACGGGTGCCACATCCTCGGCTTTAGAGGACAAATTCCAGAACAGGATGATGTTGCTGCTTACTCGAGACCATCTTTTTTCAAATTAGACATGGTGGGTCATGAGTAGAAGAAAGGGCGAAAGTCTAACGCCGGCGGCAATAGTCATTTAGGGGAGAAACGCCAGTGTCATCGGCAGGATACCTATTAAAATCGACAAGGCACGAGGGTTCCATAAACATGTGTGCATAACACTGGCCGGGCAAATCGGATATCGTATCGCTTATTAGTCGCCCAGGCTGAGTGTGGGTCGATTGTATGCAAGACGGCGAAGCGCGGGGAGGTTTTGAGATACGGACTGGTCCGATTAAATTGGCTCGCCAGCCGGCAGCAGCAGTTTGGGAGTCTCGAGTATAATTTTGCTGGCTGTTGCGCATTGCGCAGTGCGCAGGTGGTACCAAGACCGTGTGAGACGGACGGAGCCAGCCAAGCGTCGTCGTCGGTTTGCGTCGCCAGTCGCAGCTAACGCAACGATGGCTTGGACCGTCCGTGATTCTTGCCTTGCAAGGTTTTTTCTTCTGTCAGAGGATTTTTTGATTGCTATTTGCCGGCCCTTTTGTGGCTGCCAAGGTTGGCGTATGGTCTGGCGAATGAAAGGCGGTGCGAGTGTGCCCTTGTCTTTGATCATGATGAGCCAAAACAAAATGCTCGAGCCGCACAAGCCGCGGAGGTCATGCACACCCGTGTTCGAGCAGATATACGCCGATTCTTGTATGGATCGGGAGCGCGAAGGATGGAAGGTCACTGATAAGTTGTTGCATACATGGTTTTATCCTTGAACTTAATTTTGACGCGTGAGCGGCGGGACCTGGCACAGCCAATACTTGATCCGAATTATCGATGATGGGATGGATCATGGATGCGTTCGTTACGTTGCTTGGTCAGGCCGACATCCGTCGGCGCGCATGGCAGCAGCAGGCAGGAGTAGCAGCAAGCGACAGCGACGCCCGCAAGGGTGTGATGATTGACGGTGGCATCGTATCACAATCTTGTCTCCTGCTCGGAGCTTGCTTGCGAGGGATTCGTGTTGGTCGGGCTGGGCGGGCTTAGAGATTATGATTGATGATAGTATGGCAATCTCTCAGCACCCAGGGGCTACGAGCGGAGCTACGCAAACAAGCTATGCGGCGCGCGTGTGTGCGCACCTTGACGAGACACGACGATGATACAGTAGTTAGGTATAGACGGCCTAATGCGGACTGCCCTGGGATCGGAGGGCTCGCAGGCCGAGGGCCCATCTGTTTGGCTTGATGAATTGCTGGCCAATAACTTAGTATCGGGCGAGCTAGCAGTGCTTGGACCGCAGTTGATGTCAACGTTTTGGCCTGACTGACCCTCTTTTCCCTTTCGCATCTGCGCCTCTTTGCGGTCAAGGTCTTGGGTCCATGTCTGGAACCTACCGACCACTGATTCACACTTCACGCCGGGCAATCCTCATGAACGTTGTGGTTTGCCAGCGCCGCCGGGCTTTCCGCCATGATCATCGGAAGGCTCTTCGTTATTGCTGGCTGCCTGCGTGCATCCGTTATGTACCCTGTGCTGCTGGTGCTTGACGAGCTGGCCTCCACCAACTCCGCAGTGTCATAACCATCATGGAATAACCTTTGGCTTGGTCAGACTTGTCTTTGCTGCCGTCCGTCGTTGCTGTCATACCTTCTGCCTATCCTACTTTCTTGCCCTCTACATACCTCTTCACATCTCATCTCACTCGCAACCTCCTTGCTTGACCCTCCACACCTCCCCCACCTGGATAGCACGAGCCTCGACCGTGCCTTGTTGTTTCCTCACGCAACCCTGGGCCATGCAATAATTCTTTTGTTGCCTTGACCTGATCTTGCTCTCGTCCTCCAACTGGCACGAACTCTCTCAATCTCCATCACGCCTTCCTCGTCTGCCTCATGCTGTCCATGTATCCGCCGCCAGGCATTCATTTCCGCAACCCTTTCGTCGACTCTTCGACCTCGACTTCTCAATCCTTCGATCACTCACATCACAGGCTTCCACTCGACATCCAATCTCCTGCTGGCTCGGCTAAATTCACGTATCCTTCAACCAAGCCCCTCACGCCGCCTCCGGACATGAACACTGTTGCTGCCCATGTGCAGCCTCAGCACAGCAGCTACTATGGAGAGAGATCGTCTGCCGCTCCCATCAAGTACGAGCACCGCAAATATGATCAACCAACCTACGACCACAACTCAAGTCACAGTCTGCACCAAGTGCAACTACCGAAACCTGATGCTCATGCTGCAAGACCACCAAGTCCTGTCTATCAACCACATCCCGTACACTTCACCGACCCTCCAAACCAGAAGCGGGATTCTCACATGAGCGCGATCGCTCCCTCGCTCCAGATCCCACGATCAGTAAACAACAGCCAAGGGAGCATTGCTGAGTTGGCAGCACAGGTCAGTTTCTAATCGTTACTCGAGCGTCTTAGCATCCCGCTGACCAAGATCNAGATCACATGTTTGTTCTGGTTCGAGAGCTCTAGCACGTTGGACCGGGCTGATGACCCTGCCACGACGTACAACGTACATTCTCTGGTACCCGAGGCAATTCCCACAACAGGCTTCCGCAAGTGGGTGACGACCATTCTTTCGACGACTCAAGTGACACAGAATGTCATCATCCTCGCTCTCCTGTTCGTCTACCGCCTGAAGAAGCTCAATCCAAGTGTCAAGGGAAAGCCTGGCAGCGAGTACCGTCTGCTCACCGTGGCACTGATGCTCGGCAACAAGTTTTTGGACGACAACACATACACAAACAAGACATGGGCTGAGGTGTCTGGTATTTCGGTGGCTGAAGTGCACATCATGGAAGTCGAGTTTTTGAGCAACATGAAGTACGCTCTCTTCACATCGGCTGAAGAGTGGGCTCAGTGGCAGACTAGACTGGGACGTTTTGCCAGCTTCTTCGATCGCGCTTCGAGGCCCATGCCTCAACTACCACATACCCTTCCTTCGCCGCCAACCTCGAACCACGCCTCGCCTCCCTACTATGGTGCCACTAATCCCGTCACTCAATCCTTCCCTCAGTATTCATCCTCTCTCGGACCGCTCCCCGATCTGTCCTCGCAGGTCTCCCGAAAGAGAAGCCTCGACAGCTATACCGAGCCTCCTGCCAAGCGAGTCACCCCGGCTTACCCTCCATCTGCTCAGACCCAGTCACACTTTGTTCCAAGAGTCACCCTGCCAAGTCTCGCACTCCCACAGCCTCAATCTCAGCCTCCGCAGCATTTACCACTTCAGTTGCCTCAGCTGCCTCCCCTCAACTATTCACAGCGCTCCATGAACCAGGTAACTCAGCCTCCTGCTTCGTGGACTCCGGCAACCTCTATTCCACCTGCTGTCTCGCACGCTTCCACACCTGCTGCCATGGCTTCGGTACCCCAATCTGTTGTTCAATCCAGACACCAGAGCCCCTTCCCCACTTCCGCCGCCGCATCTCCTACCGACGGCCATTACCAACCTGCAGGCCAGGCTCATCTCTCACAATTGTCGCCATCTTACTTCCTGGCGCAACGTAACAGCCCTTACCGACCAGTCCGTGGTGTATCGACTCTGCTCGTTCCACCCCCTTCTCGGGCCATGCAGCAGCCTCAGAACGTGCAGCACGAGCAAATGCATTATCAGCCACTTGGACGTCCTCAGGAACGTCAACAAGGTCGTCTGCCTTACATTGAAAGCCAGTGGTTCGATAATCCCTCAGCCGCCAATCAGTGGTATTCGCAAACCCAGCAGCAGCATCTTCCTCCACCTCCTTTCTACAACAGAGTCTAGGAACCTCTTCGCCGCCTGAGGTCGATGCCTGACTGAAGCAGTTTCGATTCTTCTGTACCATATTCAAGATGCCTACTTATGGTTAATCTTTTACTTCCCTTCTTTCTTTGTTCTTGTTACGGCTTATGCATTGCATTACACACTCGCATTCAACCCGGCGTTTTTATCTTTCCTGCTTTTTCTAGCTGTGTTTGACTGAAACCCAGTTCACATACAAGGGCTGTTCACAGGAAGCGAGCGAGGATGCATTTTTCCCCCTCACCACATCACAAATGGCGTTTTCTGAATTTTATCAATGGGCATGATACCACCTCCTGTTTTTTGCTCGTTTTACGTTGTACTGGCTGCCTTTTTAGGTCGAGGCTTCTTATTTTCCGGCATGCGAGTCTTCCTTAGAGGGGACTTGCCATAGAACCTTGGCTTCTTCAAAATACAACTTATCTTAACAACCTTGAATTATTTGCATCTTTATCCTTAGTGCAACGTTGTGTGTCTGACTTCGCATCCATGCTGAGACTGGGCTGAAGTATCTTGATTTACTATGGTCGGCAACCCAAATTTCGTGTAGTCTAACCCGTCATTGAACTTTTGGTGTACTAGAAAGTCATATATGCCATTCCAATCAGCAATGGTGCCAGCACCACTTGGGATGGAGTGATCACCATCAGACCAATACACAAAATGTACAAAATATTCAAAACCTTAGTCTAGAGATTGGAAGAGGCACGTATGAGCTGATAGTCATGGGAGAAATTGTCGTTGGGGCGACCCTGTTTCTCGTCATGACTACCTAACGCTACAGCAGCCACATCCGGGTAGCTTCCTGTACTTGATCTACTTGCATAGCAAATGTGATCTTTCTCAGAACCTCTGATAAACAAAAAGACGGTTGAACTATGACCATTGAAATTTTCTTAGAGCAGTCAATCTAAACTGGAGATTGAAAATCATAGTACTGCCAGGCTACCCGATGCGGAATCTGATGCCCTGCAGTGCGACAACATCTGTAGGCTACCAATTCTCGAGCTCTCATGTTTATTGGAATCCACAACAGCCAATCCTTCTTACACTTCCTCTTTGTTCTTACACTTGGAAGCTCCGGCCGCTCTTACCGTCGGATGTTGTTTCTTGATTCTTTTCTAATCGACTAATTGACGAGATGGCATCACGCCTCGCTAGCCTTCCAGTGGAAGTGCTTGAGACAATCACCAGTCGGCTGGACATTGGCGACGTCTGCAGTTTGCGACTGACAGTACGAGAACTGGCAGTCAAAACGTCTCAGAAATTCTACAAGGCCCTGTTTGTCAGCAAGAGCGTCAACGTCTCGAGAGAGTCTCTTCAGGCTTTAGTGACAGTAACGCAACGTGGATGGATGGGATGTACGCTTGAACATCTGACTATTATTGCCATTGCGCTATCTTCGGACGACGAGTTTCACGACTTGCACGATCAGAATGTCGTTGAGCTTCTCCAGCAAGCTCTGACGAACCTGCAGGTCAATTCAACCCACAAGTGTCTACGTTCGCTTGATCTGGCCGTCAAAAGCCGGACAGAGAATGGTACATTGACCTCGCTCAAGCATGTCCGTGATTGGCATTCGATATGGAATTGTGCAGACCGCATTGCCCGCCTTGTTGGGGTTGCGGTCAAACGTTCCTCTATAAAGATAGAGAAATTGGATCTATACGGCACAACTCTCAGATGTGCGCTCAGCTTGCGCCAATTGCGATCTGTTACGAACTTGCTGCAGATACATGGGCTCAAATCACTTTCGTTGGCTATCTCCGCTAGTGAGCCATCTGAATGTCTAGAAATTACATCTCGACACCTCTGCGATTTAGTCTTGTCTTCGCCCGATTTGGAGCACTTGGATCTGCGCTGGTTCAATGTGCATGGCTCAAATCAGTCTGATATGCAGTTGGACGAGAAACAATTCTTCGCCGAAGTTTCGAAGCTGGCGATACCGCTTCTACAGAGTGTCTCCTTGAGAGGCATAACTACGTCGGAAGAAGCACTGCTCTCATTCCTAAAAGGACATCCTCGTCTGGTTCAAATCTCTCTTGAGGAGTTCCATCTCGAACAAGGTCGTTTTCATTCGGTATTCGTTTATCTGACCAAACATCTCGAGCTCGACTCACTCTGTCTTGATGATCTGTGGGAAAATGTTCTTATCCAGTTTCCTGGGTCTGCCGGTGAGCCTCATTTTCCTCATCCTGGCGGTCCGACTTGGATCAAAAGGACAGGTTTAGAAACACGGAAAGAGATAGTGCATAGACCTATAAGAGGTCATGTGAAGGCGTCTGCTAAGGCAAGCAATTGGCATCGCCGGAAAGCGTCTCTCTACGGCCCTTTCTAGGTGTTTCCTGTGGATATAGATGGAGTGACCGAACTCAATACCTACGCGAGTTCTGAAAGTTTCTTCTTAATGACCAGTTGAAACGCTGAATTATGAAAGGTCGAGCAACTATGAGCAATGAAGTGCATGAAGCTCGTCTCGAGTGCGAATCATGGCATGGGCGATATACTGCAAGGCTACAAGACTACAGTGCGTAGAGTTTAGTCCTTCAAGAACGCGCATTGTTCATCCATCCACGTATTCAACTGCAGGGAGGCTGTCAAGATCTGTCTTGGCTATCTTAAAGCAAGTAATCAAGTTCAGCCTGACTCCTCATTGTCAGCATGGCTCATCAGGCCAAAACCTCAAAGGCTGAGGCTACATGCTTGATGCAATGCAAGCCTGTCGCCTGTGCTGCTTCGTGGATTTGTCGCTACTCTTCACGTTTTGATACTGTTACCCTTGTCGTCAGTGGTGGAAGGCTGAGCAAGCATCGTTCACTCAGGTGGGTTCCTGCAAGCCAGCAATTTGGTCAAAGAATAGCACCATCATGCTAGTTCATCAAGGATTGAACCTTTTGGTGGGTGGAGGCAAGGCTGTCCGCGAGACATTACATTGGAGGCCACAAGTGGAGGAGTATTCGTAACTCCTTGTTGGCATCTAGCTGCTTGTCATTCGCCTTTGATTTCTGTCGGTCTTCAGAGATCCACGGTGCTGCTGATGGGCCTAACATTTTACTCAGTACAGAGTGTGTGTACTACGATGACGCCGGAAAGACTCGATGCAAAGAACCCGATTCCCAGAAGTTGAAGCAACATGGTAATTTGCTTCCTTAAACTTGATTTAGCTGTAATACAAGTTACATAACGCTACCCTGTCAGATCATTGCTAGAATCTCAATCCCGTCGGCGGTTATATGGTGAACGCGCTGGAAGGATTCTTGCCTGGATGATAGAATCATGAATGAAAGGACAGTATGTAGAAAACGTGATGCATTATCCGACAGATGTGGATTGATCATTGTCTAATCCGGTATGTGTATGAAGTGACACATGTGATGACTACGTGTATCGACGGCAACATGCTTCTCGTCAAAGAGTGTTTGGTAGTGAGTATATAATTTATAAAAATTCATTTGTGGGCACGTACGGCCACAGTCAGCTGAAAACTGGGCATCCCGTCCGCTCTGCCATACATAAGCAGTTGAACGGCAGATTAGTACTACGGTGGGTGACCACGTGGGAATCCCTGCTGTTGTACGTTTTGTTTCTCTAACATCCCTTTTGCCCTCCATTATCAAGACGACTGCCAACAGTTGTTGTACCTGAACTGGATGGGTGATGTGTGGATTCAAAGTCGCCCATGGCTGCGGAGATGAACTCTAGTAAACCCTTTCGCTCCATATTATGCGTATGACTGTAAAGATAAAAATTGGTGTATTTGGTAGTAGGATGTATACACTACCCGACGTAGCCATTGACTTCCTATCGAGATCAGGTTCTGCACATAAAATGACTCCATACCGAGGAAACCAATCCCTCCTAATGCACTTGATTGTGCTCCTTCATGCCGCAAATTCAAAACAGTAAGCCGGTAAACACTCCAAACCCAAAGTAAACAGTCCGGCAATCGAAGAAGGTCGAAATGAAAACAGCATAAGAAACTCATCCTGCGTCAGTGCCAAGCACTGGATTCAAAACCAGGAAGGAAACGTCCAGGTCGGATGCCACTGAGCAGATCGTGAATCATTCCATCATTCTTGATGCCGTCGATGCGCTGCCAGCTATCGTCGCAGCAGAATGACTGATTAGGTGCGTTTGCGACATCTCGGACGATGACATCGTCAATACCTTGTTCACGCTGATGGTGCTGGTGATCCTCCTCTTGCCAGAGATAGCAACATTCAACACTCTCTTGGCCCTGCGTCTTGAACGGTCGTCTAATCAGTTCGTTTAGTTCGCGAGCAGTGCCGATGACATCTGGGCCAAACTTGAGTTGACCATTAGCGGTCGCGTATAGAATGGCATAGAAGCGGCTGAGTAGTGAGTGGAACTGTCCGGCAGCCACGTCTTTTTGACTGCATACTCCAAGAAAGTCGAGACAAGCGGATGCAAGGTGCAAATCATCTTGCAGCCTGGTGGCAGGCCGTCCTTCCATGTGTTGCTCAAATAGTAACTCTGCCACATGGTGGAGTATCATTACACAGCTAGAATAGGCTTGGAAGNNCTATCGCTTGTCAGTATCATCCTCGGATTATAGTCTCGGCGTTTGGCAAACTCACATGCAAACCCAACATTTTTGGACAATGCCACCTTCAATGTACAGCCTTTCGAACAGCTTGGCAGACTCCCTAGCAGCATGCTTTGCCTGCATTATCAAATCGTTAACTGCTGCTTCATCCCCAGCAAGGAGACTGTTGTTTTCATGCATGCTCTGCAGAACACGGCGCAGAAGCATGATCTGGGCTCCAAAATAAAGGAAGTTGACGTAATAGATGGTTCTCCGCAATTCAAAGGATATCTCAGGGTTCTTCGCCAACTCGGTCAGGCGCATATCGCGCGGCAGATTTTGATACCAGTGATGCAGCTCCTTGGTGATCGTTTGAACCATAAGCGCACTTAAGCCCTGGAATGACAGGCTGAGACGCAGCATGTCGAATTTGATGATGGTGATCCTGATCATTTCCGTCGTGACCTTCGCCTCGAGATTGGTCTCATCGTCGATCTGAAGGTTCTTCGCGTTTGTGAGTTCCTTTGGCAGCTGCAATCCCGATACATAGCCGAGAGTCGAGGAAAGCCAGGTTTCGAGAAATACGAGCACTCTCCAGGTTTTCCTGAGTTCCGTCCAATGACTTCGTTCCATGTTGGGTGGACAGACTTGCGGAATTGGCGGTCGTGTTAGAAGGTTCAGCCCCATCTCTGCAAAGACTTGGTTAGGGGAAATGATACACAACAGTGATTGATCAACTGTTCAACTTACCGACGAATGTCATGGCAACTTTTGTTTGCTCATGATGTTGAACAAACAGAGCATAGCACAGATTTTGGCAGCCCGACCTGCGTCAGCAGTAACAGCATCTTCCAANAGATGCTTCGCAGAACTGTACATGTTCTGCTGAGTTCCTTCCGGTAGAGTTTCCTTGATGTATTGGGAGCCCAGAGCGCCCACTGAACACAGCTCACAAGTGGCAAGGCGGCGCGCTTGCTTGTCGCCTTAGGCTGCTAGAATCTGGAACTGAGTCTCAATATGGCTGGGTGAGAAGACGTGGAACAGTTTGCCAGATTCGTTGTAAAAGGTGTTGATGCATTTTCGGAGAACATCGACGCTTGGTAGAGGCCTTTCAAAATCGAAGAATAATTGGGAGGGGGTGTCGACGGCAGGTGTGTCGTCAAAAGGAAATGATGAATTCAGATTAGTGTTAGAACCACAACTCCGAGAACGAGAGGTGTTAGGTGTCTGAGAAGTGTCGTTGTTAGAGGGAGGGGACGGACCCGAAGACACGGACGAGTCGGACTCCTGGCGTTGCAAGGGCTGAGACTCGGGGTCGAAGTGGGCCAGTGTGGACAAAAGTTGAGTTGAGGCGTCGGCAGTGCGGAGAGAATCCAGCATTTCCTGGGCTTGAGAGGGAGATGCTGAGCGCAAGGCCTCTATGAATTTTTGCATGCGATCCGACTCTGTTACGAGAGAGGCATTCTTCCTCTTCAGGGCAGTGAAGCGTGTCTCTCCCGGGTTCACGGTATATTCGCAAGAATCAATGCCCTTAGCGAGGCAACGCTGACAGCTGGGGCGCTGGCCATCGCACNNTGTTTCCTAAACTCAGCACCAAGGCGCTTGCTTCGGGCCAATGACTTGTTAAAACAATACCTTTAACTTCTTCAGACGACACTCGCGACAGGCGGCATTAATGGTGCCACGCCTCGATCGGGTCGACTTTAGAGGATAATGATGCTGCAGAGGCTGCAGGACAGGAGCATCGTTAGGCCTCACAGGCTGCGGCGCCAGTGGCCGCGTAAATCCGAGCACTGGCGGCGACATGACTTGCAATGTTGCAGTCTTCGCAAGCAGGTATGCGTAGACAAACGGGGGATAAAAAAGCAGTCGAGGCGGCGATGAAGAGAGTGCGGAGGGGGCTCCGAACGATGATATCGATTGGCAATTAACGAAAGGGTCTGGAAACAACGCCACTCGCACAGCGATCCAAATCCGAAGCTGACCCTGTCGCTCCGAGAAGCAACACAAGCACAAGCACAAGCACAAGCACAAGCACAAGCATCGAGGACGCAAAGAGGACCGACCAGTCAGCAGAAGCAGAAGGGGCCAGCGGCCAGTGACAAAGCGGCAAGAGCAACGGCGGCCGAGCTCAGGGCGACTTCTCTGCTCCGTACCCCACCGGATCGTCTCATGCTTCCAAATGGCAAAAGGGGAGTTGCAGTGTTTGTATGAGCCGGTCACGGTGACCTGATGCGGTGGGCGCCGGCGACTGTTTTGCGCCTGCGGTCAGGGTCATAGCGAGATCGATGGTGACGCATGGCCGTCTATGACTCGACGTGCATGTGGGGAAAGTCGAAGCTCCAAGCACCTTGATATTGGACGCCTTTCTGCCAATTTGCCTAACAGAATTCCAAACATTTCACTAGCTCTCTCTGTCTGTGAGTCTTCTTGGTATACACACTGCTCGTCAGCATGGCCACACGGAACGACCGTTACAACAAGCTCTCGCCCCAGGAGCGTCGCGCTGGAGAATCGGTATGCGCCCCGCCACCCTGATGCATCAAACAACGAGACAGCTCTAACCTGTGATGGACGCAGGCTCTCAGCGACTTTGCCGACTACGTCCAGAAACAGCAAGCCAAACGCCGCCATCCCCAGGACCAGGACTCTGCCTATGGCACCCAGTCGGTTGTCACGACCGAAGAACATGCCGAGCTCGATATTCTTGATTCTCTCAACCTCAGCGACGAGCCTGCCACCCTCCCACTGAAACACCTCTTCCTCGACAAGTCTGACGATGCTGATGAAAGCCTGAGTCTCTTGACGGGCTTCGTCAACGGCCGCCTTGAGGAAGGCCACGGAGAAGCCATGTTCGACCTTGGTCTGGAAGACAATGGAGATTCCATGAACTTTGACAAGAATGACTGGGACTTTGCTCTGGCTAGGCTTCACACTGTCGTCGAATCATTAGGCGCTGACTACCAAATACTTATGACCAAGAATGTTGGTGGCGACAACGAGGTCGATGTCAGCCCGAAAGAGAAGGCATGCAGCGGAAAGTTGATGATCAGGCGGCGGCCCAACTCGGTTGATAATGTCATCGAGACTCGAATAGCTGTTGTCGGCAATGTCGATGCTGGGAAAAGCACCATGCTGGGTGTTCTTGTCAAGGGCGGCCTGGATGACGGCCGTGGAAAGGCTCGTGTCAACCTGTTCCGTCACAAGCACGAGATCGAGAGTGGAAGGACGAGCTCGGTGGGCATGGAGATTATGGGTTTTGACAGCAAGGGTGAGGTCGTCATGGCCTCGACTGCTGGTCGCAAACTCTCGTGGGAAGACATTGGTAGCAGATCGGTATGTACTGTACTTGTCGTGCTTATGATTGACGCAGCTATTAACCTTTCTCTAGNNGCTAAAGTCATCGGCTTCACTGATCTCGCTGGCCACGAACGCTACTTGCGCACCACCGTCTTCGGTATGCTCAGCAGTGAGCCCAACTACTGCTTGCTCATGGTTGCTGCCAACAATGGCCTAATAGGCATGAGCAAAGAGCATCTGGGTATCGCTCTAGCCCTCAATGTGCCAGTCATGGTGTGCATAACCAAGATCGACATCTGCCCGCCGCATATTCTACAGCAGACCATCACTCAGTTGACCAAGATTCTGAAGTCGCCAGGCGCAAGAAAGATACCAATATTTATTAAGAACAAGGAGGAGTGCATAAACACCGCCACCCAGTTCATCAGTCAGCGCATCTGCCCTGTCTTCCAAGTCTCCAACGTCACCGGCGACTCACTCGATCTCGTTCGCACTTTCCTCAACATCATTCCCCACCACGGTCACTATGATGCCGAAGCTCCTTTCGAGTTTCACATCAATGACACATTCTCGGTGCCATTCGTCGGCACAGTAGTTTCCGGAGTTGTCAAATCTGGTGTCGTGCACGCTGGCGATACTGTATTAGTCGGCCCCGATGGACTCGGCAACTTCACGACGACTAGCATTAGAAGCATCGAGAGGAAGCGAATAGGTGTTCCTGCTTGTAGCGCAGGTCAAAGCGCCAGTTTCGCTTTGAAAAAGGTTCGCAGAAAGGACGTACGCAAGNGCATGGTGTGTCTGCTCAAGAACGACGAGCAGCCACCGAAAGTTTACCGCGAGTTCATTGCCGAAGTTCTCATTCTCAGCCACGCGACGACCATCAAGACGAAATACCAGGCTATGCTGCATGTGGGCCCTATATCGCAGACGTGTGCTATAATCGACATCGATCGAGCATACATCAGAACTGGCGACCGTGCTACAGTAGCATTCCGGTTTGTTCAGCGTCCAGAGTTCCTTGCTGTGGGTGATCGTATACTGTTCAGAGAAGGCAGAACGAAAGGCCTTGGCATTGTCAAGGCTGTTGGCTACGATCCGAGCAAACCGCTCAACCCTGATGCTGGCAAGCAGAAGGTCGTTACCACCGAAGCTGCAGTTACGCCAGCACCGGCTGCTGCCACAGCATAAGATCAGATACGATCGTTTCCTGTTCAAGAGGTGTTATCGCTCTTTGGGGCTGAGGCGTTATCGACCACTTGCAAGGCGTGTCGGTGTTTCGTTCATTCTTGTCTTCGTTTCAAGGCATTATTCTAGACGAACTGTGTATAAAAACTCAACAACCATTTTTTCGACCACACTGACTCCTTCATTGTTTGCTTCTATCTGTGAATACACATGGCAAATGGTTTGGTCAGACTTGATTGAATTTGCACGCCCTCAAATGACTGACCAACGACACTACCCAGGCAGAATGGAACAGTTTCTAGGAGAGAACATCTCGGTTACCCTGACCGGTACAATGAGCATCATCCTCTACAGAATAAGGAAAGCGAACGACAAGGAAAGGTACACCACACAAGTGACGACATAGATGAGTTAGAGAGCAATCAACAATGAAGAGAACAAATCGGTCAAATAGAACTTACTCACATTAGAAGGAACAGCACAGCAACAACACACAAAAACAATTTCAAAGGAAAAAAAAAACATTAGATTTGATAAATCAATTTAACACTAACATCATCACCAATACCAAAAGCAGCTTACCTTGTTTACTTAAAACAACGAGCACAATACCAACCAGCAATCTCAGAACAAAGCATATTCGCACTACACTTATTGCAAAACCTAGGCTGAGCCAGAATATCATCAATAATTGCATTGTACTTGACACTCTGCTCAATCTCTGTCAAGGAGTGGATTTCTTCTTCAGGAATACCGAGATCGAGCAGCATTTTCTCGAGGGCAACGTTGCGCATCAGTTTTTGCTGGTTTTCTTGACGTTAGAGTTGGTCATGTTTTGTTTGCTTTGTGTGTGTGGTTTTGTACCTTGGTGTTTTTGGTGTTTTGGATGGTTGGGTTTGAGACAGGACATCAGCAAAGGTCTATATATCCACTTGAGGTGGGTATGGTAGCTTGCATTGGTATCCACAAAAAGTTCGTCTAGGTAAAGAGCCAGGACAAAGGAAACCAGCATCTGTGAAAGAACTTTGCGAACAATGTATGAAAGAAAAGAGAGCTTAGGATAAAGAAAGTGACCATGTTGAACAAAGGTATTGTTTTTACGACTCAAAGGGCGGATTCTCATTGTCTGGCATACCAGGAGACCAAGGAGCAGTAATGCGACCTCATCATCGCTTGGTGACTGAGCGTAGAAGGAAGGAGCGGCGCTCGCATGTTAGTCAATAACGCTTTCCGGAAAGGAGCGATCGCACAGAAAGAGCAAGACATGAGTTATGCGGGAAGGAACGATGGAGCAAGGAAGTGGTAAGGATATACACAGCAGCAGTGATACAGTAGTAACAGAGTATACACGAGCAAAAAGAAGCATTGCGGGCAGGACTCAAGTTTGCAATTTCCTATTCACGCGATGACTGAAATGCCAACTCATCAGCAGTTGCGCTCAACCGTATCTCAAAAGATTGGGTGAGCTGAGTCCCGCCGAGTACCGCGGCTCTGTTGCTTGCGGCGAGATAGAACTATCTATAAGGATTGTTGGTTGAGACCTAGCAGCGACTTCCGCAAGCTAAGCCGGTCGATGAGCTTAAGGAGGTTCTTCAAGCTCAATCCATCCTTTAACTGGAAATTTTGACCAGCGAGATAGCTCTTCTGGTATGGTCTCATGTTCAGTGAAAGGCCTGGAAATCCTGCGAACGACACTTGTTCGATGCTTTTCCAGGAGTCCTGACCGGACTCGTGAATCTCGGGCGGACATTACCCACTCGGCGTATATGATCAAGAGTCTCGTACACTGAACGGGTAGCTGAGGATCAGCCAACCTCGAGACCCAGCGGACACTCAGATATAGTTGATGTTCGTGTTGTTGGTTCTCAGTCATCTTTTGGTTTCTCATTGCTGTCGCCTTGCCTCTGAGGTACCACTGTTTGTGCAATGCCATTCAAGGCACGCTTCCTGTGGCTTGACATGGCCTTNTTGTGTCTTTTGCTGTTGACATGTACAGTCCAGGCGTCCTCTGTGACGGATGTCGTGTTGCAGACCTCACAGTGCTTGCGGCTCCAGAGATCCGCGCGAGCGCTGGTATCAGGTTTCGAAGCTGTCAGCATCTCGGCTGCGAGCGGCGACAGGCTCGAAGGGTCTGGCAGTGTCTCTTCCTTGAGGAAGCTGTCGACCAACTTGAGCCCAGTTTCTGATACATCTTGCTCCCAGTTCGGGAGATCAGAACCATCGAGCATAAAGAACGAGTTTTTGGCTCCAGCTGTATCGATGGCATTGTTGAGCTTGATGCGGATCCATCGAATTTGACGCTTTGCATACTGCCGTGTGCCTGCTTTGGTCTTCTCGATAGCTTGTGCTAGTAGTTTATTGAGTTGCGTTGAGCTTGTGTCGCCTTTTCTTAGAGCAGCTTGGTATTCCAGAAACTCTTTGTAGCCGATGGCAACCCATATGCCTCTAGTCGTGTCGATGGACTCACCATCAGCGATCCTGTTATCGTAAAAGTCGGATAGGGTAGACACTTCGTCCAGGAGACCTTGTGTCACCATCTTGTCAACACGAGCATCAAGACGCTTCGAGAGGATGTCTGGTTGTGCGCTGACCCATAGAACAAGCGTCCTCATGCGAAGGAGAGATGCGTCTTGAGCATCATCTGAGAGCGCCTCCTGGCCAGTAGTTTCGCGACGCGTTCTCTGTTCTTCGTAGATGTCTGAGGCCTTGCGACCGGTCTGCAGCCAGATCTCAAGACTCCTTTGTATCTTGCGGCGGTCGTTGGGGTGCCACCTGTCAGCCATCACTGGGTCAACTTCTCTGAGCTTTGCAAGGAGTACTTCAGTAGGTTCTTCAAGCATGGCTGGCCTCTCTGAATTTTGAACTGGTTCCTCATCTTGAGATTTGTTTGCAAGCGCATCGTGAAAGAGTAAAGACTGTGTGTAGTAATGTGTGCCGCCGACTAAGATGGGCAATCGACCTCGTGCTCTGATCTCGCTAATTTTGGCAAGCGCATTCGAGACGAAGTTGCCTACTGTCCAAGTCTCCTCGTTCAAGCCTATACAGCCAAGGAGATGGTGAGGAATCCCATCACGTTCGTCTTCAGGCATTTTATTCGTGATGACTGGCAAGCCCTCATAAAGCTGCATGGCATCACCATTGATGATTTCACCATTGAATTTACGAGCAATATTTACGGCCAANCTATTTGAAAGTATGAGTGATGCGCTTCCTTCTTTTGCTCAAGAATTTCTTGTGATGCACCAGAAAATGTCCAGACTCACCTCAGACTTTCCTGTGCCCGTAGCACCGACTACCGCGACCAGCGGCGCGCGACCTAGAACTTTGGCCATGCTAGAGAATCGACAAACGGTTCTGCTCAACATCAAACCGATGTTGACATATTGATTTGCGCTGTGAATCGAACGAAGATTTGAACGCCTTGGAAGTGTAAAGGCACGTGACCCTCATGACCAATCCACCTTTCCATTCTTCCATTTCCATTTCTCGTTAATGATTCATCATACATTGTCAATACTCAATTTCAAACAAAATGGCATCTAAAGAGCGTCCCTCACCCAAGGTGGATGTCAATAACTTGACATTCGCGTTCCCAGATGGCAGTACTGGTCTACAAAAGGTCGCTCTGGAGCTGCCCGCAAACAGCAGGACCCTGCTGATCGGTGGTATGTGATACTATCCGCGATTTTATGGTTGATATCCTGTTCTGACAAGAGCTGTAGCCAATGGTGCTGGAAAGACTACTTTGCTTAGACTTCTGTCTGGAAAGCGTATGGCGCCGAAGGGTACCGTCAGCATTGCAGGCATCGATCCCTTCGCCGAAGGTCTTGAGGGTGTAACGTATTTGGGCATGGAGTGGACCTTGAATTCTATCACTCGCACAGATATCGACGTGCCGACCCTACTGGCTTCAATAGGCGGCGACGCTTACCCCGAGAGAAGGGATGAGTTGGTCAAGATCCTAGACGTGGATTTGAAATGGCGTCTTCATGCCGTTTCTGACGGCGAGAGAAGACGAGTCCAGCTATGCATGGGTTTGATCAGACCATGGACTGTTCTCTTATTGGACGAAATCACCGTGGATCTGGATTTGCTTTCACGTTACAACTTCCTGCAGTTCCTGAAGAGAGAGACAGAGGCTCGCCCTTGCACCATTGTCTATGCAACACACATTCTGGACAACCTGGCTGACTGGCCTACTCATCTGGTCCATATGTCTCTCGGCAAAGTGAGACAGTGGGGTGCTATGGAGTCTTTCAACGTCGAAGGTGTCCAAGGTGGTCGCTCGGGTAACAGTCTTTTGGGAGAGCTTGTGTTGGAATGGCTGCGTGAGGATCTGGAAGAGCGTGGCCCACGCAATGGACAGCAATCGGAGAGCAAAACATATGACTCGCACGAAGGAAAGGGTGGATATGGCCAATTGAAGGCACCTCCAAGGGAAGCTTAAAGATCTTACAATAATGCTGAAAGACTGCAATCACGGATCAGGACGAAATTGACGACAGAGGCCAATTCAACATAGAGGCGTGACAGACTAGACATGGCACGGAATACACATTGAAAATTATTATGAAGAGGTGAAAGTGCTTTTAATTCTCAATGCGCTGTTGAAGCAATGAATAGTAACGACCCAAATCTAGTCCATTGACCCTTCAACTCCTCGCTTGTAAACAATCCGATCTGTTAGACGCTGTGCTCGACAACAACCTTTTATCCAAAACGCCGGTTCCGCTTGCTAAATCAAAGCTTGGCCATAAAACTCGTTGCAATTGGGTATAGTGTGCAGAATAACAAGAGAGAAAAGAAAGAAAACCTCCCGTCATACAAATGACAGCGAGAGAAAAGTGCTCATGAAAGATGGAGCTGATCCACATCCTCGTTGAGTTCGGAACCGTCGTAGTTATCGATTTCTATGCGGTAGCCAGGAGGGCTATCGGGAATATCCTCGTAAAGAGGGGGCTGCTCGTCCTCCCAGGCGATGCCCATGCCGCTACGCTCGGTGACGTTGATGTTGAACTGGGTGCGCAGAACTCTGGCAGCACCAGTAGGAGTTGCTTGGTTGGGCTTCTTGTTGGGGGCCCATTCTTCGGCGATAACCAATTCCAAAACCATGACGTGGCTGATCTTGAGGCCAGATGGGCTATCGACATCGCATTGAGGCTTCAGACCGCTGTCAATGGAAGCAGTGAACTCGCCTTCGAGCTGACCATCGGCAAAATCGGTCTTCCAACCAGACTTGAGGTCGTCACTACCGATATCTCTGGTGTGCTCGTGTTGGACGCCTCTTCCCTCACCGCCAACTTTGGCCATGTGCTTGGCACATGCTGGTGAGACGAACTTTTCGTGTTCCTCGATACGCCATGTCAACTTTCTCAGACGCCATCTGATTTGTGTATCTTCTTTCTTGGTGGTGATGCCAGACATGCGAGCGTAGACAGGGAAATCACCAATTGGATGGATGACCGAAGGCAGAGTGACATTGAGTGTCAGGTTGGTAGGAGGGAAGATTCTGACAGAGTTCTTATCGTTTCCAGGGCGGATGGCGCGGTTGATGACGACTGGGCGAATGTACTCGGCGACTTCGCCATTGACGGTCTCGGCGCGAGCGACCAGCTTGTAATCGATGCTGGCAATGTGGCCGTGGGTTGTGGTGGGGAGGTGGCCAGGCATGAGGTAGCTGAAAGGGAAATCATGGCTGCCGGTTGACAACTCAACATTGTCGCCCAGGAAGTTCCACTCCTTGACATCCTGCGACTTTGAGGAGCAGTCTTTGCAGTGGTCTACCACAGGACGCTTGGTCGAGGTGGTGGCTCTGAATGCGAGGGTGAATGACTTGATGGCGGCGGAAGGCGTTCCGGTAACGATGAGTTGCATGCGGCCAGAGAAAAGAGAACCCGAAGAATGTGTGGGGCTGTCAAGAAACAAGACCGGGGGAGACTCTACAACCATGTCGAGTTTGATGTGTCTTGCGGCTTGACGGCCCAGACTCGATTCGCGCTTAGCATCCTTGTCCTTCTTGTCGTGCGAGTGGCTCTTGCCAAAGTGGGGNCGTCTGAGATGCTCCATGCTGTCGTTGCGGGAGCCGTCTGATCGCACTGAAGATGCGCTGCGCTTCTTTTCGGGAACGGGTCTGAGAAGAGGAGATGGAAAGTCGAATCCCAGGATACGACCGGGCATGATTAAGTGACCAGGTAGCTGGCTATCAAGGTCTTTTTTCGGTGTAAAACGAATTCCTGATCCGGGGTAGCTGATCGACGCTTGTAGATCTCGCAGGGCAGGAGTCTGGTGGTGGACAAAGGGTGTATCTGGAGTGTGTGCGATGGGGAATTGAGCGAGGGAAACAAAGAGCAGAGACTCTTGCGGTCGTCAGGACTTTTAGCACTTATTATGGAAACCGTAAATAGTTGGGGTCGAAAAACTCTGTCATCATGACTACTGAATTTCTGTGACTAAACTTCAAGCTAAAATGACTTGGACCTCATGATCAGAAAGCCACTTTTTCCACCATCTCAGTTGGCCGCCTTCGGCTCCCCTTTCTCGGATCGGCTGACTTCTGGGCAATACTGTCGTGACTGCTCCCTTTAACGGTCCCTATTGATTGCACCAGAAAGACGCACACTGCCTGTGACTGCCATCGTGCCCTCCAAAGCCTGTGAAACATGTGCGCACTCAGCTGCTTCCAACGGCCTTCTTTGGGCCCTTCGAAAAGACACTGCTCCTCTTGGCTGCCGTTAACACGTTTGCCCAAACAGGATCAGACCGATCTGGACGGGCAGATTTAAGGTCTCTAGCTCAGGAGCAACCGTCCATCACACGTTTCGCAGCAAATCCCTTGGGGATCATTGCCGGTTTTTGGGCATTGTTGCACTCAAGACACTTTAACGAATCTTCTGCATCTCCGGCCACGTCGCGCTGCCTGGCCCGCACGAGAGGAACACCTTGTACTGTACACCACTGTACACAAACACAGCTGCCAGCAACTCTTGACCTCTGATCAAGCCACACCCCGCGTTCAAGCGCTCCTCGTCGTCGGACGCGGAGCCGCGTGCTTGCATTGCATGTGCATTGTGACATGACTCAGAGCTCATGCCGAACTCGCAATCCACTTCGGCCTACCGTAGTGGGCAATATCAATGTCGCAATATCAACACACAAACACACCACGCAAGCATCCAACTTGAAGTATGAATGAGCTGACGCATACCATACCATTGCATGACGCGACGCCTGAGATCCATGCAGGTGGACACGAAACACACAACCCTGTTATTCATAGGTCGCCTAGAATGCTACATTCCTCGCACGTTCCTCGTTAATGAGAAGGAACACACGTGGAAACAATTTTTTTCCATCCAAGATAGAATTTTTGCAAGATCACCGATCTGACGGGAACTTGTTCAGGGTAAAAGAGACCGTTTGCGCCCTAGAAAGGAGGAATTTTTTCACCGCTCATTTCCACGCCTTTGCTGTGCTTTAGAGCCAGCTTGGATCTGTGAATTGCAGGACGTGCTTGCAAAGTCTGGCGTGATTTGCGCACACACTTGCACGATCTAGAAGCTGAGAAAACGAAAGAATCAGGAGAGTGCGGAGCTTTTCTGCCGAACACACTCAAGCATTGGAAGTTTGAAAATCCGGACGATGTCGCCATGAACACTATTACATAAAACTTTGGCCAAGCTGCCTATAAACAAGCTGAGCCAAGCAACCACCACGGTGGATTTTGGGGACAACAGAACATTGTGCTGGAGTCAACAGAATAGACAAGCACGCCATGAGAAAGAAGTTGGGGCAATGCGATACACTTCAAGTCGCGATGTCGCAGTATCTCTCAGGTCGCAGTGCTCATCTGCTAAACGAGATGTAGTATTCCAGTGTCCGCATTAGGAACCTCAATGCGACCGTCGGCCTGTGAANTCCGAAAAGGCTCAAGACGGCCACCGGCGGCTTCCACGTGTTCTGGAAGGCGAATGCCATTCAAGGAAGGTAACAACATCGAAGACGAAANNAAATGCTGTCAATTGACCGAAACCCAGGCTGCAGCTGNNTGTACAAAGCGCCTTGATGTGATAATAGGGCGCAAAGAATTCAGGGATTTATTTGCACTCGCCACAACCGCAGGGCGCNGTCGCGGCTACACGTGCTATGGTTCGAACNAATTTATGGGTGCTGCAACAAACTCACCAGAACGTCCGACAAACAACACGTGGGGCAGTAGTCGTTACAATTACGCGATTCATACAGCCTCTGAGGGTACAGCATGATGCTCATGGAGTATGAGAGTGTAGACTAACGACACGTGTGCCTGTTCCCCTGTCATGGTTTCGGACTTGACGCTGGACAGTTGGTTCGATACTTGTCGTACATCGACCTTCGCCGTGACCCACTCGAATAAGCATACTAACTTATGTGCTCTCGCCACCAGTTGATTGTTCACGAGGTGTGACAGATTGATAGGGTTCCAATGAGCGCTAGAAGTACCCATGCATAATTGCAAAGCACGTACGAGCTGCTCAGAAGAGTGGCATGACATATCAGAGTCAACCAAGGAGAGTATCTCTTGGAGTCACGCACACCACATGTTCACTGGAAAGCCGTGCAGAGTGCATCCTCATTGACATTGGCCGCGCTTTGCAGGCCGACATCCATACTGATTTGATTTGATTTGATTTGATTTTCTCAAGCTATTTACCCCGCAGGGGTATGAGCTGTCGCTAGTTACACCATATTCTGACCAATAGCAGTCATCAGATTCAGTAGAAAGGAGGGTAATGGTCGCAGCAGACCGTGTAAAACATCAACGCCGATAACTCCTAAGTGCCTTTTTAATGAGTGTTGTACACGTCCTTCTCTCAGTGTTGGGGACCGGTAGCCTCCTCCATAAGGGTTTTTCCCTATGTCGCGTACATCCTTATCGGCCGGGCGCTGCATGGAGGCAGTGTTGTTATAGTGCTTACCTGCCAGACCGTCTGGCAGGTCAGGAATAGTCTGGCCGGTTATTTGACAGGTTGTTCGCCAGACGGTCTGCCAGACGGTCTGCCAGACCGCCTGCTAGACTGTTCTGTGCTTCCTGCCTAACTACCTGCCAACCCACCTGCCAGGCCGTCTGCCAGGTCTGCTCTGTAACTGTTTTGCTGAGATGATGATCATGTCTTAGTTATTCCCTAGGCACTTCCTTCTAGTTTGTCTTTCTCACTCCTGATATTGCAGTCTGCCTGTCGCCTTTGCAAACTCAATAGTGGCCTTTACTGCCTGCCAATCTGGTCTCCACTTGTCTTTCTCACCATCTACGATCTTTCCGTGTTCCTTGTGATCTGAGTATCCTCCTAGAGCATATGATATGTTGCCGAATCTCCTGCCGTGTGCTGATCTCATGTCTTGTCTCTGCTGTCTCCATAGTGGGCAAAGAACAGGAAGTGTTGGACTGTTTCCAACACTCCACATTCGCATCTATCTGTTTCTACCACTTTGATCTTGTGCAGATAGGTGTTCAATCTGGATATGTTCGTCCTCAACTGTGCAAGGATAGCCGCACCTGTCCTGTTAAGTGCATTGTAAAGTTTTCTTGTATGCTTTCCTGGCAAGGCTTTGTCGATTCTCTGTAGGAACTTCCCAGTTTTGGCTCCATAGAAGTCCTCTTGATCAGGTTTAAAGCATTTTGCCTTTGCTCTTGCGTAGATCGTCGATATGGGCACTGTTGCAGCAGCTGCTGGCATCGGTTGTAACTCTGCCGTTGCCATTTGAGCTAACTCATTGGCTCTCTCGTTGCCTGCAATTCCTTCGTGTCCAGGAACCCAGTGGAGGGAAAATGTTCCTTTCCTGATCTTCTCCCTTATTTTCATGACTAAGTTAATACTGTCGTTGATCTTCGGGCTCTGTATGCTTTGCAACGCTCCTTGACTGTCTGAGAACACTCGTACCCGTACTTGGCTATTCATGTCGTCTGGGATGCCTTTGATTGCCATCCATATTGCTAGCAATTCCGTGTGATGAACATTGGTGTCTTCTTCTCTTCCTACTAGCTTTGATGCTTCCCATGCTGTTGTCCATATGCCAATGCCTGCTCTACCGTTCCTTACTGACCCGTCAGTATAGAAATCGACTGTTGCACACTCTGCAACTGTGGCTTGTTTGGCTTGTTCCTTGTCTAGTATGTACACGCGGGGTTTTGGCACCCACGGTTCACACCCGACAGTAGGGATCTTGTCTGCCTGCCGAGCCTTGATACTTTTAAACAGTACAGCTGCTTTACGTAGTGGAGATATGAAACGCTTCTTGCCCTTGTACTTGGCTAGCTTGTGGTGGATGTGAGATTCATCTAGCTTCTGGATGCCGATCCAGAATCTGAGAGTCTGCTCGTGCAGTCTCTGTCGTGTTGTTGCAATGCTTGCCTCCATGACTGCTGTGTTTAGGCCCATGGTTCTAAATCCCCCTATGATGGCCTGTGCCGCGACTCTTTGGGCTTTCTCTAGTGTTGCAAGAGTTTTGTCCGACACTGCTAGATACCATATAGGCGATGCATAGTCCATAACTGGTGCCACTGTAGCTGAGAACAATTGTCGCATACTTGATGGTCTGAGTCCTTGCAGCCTTTTTAGCGCTAACGCTGCCTTATAGGCTTTATCGGCCTTTCCTGCAACATGTTCCTTGTATCGTAGTTCTTGATCCATGGTGACGCCCAGGATCTTGACCGATTGGCTAGGGCTAATTGTGTCTCGCTTAAATTGCACGGGCATGTCGCTATCCCGTTCTAGGGATGTGTTCCTAGTGAAATGGATAAAGGCTGTTTTCGATGATTCGAAAACAGCACCACTTTCTCTTCCCATTTCTCTAGTTGCGGTAGTATCTCTTGCTGGATTCTTCTTGTGTTGCGCTCAGCTGAGTCTCCTACCACCCACGCCGTATAGTCATCCACAAAGGCCATGGAGCCCCCTTCCTTGATCTTGTGCTGTACAAGGTTGGCGTTAAAGAAGAGGAACAGGATCGGCGCTAGGGGTGACCCTTGCGGCAATCCTGCCTGTGGCAGATCCTCCACTTTAGACGTAAACCCATTGACCATAACACATGCTTTTCTGTTAGTGCAGAAATCCTGTACCCATCTAACTATAGGTTCTGGAATCCTTCTCTGCCTAAGTCGTTGCAGTAGCGGTTTAGTTGCAACATTATTGTAGGCTCCTTTGACATCAAAGGAGACTAGCGAGAGCGTCTTCCTTCCCCCTCCATGCATTAAAAATGGATTCTTGCAGGTATGATATGGCATGTATTGTCGACTTTTGTTTCCGAGCTCCAAAGTGGTTGTTTGGTAGCAACTTGTGGACCTCAGTAAGGTAAGCAATCCTCGTTGCTATTACCGCTTCCATGATCTTTCCTAAAGTTGCAAGAAGAGAGATTGGGCGATAGTTCTTTGGGAGCGTGTAGTCGTCCTTGCCTCCCCTTTTTAAGAGGGATAATCTTTGCGACCTTCCATTGCTCTGGTAGTTTGCCTTGCCTTAGAGATGCCGAGAAGAGCTGACAGATCTGCTGTTGCAGAACTGGCCACACTTCCCTCCATACTCTAGTCGTTAGACCATCCCTTCCAGCCGCACGATCAGGGCTTGTTGCAGACAGTGCTCTTTCTATCTCGTCGATTGCTACTCCTCTTAGCATGAACTGTTCTGCATTGTCGTCTCTAATTTCATCTGGTTGCTGAGGTTCTGGCGGTGGTGGGAAGAAGCTAGCTAGGAGTTCTTTTGCTATGCTTGGTTTATCTTGTGTCAATTCACCACTTTGGCCTTTAATTGCCGTGATCCTGCTAAAGCTTGATCCTGTGCCTGGGTCTAGATATCTTGTTGCTTTCCATATGTTCTTAGTATCATCTAGAAACTCGGTCCAGTGCCGTTTCTTGACTCTCTTGATTGCGTGATGGAAATCATGTCTTGCTATCTTTGTTGCAACTTCAAGGTCCATGTTCCGGTTTCCTTGCCTGCGCCTTGCTCTTGCACGGTTCCGCGTCCATGTGTAGTTCTGACGTAGAGCTGTTAGATCTGGTGTCCACCATCTCTTCGCATATGCTGACGGCTTTGCTTTAGGACAATGTTGCTTGATTGCATCCTCGGTTGCATTCTGAATGTACTGTTGCATTTGCTCTATGTCCGTAGTTAGGAATGGTGAACTTGTAAGCTTCTGTGTGATTGTCTCGCGAACTGCCTTCCAGTCTGCTTTCTGAAGAAGGTATCTCTCAGCTTGTTGTTGTTGTTCTTGGTCCTGGTCCATGGAGAATGCTGTGTGTACTGCTCTATGGTCGGATCCATACTCGTTGTCCCATGTCTTGCAGTTAATCCTGTCTTCGTGCAACCGTTCGCTTGCCATTACTAGATCAATGGTGGACCTTTGCTCATTTCTTTCCCACGTGATCATTCCTCTTGGTGTGAGCATTTGTAGGTTGTTGCACTCTAGGAAGTCGAGGATCTGAACTCCTTCTCCTTGTCTTCGCCCTAACACTACCTGGGATCCTCCCCACAAACTGTCGTGCCGGTTGAAGTCGCCTGCAACTATGATTTCCAAGTCTGGATGCGTGGTCTTCTCCTTGTCGATTATCCTCTGAATGTCCTGCATGCGGTCTGCAAGTTGCTGTTCGTTCTCCTCCCTGTTTGGGGTATTAGGGGGGATGTAGACCGATGCAACTAGGATGTTTCGGCCTGCTCTCTGTACTGTGATTACTGTGATGTCGCTACTGGCTGTCGTGTGTTGTATGTATTCCATCGTCCTACTTGCCCAGATGCATGACCGGATCCTCCTCTCCTGGTCATCTTGTTGTGTACTTTTCGGTTTTATTGCTTCAAAGTTCGGTCCAGTTCCTGTGATATGTGTGTTGTTGCCGAAGTCCAGGTAATGTGGCTCCTGCATTAGTATGAGATCAAAACTCCATAACTCCTTATCGTTGTATAACGCATCCTGAACTCCTGACATCTTTCTCAAGTTTGCTTGAAGGATATTGAGTGTACTAGTCATGACGGCGTATGTTGATGGCTCTTTCTTGCTGCTTCCTATACTCTGGGCATTTCTTGTATGTCGCTGGATGGTCTCCTCCACAATTGCTACACTTTGGGTTGCCTGTCTTGCAGTTGTTATGACCTGTTTGTGCGCACCATGTACATCTAGTAGCATTCTTGCACTCCTTCTGGATGTGTCCGAATTGATGACAGTTGTAGCAGCTCCTCGGTCCCCTGTTGTCATGGAAACTTGATACGTTGACCATGCATCCGAACAGCTGTACTTCTTCGCCATCCGCTTGCCTCTGGAGTAGCCTTTCTACCTGCTCCTTTGTTGCAAGTTTAGCAACTGCGGACGCGTGGGAGGCGTATTCCTTCGGCCTTCCTAACCATCTCATCATCTTAACCTCAACATCATTCTCCTTTGAGAAGGCCTCTTGGGTTTCTTGGCTGATTCTTCCTGTCTCCAGGTCTGTAGCTTCCCTTTTCATGACGAAATCTACTTTGATTGGGTACCAGGTGGGTTCTATGAGTCTTGCTCCTTTTAGGAACATGTCGATCCATTTGTCTGCTTGGGCCCTTGCTATTTTCTCCGCATCTTTGTCAATCTTGAAATAGGCTAGATGGACGTCTTTGTTTGTGTGTCGAATCATGAATTGGTTCAACACGACCTTGTCGAGTCCTTCGTTAGATCTGATTGCTGCTAGGATTCGATGCCTGGTTCGCGCCATGAGATTTGCTCCTGTGCGTCCCTCTGTATCAAGATTCTTTATGTCTATCACCATGTCCGCTTCTTGTAAGTGCTTTGTTTTCTTCATTGCACTTCTAATTGATGTTCCTACAGATAATGGTGGCGATCTTGGAGGGCTGGACTGATCCGAGAGGTCGAACGAGACTGACGTTCTTGGTGATCTGAACGGCGTTCTCACCGCTTCCTGGTCCGACAACTGTACTCCTTGGGCAGCTACACTTGCATATGAATCGGCAGTGCCCGTCTGCTGAGAAGATGACTGGAGAGAGCCCCAGTTCGGGGCTGCCTCTTGTAGACTCTTAATGTCAAGTACCAAGGTTGTAACTGTGGTCTGTAGTTGTCTTATCTCTTCTCTGTACTGCTCTTCCTTCTCTTGGGCTCTCTTCTGGGTGTCTAACAAGTGCTTCATTATGTCGTTCATTGTTATCTCCCTAGGAGTGTCGTTGCCGGTACCGCTAGGTGTTGGGCTGCCTTCGACATGGATGGCGGTCTCCCTACTTGTAGCAATGCCTTCTTTTCGGCGCTTCTAGTGACCATTCTCGTTGCGGTCGGCGATGGTTTCTTCCTAGGTGTCGCCTCTACCGATGTAGAGTCGGACTCGTAACTGTTCGCTCGTCTCTGAGGACTGTCTTCGGCTCCGCCTCGTCTACCATCTCTTTTTCTCTTTTCTGGGTGTCCATCATCTCTCATGAACGTGTCCTCATCCCCCTGTACCTCCGCGCTACCCTGCGACAGCAACTCAAACCTCCCTCCTCTTGCTATACCTCCACCTCTCGCACCTCCTCGGCCTCTCGGAGCTGGCATCTCGACCCCGCACCGTGGCGCTTCGCTGGAAATTCGAGGGAATCACCAGGAGACACTGCTCCAGCTCGTAGTTCAATAATAATTGGATGTTTCAATCAAAATTCGGTTTTCGTTATTCTGACCCTCCATCCATACTGTACTAATCTTGAGAGGGTTCTACTTCATTCTGTCTAGATCAGGGTCGCTACTCCGACAGGATCATTTCGAGAGTCAGCAATGATTATTGACACCGTGACGAGCTTGGACAGTCAAGTAAACACGACACGGTAGAGAAATTCTGATTCAGCACATGCTACGTGCTTTCTCTAGTGTCATACAATCGCAGTCAGTATAATCAAGCCAGTCAAAATTACAGCTATGCATTTGAGCATGAGATACCTACATACCAGCCACACCAGGTTCAGCTGTTGGTGATCTAAACCATCTAACCACTCTTTACATACTGCAAAACCATTATTTGATAGTTCTCTAACCAGTAAGCAAAAACATGGATAGCTGAGCGAGAAGCAAAAATNNACAAAACGTACAGCAGCAGGGATTCCCACGTGGTCACCCACCGTAGTACTAATCTGCCGTTCAACTGCTTATGTATGGCAGAGCGGACGGGATGCCCAGTTTTCAGCTGACTGTGGCCGTACGTGCTTAATCTCCAAATTTGATCGAATATATACTCGACAATCATTATTTGTCAGTACTCGCCAGCTCTAATGCCATTCCAGACCCAGCACCTCCAGCGTGGTGTGGCCGACTAGTGTTCTGAAACCGTACACTCGCTTTCTTAGCCGAGATTGTTTCATTGAGAAGAGCATCAAGTCGAATCGAGTTCATGAGTCTGTTCAGGCACAGGCAGTTCCTTGCTTATCGCATGTGGCGGCAATTCCTGAACCTGGTGGTCGTATGGAAGCTCTGCGTGTCCTTCTTTGTGCTGCATATTAGACGAAGCCTCCGAAGACTCCTGTGAAACGGGTTGGAAGGGTTGTTTTCTCTGTCGTCTCAGAAGGTAGATGATGATAGCGACGACGAGGGCAACCCCGGCAATGACGCCTACTACGATTCCTGCTATCGCTCCACCTGAAAGATCAGTATGGTGTTTGTTAACGCTGTTAGGCGCCGTCGTTGGAGATGTGGAATTAGAGCTGGAATTGGAATTGGATGGCTTGGAGTCATTCAGCGGTGTCCAATGATTAGCCCAAGACTGTGCGAACAAGGTCTGATCGTTAGTTATGTCAAGTGTTGTAGCGCCACCACTCATGTTCTGAGGTTCAAAACCGAGTCCTTGGTTGGAAGCTCCAGGGCCAGGTGCCTGCGCGAGCCACATTGTGTTTGTTTGAGTATTGTAGCCTAGGAAAGCGCCTTGAAGGAAAGCGCGGCCGAGACGCCACTGATCCCCACGCGGCATATCGAAGGGCATGCACGGGAAGTATTGCACAACTGAGGATACCACAGGGGATGTAAGCGTGAGGTTCAGAAGTTTGAAAGGGACCTTGATTGTAACGTTGGCCTCGTCACCAGGAGCTGGAGTGAAGTGAAATCCTAGGTATGCTGGGGAATTGATGATTGTCTCGTAAGATGGGTCAGATATGTTCCAGAGGCAATACTGGGTGGTTGGATCAAAATAGATGGGAAGCTTCTCTGCCAGGGCTGAGCAGGTTTGGGCAGGAAGATGCAAGCCTGGAGGCATGGGATCCACCTTGACGATCAAGGAGTCTGGCTGTCCAAGAGTGTTCATGAGAAGGCCTGAAGCGTTGCTAAAAGAAAAAGGACTCGAGCCTGTTTCGACATTGATTGTTATGTCTAGCAGGGTAGCGGAATAACCAGCGTAGCTCGTATATGGCCCAATGGCTCTTCCCTTGTCGTAACCACCCAGAATGAGTGAACCACTATAGTTCAGCGCCGCGGAGCCAACGTGCAAGCCGTATGAATAGGATGGTATGATGGATTGGTTATACAACGCGCCAGCGACGATCCAGGGATCTACACCGTCTTTGTTGTAGTTCAGAGCCTGAGTATCTTCATCGTTGCCACTGTTCAGTGCAAANAAGCCAAGTTCCGGAGCTGCAGTCTTTTGGTTCGGGTACTCGACGGAAAAGGTGTCAATAGTGGCAAGGTCAATATCGTAGACCGTCTTCTGTTTATCTGCAGAGCCAAGGGTGACTGCCGCAGGATATACAGTGCCTGTGATATTTACAGCAGATGGGGCATCCCAGATATTTGGAGGCGATGAACTCGGTACAGATGTGTCTGGGTCCCATTCTCCTCCGGTACCGCACTGTGGACCATAGGGTCGGCAAGCTGAGCTCGAAGGTATGTACGAGGCATAATAGCTGCCAACTAGAAGGTCTACCGAGACTTGTTCCGAGGCAATGTTACTGCTATTTTGGCTGCCACCCACTTTGATGGTTATTGCGTTCCACGGCCCATCCGGTCCATAAGACTTTGAACTCCAGTTGACTGCAAGGTATTGTTGCGCCGTGCTGGTTTGGACTGCACACAGTAGCGTCGAAATTGAGACTACCATGTGCCGATGACGAAGAGCTTGAAACATCGCAGCGTGCTCCGTCGTGATTGAAAGAATAAGGAAGAGAAGAATTGAGAATGCCTGAGACCGGTGGACGTAGAGCTTACATGGCTACTGCGTACTGTCTTACACCAGATCTTCTGGCAAATCGAAAATAGAGCAAGGCTGAGACTTGACTGTACTGCGCCATGCGTAAGTGGCTACTGTACATTGCATTCGGCGACTGCTCAACCTTGTGCTGCATTCAGTCTAGCGAGTACGGGTTGCCATTGAATCCTTCTTGAACAGGGTATCGAGGCATTCATTGGACAGTGTGTGACTTGCAGACTGGCGATTTTGACCTTGGTGACACCTACCTGCGATCCTTAGATATGTAGACGCCTGGAAGTGAGCGCTATCCGGCGGACGTGAAGGTTCCCTTGTAGGATCCTGGTAGCACATGCCGTGCGTGCATTAGAGGTGACAAGCCTACAAGGGGCTTGTGATAAAGCTTGTCCGGCTGTTCAGCCAAACCGATTCATCGCACGGCATCGGTTGGTCAAGTGGTGAGCGGCATGCGATTGCGGTAATAGAGCATACTGCAGGGATCACTTACTCTCAAAACTCAGCCTCGTGGTACAACACCAACAATTCGATTGATAATGCAGATTCATGCATTGCATGTGTCCAGACAGCTAAGCAGCTTGCAGCCATGTAGCTCTCTGACTGGTCACCTCCGGAGTGGTCGCCAGGTACCAAAATGTCCTGTTTCAGATGCGACATTGTACAGCAGACTATTCAGTACACGTGTTTGAGGCATTTGTGGCTCCAATTTGATGGTGAACATAATAGTGACCCTCGGGTTGATGGTGAGATGATTGTCGAGCCAGGCTCTATTCTCGTATTCAGAAGTCGTGATAATTTGCTACTCACAGCGAAATATCACTGTTTTCTAAGCAGAGCACAAGACTCTTGAAGAGGGATGCATTTAGACGAACATTATGACCTACTGATGGATGCACGAATTCACTTGGACAGTCTTGACTGGTAGGGTTGTCCGCACAAAGTGTCTCATCACGGATGTGCCAGATATAGCAAATTGGCAGCGAAGTCTCAGAAGACTGAGGATCTCGAGCTTCTTACCAAATGTCTCAAAATTTTTGTCTCTGCTGGTGTCTCTGTTGTCATTGAATGCGACTAGGTATGTGTCGTAGATGTCAAAAAGTTCAGTATAGCAGCGCCAACATATATAAGTGCTCGTAAGTTGTCCGGGTAGTGTCAACCGGATCTCTACAAGCACTATCTTGATACTCCTTCTCACAAGAAACATCATGAGTATTGCAGCACAGCAGACCGCATCCTCTCCTATGGAGACAACAACGGAAGATGTGGATATGATTGCCTCATCTGTCTTGCCTGCTTCAAACGACGACAACAGTCCATCTCTTGCCACACAGTGCATGGCCTTCCAGACTCGTATCGATTCGGTGAGAACCATCACCTATGTGCTACATCCTTAGGAACCGTCTGTTCTGACTCTTTCTCCCGATAGTACGCCAGCGAACTCAGTCGTCTGGAAGCAATGAACCATGCCATCCATGAGGAGTACCGCAAGCGCCAGCAAGAACAATGCCGCGACCGCCTGATCGACAGCGCGTCTCCAGAGCCAAAGAGCGTGGCTGTGCGCGAAGAGAGATACCAGATCATCATGAAGAAGTCGAAAGAAAGAAGAAGACGGCTGACTCGAGGTCTTGAGGTGGTGAGAGCGGGAATGATAAGTTGAAGAATGAGATCGAGAGTGTTCAGGCGAAGTTGAATGCTCATGATTCGTGAGGAGGTCATTGCTTCGACACGGGAGAATGGCTGGGATGGAAAGGGACAGAGGAAAGGCAAACAAAGCTCGAATGATCAAGTCGACAAGAAGGAAACACACAATGATGAGATGATCATCAAATGAGTAGGCAGACAAGCAAAGGACCACAAGCTCATGGCAGACAAGCAGATGATGGACGACAAATTCAGGGCAGGCCTTATGGTGCAAGCAGACTTAGAACGTCGGAACGAAGCAGATATTTGCAACCATGTCTTGACCTTTGTTGGTTCGTTGGCTTCGAGGTGATTGCAGGATAAGCAATGATGAATACCAGGGGGAGTTTCAGATCGAAAGTCCAAGAACGGTCTGTTCTTCTTGCGAGAGTCAATGAATGTCATAGGCGAGTCGAAGAGAGTTCTTTCTAAGAGAAGAGGCCACTGCTCGGATCGTAGTAAAGGGGTATGAGCTCCAGTATACCGAGATGTGCTGTCAATATGCTTGCGCTAGAATGGTAGACTGTCAGTAGTAGGGGTCACTAAAGACAAAAGGCATTGGACAAAAGGTGTAAGTCATGAACGGAGCGGGACCGATTTTCTCATTTTCATTTCGAGAAGATAGTCTTTCTTTTTTCCTTCATCCACCCTAGCAACATGCAGCGTGCGGGCCATTGCCGTCATGAACTTCTTGCAGTGTCTCCTTCGCTTGCAGGGTATTCGAAAAAAAAGGAACATGGTGTTGCCCATTGCACATAGCATTGCGTGCCCGTAAAAAAGTAAGAACTAACTCCTCATTTTGACTTTACAACCAGCGATCACCCAGGTTGACAAGTTTAGTGACCAGCGCGACGGGACTCGGCGATGTAGTTGGTCATCTCGTCGACCTTTCTCTTGGCGCGACCGAAGGTACCGAGCNNTGTGTCTTGTGTTAGCGAGGGACTTTCCAGGTCGGGACGGTGTTGGTCATGGCGTACTCTTCTCTTTGCGAGCTTGCGGGCACGCTTGTCCTTGGAGTTGCGGAGAAGTTCAACAACGCGGCGCTCGTAGGGGGCGAGACTTTGAGTATGTTAGTTTGATGCCGATGAGGTCAGGTAGGCCAAGGTCGAAGAGATTTTCGAGCTCGATGAAGTGGGAACGTACCCGGCAACCTCCTTGACAACGTCACGGACGAAAGCGGTGCGCTTGCTGAGATGACCCTTGGTGCGCGAAACGCGGGCAGCGGGCTGGCGGGGNGTGACCTTCTGTAGAGAGGAGAGACATGTCAGTCGAGTGATTCTTTAGGACTGAATTCACATGTCGAGGTGGGGTGTGCGTGAGTCTTTGATGCGAATGCGTTGTCGAATGCGTGTAGGTGTCCCCATTGTTCAGATCTCTCTAGCTCTCAATGAATGTGTCGTGTTTGTCGGTGTAAAAATTCATCGTCCTCCTCTTTATCACAATTCGCATCTTCGACGGCGGCGGCGGGTGCAAGGTCTCCTGGAGATGATAGGGATCAACGTACGTGGCCGGCGTTGATGCCGCGAGCGAGGCCGCTCTTCTGCTTGACTTCCTTGGGCATGTTTGCTGTGGTGTTAGTCGACGACAATCCGCTCAAGGAAGAGTCTGCCAGAGAGATTCGAGATCCAAGCGGCAGGGCAGCTGAATTTCGGGAAAACTCCGCACGCGATTTGTGTGTGCGTCTTGGCGCCCTGGACAGTGCTCGCTTGCCACCTGAATCTTCACTTTGAGTATATCTGAGCATGCACCGAAGCTCTCAGCATGGCAACTGCCACTTTGGCTTGCAGTGTTGTTGTTCTCGTCGCTCTTTCTCAGACTGTTGCTGCCGCTGTGCTGCCGTCGTCTAAAATGATCGTCCACTTTTGCTGCTTCTGAACAAGAGCACGATGGTACATTCTTCACAGGCCTTTTGCCTCTGCATTCCCCCTCTCCGTGTGCAAAAGGATGTAACGCGAGTGATAAGGATGCACAATACTATTAAAGGAAAGGATAGTGTCCACTGGGAACGAAGCATATGAGCTCTCTTTGGCCATATCTTTGTTTCTGAAAAGGATTATGCATTTTTATGGCGTGTACTTTACTCTCTACTATGGTCGGAGTAAGTTACATTCTTTAACACACGTGAAGGCCACAAGATACTCTCATGATCAATCACTTCCGGTCTCGTTTGGCTCCTTCTTCGTTCCTTGTGCTTTCAGCCACAACCGTCTCGCATTCAGCCTTCCGGCGGAGTTGACGACCGACTACACATGTCCTGCTTCCTTTGACTGACACTTGGATTCATATGCTCCTATGCCATACCGCTTTGTCAGACTAAAATCTGCAACATGCCGCTGTTTGGGCGATGACAACTGCATCGCAATTTCCCACATGCGGACGACGTTGATCTCGAGCCGTGCTCAAGGGACGCCGCTACGCGCCTATGACGTTTTCAATGCTTGCGCAGTGTGGCTTTGGAACCTCTGACGCTGCCTTTGCCTTTTTCCACATCATTGAAAACCAACCTGTTCATTTAACTTGAGTCGTGCCCTCTTATCCCTGCCGCTGACCATTGACGACGATTTCCTCCTCCCTGTCGCGACAACTATCTCACTGTCCGCTTCCTACGAACCCTTTCGCTGAGATCTTCGCTTGAGCATCAATCTCACCGCACAACGGTCCCAGCCACGAACGAGCATTTCTTCATTAGACTTCACGCGACACTCTTCAAACTTTCTGGTCCATACACCTATTCCAACTCGATCGACTAAGAAAGAATTCGCAAAAATGTTCAAAATCTTCTCATATTGGATGCTGCCGCTCATCGCAGCCTGTTGCTGGCTAGGTATGTTGGACGCCTTATCAGATATTCGCAATCTCCAAGTCTGACTGGTGACTATAGGAACCCTCCTCGGTATGCTGGGTTGGTGGCTCGCGAGCGGTTCCCCTCATCTTAATGGCATGGAGCCAGGTCAGAGAATCGCATACATCTCGGACATTGGCGCAACACACCTCCAGCCTCTCTTCATTGCCGGTTCTGCCGCTTGTGTCATCGTCTTTGATGTGTGCTTTATCTCAGAGCGCTGGTTGCGCCACAAGGGCCGCCTTGCTCACAACACGTCCACTACCCAGAAGGTCCTATCGGGCCTGGCTTCTGCCTTCGCTATTATTGGTGCCATCGGACTGATCCTCCTCACCTGTTTCCNNAAGGATACAAAGTTTGGTACTGTCCACGACACCTGTCTTGTGATCTTCATGTATGTCTATCTGGTTCCCTTTGTCTTGATCATTGCTGACAAGATCTATAGTGTTGGCTATATCATCTCTGCCATCTTCGCCTGCGCCGAGTACCAACGTCTTGGTATCCACTTCCGCCAATACCGCATTCTGCGTATCTCCTTCTGGATCAAGCTGTTCTTCATCTTCACTGAGATCGCCCTTGCTATCGGTAAGTAGTTCAAACCCTTTCTGCGCAGTATACTTGCTGACTTGTCTTAGNCCTTTGCTGCCCTCGGTCGTCACGAAAACACGCGCACTACTGCTGCCGTCCTCGAGTGGACCATCTCACTTATCTACATCATCTACGTTGGCCATTACTTCATGGACTTCCTGCCCGCTATCCACAGCAAGGACCATCTCTTCCCTACTGTCTCAGAGATGATGGAGAATGGCAACGGTCCATCCTACTCTGGCGGTCCCACCTTCTCCGAGAGCGCATCATATGCAAGCGAGAACCCTATGCGCGCCAACAACCAGACCGTTGAGCCCAGCAGAAACTTCTAAGCTGTAACTTGGAAGCAGAGGCAACGCACAAACTACCAGTACTAATAAACTAACCTTCATGTATTTTTATTGATATGACGACGACAACGATCTTTTTCTTCTTAAACGCCAAGGGGGATTTCAGGGATATGAAATGGCAAAGGGCATGAAACCAAAGGTCATGGAGTTTCTTCTCGATCTGTTAGCGCATTCTTTGGGCCGAGATCTGTTCTTATTCAGCGAGCCCTTTTTCTTTTCTGCTTTTGATGCATTTGCTTCATATGCGCTGCACCTTTTACAGCAAACAAGGGTTGGGTCATGTACACAATACTTCTAGACGATACTACAGACATGCAATTCAGCATGACGATTCGATTTTGCTTTGTCCCGAAGGTGTCAACATGTGCACGTAGAAGTGTCTCTGAGCTTTAGTGGTCTTTCTATTTCCATAAATTACCTTCAACAGCGGAAGTGAGCTCTGTCGTTTCTTGCTTCCTGCATACCTTACTCTTCTTTTATTTGACACCTGTATCACAATCACCAAGACCGACATTTGAGTATGAGTGTTCCAAAACGTTGAAGTGTGGCTATTGTCATTCGTCTCGTCATAAGTAAAATAAGAAAAGAAAAAAAGAGCTTCAACTATAAAACTCTTTAGGCAGACATGAAAAAGAAGATATCTCTCCTTTTGTGGTTCCTCCGGTTTGCTGCAATGTACATCCCTTCTATATATCCCAGTCGATTTTTGTGTTGAGACGCGATATTCTATTTTGTTTTTCTGGTTCCGCAAAGAGGTGTGAACATCTTTTTTAGTGGTGGAACAGACGGATGTGCTGCTCAACAAAGGTGATGTTCAGCTTCTCGGCGGTGGTGAAGACGGCCTGGTCGTTCTGGCTGCCGGTGGGGGCGGCAATGTACTTGACACCGGAGCGAGCGGCGCGGAAGACATTGTCGATGAAGGGGAAGAAGGCGTCGGAGCTGACGGCAACCTCGGAGAGCTTGCTCAACCATGCCTGGCGCTCTTCGGCGGAGAAGGGAGTGGGCACCTCCTCGAACATCTTCTCGTACTCATGCTTCTCCTCGTCCGAGGCGGGCAGGACGCCACTGCAAAGCATATCGATGGCGTTGCTCTTGTCGGGGCGCTTGGTACCCTTCTTCCACTTGATGTTGAGGGCACGCTCGTGGAAGCGCATGAACCAGTTGTCGGCCTTGTCGCCGGCAAGACGTGTGCAGTGGATGCGGCTCTGCTGGCCAGCACCAAGACCAATGACCTGGCCGTTAAGAGCGTAGCAGACAGAGTTGGACTGGGTGTACTTGAGTGCGATAGTAGCAACAGTCAAATCGCGGAGAGCAGACTCGGGGAGAGCGGCAGAGTCCTTGGGGGTGATGACGGTGCCAAAGCTCTCAGAAGGAGTGATGTGAGCATCGTTGCGACCTTGGGTCAGGTTGATGCCGTAGACGGTACGGTACTCCTGAGCAGCGGGCTCGAACTCAGGGTCCATCTGAAGAACGAGGTAGCGACCGCCCTTCTTCTTGCTGAGGATCTCGAGAGCCTCCTTGGTGTAGGAAGGAGCAATGACACCGTCAGAGACCTCACGGGAGATGATCTTGGCGGTAGGGACATCGACTTCGTGCGACAAAGCGATCATGTCACCGAAAGAGGACATGCGGTCAGCACCACGGGCTCTGGCGTAAGCCTGGGCGAGACCGGAGCTCTCGATGCCCTCAATGTCATCGACCATGTAGACCTTGCGCTCAACCTCGTTGAGAGGAACACCAATAGCAGCACCAGCGGGTGAGACGTGCTTGAAGCTGGCAGCAGCGGGGAACTTGAGAGCAGCGCTGAGCTCCTTGACCAGAGGCCATGCGTTCAGGGCATCGAGCAAGTTGACGTAGCCGGGAGCACCGCACAGAACCTTGAAGGGCAGCTTCTGGTCCTTCATGAAGGCAGCGGCAGACTTCTGGTGGGGGTTGGTACCGTAACGGAGCGAGACGTGCTGGTTGCCGTTGCCAGCATACTTCTTGCGGAAGAACTCGGAGATGGCAGTGTCGTAGTCGGCAGTGTGCTCGAAAGCCTTGAGGGCGAACATCTGGCGGGTGGCGTCGGTGACATCGCCCTTCTCGAGCTCGGAGAGGAAGTCGTGGTAGTCGTTGGGGTCTGAGAGGATGGTGACACGCGAGTGGTTCTTTGCGGCGGCACGGATCAAGGTAACACCACCAATGTCAATCTCCTCGACGGCCTCGGGGATGGTGACATTGATCTTGGCGACAGTGTCCTTGAAGGGGTACAGGTTGCAGATGACATAGTCAACCTTGTTGATGTTCTGCTCGGCCAAGTCCTTCTCGTCAGAGGCGAGGTCACGGGCAAGGATACCGGCGTGGACCGAAGGGTGGAGGGTCTTGACGCGACCACCGAGCATCTCGGGAGCCTTTGTGATGGCCGAAACATCTNNCTGCGCCTCGGTCAGCTCTGGCCACTGCAATTGCTGGTCGCAGGAGACTCACTCGACGGGGAAGTTGGCCTCACGGATCATCTTGGCGGTACCGCCAGATGCGAGAAGGCGGACATTGTTCTTGACGAGGCCCTTGGCCAGGTCGAGCAGGCCGGTCTTGTCATAGACGGACAAGATGGCTGAGCATTGCGTGAGCGCGTGCCTCTCGGCCAGAGGGTAGCTATCAATCCTGTTTCTTACCAATCTTTTGCGAGTTGGTGGCAGCCATTGTGAAGATGGNGATGACCAGAATCTGTCTTTGACAAAGAACTGGCTGAGGAAGGTGTCTAGNACGATGTGCGACGGGATTTTTCTTGTATCCATCGCACTGCCCGCAATCGGCGGGGCAGCTTGCATCTCTCATCACCCTCCGTCATCTCATTGGCTAGCGCCGCGGGGAATCTTTCCTCTGTTTGTCGTGACTTTTGGTCACCTCGCCGCGGCATGCTACCATTTCTGACTCGCTGCTCTCAACCAACTGAATTCGCCTTTTGTATGCCTTTGCAACCTGTCTTGCTTGCCGAGTTGTCTGCTCTGTCGTCGACAAGTCATAGATCGAGCCACTTCCGCCATCTGGGGAACTGAAGCAGGACAGTCTTGGAGCTTCGTCTGCTGTCTGTATCTCCTCCACAGCACAAGACGCAAAATGGATTGGCTTCGTGCCAGAGCAAGATCATCAGGTCGTATCACCGCTATACATCTCCGTAAACATGGCTCTAGTTTGCAGATAGTCGTGTACCCCCATGGTCTATGTTACAACAACGTTGCGTGATGGCTGTCAACCGTGCTGGATCCTGGTAGCGTGGGGAACCTGCTGTTCAGTAACCTGCCAGAAACACATAGTCCTCGCAACAACTAGCATATGACTGTTGCCGGCTCCATTAGACTGTTCGTAGGTCAGAAGAAATTCTCAAATCCACGATGACTTACAAAAACACTTTCCAGTCGAGATGATCGAGTTGTCCATTTCCAAAAGTTTGCTTGTGGAGCGACCCTGGTGCCACCGAGGGCAGCAACGAGCATGATTGTGTCACAGTATGCCCTCAACGATTCTAATAAACAGAAGAAGCATCGTCATAGCCGGCGTTCAATGGAACGATTCAGTAGCGGTCTCTCTCCCCTTGGTGACAGTCAAGCCATGTCCAATGCTGATATGGAGCAGGACAAAAACGTCAAAGTTCAGACGTCAGGGTCCCAGCAAGGTTGACAAGGGCCGGGGCGGAGCGGTCCTCGGACCCTAAAACGGTCCTGGCGTTAATTTATCCAGGTTGGAGTCTGGCGGTCACCAGCCTCTTCTGCAATGACGAGGAGAGAAGGAGATGTTTGGTGTAATCATGTCAGGCACTGCTGCATGGATTGCGCTGGCGCGTCTAAAGTGACAAGGCCGCTTTGTTAGCCGCCGCAATTCTGCCCAACTCCAGTCTTGTCTTACAGGGCGGAGAGAGCTCATCAGGGTAGCTGCTGCTGCAATCCACACTCGCATCGCCCCTGCCTCTTGAGCTGCCGTTTTTCAGCATGCCTTCCTCTCGCGAAGAAGAGCCTCGCCGGCGCAAAAGATCTTACGACCGAGACTCTCCCAAAACTTCATCCAGGGACAAGGATACAAAGGAACGACATAAGACATCGGCTAGAAAGACAACTACTCGCCGACGCAGCGACGCAAGCAGGGAATACAGTCCTCCACGACCAGATAGATCCACCTTGTCAGAACGCTCCTCGAAGAAAGTCACCATGTCGATACCAGAGATGGAACGTCGTTCGTCAATCGGCGAGAAGCGGCCGCAGTCGTATCCCAACTTCTCAAAAGCACACAGCAGAGAAGCTGTCGCTCCGGGCTCAGAACCTATCATCGATGATCTACGACCTCGCACTCCAGCAGATATGGCCAGCAGTCCCTCACGTGTACCGCCGAGCCCTCCCTTGACCGCTGACGATGTAGACCTTCGACGAGCAAAGAGCGGGAACAATATGAGGAGTCACGCGGACAGGGTCAAGTCCGAGGCTGGTCTTAATTCTAGGAGAAGTATGGACAATGGTCTGCGGGTGAACATGACAGGCTCTGCGGCGAGTAGCCACCGTCCGTCTCCCTCGAGTGTCTCTGAGACATCTGCTCCAAGCACTGGCTCGACCAAGTACAACAAGGCCCCCTCCCAGCCCACCTCAACCATCAGCCAGACCACTGTAGACTCGCAGGCAACATCAGTCGCTCCCGAACGCAAGCCACAAGCCAGGCCTCCACCAGTTTCTGTCGCACAACATTGTTCTCCTCAATCACGACCCGACTCATCACCGCGTACCCCAACGCCGCAAGATCCAGCTTTCCCTCCATACGTTCAACGACCAAAATCTACTCCCGGCATTGATGTCTTCCCTGGCGGCTACTCTCCTCGGTCCGCTCATCCAGACTCCGTTGCTATGCCTCCCCCACCACCGCCTCCGCCAATGGTTTTTGCCCAAGATACCCCTCGTGTCGATTATCTGCTGCAGAATGGTGGATTGCCGTACCTCATCTCAAAATCCATCGTTCCACCTGCTCATGACCAACCTGTTCAATCCTACGCCCAGTACCAGTCCCCCCGCATACCTTCTGCAGTCGATGTCCAACACATCTTTGCACCTATCAGTGGGCGTCTTGAGGATATTGGAAAGGTTCTGTCANAAAGCGGGTCGTTAGCTGTCGCTACAGGTTATCGCTCAGTCGCCAGGAGATTACTGGATCGTCTCGAAGCTGTCTTTGCTCGTAGCATCTCGCACGAGCGGTGTAAGTGTGTCTTGTGCCTGAGAACTGCTCAAACAACTCTATCCGACGAGGAGGATACGGGAATCAGTTGGGGCGAGATCTTGGAGTATGTTGCTGGCCGTAGAGAGCTTCCACAGTGGCCTCCTTTCTCTCTATCACCTGACGCGCCGGGCTTCAGTCTTTCTGGTGTTGAACCAATGCAANAACTCGATCCTGATGTACCGGACGAGTATCGCGCCCATTACATTAAGCAGAATGCAAAGACTAAGCGATCGGTGCAAGACTGGCTCATTCGACAACCAGACGCTCCGTCTAGCCCTCCACAGGAGGTTGACGACGAGACTTTGACTTTTGCTATCCTCACGCACATCGAGCCTGAACGAAGACCGCTGTTTACAGCTCTTATGAAGGGTCTTTCGACTATACCTTCTTCTAGAGCGCCGACACCTGCTAATGAGCCCAAGAATGAAGTCTTGGCTAAGACTGCAGCCGCTCTACAACGTCTGTATCGTCTACCATACTTACCAAGAGATCCAGAGTGCACTATCTACTTGCTCAACAATCTGCATCTGCATAGTATGCTTGCCACACTTGCCGCGGTGAGCGCTGGTGAATGGGATATCTTGGTGTCTGGTCGTTTTGACGGTTTCTTGTGGAGCGGAGCAGAGACAGTACCGCCTTCTGTAGCCTATGGATCGACAATGACGCCCATGTCCAGAACAACGACCCCTTTCAGTGGAGGCGTGCCATCTCGCAACACAACTCNNCCCTTCTCACCACTGCGAAACGTCATGTCTCCGGACCACACAGCAAACATGTTTCCTTCTCGTGGCACGACGCCCGCCCCTGGTATGCCTGGTGGTGCCCCAGCACCTGTCCAAATGGATGAAGAAACCGAAATTGCCGTCCTGGCTCAGATGGAGCGCGAAATCTACCGCGGTATGGAAGCATTAGAGGACCAATTCGAAGTTCTACATAGGCAAGCCGAGACTGTTAGACAGAGACTACGCGAACGCAGTGCTGGACTTGCAATGGCCGCCAAAGCACGCAGAGGCTCCATGGCATCTGATATCGGTGTGAGGATTGGCACACCTGGCGGACCATGGGATGATGAGCAGCAGTCAATCTTCGATGACGGAAGATCGGAACTAGCGCCAGATGACTCCGCCAGCAATATTGATTTTGGAAGGAAGAGGAGGTCAAAGCGACACGATCGCCGCACACCTGCTGTACCAGAGGAAAACGAGGACGTCGAGCGTGATTCCGGTAGGAGAAGAAGATGAGACCAGGGCACTCGTTAGCAGAGGAGGACACACCCACATGAACTTCGCATGGAGCAATCAACTCACCCAAGCTCGACACAACGAGACGAACAACCTGCATGAGATTACCGTACGACATAGATATACCCACGCATGACGACATGTTATTTTTGAGAGGCGAGACTCAGGAAGAGACTAGTAGCAAAGCAAATACTGCTGTGACACTCTCCACGCAATGCGCAACTCTCTAATTGGAATGACCATTTTACATATTTTCCTACATGCATAGCGGGAGCTGGAGCGGAGGAGAGCATTAGTAAATTTCGGACACTGATATCCCCATTTCAAAACGTCGCAATATCATAGCTATAAATCATTAATGACGAGATTGAATCTCTTGATGTGAGCAATTGTGTTCGCTTAGTCAGGTGGTGCGTTCCTTCACCTCGGCGTAGCTGATTCTTGCTTGGTAATGCTGACGATGGAACACGTCTCCACCTACACTCATCGAATCGACCACTACACAACGTTCAACCAAGATGAAGCTATTTGTGTATATTCATTCTGGTCGCCATTGAAGAACGTTGCTGATAAAAGTGAAATAGGACAGGAGCAACAGGCTACATTGGTGGAGACGCGTTACACCTCATCGCCAAAGCTCACCCCGAGTATGAAATCACAGCCCTTGTTCGAAACACAGATAAAGGCGCACAAGTCGCAGCAGAATACCCCAAAGTGAAGCTAGTCTATGGTGACTTGGACTCCTCCGATCTTCTTGAAGAAGAATCAAAGAAGGCAGATGTTGTATGCCGTACGTCATTGTTGATATCTCGTAGGCACACCCACCAAGTACTGACACATGATCAGACTNGGGCAGACGCGGACCATGAAGTATCTGCTAAAGCTATCATCAAAGGTCTGTCGGCCAGACAGTCCGAAGTACCCGGATTCCTTATCCATACTTCCGGCACTGGTATTCTCATGTATACAGACCTCGACCAGAAAATGTTCGGCGAAGAAGCCACTAAGATTCACGATGACTGGGACAACATTCAAGAAGTGATCACGGGCATCCCAGACCATGCGCCCCACAGGAATGTTGACAAGATCGTCCAGTCAGTTCGTGATGGACACACCGTCAAGAGTGCCATCGTTTGTCCTCCTTGCATCTACGGAGCTGGAAGGGGTCCGGGCAACCAGACCAGCGTCCAAGTACCTGCACTTGCTCGCTATACCTTACAACAAGGCCATGGAATCCAAGTAGGCGCTGGCAAAACCCTCTGGACCCAAATCCACGTTCACGATCTGTCAAACCTCTATCTCAAGCTTGTGGAGGCAGCTGCGAATGGTGGTGGACCTGCTACCTGGAATGACGAGGGCTACTACTTCTGTGAAGCAGGCGATCTCGTCTGGGGAGATGTAGCACGTCAGGTGGCCAAGTCTGCTCACAAGCAAGGCTTCTTGAAAGATGATGAGGTCAAGGAATACTCACCTGATGAGGTCAAGAAATTTGTGTCCTATGGACCTGCGTTGTGGGGATGCAACTCTAGATGTCGAGCTATCAGAGCCGGGAAATTGCTGGGCTGGAAGGCGTCCTCTCCCAGCCTGAACGAGGAAATTGATGCCACGGTCTTGGTCGAAGCAAAGAAACAGGACTTGGTCGTTGGCCATGCCAAGGTTGCTGCTGGAGAGGCATAATTTGGGCAAGAAGTCGGGATCACGCTAGCTGAACATCGCTAGCCAGACATATGTCTCGTGGCTCCTATTCAAGAGGAAGATGGCTCTAGTATCGTCTATTCGTAACTCAATCTAGTTATCAGCACTTTCAATCTTTGCCCCCTTTGCCCATTCTCCGTTTTCTGCGGCGCTCTCCTGGCGGATCGCGTACAGCTCGTCGATGAAAGCTGGGACAAAACTGCCAGGGCCTTTGACAGATTCCTTCTTCGCAGCCCTTTCGGCAGCAATCTCATACATCAGAATGCCGGTCACAGCTGCGAGCAACTTGTCCTCCCTCTCGATAGCCAGCAGACTCGCAATTGTAGTACCCAACGTGCACCCACTTCCGGTGATTTCACCCAGGTATGAATGCCCGTTGCTAATCTTAAAAGTACGTTTGCCATCGGAAATGACATCTACCTCACCAGTCATCAAAATCACGTTACGCTCTTTGGCAGCGATAGACTTGACGAGTTTGACACGGTCGTCCAAGTTCAAGTTTGAAGCACCACTGTCGACGCCATGCTGCTTGAAGCCTGTGGCGCCAGATACAGTGCGAATTTCACCTTCGTTGCCTTTGATAACATCGAAGTAACCACCGCGCATGAGCGCTGCGACACCCTCACGGCGTTGTTGAGTAGCTCCTGCTCCAACAGGATCGAGCAAGATAGGTCCACCAACACTGTTGTAGGCAGCGATGGTGTTCAAGTGGTGAGTACGCATCTCGGGGGTAGTGGTGCCCATGTTGATAACAAGACTACCACCAAAAGATGCGAGATCACTGGCTTCCATGCTGTTGTTCGACATGATGGGACTTGCGCCAACGGCCAAAGCGACGTTTGCTGCAAAGTTCTGCACCACCAGGTTGGTCATGTTGTGGCAGAGCGGCTTCTTGCTGGCCAGACGCTTGACGAGCTCTGGGATCTTGCGCACAATGTCCTCGTGGGAGAGTGCTGGAGCAGAGATCGAGGTAGCGAAGGGAGGAGGAGTTGCAACAAGTTGGCGAAGATCGGAAGCTGCCTTCTTGGGGTCTTTGGCAGCCATGATGGCACTAACGACAGCGACGCCATCGAGACTCTTCTCTGCAGCTGCAGTCTGATGAAGTACACGTTGGCAGTTCTTTGCGTTGATGCCGCCGATACAGACGGTCTTGATCTCGGGTGCGGATTGAGCCAAAGATGAGAGGATGTGCTGAACTCCAGAAGTGCCAATGATGGACTTTGTGTTTTCCTTTGTGAGAGTGGCGAAGACGGTTCCCACGCCTAGGTAGTCAGCTCCTCCTTTAGCAGCAATCTCTGCTTCTTCCAGAGAGTTTGCGGTTACACCGATGATGGCGTCCTTTCCGAGGAGTCTGCGAGCAGATGCGAGGTCNTGACATACACAGTCAGATTCACGAGTCAGATTAGGAGAGCAACACATGGGTTCGAAGCCTTGTTCAAGTTTCGGACTTTTCAAAGACGGTAGGTGATGCTGTAGAGTAGGCTTACCAATGTCATCCTGGCCGATGTGGACTCCCTCAACACCAGCAGCCAAAGCTACATCTACTCTATCATTGATGAGAAGAGGAACGTTTGCAGGCTTGGTCACGGCATGGAGAGCTTTAGCAATGCGAATCTGCTCGGCAGTATCGCTTGTTTTGTCACGCAACTGAACAATTGTGACACCTNNAGGAAAAATGTCAGATCAGAAGTAATAGTAGTTGTGTTGTGACTGGATTCTCGGACCTCCTTCTACAGCAGCACGAACAACTTCAACAAGATCATGGTCGCCAAGAATGGCAGGAGTGTTGTCAGTCACCAGATACACAGAGTAATCTACGTGCATATTGATTCACTGGGCGTTGTTCAACAGCTCAAAGGACAGGTTTGTGGTTGGGAAGAGAAAGAGCTAGATCAACCGATCCCGGCGTCGAGTCACGGCAGAATCTAAATAGCTGTATTGCACCATCCGACGGTCGCTGTGACTGCAGGAGAGCTTTTACCACGCAGTAATTTGTCCATTGAGATAGTGAATAGAATGTCGTGTATGCTACTGGAGGATAATTGCAACTGAAACATTTACAGAAGCTGCTGCCTGCATAGCATAAAGATGTGTTCGGTGAAGCTTTGACGAACGTGAGACCTTTGAGATCACGATCAAGATTTAATGCAAACCGCACAATCACAACGACTGCAGCATGCGCAGCATCGAAACAAAAGCAGAAACAGGTTCTGCATGTGAATTCAAGGTCTGACATGCTCAATGCTTTGATGTTCTGCTGCTTGTTNNGCTCGTGAACAAAGACCTGTTGTTCAGGTCACAGACAGACAACGGCGGCGATCACGCGTTGGAAGCTCGAGCGCTGAGCGCGGGGCGGGTCGACAAATTCTGCGGCCTGCCTTTGACTTTCCCGGCAGCACGCACCCACCACCACTCAAGGCAGGAACTTCGACGCTTCCTCCTCCTCTTNTCTTCTTCCCTTCCCTTCCACACAACACGGAGACTTCTTGTGTTTGCCTGGCCTCAGATCCGCGCAAACCTTCCNTGAGACAACAGACCAACACTCGCCATCTTNCACGCTCGCCCGCACTCCGGATCCGAGTTCAAATCCACCAANAACCCGCGACATTCAGACCACGCAGGCAGTTTATGTATTCGTCCCGCCGCTCTCAACGACTCGCAGTTCCGGACCCTCCCAAGCTGCAGCCCTTTCGTATATTGCGAAGACCTTGTAGCAACCAACTCACCAACGACTGAACAATTGCATGTTGCCGACTAATCTCGCCAACCAATCTACAATCTCCTACTTCTCAAAATCTTCCTAACCCAATTCTTACCAACAACAACCACCAACAACCGCAACCATGGCTGGAGGTTCTATCAACATCCGTCGCGTACGTTCACTACCTTGCCAATCCACCACTAGCATTGCGCTAATACTCTTCGCAGNNGACATCAGCGACCCCTTCTATCGCTACAAGATGGAGCGTCTTCAGTCCAAGATTGAAGGCAAGGGTAACGGCATCAAAACCGTCGTCGTCAACTTGAGCAACGTCGCTCAGCAGCTTGCCCGTCCTCCTACTTGTAAGTCACCGCCACCTTTGGCTAGACAAACCATTCACTAACCACATCTAGACGTCATCAAGTACTTCGGTTTCGAACTCGGTGCTCAGACCACCAACGACCCCAAAGACGACCGATGGATCATCAACGGAGCACACGAGGCTTCCAAGTTGCAAGACTACCTCGATGGCTTCATCAACAAGTTCGTCCTCTGCAGAAGCTGCAAGAACCCTGAGACCGTCATCAGCATCAAGGATCAGCGCATTCTTATGGACTGCAAGGCTTGTGGTACCATCACCGAAGCCGACCCTCGCCAGAAGCTCTCTTCCTTCATCTTGAAGCAGCTCCCTGCCAAGGGCAAGAAGGACAAGTCTACCAAGAAGGCTGAACGCAGAGCTAGAAAGGAGGCCGAGCGCAACGGCACTGCTACCAACGAGGATGGCAACGGCAGCCCCAACGGCAGCTCCGACCAGGACGAAGACGATGCTGACCTTGCTATGGATGCCGGCAGCGACGATGAGCTCACCCGCCGCATTAACGCTGAGGCACAGGAGCTCGACGAGCCCGAGGAGGAGAAGGAGGTTGAGTGGACTGTTGACATGTCCGAAGAAGCCATCAAGGCTCGCGCCAGAGATTTGCCTGACGACCTCAAGCGTGCTCTTGTCATCGAGGGTGGCGAGGACGAGGACGCTGAGGGCAACCCCTACGATCAGTTCGGTAAGTGGGTTCTCTCCGAGGGCGAGGAGAAGGGTGGCGTCTCTAAGCTTGACGATGTTGAGGTCTACCTCAAGGCCAAGGAGCTCGGTATTGAGACCAAGCACAAGACTGTCGCTGTTCTTGCTCAGACCATCTTCGACGAGAACATCGTCAAGCAGGTTGAGGCCCGCAGCAGTATGCTCAAGCGCATGATCTCTTCCGAAAAGCACGAGAAGGCCTTCATGGGTGGTTTCGAGCGCTTCGTTGGTATGGAGAAGCCTGATCTCATCCCTCAAGTCTCCGCCATTCTGCTTCAATTCTACCAGAACGACCTCGTCTCCGAGGAGACTCTCAAGGCTTGGGGCTCCAAGGCCAGCAAGAAGTACGTTGACCTGGCCACTAGCAAGAAGGTCCGCAAGAGCGCCGAGAAGTTCATCGAGTGGCTTGAGACTGCTGAGAGTGACGAGGACGACGAGGAGGAGTCTTCTGACGAGGAGTAAGCCTATACAATCGAAAGATGTGTCATCAGAACTGTCACGGATCATAATAATCGGGTCATGTTTTACCTACTATTGGTTAGGATAAGATGCAGTTTGGAGTTTTGCTTTGCATTGCTGTATATTTAGCTTCAAGTAATCGCTCGCTAGTCTGTACTGCCACACCTAACGAAGTTCTATCTCCTCTCAAACTTGATATCAATCTTGCGCTTGTTATGTATGTGGTTCGAAAAGTAAATGTCGAGCTCGGTCGAACTCGTGAAAGTCGTCCCCCTCCACGCTTCTGCGACTCACGAAGTTCAGCGTGCATCTGCACCTCTTCTCGACGACCACAACCCTCTCGAATAACAATGACATATCACATGCTCTTTCCTCAGTGACGCGCCGAACACTGAATATCACAAAGTCTCGTCAACATGGACAACAACATTCCACGCAACACACCCGCGCTTCTAGGTACGACCTGCTCAACATCAAACAAGAGCATCAACTCACAGTGGGGCACAGCGCGTATCGATCAACTGCGCAACAGCCTCTTCAACAGATTCGAAAAACTACTTGAACAAGCACAGGTAAGATTTGATGATGGAAGAGTGCAAAGCCCCCATGGCAATTGCATTTTGGATGTCACTTGGGCGCCTTTTTTGAGAATTTTTTTTGGCTAATGAGTTGCTTTGCTTTCGCAAAACTGCAGAATGAAAAGAATGATCGCAATAGTACGGCTCTGAGTCAATATCAGACGCAGATTGAGACTGCTGCTTTGGTGAGTTTGTTTTTTCTGCATAATGGCCGTTTTCCTTTTTTATAGCTCTTTGTTGTTCTGCTTGTTCATAGCCACCATGTTTTCTGTCTGCTATCTGAGAACCACTATACTTTTCTTTCTTTGGCAGAGATACAGCATCACCCCTGGTGGAGAGATGGGATCCTGGAAGGACCAAACACGAATGCAGAACTAGGCTCTGACGAATTCTTAGATACGCACGAGTGAGGACATTCTGGCTCTTACACGCCAGATGCAAGAGCTTTGGTTATTCGGACAGCTAAAGACACTGGACAAGAACGATATCCAAGCACGTATCGATGGGGATGCTAAAGAAGTCGCCGAAATGCTTGCTGTGCTTGTTGGTGGCAGTAAAGACGAGGATGCCATGAAAGTCGAAGCTTGAGAAGGAGACCAAGACGACAGAGGTTTACGAGAATAAAGAAGCAAGGCATGGCCTCTGATCTTGTTAGCTCGAGCACGAATACAGCAGCAGTCACAGACATAAAAGATTCTGCACTATAATGCCTTGCAGTCCATCCCGTTCCTCCCTCTACACGACATCTTGTTACATACTCCTCCCTTTATCATAGGCAACCCTGTCCACACTATAAGTCTCAATCAAGCAGACCATCTACAAGATCCTGACTCATCTCGGCCCTGATACTCACACACGGAAGACATCGGAAACAGCACTCGAAGATACCGCGGTCCAAACTCGGAAAACTTCCATGAGAGCACAAACAAAACAGGCCGTTCGGCAGTCACAAAGAATTCGGCCGTTCATGTGTCTTGTCTTTTTTGGAGTCTCGGGCCAGAGGAGAAGCCTCGGTCCCCAAAACGACAACACCAGCCTTTTTCCCCAGATCGGCCTTTTGCGGAGAAGAAACCGCACACGCACATGTCAGAGCCAGAAGCCCCCCCGCGACGTCATCTTCGAGATTATTGTTCTTTGCAACAAAGGCATCTCTTGTTGATAATTGAGCGAGTCCGAAGGCTGGATAAACAGGAGGAAAGTAACACAAGATAGCCAACTGTGCATATCGTTGCTGCCAGAAGAATATTTGGAAGATTTGGCACAGAGCGAGCAGTTCTGGATCCATGGCAGTTTTGGAAATCTGCTGGGCCAAAGCAATACCGAGGTGATCCATTCGTCCATACGCCAACCCTTTTCTTCTGGACCAGGTAACCGAAACGAAAACAAAGGTCTGATGACTCAAATGAAAAACGCAGCTCATGATGAGGTAAAATAATAAGAACGTAGGCTTCTCTCCTCATTTTCTCCTTTGACCACTTTGTGTTTTTTGTTTTCTTACAACTATCCTCTCTTGTTTCTCGGTAGTCCTTCTACAAGCTTGCATAACCCTCCTCATACGCATTACCTCGTTACCGTTTCGGATATACCTGTATAACTAGCTCGTCGAAACACGAATACTTTACTGCAAGGACGAGCACGAACTCAAGCGACAAGCAACCACTAGCTCTCATTCTAGAAACCAAGGCATTACACAACTGCATCCCCTCTTTTGAGTCCCGGAGTCAAGAAGAGGAAAGAACCAAACAACAATGTCAGCAAAATCGACAAAAGGTCCAGGCGGCAAGAAGCCAGCCTCTGCAGCAACAAACCTGGTCGCTGGTGGAGGAGCAGGCATGATGGAAGCTCTGGTGTGCCATCCTCTCGACACGATCAAAGTGCGCATGCAGCTTTCAAAACGATCGCAGCGTGGTGTGAGTTATTCCCCTACTCTGATTCTGCTTCCCTAAAAGCAATCATTCTGACATATGCACCTCACAGNNGGCACTCGTCGCGGCTTCATCCAGACCGGAGTTCAAATCGTAAAGCGCGAGACGCCACTTGCCTTGTACAAAGGCCTTGGTGCTGTGCTCACCGGCATCGTCCCCAAGATGGCTATTCGCTTTACCTCGTACGAATGGTACAAGCAAGCCCTAGCCTCTGAATCCGGCGAAATCACCTCCAAAGCCACATTCATGGCAGGCTTATTGGCAGGAGTGACAGAAGCCGTTGCCGTAGTCACACCCATGGAAGTCGTCAAGATCAGATTGCAGGCCCAACACCACAGCATGGCTGACCCCTTGGACGTCCCCAAATACCGCAATGCCGCGCACGCATTGTACACGGTGGTCAAAGAAGAGGGAGTGGGTGCTTTGTACAGAGGAGTCTCGCTCACGGCGTTGCGACAAGGCACAAACCAAGCTGCAAACTTTACTGCTTATACCGAACTCAAGGCTTGGTTGCAAGAACGCTCTGGAAGCCCTGAGGCTGGGTTGCCTGGCTGGCAGACGGCATTCATTGGTTTGATCTCTGGTGCTGTGGGTCCGTTCAGTAATGCGCCGATTGATACCATCAAGACTAGGTTGCAAAGAAACCCCGCGCAACCTGGTGAGACGGCTATTGGGAGAATCGTGACTATCGGTAGTCAGATGTGGAAGCAGGAAGGTATCAGGGCCTTCTGGATGGGCATTACACCTCGCGTCATGCGTGTCGCTCCTGGTCAAGCTGTCACGTTTGCCGTATACGAGTACTTGAAGGAGATTATGGAAAGAGGGAGGGATATGATACCGGGTGGTAATTATGAAGAGTAGAAATCTATGTTAGGAAATGGAATCGCCTACCACTGCAAAACAATGTCATTGTTCACACCTTCCTGCGGTAACTGAAGTCTGTAGGTGATATGATTCGAATGCGCCATCATCGACTGCAGACGTTGGAGATGTATATGCAAGTGTCTACCTTCTTCCTGGACGCTTAGGTCTTGCAAAGCCCTTGCTCTCCACCTTNTGCTCCTGGAACTCGGAAGCCAGAGTACTCGCTGACCACTCGTCTGGTGAACTGGCTTCAAGTCTCTTTGTGATGTTCAGACCAACATTGGATGCCAGAGTAACCAGCTGCGAGCGTGATGAGGCGTAGACCATGCGTTCCTTGATCTTACTCTTGCTAGGGCAACTGTACATGAAAACGACGCCTTGTTGACCAGGGTAGTTGTAGAATGAGTAGCGGGGTTCGGACGAGCTGATTTCGGAACTGAGGTCGGCGGGCTGGATGTCCTGTTTCGAGGCATCGAGGTGTAGCGTCTCGGTAGGCACGTCGATTTTCNNTGCCAAAGCTGTTAGTTCCTTCTCGAAACAAAGCGCGCCGTGACGGAGACTCACAATCATAACCAGAGATCCCTCACGAGAATCCTTGAGACTCTCAAGAGCGTTGCTGACCTCGTCGCCCAGGTTGAGGGCAATGCCTGCACTGGGCAAGCTCTTGCCGCCAGTACCTCCACTCTCCAGTGCCTCGGTTTCTTTGATGTGCTTCAAGCCAGCCTCTTCCTCGGTCAAAGGAGCATCCAGACGGTTGTGCTTCTCATGACGGTCCCAACCCTCGGGTGTAAGTTCTTCAGCAGTGGTGCAGAAGACAGTCTCGCGGAAACGCTCGACTCCCAATTCACGCACCAGCGTCAGACGCGTCGAGGCAAACAACATCTTCTGGCGTACGTTGGCGGCATCGGGGACGTATGTCACGGCGACGTAACCGTCGGCTGCCGAGCCATCTTGCTTGAGCAGAATGTATCTTGCTTCGTCTTTGGTGAGGTGTTGCGACAGACCAGACAGATCGCTGCGGAAGTCTCCATTGGCTTGCAGGGTTTCGACGGGTACGAGGGATTCGTTCTTTATGGTTGCGAGGAGGCCTCGCTGTGACGACGAGGACACGAGGTTGTTGAATGCATCCTGCAACTCTTTCGACGCTGTAGATTGACAGGTTAGTCTCACAACTAGACCATAGAGATAATGAGATACGCACCTGATATTCCTGACTGCATTGTGTTTGTTGTGTGAGTTGGCTTGGAGAGATGGCCGTCGACTGCCCCTCGAAGCTCAGGCACAAGTCCAAAGCAATGACGCGTTTCACCAAACTCCGGATCAACACTGACAACACACCAACCTCTTCACCTTCTGTTCTGCGCAGCATTGTTCATGATGATATGTATTGTGCATTACGTTTGTTACTCGCCCTCATAAATCATTAATTACGCCAGCCAATGCCTAGTAGTACAATCAATTTTGAAACTTTGACCAAGCTCAGTTTCTCCTTCTGGAATCACCCTCGTTGCCATCGGCCTGATGCCCGTTAGCCTGTCCGCTCTCTTCATCCTGAGATCCTGGCGGAGGCATCGTGTAGCTTCCATTCCAAGCATCCTTTCTTCCGCCTCTGCTCTTTTCGTCTTGCTCTTCCTCTTCGCCCAGCCAATCCTCAAGTCCCGGAGCTGAGAACAAGCTGCCCTGCCAGAATCCTCTGAAGGCTGTCTCCAGAGCACAGAACAGCCACAGAAGAGTTGCTATCATGACCATTGTCGCTGCCCATCCTCTCATGCCATCATCGCGTAGGTCGCGAGAGATAAAGCACCATGCATTTGCATATGATGCCATACTATAGTCCACAGAGTTAGCGTATATTCGTGATATTGAGTTGCCGTGTGTATGGCTTTGGACTTACGGAAACACTGCGCTCCAATAGGCGATGTTGAATTGCAATTTTGGAAGTGACATGAGGATGCTCGTCGTGCCCTGGACCATCCAAAATGTGGCGTGGGCCAAGAGGAACAGATTCATGATGATGCCAATCCAATGGATCACTTCGGATGTTGCCAAAAGTGTGGCCTGAGAGAGTGGTGGTGGATTAACCTGGGTTGGTGCGTAACCGTTCTTGATGTACGTGGCCAGGAAAATGCTAAACCTTTGAATAGCGTAGGCTCCTTGGCTCAGAGCTGCCACGGGTAGGAAAGATCCAACCATAAGAGGCGCTGCTGGTGTCTTATCTGCGATCAATCTGAAGAAGTAGATTGTGATGATCATCGTGCCTTCCGCGATAGCAAAAGACCATGCCAGGAAGCCTGTGACGAGCAGAGCTATGGCGCATTTCGTGCTCTCCATGTAGACGTACGGCAGAATCGAACTAGCGGTTGTTGCAGTGACAAACAGAGGTACAGTGGTCATCACCCAGACACCTGCCACATCTGACAGCTTCTGAGGCTTTGCATGGCTCATTTGGTAGATAACGAGACCAAAGGATATCGTCAAAGCCATGACAAGCGCAATCCAGTAGAGAACGAATGTTGCCCATCGAGCAGAAGTCCGGTAATCATAGTACGATATGATGCCTTGGATGATTGTGTTGAAAGAGATTGGAATTGCGCCCAGGAACGAACTCGTTGGAAACTCCATCATGTTCTTNTTGAGCAGCACAGGATGCGAGATATAGCGCCAGATTAACATGCCAGTGAAGAAGCCAAATAGGACGATCTCCAGAATCCACAGACAGTAGCCAATGTCGCGAAGCCATCGGGCTGCTCCAGTGATAGGGTATGGGAAGTTAACGAAGCATTGTTGCAGAGTGCCAGTGNNCCTGTATATACAGTCAGAACCCTTCTGACGCATCAATGTTGTACGAGCACGCATACTCATGACAATTGTGAACCATGACGGCTCAAAGTTGGCAATTCTCTCCCTCCAATGCCATCCTTTGAAGTTGTCTTTGACAGGCATGTTGTGAAACTAGGGTTAGTTTGTGTGATGAGGCTGATAGTGTCGGAAAGTGGAGTCAAGTCGCACAAGGGGCGTCTATATATCAGCCCCTCCCTGTACAGACATGTTGTTTCTCCGTACTCGTGATGGCATTTTCGTCGAATTGACGTAGTGAAAGCAATGATGTTGTAAACTCAGTGCGGCCCGCGGCTGAACGGCTGCACCCCAGAAGATCCACAGCTTCCACCAGCCACAGATCTCATTAACCGCTAAGTGCAAATCAGGCATCTCGACAATCATGCTCTGCACCGTGTTGCATCTTCATTAATTGGTTGGCCATGTTGATGTTCTACATTGAGGCTCAAGTAGATACTATAGCTTATTCTTTCTATGGCGCCATGCTCGTAAGCAAAGTGCTGGTCAAGTAATTGCTTCCAGTTTGGCACTGCGATCGATGACGCATGATTCGAAAGGGTCTACATGTTTGAATGCATTAAATAAGCCCGATCACTGCATCGCATTGGAATGATGGCGTGAACTTGTTTATTACTTCTTATATCTCCGCGATATATTCCACCTTGAGATCTTCCATTGTCTTGGCCTGAGATCAAACATGTCAGAGGAGAATATGGTCGTCATTGTCACTGGAGCGGTGGGTAGTGAACCTAATGTCGACGGAGATCATTAATGCTGAGAGAAGGCAAAACAGAACCGAGGCATTGGCCTTGCCATTTGCGAACTCATTTTGAAGACCAACCAGAATGTGAAGTTGTATGCAGCATCGCGCGCTGGAGCCGACCTTGGTCTCAAGAGCGCTGGTTCGGGATCGATCAAATATCCTAAGCTGGACGTAACCAAAGATCAAGACATCAAGCAGCTGGCCGAAGACATCAAACATGAAGAGGGCTCGATTAGCGTTCTCATCAACAATGCTGGAGTCAACACTTACCCTGAACACACTCCTGAGAGTGTAAAACAAATGCTGGATGTCAACTATCGCGGAACATACAAGATGTGCAAGGCCTTCATTCCTTTGCTTTCGCAGTCAGGACGTATTGTTAACATGTCTTCCGTGGCTTCGCAATTGAAAATCTACAGCCAGCACAATGCAGCTCGCTTCAGAAATACAGGATCATACGAAGATGTTGAGAAGATTGCCGAAGATTACATGGTCAGCTGCAACCTGACCCAACATCATGGGGTTCTAAATTTCGCTGACTGTGTTCTAGNNAAAGCTGTAAAGGAGAAGAAAGAACTAGCATCAGGCTTCGGCGACAAGGGTCAAGGCTACAGTGTTAGCAAAGCATGCGTCAATGCAATCACCGCCATACTTGCGCGTGAGAACCCAGGCCTCACTATCAATGCATGCTGTCCCGGTTGGGTGGATACTGACATGGGAGGTATTATGGGCAAGCCACCCAAGGAGCCTAGTAAGAATCTTCTGTCCAGTGATCGAGCTCATCTGAATTGCCATATGCTGACTGAAGTCTAGNTCGATGGTGCTAAGATTCCGGTTAAGCTGGGTTTCGGTGATATCTCTGAAACAACCGGTCGCTATTGGGCCAACCCTGGGATCTCAGATAAGGGAGACGGTCAAGTGATGGCATGGTAATCATTGACACTGCGAAACGACGTAATGTAGTTATTAAGATTGTATATAATCCATCCACGAGATATGTCCACATCTCTAGCACAAATTTAGCTATTATTCTACCAGATGACAAGAATCATGACCGAAAACGGAGATACACAGGAAGCATGTGTGGATGATAGATGATTGTCATAAAGTCGTTATATAAATACATGCAATGAAAAGCATCGACATCCCAACTCCACTCAGCGCCGGTAGCTAATCCCGGAGAAACTGAACCAGCGAGCTCAAAGGCTCGAAAAGGTGTGGTATGTGAAAATATGCTCATATCGTCTTGTTTCGCTTGTGCTTTGTTCTTGATCGCTCAATTTCGTAGTCGCAAGTATACAGAATATCAAAGCCGATCGAGAAGGTGGTTTACTTCTGGGCTTCGGGACCGACACCTCTGACGGCGCTNGCAATGTATGTTAGCTGGATGGTCAGAGAATGGATGTTGTGAAGCACTTACTTGTCCCACAGCTTGCCGAACATGCCCTTGGGTGGGCCCTGCTCCTCGATGCTTGCACGACGAGCAGAGTAGGCAGCGTTGTCGGGGCTGCGCTTCTGAGACAAGATGTTGTTGAAGAGACCACCAGAGGAGCGACGACGCTCGCCATCGAAGGAACCCTTGGAAGCAGGAGTGGTGTCGGTAGGAGAAGACATGATGATGGTTGGTTGAGGTTTGAAAGTGGTTTTTGTAGTGTGGTGTTGTGCTTTGATGGAAGATATGCTTGATGAAAAAACTAAGATCTGATGGGTGGGGTGCAACAGTCTTATATAGCTTGAGTGCTACCTCAAGAAGCTTACCTCTGGAGCTCTGTCATATCATCGGACTCGGAGCTTTTCCAGCATCCGTCGTCAGCTTTTCCACTTGTTTGCTCGACCGCTCTGCTGGGTGCGAATGCTCTCGTGATTCTTCCTGAGGATCGCAGCACTGGTCAAGCCATCGACACATGTTTCGTCGTCATGGTGTTGAACTCAATCCGGCATGATCCAATGGCAATCAATCCTCAGACCGTTTACTTTGCTGCCCCTCACGAAAGAGAGGTGGTCGTTAGCAAGCCACCAAAAGTGGTGGTCCAATTTTCCCCACGATAAGGCTGACCTGTGGATTTGGGCTTCACGATCGGGATGCGGGGAAGGAGACTTGTTGATGTCATCGGTCTGGTCCCTGAATCTGTTTCTGAATCTGCTTGCTGTCATTGGTCGCAACAGCAGTTGCAAAGACGGGCCTTCACGGTCAGATCGCTCCGGCCCTGTCGTGTGTTGAGCTTATCTCAAGGCTTTCTTGATTTGCATGTGCTTTGATACCAAAAAAGATACACGCATGTCAAATCTTGGTTGGATTGAGTCAAGCGAAACACATGAAGTTCGAAAGAGTGAAAGATGGGCAAGGTCATGGTCTAGATGGCATCGTGAAGGTGTTGTTGAGTGCAAATCCTCCTTCGGAGAGGGCTCCATGCTCGATGCGAGGGACATGTGTTTGAGACGTGGTGATCTGACGAGGTTTCCGGCCGGTAAAAGTGGTTCTTCCATGACGAGCTTTCCAGCACTTAGATTGTGCCGTCGAAGGGGTCGTTTGTGATTTGGAAGATGGCTTGCTTGACTGAGAATTGGGATCGGAGACGGGCTGTTTGTCAGAGATAACCACGGTCTTTGGATTGACGAACCATCTTATTATCTGCTTTATGGTTGGGATGTTCCCTGATGGTTGCTGCTACGCACGCACTCGACATAGGTATGTCGTGTGATCAGAGCATTTCAAGTCAAGTCAATTGTTTTTGACAGCGAAAGAGCTTCGTCCTTGAATCATTAACTACTCGAACCCTTCGAGTCAACCCACCTAGTCATGTTGAGAATTTCTTCGAAACGAAATTGTCCAAGTTGTCGAACGCTTTTGATTGCTCTGTTTGAGGATACTACGAAACAGCTTCGCTAAGGTCGCAATGGCCTCAGCTAAACCACCGCAGATCAAGAACAAAATGCAATGGTAAACAGAATCCGACGAGGCTTCTCGAGTAAAATCATACTCGTGTCCAGTTAGTGGTTATAAGCAGAGCGCTGGTGTGAAAAGATGAACATGGTTTGCATGAAAGTGCATCTCGTCGGATTGCTATGCGAGTTCATGCAATTGTGAAGTACTTCGGCCAGGCTGTCGATAAGCGTGCATGAGTCTATGAAGTCGGGTTGTGTATAATTTCAAGGAGAATGCTGTGAGAGAAGTTGCGATGGACGTTGTATAGAGTGTCTTGGCGTTCAATGCGGAGTGTGACTTTCACGCGACAGCAAGCCACAAGGCAACCTTCTTTCCATTCACCTCTCATCTTGTGATAATTCTCGACTCAACAGCGCATTAGACCGTCCACGTACAACGACTACCGCATATCTCCCCTCGTCGCATTTCTCAACAAGCACCTCTCACTTTAAGTCGCAGCGCTTTCCAGCGCGCAATCAGGCATCAAAATGGGTGGCGATCTGAACTTGAAGAAGTCATGGCACCCCGTGCTCATGTCCAACCAGAAGCGCGTCTGGGAAGAAGAAAAGAAAGCACTGGATGAGCGCAAAAGATCGACCAGGTCCTCAAAGAGCGCGCCGAAGAACGCCAAATCCAGGAACTACAACAAATGCAAGAGGCCGCTGGCGGCAAGAAGCGTGTCGACAGAGTAGACTGGATGTATGGAGGCCCCGCAGACGGTCAGAAGGGAACCACAGAAGAGATGGAAGCATATTTGCTCGGAAAGAGAAGACTGGACGGCCTTGTCAAGAAAGATGCCACCGAGGCCATGCAAAAGCTGCTGCCGTAGGCCCTCGGCCCTGCAGATCGCGAACAACCAAAGAGACACGGCTATAAAGGTGCGCAATGATCCTATGCTGGCCATCAAGCAGCAAGAGCAAGCCGCACTGGAAGCTATGATGAGCGATCCCACCAAGCGTCGAGCTTTGCTCAAGGCTGCTGGCAAGGACGAAGGCGACTCAAAACGCAGCCATCGCAAGCACCGTCACAGAGATGATGAGCACCGCAGCAAACGCAGACGCCACGACGACTATAGCGATGATGAGAGACGTTCATCTCACAAGCACCGATCACACCGCCGTCGCTCGCCCTCGTACTCTCGCTCTCGATCGCCTGAACGCAGAAGAAGGGATGATAGGCGCGACGACAGACGTGATGATGACAGACGTTCCTCCCGCAAACACGACTCGTATCGTCGCACCATCTCACGCTCACCAGATTCACGTAGACGGAAATCATACCCTAGTCCGCGACGATCAGACTCGCGTTCTCCCTCTCGCAAGAACAGAGAAAGGGACAGCAGACGACGTTCGCCTTCTCCTGTTCGTTCAAGGACAGAACGAAGATCTCCCTCGCCTAGACGTCGTGCATCACCAAGCTATGAGCCCTACAGCAATCGCGGGCACAGATCTTCTAGAGATGATCGCCCGCCCAGGTCTCATAGGGATGACAGCCGACCCCAGAGGCAAGAACGCCCTGATTCTCCTGATCGTGAAGCAGAACGCTTGGCTAAACTAGCAGCCATGCAATCCAACGCCACAGATTTAGAAGCAGATCGCAGGAAGCGTCTAGCCGAGCTTGAAGAACGCGACCGCAAACAGAAAGAAGAGGATGACAGAAAGAGAAGCGAAAGGGCAAATTTGTCGGCCAACTAAGAAGTCAGGCCGATATGGGCCAGGGTGGCGGTCTGGGAGCCAGGTTGGCTGGCAGGACTGGGCTACAGAGATTGACTGGAGATGAGTAGATTGCATCTCTTTCAATCCACGCTATTCGGTGAATGGGCGATATGAGCTGGCATCGTATATCATGGCGTTATTCGTACGACAGGATCATATATCTAGAAAGCATAACTCACTCGTGTTCAGGAACAAATTCCTGGCCTCCTCCGGTATTGAACCGCGTATCCGTATCTAGCTTCGACGCAGCTTATAGAACACCCGCAGCAAGTTGAGCAAGTTTCCTTACATAATCAAAGCAACCGAGTCGTCTTGGACCATGCCTATATATTTCCTCTTCGAGCTCTCCCTCTCCTTTTCCTCTACATCCCATTCCTTACACCTAAACATCTATCCTCCCTATCTCACCTATCCTACCCATCTCATCTACCATCTATCTCATCTGCCATCTATCTTATCCTCTATCCATCTTATCTCCCTCACCTCTCCCATCTCCCCTATCTCTTCCATCTCTCATCTCTCCCATCTCTCTCTCTCCCTCATCTCTACACAACAGCGCTTTCATGCCTGTATCTGCGAATAAACCCTCAAGCTTGTTTATTTCGCTTTGAAGTTAGAGTGTGATCTGCTTTTCTCACAGCGGTCCTCTGAAATTTTTTTTTTGGGAAACAAAGGCTACTTTGGCTTTTTACTTCTTTTCTTCATTGGTGTGGATCTGGCTGTGATGGCTGGGTACTGAAGAAGAAAATTCGCGAGGGATCCCTTGGCACAATGAATCCGTTGCCTAGAGAGCTTTTGGTGGAATCTTTGCTTATATCAAACTTGCTCATTTCGTCGCAGAAACATAGAGGATGACGACTCTCGAGTCACTAACCATAGAATCCTTTGGAAAGCCTATGCAGAATAGAACTGTACGCGAGATATCAACTTGTCTATCTGAAAGATCTCCAGAAAGAACAAAACGTAGACTTAAGTAGTGATCATCGGACTATCGAACAAACGACGTCTCGAGAAGTGTATATAGACGTTTGTCTTCGTATGGTTACTCCACAATTGCTACAAGAACTCCGATACTCAAGCGTATACATAGCAGAATGGTCCAGCAACTGTACTCATCACATCCCTCATCGTAACGTTCAACCCCCTTCCAGCCCAGCCAATACTGATTTCTGTACCCAAAGTTGTGTTTGCACTAGGCGGTTGATTCAAAAACGTGTTTGTGCCAGCAATGGCATCCTTGCCATATAATCTGTTCTCAGGATCCAACATCTGCCATGCTGTCCAGACTAGATCTATCATGCCGTGGTGAAGGTAAAAGGCTGGATCTCCTGGTGAGGTAAACACATCGCGGCCAGGATCTCCGCCCATGGAGTAATGGCCACCACCATGAACACCGATGTTACCGCTGCCGGGGATGCCTTGCATCTGCATCTGGAAGTCGTAGACATTTTTGGGGCCGAGGATGTTACCGACGATGGCTGTGAAGTTTGCGAAGCGCCTGTTGAGCTCGTCTGTAAGGTCGCGTTTCAGGCAGCGAGGGTTATAGGAGAGAGGACCATTGGGGCTGACAGAGGTGATGTTGCCAGGGATGGTGAGAGCTGCTGGTCCAAGATTCACGGTCATGTTGACAAGGGGNCCAGACTCGATGCAGCCGCCTCCACTGCCGGTAGGGAAGTAGATTTCAGGGAGCCCATTGCCACCGAGGACAACTTCGAGGCCGGTTTGGTTGATGTAGGCGCCGTCGCCACTCATGCTTGTCTTGCTGCCGTCCCAGACAGGACTCTGTTCCATGCCGCTCTCAGCAGAAAGACCCCAGTTCCAGTAGGGTTGTGTGCCTTGGTAGCCGCACTCGTTGCGAAGGGCTTGTTCGTACTCCCAGAGGAAGAAGCGATGCCAGCCCAAGAACGTGCCGGTATAGTGGATTTGAAGTGTCTGATCGATGTGTGTGGCCACCCAATCATCGTAGCGCGTTTTTGCACCCGGAGCCCAGGAAGCAGGTGACTTGGCAGTCTTCTTCTGAAGACAATGGACAGCATCGGTATAGGCGATACGTTCTCTGGGAGAAAGAGTGCTCCATTCTTTGCGAACCTTGACGTTACCAGGCTTGCATGTCGGACTGAAGGGCTTCTTCGCTGACTTGACGATGTATTTGGCATGAGATACCAGTATCTTCAGCTGTTCCTGAGCGATCTGAATGTCGCTTGATGCCGATGTTGGCAGCTTGTTGCCAGGACTAGCATTGGTGCAAGTCAGCACGGCGGCGACTGCAAAGATCAATCCAGCTTTCATATCGAAGAAATGGTAAGATCGCAACCTATTCAATCAACCGGATGAGATCAAGGGGCTGACCATACCTTTATACTTGACCCGGTCATCTTACGGTATGCATCGTTGCAGTCTGTGCTGATCTAATCGTTTAGGCGTGCCATGATACGAGTGGTGCCTATTGTCCGTCGTGGTGTCGATATTTACCACTATGCCGGAATGATAGGTCGTCGTCGACTCAGCACGCGGCATGCTGCAGGTGAGAGCACGCGAAGGATCTTCCGGTGGTCAAATTTGATTGATAGACCGCCTCGACCACCCCTTCTTTCCAAGCGAGGATTCAATGATCAACATGCCAAGATGCTCTATATGTTAGATCCTGACATGATACCAAAATCAGTACGCCTTTGTTTGTACGTTGCTCGAGGTGTTGTCCGTCGAGGGCATGGTCGCAGTTCGATACTTTAACACCGTGGTGAAACAATCTTGACATGATTGGCATATCATATCGACATGAGTGTCGACTTAAGGTGATGTGTGAATGTGTAACGTGAATCTCGGCAGCGACAGCATTGTTAGTTCCTGCCTTTTATGGTTAGTGCTTACGCGCCGACCTCGGGCCATCGTGGTTGCATTGTTGCGCTAAGTGCCTTGACGAGCATTGAGACCACAGTTCGTTCTCAACTTCACTTTTCCATCTCTTGGTCGGGCATACGAATTGGCATGCCATTGGGATGAACTCCTCGTTGAAAAATGTCGAGAATCTCATATCGACAGGCAAGTTATCATCCGTTACGTTGATGTGAAGCTTGCTGCCTCTCACTGGCACTCCTTGATAAAAGGCGTAGAGCAATGTAAGGTGCAAAAGTGCATAATACTTTCGAAGAACGTAGAAGCCTCCATTAAAAACCAGGTTTCTGTCAACTCTCATGGTATACGTTACCAGATGGTATTTCTACGACAGACCCATAGGCACGAAAAGATTGAATAACCACAACATGGAACAGAGTCGAATGGAATCAAGGTTGTTTGAAGCGTGTCGGCACGGATAGGCACATGGCTTGAGCAAGATCTTGTCCGTTCGAATGGCCTACATCGTGCGCTTGAAGCCAAAAGCATATCAAACTCACGCATACACAAGACATCCGCTCGCACACAATTTCGCTAATACGTTCTGCTCTACAAATGATCTTTCTCTTCTACATCGCAAAATATCTTCTCATTGCATTCGTTTCTGTCATCGGATCTTTCCTGGCGTATTTTCAAGAGTCATCGGCGACAGAGCCATACTTAAGCATGCCTTCATCCAGTCCTCTCGATCCAAAGGCAGCTGTCTTTGCTCCAAACCTCCCTAGCACTTCTTCCAAGTAGCTGAACCCAAAGGCTCCAGCGTTCGTACCTGCTCGCAATCCAACGATCGTGCAAGGTTTTCTTCGGGATCTACAAGCCTCATACAGGCAGTATCGAATCTACCACTGAAGATGGCAATCGACTATCCAACAAACGAGACTTACGAACTCGTGAATCTGAACGAGGAGCACACCGAACCAACGACCAAAGGATTGTTCTCCCTTCCACTCGAATTGCGTCTGGGAATTTATAATTTGGCTCTTGACGATGAATACGAAATCTTTGAGACGGGATTGCCAGCACTCCTTCGCACTCGCCTTCAGATCACACGCGAATTCTATCAACTCTGTAAACTACGCGTTGTTCTTGTTCATCAGAGAAATATCAATCTCATCAAACACTACTGGACCAAACCGTCACCATCACTCCGAAAATACAAAAGAGGAGATCTCAAAACTTATCGCGTATGGCAACACTACGAGCGAATACTGAAGCACAGCAGCACAATCCCCCGATGAGATCCATTCGTTGATGTCAAGGTTGAACAATGGTGTACTCATGCCGCTGTATATCCAGAAAACGCCATAAGGACTCATGGAAAGTGTCGCAATTGCAGGGTTCGAAGCGTGAAAAGGCTTTTGGTACAGCTGTTTTGTTTTTGTTTTCTACTTCTGATGGTTTTTGCGATGGTGTTGTGTTCTGTTTTGATGTACATGATGCAGACGGTGGAGTTGCAAAGGGAAGGGAGTTGGGAATATCCAGTTGTGTGAGAGAGTGCTTGGAGGATATGATCCATACACGATGATGTTGACGAACTAGAAGGGTCCATGACCAAGTTAGTAATCAAACAAGTTGTCAGCACATGATGAATTCACGACTTTCAAAATCAGGCAGTTTGCACCAAATACTGAAGCAGAAAATAGAGTTTGGAGATAGACGTTTGATGACGAAGTGAAGGTCATCGGCTTCGAAGACAGCCGAAAGCAACTCGGCCTTGGCATGAATGTCTCTGTTCCCCTCCGTCGATCGAGAAGTCCAAAACTTGCTCTCTGTCTCGATCTCCTCTGTCTTCTCTAAACCGCAAATATGACAGAAGTACGACAGCGTGCCAAAGCGGCAGACCCCACGGTTGCGCCCAAAGAACCCTCGAGCTCGAATATCACTTCTAGCAAGAAGAAGAGCTCTGGCTTCAGCTTTACAGATGTTCTTCGCGTGTTGGGTGGAATACTCCTGCTCAACTGCGCAATTAGCTATTTTGTCACTTCCTCGTCTCTGACATGGGGTTGGCGACCTTGGTACTCAAAGCCTGCTCTCGTTGCTTCCTGGCTCGTATGTCTCACCCCACTACCCCTCTATCAAACCAGCCACTGAAAAAGACAAAAACAGAGAGGACCAGTCTACCTCACCGACGAAGAATTAAAAGCCTACGATGGCAGAGACGCAAGCAAACCAGTATACATCGCTCTCAACGGCACGATCTACGATGTTAGCGCTGGCCGCCATGTCTACGGCCCTGGAGGCAGTTACAACTTCTTTGCTGGCCGTGATGCTACTCGCGCATTTATTACTGGTTGTTTCCAAGAGGATTTGACGCCTGATACTAGAGGTGCAGAGTTGACTTATATCCCTGTGGATGATGACACTCCTTCCAAAGCCGAGTTGAAGAAGAGAAGAGAAAGGGACACGAGGTTGGCANAAAAGAGGGTGCATGACACGATTGAGGGATGGAGTCGCATGTTCAAGGGTGAGGCGGGCAAGAACTACTTCGAAGTTGGCAAGGTCAAGAGAGAGGAGGGTTGGCTGGAGAAGTTGCCTAAGAGGGAGTTGTGTGAGCAGGCGCAAAAGCAGAGACCCAAGCGCAAGGCTTAGAAGACACTCGAAAGCGAACATGGTGAATTTTGTACAGATATACAGAGTGTATAGGGGAAATGTAATAGTAGTACAAGGATCAACGCTTGACCCAGGCAGGCATCTTGCGCGCCTTGACCTTTCCGGGCTTCTTTCTCTCGACGCGACGAGGGTCTCTTGTGACAACACCAGCNTGAAGGGTATAGTTAGCACTGCTGTAGCACATCAACTCAGACCTCGAGTTCAACATACCTCTCCTCAAAGCAGGCTTGAGCAACGGCTCGTGAACCATCAATGCCTTGGACACAGCCAGGGCAATAGCATCGGCCTGACCAGTAGTACCACCTCCTCTAGCGACGCACCAAACATTGTACTTGTCCATGCGCTCGGTAACCTTGAGAGCCCATAGAGCACTCTCGCGGTCGTGTAGACGGCCAAAGGCCTGAGTCAAGGGCTTTCCGTTGATCAGAACCTCACCTTCACCCTCAACCAAGTATGCTACAGCGTTACTGCTCTTTCTCCTGCCAACGCCTCTAGCACGGCCGTACTCGTCGACAACACCGGGCTTAGGCTGGTTGTGGAATGGCTGGACATCACGCATGTAGCGTCGGAGGGCAGTTGCGACTTCGTCTGGCATGAGGTTGGGGTGGATGTAGTTCAATCGTTGCAGGACCTGCAGGATCTTTGTGTAGCGAGCGGCCTTGACGGGCTCGTTGCTGTTGACCTTGTACTGTGCCAGAGTCTTCCATGCGACGCGGGGAGCATGTCCAGTAGGCAGAACGGGCAAGGTCTGGTATTTGCGCAGCAGGTTCTCGAGGTTCAACAGGTCGTCGGTGAAGTCGGGCTTGCCGGTGAAATATGAGGGCGAGGCGGGGACGATGCGCAGACGGTCCATCATGGCGGTGTAGGCAGCGACACTTCGGCCACCCTCGAGGTCGTCATCTTCAGAATTCTCTTCGGCGGCAGTAGACTTGCTCTCGGTGCCAAAGTCGATCGGGGGAGCAGCGCGGATGTCGCCCAGTGGAGTGTCCGAGTTGGTTGAAGCCAGACGGCGGAATTGTGTTTGGCTGATGGGAAATCTCCTTGTGGCAGGTTGGCGGAATGAGGCGATTGCGGCGCGCAGGCCTGACCGCAGTGCACCGAGCTCCATGATGGCAGACTGTGGCTAGCAGATACCTTGCTGTCGCTGTCGCGAGCGCGGTCTCTCAGTGAATGTTCCTTGCTGGCGGAAACAGCCGAGGATAGTCCGACTAAAATTGGACGGCGGTGCCCAAAGCTCAACGCCGCCGCTCTGCTCTTCTTTTCACCTCATCCACCCCCCTCTGTGTAGCTTCTTCTTCATCAGTTGCACATACCCCTCACAATGTCTTCTTTCGGCAAGCTCTACACCTACTCGGTATGCTGCCATTGCCTGCTTTCTACTTCTACCGCACAGCTAACACCCTCGCGCAGGNGTAACCCCCGTACCACCGCCCTGCTGGCCGTCGCAAAGGCCAACAACCTCAACCTTGACATTGTTCACACCGAGCCTGCCAAGGGTGTCGACACCGAGTACCTCAAGCTCAACAAGCTCGGCAAGGTCCCCACCTTCGAGGGCACCGACGGCTACGTCCTCACTGAGTGCATCGCCATCGCCATCTACCGTACGTTGCCCAATTGCTCCTCGTTTCCTACAGCCCACCTCTGGTTCTCCCACCGCCAACCTCCCTGCAATGATGAGACATATTATCAAACAGTTATCCCTGTCTGAAGACTATTGTTGAGAATTATTTTTGATCTGATTGCACCTTTACCCCTCATTTCTGCACAAACAATGGCTCCCAATTTATCTGCGACAGCGTGCTGACCGCAATCGCCATACANNGTCACCTCCCAGAACGAGAAGACCACCCTCCTCGGCAAGACCAAGCAGGACTACGCCTCCATCCTCAGATGGATGTCCTTCGCCAACTCTGAGGTCCTTACCGCCCTCGGTGGCTGGTTCCGCCCTCTGATTGGCCGCGACCCCTACAACAAGAAGTCCGTCGAGGATGCCCAGAAGGCCACCGCCAAGGCCGTCGGTGCCCTTGAGGACCACTTCCTCGTCAACACCTACCTCGTTGGTGAGCGCCTCACTCTTGCCGACCTTTTCGCTGCCGGCATCATCTCCCGTGGCTTCCAGTACTTCTTCGACAAGGAGTGGCGCAGCAACAACCCCAACGTCACCCGTTGGTTCGAGACTGTCACCAACCAGTCCATCTACTCTGACGTCGCCGAGAAGCTCGAGTTCATCGAGAAGGCCATCCCCAACCAGGCCCCCAAGAAGGAGGCTGCCCCCAAGGCTGAGAAGCCCAAGGAGGCCCCCAAGCCCAAGGCTGCTGAGGCCGATGAGGAGGAGGCTCCTGCCGCCCCCAAGCCCAAGCACCCCCTCGAGGCTCTCGGCCGCCCCACCTTCGTCCTTGACGAGCTCAAGCGCAAGTACTCCAACGAGGAGACCCGCGAGGTCGCCCTTCCCTGGTTCTGGGAGAACGTCAACTTCGAGGAGTACTCTCTCTGGAGAATGGACTACAAGTACAACGATGAGCTCACCATGACCTTCATGACCTCCAACCTCATCGGCGGTTTCTTCACCCGTCTCGAGGCTTCCCGCAAGTACATCTTCGGTGCCGCTTCCGTCTACGGCTCCTCCAACGACTCGATCGTTCGTGGTGCTTTCCTCGTCCGCGGCCAGGAGGCTCTCCCTGCCTTCGACGTCGCTCCCGACGTCGAGTCTTACGAGTTCACCAAGCTCGACCCCAAGAACCCCGAGGACAAGAAGTTCGTCGAGGACATGTGGGCCTGGGATGCTCCCGTCCAGCCTGAGGGCAAGGAATGGGCAGATGGCAAGGTCTTCAAGTAGAAAATCACTTAATACAATGCTGTCGATGATATAGCAATGTTGTGGAAAGGCTAGGAGGTGCAAAAGCATAGGGAATAGAGATATTCAAATTTTAACGCGTAACGTCAACCAAACTCAAAGGCACGTGTCTTCGACTTATGACTAGCATTCCCAAGCTCTAAATGTCTTTTCAACTAATGTGTTCTGTAAGTCCATGATTGAAGATGAGGGTATACGGGCCTAGGACGCTCCCATCCAGCCTAAGGTCAAGGAATGGAGCGATCGCAAGGTTTTCAAGTAGAAAATCACTTAATACAATGCTGTCGATGATATAGCAATGTTGTGGAAAGGCTAGGAGTATATACAAAATCGTGGAAAATAGAATCATCGAAGATGATTCTATTTCCTCGGGTGGTATGGGTCGAGCTGTATGTAACAGAAAGCTGCCAAGCTTGAGCTGCGGCGGCTTTGCAAGCCGCCCCAACGACCACCATCCTCTCTACCTTACACAACCGCTCTCAGCCATAAATGTTACATCAACCTGAGCCAGGCTTGAAGGAAGCGAGCGTGCGCACCGTGAGATTTGTCGCGCGAGGTGTTGCAGTCGACGAGGTCGCTCAGCTGACGAACAACGAGGAAGGTGGACGCGCAGTCGTGAGGTTTGTCGCAAAGGAGATCGTAGTGACGATGTGCCACTTGAGGAAACAAGTTAACGGGAGAATTGTCTATAGGTGAGCTCAACTCAGATCTCCTACCGCAGAGACGCATAAAAGTACCTATCAAAATGCACAATACTTTTTATTAGAGGCATGTTGTTAATAGAGAGTAATCACTTGACGTTCTCTCTCTAGGGCTACCTCGGGAGAGGAGCTTATTGTGCATTTTAATAGTCAAGAATTTTGTCTAATGGAATCCTGGGAGCTCATGCTCTTAGCTAGCATGGGCGAACACTCTTTCTACGCTCTCTTTGGACCCATCCCTCAAAAGTCTTATATTGTGCATTTTTATAGCTAACAATCATCTTGCTTGATGGTATCCTGGGAGTTGTGCGGCCATCTCAAATGGTATGGGCAAACACTCTTCTTATGACTTTCTCCGGACCTATCTCTGGAAAGTATCATACTGTGCATTTCGACAGGTTATAATCTAGCTTGATGGCATCCTGGGAGCTTGGACGGTCAGGTAAAGAAACATCGTTATGATGGCTCTCAGTGGAGCCATGTCTGGAAAAAGTTGTACTGTGTATTCTGATAGGTTATAATTTTGCTTGACGGCATCCTGAGAGTCCATGTGGTCATCCTGAATTGTGTTGTGAGGCCCTCTTTTCATGGCTCTCCTTGGACTCATCTCCGGATAGTAGTATACTGTGCATTTTTATAGGTTATAACTTTGCTCGATGGCTGCATGAGAGGACCATCTGGAGGTAATGGGTGTGGGTAGCAATTTACTGTATCATGACTTCTGATTATGAGAATATTCTTTTCGGTATTCCTTCCCCGTCCTTTACAACTGACTACATCTTCATACTAAGCTATAAGGGTTATTATAAGCTATAAAAATGCACAATCCAAAATCGAATATAAGTCTGGCCATTGAGATAGCCTTCATCAAGGTTCTCTCAATGGAGGCCATCGTTTTCGCGAAAACATTGTGCATTTCGACAGCTACGTTATGACTGTCTTTAGCACATGGGGAGGTTCCTCCACGTCTGCCACAGTCTGTAACTTCCATCGTACTCCGACTATAGTTACGAGGAAAACGTACACTATAAAAAGGCACAACCGATTTCAAGACTAGAGATATGTCCATAGAGAGTCGACGGGCTGTTGCCTCTCAGTGGATACTATATCGTCTACTATTACTATTGTGCAGCATAACAACAAGACGAGCAATCCAAGGAGCATCCGGGAGCTCCGGTTGAGGCCTGCACAGAAGCCACAAGGAATATGGATCCATGGTGATAAGGATGTTGTTCGCTGTTCTACGGCCACAACTCGAGCATGAAGGACAATTCACAGAGAGATCCGAGAGGAAGCTGGTTGGCGATCTCATGCTCCATCGATTCTCATGACAGGGCACGAAAACAAGTAATGGAGGCCCAAGAAAGAAAGAAAAAGAGAGAAAAGGGAAAAGAATCACATTCGAGCTCCAGCAGATATAGAACCTCAGGACATCAACGCAGCATGGAGCATTATGGTCGGAGCACTTCTCAATGGCTGCCATGTCTAGTGTGTTCGAGCAACGAAGAACTATCCTTCGACCCAAGAAATATTCGAGCCTGAACTGATGCTACAACCAGTCAGGCCTTTCAAACCTTCGGATGTGGTATACTCGACAAACAGCCAGACTCTCCCAGCTTTCGGCGGAAATATCCTTGTCGCCGTTCTTGTTCAGCAATCGCTCCTTCCTTCTAAGTACAGAGTTGGAGCCTTGGCTTCACTTTGGTTGCTTGATCTGCGCTTCACTTTGTGTGCTTGGTCTCCGCTTCACTTTGGTGCTTTAAATACGCTTCCGCGCGACCATTCCTCCTAGCCAACTACATCAACTTCGGTTTCCGTAAGTTCATGTTCGACTTCCATTTGCTTCCCTCAATCTGATACCCGTTTACAGATGGACTTCGATTCTGGTTCTGAGGTTGAGGCGGTCCAGGCCCAGGCCGCGGCTGCTTCTTTGCCTTTGGCAGCATCCCTCGTCGACGAAGACGACGAGATGCTCTTGGTCTTGACACTGAGCTCACATCCATACGTAAGATTCGGCGTACCGCGGCCATATTACCTACCACTAACACTATCCAAGCATACAAGCGTTCTGTCACCGACCCGGGTTTAAACCCTTCAAAGACAGCAATCTATCGTGCACGTCGAATGCGCACCAACCCTGGAATCCAAGGCAGTTCTGTACGAGCTTCGGCAGCCACCATCGCTGCAGAGACATTCAAGACCATCAAGCGCAACATGGAACAGCATGGCCTGAGAACCTCCCATCTTTGGCCTCAAAACTTCCAATGGTTACTACCCAAGTCTGGAGCCACACAAGAACAACTCAGAATCTTTTGCGCTCTCCGCGATCATCCACTAATCGTGCCAAATGGCGATCTGGAACGTATCCTCGAACTTGAGCATTCTACAGTAAACTCGCCTCCAACTCCTCCCGGTCAGCATTTCTATTCCCGCTCTTGGGGGTTGACCCACTATCAGCTCCAAAAAGTCATCGAGTTCATGGCCCAACAAGATGTTCTACTCTCGGAAGCTGTTCACTGGAAAATCACTCTCACTATCCACAACAGTTCGACCCAGCCCTGCACATTCACCATTCGATACATCGCCACAGTTTCTGGACCCGAAAGACCTATCGATCGTCACATTGGAGACTTGGCTGCAGACAAACGACCATCGGGTGTACTTCTTGAGTTCGTAGCAGCAGTCGAACAACTCTTCCCAGAAGTGGCTGCAGCTGCTCAAGTTCATTTGATCAAGCAAGCATCAATCGACGAAGATGGCGCCTCTTACTTGGCAGAGGACGTTGAACGTGTTCTGATCGAATTTTTCGATCATCGATCTCTTCTCAATCGCGCTCGTGGAGGTTACTATGTGAGCTTTGTACCTTTCGCTGAGGATGTTACTCTTTTCGAAAATCTCCATACTCGCTACTACAGCAGATTCATGGCTGGCGCTTGCGATGTTGGCACTGATCCACAGATGGCCGTCGCGCTCATCGACCATTTCGAGGAAATTCAGACTTATGCAAACTCCAACCCATCTCTTACTGGTACGATCCAACACCGCTTTACAGATGGAGTTCGTGATACAGCTAGGACGAGTGGCGAGCCAATGTTGTACCATGGTACAGCCATTCTCGTTATGCTGGGCAAAGACATTACCTACGAGCAATATCTTGGAGAAACAACATACTTCGGATGCAATTCTCGCTCAAGCTACTTGGTGCATGATTTCCTCTCTAGACTTGCAAGCACAGAAGAGACCAATTCGGGTGCATCGTGGGATCTTCGGGCATTTCGTCCCCGTCATGTCGCTTTGACAAATCTCTGGCCTTGGCTATGGCACCCACGCGACTCTCTAGCTGATGCACTTCGATTTGCTCGGCAGTATCTGAGCATCGTGCGCCCTTTGATCGTCGCTACTTGCAGTCGACCGATCACATCTGCTGTCCGTGCCAATCTTCAGAACGAGAGTGGTATGCCCTATGGACTGAGCCTATCATCAGTAGTCGGCGAAATCACCATCTAATACCACGGCTCAGAAAATGATGAGGATAGCGCTTTCCTAGCAATTCCTCACATCGATCCGGGCTTCGAAAAGTACTGCGGTGCAGGTTTGAGTCAAATCGTCCTCAGATTCATGGATCTTACTTGGCAAATCACTCTTCACCTTGCGGACGAGGCTCGAAAACTTCTGGATGAAGATCATGCCAAAGGTGTGACCAGAACCAGGAAAGCCCAGTGCATCGAAATTCTCCGAAAAATTCAAAACCTGCGCGTATCAGATCCCGACATGCGTGCTTTCATGGCGAATTTTCGCGATACTGGAAATGCTTTACGCGATGCATGGGCCAGAATGCATCGTCGCCCTGAATTCGAGGATTACAGACCACTGCTAGACGAAGACGGTCGAGCAAGAATTGCGGCAATCGGTCGTGCAGAAGGACTCCCGCAGTCTTATGTACGCGCTCAACAGCTTGAAAAGCTCTGGACCCGAAACGTGCACGATCTACATCTTGTTATACCACACCAGCCTGAGCGAAAGGAGGAATGGATGGAAGAGTTTTTAGGCTTGCAGCAGGGCCAACTTCTATTTCTTCAAGTTATCACTGGTCTGCCTCAAGATCGCTATCTCCAGGAAATGCTTCAACGTTTCAGACCGCAATGGAACGAGGAAGACTCATGGCTCNACAAAGTCCGAAGATTGGAAAAAGTTGTCCTGAGCTGCGGCTTATGGATCGAGAAGAAACTCAAGGAGGGAAAAAGACTGGTAACACTTTCCNACCCAGTCCAGGCCACAAGCACGAAAGACTTGCAGGGTCTCAATATTGATTTCAATGCTGAGGGGTTCTTTTCCGTCCGATGGCTCAAGGACGATGGCTCCGCCATTACCTTCCGTTTCAAATGCAACACTGGAGTGATTCCCCTTCGACCCCAAGAAGTCAGGGCGCTCTCATTCTCGGGGTCTGGTATCGATGTCGTCAACGCCGCTGGCAGTGCCATTCTCGGCGTCGCCAACTCTGCAGGCGCTACAATCTCTTGCAGTCGTTTCGATCGTCACGCTCAGACTGAAGACCTCTGGGATATGTGGGTCGCTGTTCGAAGAGCTAATGGTCACACTGCTTTAAGACCTGAGCAACCTGCTGTCGTCCAATGGCAAGGTGAGAAAGGCGTGGGAGCAGTCAACGTAGATTCCAAGGAAGAGAAGCCGAAACAAAATCGTCCACCTAAGATCCTGGACGCGCTCTACTTGTTGGACAAATTCCTGATGGAACGCTTTCCACTTGGTGGCCACTTCCGCACGGCCTCAAGGGAGCGCAAGCCAGACTCTACAGAGGATCTACAAGCCTTTGTCACTTTTCTCAAGCGTCCGGAATATTTTGGCCATCCTTATGCATCCTTCTGGATTTCCTGTTTCGACAATGATTACATATGGGACAAGAAGATCCTTGGAAGAAATCTGGCTGTACTTCGACGTGTTCGAACCGTATTCACTCACACACGCCATGGTGCGGGTAAAGTTGCTGAGACATCTTACATCCTTGGTCCACCAGGAACGTCCGGCGTCGAAGAAGAAGAAGAACCAACTAGCGACGACGACAACGCCGGTCGTGATGGCCGTCCATGGGGAACCAGAAAAGGTGTCAAGTTTGTTGACCACGGCAAGAAGTCAGAAATGCCTCGACAGAACCGTCCACCAAAGCGCTTGGATGCAAACTGGCTCCTGGTTGAGTTCTTGAACGAGACTTTCCCTAACGGAGGCGTCTTCAGAACAGCATCCAAGTCCAAATTTCCCGACTCTCCCGACCACGTCCAAGCCTTCTTAGATTTCATCAGACGTGACGAGAACAATGGACACCCCTACGCTGCAGCTTTCATAAATGAGCTGGAGCCATCATCCATCCCTGGCAAAGCATCTACACCACCTCGAATCAATGTTTTGTTCAACAACATTCGCGTCTATCGCAGCTGCACGAAGAAAAGGAACAGAAAAGTCGACAGGCAGACAAAGAAAGAGATCTCAGAACAAGTATACACTATCGGAGCTCCGGGAACTGCCTTGCCTTATGATGAAGCGGCTGTCAATGACGAGATACAAGAACAACAGGACCGCGCTTCAAAGCGAGCTGCTAGTGCGAAGGCGAAGAAAAAGGTGGCCGATGATGAGGATGATTCTGGTGACGATCAGCCGGCCAATCCCGCAAAGGCTGCTCTCAAGGGTGGTACCAAAGCTACACCCAAGGACACGAAGGGATCTAAGGGCAAGAAACGTGCTGCACAGTCGGATGATGAGGATGAGGATGCACCACCGAAGGGTAGAGATTGTTCGAAGAGAAGTCGCGCTTATCTAACTGCCCCCAACGATACCAGATCTCGTAAGTAGAATTAGCTTCAAACAGAGAGTATCAAGTGGTTGCTCCATTCCAGATATTTGCTTTTCATTTTCAAAAGAAGTCGTGGTATTTTGACTGCCAAATCATCAAGTCGCAAGGCTTTTAAGAAGGATTGATCCACTCTCCCAAACCAAGTTCGGTTGTTTTTGCAACTATAAAAATGCACAATAGCTTAGGAAAATGGAGTCAGTCCAAGGAGATCTCCTCAAGCGACTACTCCCTACTCACGACTCGCTTCCGCTCAAAAATTTTGTGCATTTTGGCATGTACTTTGCGTGCACTTCTGCAGCAGGAGAGTCGACTCTAGCACATGGTTCTATTTTCTCTCCCTCTCCCCTCTTTCTTGTTCCTTTTGTCTGTCTCTACTTTGGAAAACGGAAACAAAAAAACATGATTTGCAGTTACAAGAGCAGTCTTTGCCTCATCAAGGCCATTTGACATGGATGTGCATTTTTATCTATATTCTGCCATGTGACAATGTGACTTTGTTGGTGGTGGCTCCTTTCGACGATGACAGAGTCATCTCTCACAACGGCAGCAATCAAACATGTAGCCTGTAAAAATGCACAATCGATCTTAGACTAGAAGCAGTTCCCAGGGAGAGCTGTGAAAACAAGGTCTCTCTGTGGATGTTGCTCGATCTTCGCAAACTATTGTGCATTTCGATAGTTGCGAGACTCACAGTGTCTCACACGCGGAGAGGGTCGTGCTTCTTTCATCTTCACTCGGTCTTTCACTTGTTTTTGTGTTTGCGTTATTGTCAGCACTCACTCCTTGAGCTTGGCCTCTTTTCCTCTTCACCCGCAACACCTGCTCATTTTTCTGTCGACCAACCACAAAAGAACCGACCATCCCTCTAAACAAAGACCACTTTCACTCAATCAACCCATAACTGGCGCCTGACAACAACATTGCCAGCACCACATTCATCAGATCACTTTCTCGTCTCCAATCGAGCCGAGCGCGCAGAAACTCGAATATCTTCCAGCACCCTCAATTCTACAAGACCATGGTCCACTTCCCTGACGAGATCTGGCTTAGAGTCGCCAACTATCTGAAACTCCCAATTGATGTGTGCGCACGCAAGTATGAGACACTCAGTGAAGATGAANAAGTCAAGCAGCAAACTCTCATGAATTTGTGTCTTGTATCTAAGCAACTTCGCGCTGTCTTCCAACCACAGCTGTATTGCAGTTTCTTCAAGCATCAATTCGCCGCTCAACACCAGCTGCTGGAATCTGACTCAGAATGGCAGCACAAATACCATCACCAGGACGAACGCCGCTACCGTGCTATCCGTAAGCAAACAAAACTTGAGAACTTTCTCGTTACCATAATCCACCGCCCTGACCTTGCTGCCATGGTCGAACAACTACGCGTCGGCTCATTCACACAAGACAACACTCTTCCAGAATACCTCCATCATCTCGAGGAAGTCCCTTTGCATAAAGCAACTTCTCGTGCGTTTGTCGCTGCTCTCAAATCTTTTAAGGAGCTTGTTCATTTGCGCAAGCGCTTTAGAAGGTCGTGGAAAGAAAGCCTCAAGTGCGGTGATGAGGGAGCAGAAGTCGCGCTTCTACTGACTCTGCTTCCGAACCTGCGTTCGTTACGCTTTGACTCGAAAACAGGTAGCCTTAACTATTTTGTGAAGGAGCTTTTCAACGCCATCTTGGATCCTACTCCTAAGCCCCCGACTCTCGAACCTGCTCAAGGAATGTTGCATAAACATCCAGTCGCATCGCAATCAAGGCTAGAACAGTCTTCCCGGATTCTCCGTGTTCTTGAATCGCTTGATGTGTGGTGGTTTGATGGCTACGACATTTCACTGGGCAGTTGCGTGGGACTACTTTTGCAGCCATCAATCACCTCATTTCATGGAAGAGGGCTGTCTGTATTCGAATCATCTTTGTCATTCCCCCCGGACACCACGTTTACCTCGCTTCGTCACCTAAAGCTTGTCCGCTGCAAACTGAACGGAGAAGGTCTCNAAAATGTCCTGCAGAGATGCACCAGATTGCAATCGCTGGAGATCAATGCCAAATTCGCTTTCGACTCTGACACAATGTCGCGCATACTCATCACTACCGAGCACCTTGAACCTCTGCAGAACATGAAAGATACACTTGAACGTCTAACGCTGATGCTGCCTGAGTACAGTACAGCAGTATCTCTTGATCTGAGGTCTTTTAACAAGCTGCGCTATCTCCACGTGGACATGAATCTGTTGAGAACTGATCATCTCATCCCCCTATACATGCACGAATCGTTACCAGAACACATTGAGAAGATCACTATCCGTAGAGCCTACATATGGATACAAAAGCATGTCAACAAGCTCCTCGATTCAATGATTGCAGACCATCGATTCTCTACTCTTTCAAGTTTGAAAGTCTATACACTTGACCAGTCTCATGAAGCTCTACAGGATGAGTTGGAATATACAGCGGAGCGAGCTCGTGCACTCCAGCTCCGCTTCGAGGTGGAAGAAGACCCCGGGTTCAGATATTCGTGGCGGTGGGGACATGGTGATCCTGACCGTGACTCGGATCGGGACTCAGACTAGGTGATCCGGACGATAAGACATCAAGCGAATGTCGATTGAGAGAATGCTGTTGCCACGGCTTTCCATGGACGAGCCTAGAGATCAAATGAAATCCTGTTTTGTTACAGCTTACGACATCACTACTTCTTACTGTGGCAAAGAGAGCTTCGAAACTGAGTGGAACATAAAAGGTATTCTCAATGGATTGTGGATTGAGCATACCGGATCGCTGCTTAGTTGTGTCGATGTAAGGATCAAGAATACGCAGAATCAAATTTTTCAAATGCTGAGGCTCTGTAGTCGTTTTACACTTGAACAAGCGTTTGTTAGACAAAGAATTGCGAGGGACCGCACTTGTTTTAGGATGCGAGATGGGCACTAAAAAGAGCCGAAAGGCCCATGGACCTCCGGTAAGTTTTGCTGCTTCTCTGAGATGATGTGTGTTTCTTGATTCTAAAAGCCTGGACAGAACTCAACGAGTCTGCGATAAGAGAGTGAGGTGAGATAACTTCGTTGCACAAAGCCGATCAGCTGGTGTTTCAGGTAGGAGCAGGCGGAAAGATTTTACCGTCGGGTCACTGCTTTGGTTGCTCCTCGTTTGCTTCGTCGATGCACCTTGGCGACTCTGTTTGCATGGATCGATTCTGCTATACAACTCACATAGACCGCTATCAACTCACCATCATGACATTGCACCGGTTCAGACAGTTCCAGAATGCTACCCAGTTCTCTCAGAGGTTCTTACACCATCTACAAGGAGGATACAGACTCAGTTGCAACATGGCTAGCATCCACGGCCAGGAGATGCGGCTACTCTTTCGATCTTCTCACTACAGTGGCAAAGCCGGCTTCTCAGACGGCACCGAGATTGAAAGGAAAGGCTCGTAAGCTCGCTAAAGTGGCAGCCTCAACCAAAAACGAAAGCTTGGAGTCTAAACAGTCGGGCACGACGACCTACACTATTGCCGTCAAAGATTTCATACCTCTGGCTGAATACATCGCCGCCTTCCAGCAACCACCTGTCAAGGTTCCTTCCTCCTTTGTCCGCGTTCTGGATCGTGCCATTACTCTCCGAAGAAAGCACAACTCCTGGTTCAAAGATGCTGATCAGTCTTCGATGGACGATGGCCACAACTTCTTCCTTGGTGTGCTCGAACGGGTGCGTGAGACATTGAAGTCACGCTTGCCTACTGACACTGTCGATGATCCTATGACCCGATTCTCCACAAGTTCTATCACGAAGAGCTCTGACCAAAGCCATACTGTCAATGCTTTTGCAGCCCTGGCTCTGGAAGAGCCTAGCGACAAGTTCCTCAACACTCCTCCGCCTAAGAAAGCCACCGAACATCCCGCCGAGGTCGACAACAACTCTCGTTACAAGGCTGAGCGACTTCAAAAGGCTGAAGAGCAATACCTTGCTGCTCACTGCTTGTTGGCCGATATCGACTCCATCAGAGCTTACATCAAATCGTTATGGACCATGTATCGCGATGGTCAGATTGACTTGCATTCCGCTTCAATCACAACGAACACCGCTGTCGAGCTTGTCCGCCACATGCAGGAAGATTATGATAGGAACTTCCCAGACCATTCAGACTATGAAGGTCTTATCGAGACTCTCTACATCGCTGAATGTGTATCCCAAGGTCAAGATCCCGACCACAGGCAAAGACATCACGACATCATCAACATGGCAATGTACGACCTTGCTGATCAGATTTTCTTAACAACCTATGCCATCCTGGCCTCTCTGGTTGATGTGGTTGCCCCTGGTCATATTCCACTGTACAAGCCTGGTCACTTCGGCTTCCGCGATCTCTCAACCGAATGGTCACAAAAGTCTCCACATGACAAACTTCAGGATGACAAACTTGTGCTGTTAGAAGCTTTCTCCGGCTTCTCTGCTATAGCCAAGATTGGTTGCTTTGCCGAAGACGAGCTGATCAGAGGTGTCAGGGAGATGGCGCCAGGCAAGAAGGTACCATTGTGGCTCACCTTTGCCGTCCAGAACTTCCTGGATATTCAGCACGTTATGGGCTCTCAAGCTTCGAGGGCAATTGTCGAGTAAGTTGCTCCAACGATATTTTTTTGGTCAACCTGCACCTCGCCCAATCTTGACCGACCTGTCATGAGGCCACGAATCATGCTGACCTCGTCTTTACGCTAGGNNCTCCAGACTGCTGCCAGACATATCGAGACTTCCCTCGGCGAAAACTCCAAATTCCATAAGAAGCTACGCATTAACAACTCGGATGCTGATGGTGGCCGAGTATTGGATCACATCCAGAACATCATCGACACCTGGATCAAGCAGGACAACGTCAAGAGGATTATCGAGAGGTCTCTCCTCAGAAGCCCCGCCATCGCTACCCAGATCGCTGGTGAGCCATTCAAACTGCTCAAGCAATATCCTTCCCTTTGTGGTATCTGGTTGTTCTCGCTGAGATATCTGATGCAACATGCTGGTGTCACCTTCTGCAACGCTTGGGGCTCGGTCGTGTATACAGCCCATCTGTACAATGCAGCTCGACAAGAGAAGCTTGTGAAAGGTCTTTGGAGAGATATGGAGCTGGCACTGTTGCTGCAAGGCAACGAGAAGATATTCATCGGTGGCCGACCAAAGAAACCTGAAGGTATGTAAACAACATAACATGTACACCAAAAACCCGCTAATCAACTCCGGTTTANNGATTATCTCAAGCGGTTCAATCTCTGCATGGGCACTTCAGTCACTTCTTTGGCCAAAAACGCAAGACGAACTGCCCTTAAGGCCTCACCAAAAGGTGCTCGCGGCTTGAGTAACGCTTCCAAACTGGCACAATTGTTTGCTCAACGCTACCCTTACAACGGGAAATCACTGTCCACCGATCTAGATGCGGTTGAGAAACACGTCAAGAGCCAGTTCAGCGATCCTGAGAACTTCGCTTTCGAAGGTTTCCCGCCGACCGATGAAGTTGCAGCTCAGGTACGTACTTGAGGCGCANCAATACCGGTGCAGAAGAAATGCGTGCACAGTCTAGAGCTAACCCTCGAACAGATCACTTCGAAGTACACCACCACATCCAAGCTCAACGCTGGCACGTTCCTCGAAGGTCTTGCCAATTCACTCAACTCCGAAGGCATGCACCTTACCTTTGACTACCTCCGCCTACACCGCTCCTGCTGGACGCTACTCCGTAGTGCTAAAGACGCTTGCGCGGACTCATTGCGCCAAACTTTTGGCTCTGATTACCTTGAGGGCGAGAACCAGTTGCCGTTTATTGTTGGCTATCTTTTCATGTGTGCTTTCACTGCAGACAAAGTGGGTAAAGGTGATGGCTCGACTACTAGAGGTAAAGTCTTCCTTGAGGCTGCGGGTGCTATAGATGTAATGATTGAGACTGGCGAGGGAGCCGTCTGTGCGAAGATGATGGAGGAGTATTACAACTATGCTGTGGACTGGGATGATTTCGAGGATGATGAAGACAGTACTCCGGTCTAAGAGTTCTAGATCGAGCATGGATGGTGGAAGATCCCAGCATTGTCTTCTTTGCAAGTCTCGCTTCTCTTTGAGGAGCAAAATTGGTAGTTGAAAGGACGCGAAATGTAACTCACAGACTCGCATATAGCTCATCTCTCAAGTGCTTCTTATGTTCTGTTCCCAAATTAGCCATTCCTCGTCCTGTCACCTGGCCGAAGTGAGATCTGTGTTACTCTTGTGCCATAGGCTGTTACATCGAATAGTCTGACTCATAGAGGTACATCTTTCCAAGAGCAAAACATAAAATTGCCTCAGGCATAATGGAGTGTTGTCCAATGATAAGTCCCTCGTTCAAGACCACAACTCTCTCTAATAAGCTCTTCAAGCTGCGTTGGGAAGGAGCGAAACTCATCATCTACATAAGCCGCTCGGTTGACGTCCGTCACCATTCATCATAAACATTGATTCAATTTGCTTCCACTCATCTCATCACGGCACCACCAGCGTGTCGTTTTGGATGGAATCTGTGCTTCACATATTCAAACACATCAAGGACAAACCTTTTTCCTTTCACTTCGCTTCCCCAGCGCCATACACTCTATCTGGAAAAACTCCACACACCGACAACGAACCTCACCCAGCCATGGCATCCACTCAGACCGACTCTCACATCGTCCGACCACAAGGTGTGCACACGCATACCGTCATAATGCTCCATGGCCGGGACAGCGAGGCAGCAGAATTTGCCGACGAGTTCTTTGAGAGCCAGGCCTCTGACGAACGTACGCTTCCGCAAATCTTCCCAGGCTTCAAATGGGTGTTTCCTTCATCCGGCACCTGCTTGTCGGAACGATTCGATGTCCAGATGTCCCAGTGGTTCGACATGTGGGCTACCGAGAACCCGAATGAAAAAGAGGATGAGTTCTCAAAGGAGGGTTTCGATATCGCCGTCCCAAAAATCCTCAGTATCCTGGAAGAAGAAGCAAAAATCATCTCACCTCACAACATTTTCCTTGGAGGCATCAGTCAGGGTGGTGCCGTCGCTATCCACACTCTGCTTCGTAGCGAACCACCCATTGCCGGGTTTCTTGGATTCTGTACGTGGCTGCCTTTCCAAGCCGAGGCGCTCAAGTTACTACAACATAAACAGCAAGCATTCAAGACACCGATGTTTCTTGCTCATGCTGAGGACGATGAAGTCATTGCTATCACCAACGGCGTGAAACTCTGCCACACCCTACAGACCAGTGGACTGTCTGTGAGCTTGAGAAGATATGAAGAGGGAGGTCACTGGTTCAACGAACCTCAGGGCATTGATGACATGGTCAAATTCATCCGGCAATGTATGTAGAATAGGAGCGAGTAGAAGCTATTGGTACTTATCTGCCACTTTCAGCGCTATCCAATATACTTATGCACGTCAGAATCTCATCGTGTACTACAACCTGTAACTCTCACCGTACTTCGATGACAGCGAAGAGCAAGGAACATAGACTGTAAAAAGTCTCAATTGTTTTCGAAAGTAGGGGTGTATCCACAGAGAGTCGATGAACTGTTCCATCTCACTGGAGACTGTGGCTGCAACCATTCTTGACTTCGGAAGACCGGGGTATCGTATCAATACAATAGTATCGAACATCAAAAGCGACCAGCCATGTCACACGCGCAAAAGTAAGGGAATGGCGATGGAAGGAAAAAAGTATTGGTCGTCATATAAGGGCAAAACGTACAGCAGCAGGGATTCCCACGTGGTCACCCACCGTAGTACTAATCTGCCGTTCAACTGCTTATGTATGGCAGAGCGGACGGGATGCCCAGTTTTCAGCTGACTGTGGCCGTACGTGCTGGATTCCCAGATTTTGTCTGATATATACTTCTAATTGCGGACACTCACTTAGCAACTGCAGGCCTACACATCTGGTGACAGTATGTGGTTGGCATGGTTGTTTGAAGTCCTCAGCTTTGTAGCAGACTAACCTATGGCTCATCTTTAGTATCAATCGATGCACTATATACACTTATGACGAATGCACATTCAAAGCATTGTTATTATGCAACCATCCTTGCTGAAGTCTAGATAAATGCACATTTTCGACATTGTAGGTCGACATCGCAGACATTTCCTCAACAAACAACTGGTAGACATTCAAAGAGTACTGGTGCGTGTACTATATCAACCAGAAGTCGAAAAAATATGCCAGGCCTCCTTAATGTGGTCGCCGATGATATTTCATATTGCTGAGGGCACAACCCTGACTCAAGTCCGCAGGCTCAAAATTGTTGCTTCCTCGTCGGTGAATAACATTATTCTGTGATGACACCAATTGATACCATTTCATTAGATATACAAGTACGAACAAGTCTCTATTAACTCGATTGTTGTATCAACAGATGCATTGCTGCCTGTCGTCACATTTGGCTATCCAACCCCACGGCTTGTGGCTGCGGCAAGGCTTCAGCAGTGACCTTGCGGCTACACCAGAAATTTGACAGAAGCTGAGTGATGTCTGTGTGCGTCGTACGACCAGAAACAAGAGTGTGTCCGTGTATTTCTGCAGATGTGTCGTGCTTGGAGTCAAAAACTGCGGCTCTTGCGATTCTTGGCTGGAGAAGTGTTCTTTCCAAAAACTGATGACTTCATGACGCGGACTTAGTGGATTACAACATCCTCAACGCGTTCTTTGCGACGTATCGTGAGATCATGGCGTGTGTTTGGTGATTTGCTAGGATAAATATTTCTTGTTACAAGTTACTTTGTACCAATTTTCTGGTCTCGTGCTCTTCGATTCGCTCAATCCAATACCGATCAATCCGCGCTGGTGACACGAAACAGACATGGCTGCCACGTACTTTACGTGTACTCTAGGGCAGGCGCAATCCCTAGGCCTCACCAACTCCAACTTCAAGAATATCAACCATTTCATCGATTCGCAGGCAGAAGCCATACCATCTCAACATGCTATTGGATTTGCTATTCCTTCCAACTCGGATTCCCAATGGAAGAGCAAGACATGGACTTTCTCGGACCTGCAAATTGGCTCCAAGAAGGTCGCAGCTGTGCTGCAGAAGATGCATGGAGAACTTCTGACCAAATCGGAAACAGTCGCATTGATCTGTCCAAGTACACCGGAATTTCTGTTTACGTGGTTGGCTCTCATGCGATTAGGACACCCTGTCCTTCTCATCGCACCGCAATGTCAGCCAGCAGCGATCGCTCACTTATGCAAGACCTGTCAGACTACTGTCCTATTCCACGATGAGACATATTCAGCTCAGTCCCAGGAGGCTGAAGCAGTAGCCCGCGACGATGGCTCCGAACTTCATGCTATTGAGTTGCCATATTCCAAGGACCATTCTCTATCGGATATCATGGCACAGGAAGCGTTCGACTCCCCAAGCTTCCCCGAAGTCAAGGAAACAGACGTTGCATATCTTCATCATACCTCAGGAACATCTTCCGGCGTACCCAAGCCAATCCCGCAAACACATCGTGCAGGTGCTGGTGTTCTTCCCTCCTTCCCTGATGGAAAGCAGTGTGCAATGTTCACAACTACACCACTCTACCACGGAGGTGTAGCAGATGCTTTCAGAGCGTGGACAAGTGGTGCACTTATTTGGCTGTTCCCTGGCAAAGGCATACCAATCACCGCAGCAAACGTGATCAAGTGCCTGAGCGCAGCAGAGAAGAGTGCAGAGCAAGGTCTCCCTCCTGTCAAGTACTTCGCCTCTGTACCGTACGTACTTCAGATGATGGAGGCCGATGAACAAGGCTTTAAGTACCTTCAGAACATGGATATCGTTGGCGTTGGTGGTGCTGCTTTGCCAGCAGAAGTGGGAGATCGCATGGTTGGCAAAGGAATCAATCTTATCTCGAGATTTGGCAGTGCAGAGTGTGGTTTCCTCATGGCATCTCACCGTGACTATGCAAAAGACAAGGAGTGGCAGTACTTGCGTAGTAACGCAGGAGCTGAGTACCTCACATTCGAGAAGAACGAAGATGGTCTAGCTGAGTTGGTCATCAAGCCAGGTTGGCCACACATGGTAAGGTCTCTTCACGCTCTGGAACTAAACATTGACTGACATGATACGTCCAGGCCAAGAAGAACCGCGACGATGGATCCTTTGCTACAGCCGATCTCTTTGCACCACATGACAGCATTTCAAATGCCTGGAGATACCACTCGCGAGCCGATTCTCAACTCACGCTGATCACTGGCAAGAAGTTCGACCCAGCTCCACTGGAAGGTGCGATTGCCACCGCGGATCTTCTGGACGACGTCTTGATATTCGGAAACGCACAACCGTTCCCTGGTGCCCTGTTGTTCCGTTCAGAGACGGCTCGAGATATTCCCGACCATGACCTCGTACAGAAGGTCTGGCCAGCCATAGAGAAACTCAACTCAGAAAGTCAGGATCACGCTCGTATTCCCAAGAAGATGCTGGTTGCCATGGCAGTACTTGATCAGCCGCTAGAGAAGAGCAGCAAAGGTACTCTCCAACGAAGTGTGGTCGAGGCCCGCTTTGCACAAGACATCGACAAGGCGTATACCAACATGGGTTCCTTCAACGTCGGTGACGTGCCTGACGAGAAGGTTCGCGATGTCATCATTGAGATGATAGAATCTATCGTCCCGAAGAAGACCAAACTGGAAGATAACACAGACCTGTTCTCTTATGGCGTTGACTCGGTCGCCGGTATGCAGATAAGATATGGTCTTCGACAACTGCTACCACAATCGACCAAGCAGTTGCCACTCAACGTGGTAGAGGATTGTGGAACGGTCAAGCGATTGGCAGAGTATGTCGTCAAGCAGCGTCATGGTGAAGAGCTTGCCGACGAGGAGGATGAAGACAAGCTCACGCTTCAACTCGTCGACCAGTATTCCAACTTTGATAACAGGGAGTCCATCGTCGTCCACAAACGGGCAGGGTCAGAGTGGAAACGACAAAGGAGATGTTATCGTCTTGACCGGTGCAACGGGAGCTTTAGGGGCTCATCTCCTGAACTCCTACCGTCAACTCGATTCCGTCAAAAGGTCTACTGCCTCGTCCGAGGAGCTGAACTGCACGCTTCAATTGAGCGAGTCGACAAGGCTCTAAAACAGCGCGGCCTTGATGGTCTCCAAAGTGGTGACGCAAAGGTCGAAGTCCTTCAAACGTCACTAGGAGATGATCACCTGGGCCTCTCCAGTGGAGATTACGAAAGGATTGCACAAGAGGTTTCGATTGTTATGCACGTGGCATGGAGTGTCAATTTCCGCATGCGTTTACGCAGCTTTGCAAAGGACAACATTGCGAGTAAGTCACGCCCCAATCCTCCCCATGCATGAGTGTGTGACCAGCCCGTTTGAAGCTTTCACCGCCGTATCAGAAGACCTGGTCAGAGGGTGCATAGAGCACTATTTTTGCAATCTATGCTCCCAGAAACCAGGTTTTCTATATTGCAATTAGATGAAATCGCTGCAGGGCTGCATCACCACAAGAATAGCAAAACAGATCAGATGCTGACCGGGGTTTGAAATGCAGGTGTGACAAATCTTATCAATCTTGCATTGAGGTCCGGCAGATCTGAACCTGCAAGATTTGCATACTGCTCGAGCGTAGCAAGTGTCATGGCGTACAGCAAAGGCACCTCGATCCCTGAAAGAATTATCGACGATCCAGAAGCAGCCAGCCCTCTGGGTTATTCGCGCAGCAAGTGGGTCGCCGAACAGATATGCAGCAGGGCGAACGAGCACTCGCTGCTTCAGGGTCGCATTGCCATATTCAGAGTTGGCCAACTTTCAGGGGACACCCAACACGGCATCTGGAATAGTAGCGAGGCCTGGCCGATGATGCTGAGCAGTGTCAAAATATCCCGCGCACTACCGAACCTCGATAAGGAAACCTTGGACTGGCTGCCGGTGGACCTCGCTGCCACGGCCTTGATGCAAGGAATAGCAAGCGTGGACGGGAGCGGAGACGGGGCGCATGTCCTGCATGTGCTAAACGAGCATCGTCGTCCTACATGGCCCACAATGTTGCAATGGCTAAAGAAACGATGCGCCTTTGACATTGTGGACCCGCCCAAGTGGGTAGCGCGACTCGAGGATATGCAGGAAAGAGACGGCGCCGATCACCCCGCATATAAACTTCTAGACCATTGGAAGAGGGCTTATGCCCCTGAGCACAAATCCGAGGACACAGGTTCGGCACCGACTGTCTTGCCGTTCGACATGTCGAGAACCAAACAATCAGTTGCGGTTCTGAGAGACGTCAGTCCTGTCGATGAGCAGTATTTTGCCAAGATCTGGGACTGGATCGACACAACCATGTAGACATTTAGCTATTATCGAGAGATTATCGTCCTAACAGCAGCTGGATCTCTGTATACAGTATCCAATCCTGATGTGTAGACTTTGGGATCTCTTTGGGATCATCGTGTAAATACAACCCCTCTCTTCGCATAAGTTTACTCTGTTCATTGAGCCATTTGTTGAGGAGGATTATAGAAACACACTCTCGTGATATCCATGCAATACCAGTATGAGCGAAATGAGAAGCGTTGTCGACGATAAACTCTTGCCCCTGGATTGAAATTTGGCAGGTATAGACAGAACGTCCAGGCCTCGGCATAGTGACCTTGGTATAGGGAGAGGTATGGGGATGGGAGTGTAACGTCTCGGTGGCTTTGGGACCGAGGAGCAAAGATCGGTTGAGAGAGGGGACAAGAGAGAACGATTTGAATAATCGTCCTTGTACTAAGCCTCCTTGTACCTTTTGGCAGTACCTGTCATGCCTTACAGGGCAGGAGGATAAGGCTGCACAAGCCGAAGAGCCAGGTGCTGGTACTTGCTCCCTGAAGATGTTAAGCGTATCGAGTGGGGACGTCTTTTTCAGTGCAAGAGGGAGCCCGGATCTGGGTAGGTTGGCCTTGCGCAAGTGACCTTACATGGCGCTAGCAAAGTGTCTCCTGTCGAAGCGGAGCCGTCAATGCTGTTCATGTCAAAGGGGGGGCACAATTGTATGGAAGCGTGGTGCGGCAAGAGGCAGCGCCCGCTGTCCCGCGATAAGGGGATAAGACATGGACATGCTTGGCGATCTGGCTTGGAGTCTGCACGAGCACGCCGCATCCACGCCCTCACGTGCTTTCGCTCCGACGTCGTGTGGCTTGCACCGATGCCATGCGGGTCGCGAGTCCGTCAGTTCGACAAAAGGCCAAGCAGACGCGGTCGGGGAGTTCGTCGCCGGGAAGCCCAGGGCTAGAAGAAGACTAAGCTCATTCCCCGGCCTCTTGTGGGGCGATCATCAGAAGAGAGCACTAGACCTCACGAAGCCACAAAGGTCATGGTATCGCACAGAGGAGAATTCCCGATGAGAAATTGCCGCTGACAGATCCGGTCCGGCAGTGGTGTGAAAGTTTTTGTGTCCCTTGTCAAATACTCTGGAGAAACAAGCGAGAACAGCCTTACACAGGCAGAATAGACGAGCAGACATGCTCCTTTTGGTCAACCCTGTGGTTCCTGCATCGCGTACCTGCATGAGCCACAGAAATCCCATAATGGTCCCAGACTCATACAGACAAAGTATGACGTAGCAATAGTGTGAGATTGTGAAGATCAGGTCACTGCCGTACTACCGGTCACGGGCATGCTAAGCCCACAGACTGAGTCAACCCCAGCTGAAAACCCGTTTTTGGCAGTTGTGCTTGTCGATTGTCTTAATCTGCTGCAGGGCTAAGAGAGTTATGCAACTAAAGCACTCATGAAGCTCAATTTATCCTGCAAGATGACAATTTGGTCTGAAATATGCGATGATTGCGAGAGGGCTCGACAAGTGGAATAGCGTGTATAGCTTAATCCTGCCCATCGGCGATGGCTGATTAGACCCTCGGAAGCCGTTGCCCTGTTTCGACGAGCACGAGAGTCAGAACGCGGAAGCTTTTGCCGCAGATTTTGAGTCTTCCCACACGCGAGTTGGGAGCAGCTGGAGTTCAAGGGGAAAAGTCAATGGCAGGACATGAATCGAGATAATCGATTTAGCAGATCAAGCGAGAAGTGTTGTTGAAAAGTTTGTGAAGCGAATATTGCTCGAGCGAACTCGTACCTGGCATACCGTTGGCGTGAGTGGGATCATTTCCACAGGGCAGAGAACCGAGCGACGGTGCACACACACATGCGCACAAGGGTCTGCAGAAATTAACGATCGACGTTGGAAGGCCAGTAGCAGGGTCTGTAGGGATGAAGAAGTCGAAGACTCTTCCTTCGAATTACACCGCCAATTGATTGGGTACCAGCGCTATCATTCTTGATTGTGATGTATATTGAGGTGTGCTTTTCGGAAGCTTTCGAGAATGGCCAACTTTAGCAGGCCAACATGAAACACTGAGTCGGAGGACGGAAGGCAAACGTGGGGAAGGCTCCAGCCAATCAGCAGCGATAGGGAGATCAACACACCTGATTGTCGCGTTTCAGAGTGCACTTCGATTGTCGCTGCTACGTAACCCTCGACCACGTGAGAGATGATTGCAATCATTTGCGGCCAAGATGACAGGTAAGCGGTATATGTGTACTACTATATGAGATATATATGATATAATGGTTTTGATTGGCGACTGAGACCTCGTAAATGAGACGACGAATGCGCAGCGCCGCAGTGCTATTGGCCATCAGACTAATCACAATCACACCCGAATTTCGAAACACAGCGCTCGAATTCGTGTCAGCCCCGCCAAATCCGAGGGCAGTATCAAGCAGGTACTGTACAGTACATGCAGTACATGCTGGATATCTGGCAAATCGGCAATTTCTCACCCTGCGTACGGCCGAGTCATTGACGATTGCAAGATGATCGTTTGCATGACGAAGATATCAGACGCTCACGGAGTGCACGCCACCAGCAGCAGCGATGTAACTGGCCATCCCGCCGCGTAGCCGTCCGTATGTGAGAGCGTTTGCTTTGGCAGAACGAGACGCGATAACAGGTGAGCGGACATGTATCTACCCAGGCTGACCAACGGGCAACGGACGAGCAGCACGACCTTGGTACGAGTGGATAGGCGGTTTGCAGGGTCAGCCGTCGAGTGCACTCGCTCACAAGACGTGTTTGTTGACGAACTAGCCATGTTTAACTGTTATGGATTCGAGTGTCGATCGGGCCAAGATTGTGCACCTATCGAATTGGGCGCCGCTGCTCTGGACACCCGAGTGATATGGTCTGCAGGGCATCTCGGGCAGATGCACGTGGGCTACTCGTCCTGAGGCTTCACGATTGACACTCGAGGTGCAGTAGTGCGGTCGTTAGAATCAACAGCCTTAGGTTAGCTGGCGTGATGGCCGTTCCCAGCAGAAAAATAAGAGTCGACGACGGATGGAAATAGACTCGACGCCGCGCCACAGGGCGTCGAGCGGCAAGCTGGCGCGTTAGCGTCGGGATCAAGGCACAGACAGGCGCCTTCGACCGCAGCACGGGGCATGGGAGTAACGCGTCTTGAGGGAGCCAGAGGTGCAGGTATGTGCACACTACAGACTCGCTGGACCGGTGCAGATGGGCGTGGCCTTTGTCAGTTGGTACCCACCAAGCCGTCCGACGCTCCCCATCCGCCGCCATGATTGCACCGGTCCTGCGGCCAGTTTCAACTTGGACGATCAGTACTTGTATGCTCTGCTCCCCCAGCCATAAACAGGTCGTTTCATACATCAATCGACCCGGCCATTCTCTCATTGCATTGCTTTTGCTATCAACCCGTTGGACGTACCATTCTTTTGCCTGCTCATCAGACGTCACTTGGCCTCAAGAGCATCTTATACATAGCCCTACCAGCACACCACCACACTCCCAATTCGTCTTGTCATATCTCTTCTGAAACCGACTCGCCTTTTGCAATCAAACGCAAATCCCAATTTACACACGGCATATCCCAAATCATTCGGGTAAGCGTCGTGTCGAAGCCACCACCGCCTCTTGGACCCTCGAGGCTAACCGAAATTGTTCAGATCCAATGGAACACCAATATATGACCCAGACTCCCATGCAGTCGCCCATGTATTACTACACTCCTCAAAAGCAGCAGCACATCCACTACAACTCGCACATGGCCCCCCAGAACATGGATTACTTTTCTCAACCCATTTCATCCCACGTCCTGTACTCTCAGCGCAGCTCTCCCGTCTACCACCAACAGCCTCAGTACATCTCGCAAGCCATGCTCACTCCTGCCGCTTCACCTCGCCCTCAACACCAGAAGCCTACCATCATGCTCCAGCAAGAGATGCCCAGCATGAACATGTCATTCGACTCTGACTGCTATGGCCCTGCCACTCCCACTCTGTCTGCCACCAGCTTCAACTCTGCCGACAGCCCTCAGTCCAACTACCACATGATGCCCACTCCTGCCAACGAGCTTCACATGAACCCCTTCGATGGTCTCAAGCAGAACTGTGAGGATGACATGTTTGGTGAGTGGACTCAGTCGGGATCTCCACCTTTGACTCCAGGTAAGTGTTTGATTGAGAAGCAATTTCCCTGGCTTGGCCAATTATAGAGCTTGGCTGACTCGCTAGCTGAAGTGTACCTGCATCCCGCCTCGGCATTTACCGAGAACAGCAGCTATCTGCTATCAACCTCTGCATGCCCATCATTGTCGCCCTCACCTTCGCCCAGCGTCTGTGATCCCCGCACTTTGACCGTCCCCAGCAACGCCTTCCCCTGCTTGCCCACTCTGTGCGCCGGCGATGACGAGGAGCACAAGTTGATTCTCAAGGGTGACTTCACTCCTGCCAAGACCTTTGACGCTTCTGAGTTGATGCCTGCCAACCACGGCTTCCCTACCTTTGAGCCTCTTTTCGAGCTTGACGTTGAGGACGAGTTCAGCGCCAGCAAGCGCCAGCGCGTTGACTCACAATTCACTTCCGACTCCAGCTTCTGCTTCACCGACGCAAGCTTCAGTGACGAGGACTTGACCTTCTCTCCTTGCCAGTCCGAGTTCTCCTTCACGTCTGCCCCCGTTCTCGACATGACTCCTGTTCGTCGCTCGGTCACCAAGAGAGCCGCTAAGGCCGCCCCTCAATACAACGCTGCTGCACACTCCACCAACAGCCAACCCCACCAAGTTCCCAGCAACGCCGCTGCCTCCTCCTCGTCTGCCTCTAGCGACGACCACTCGCACTCCCACCCCTCGGCTTCCTCAACTACCCGCCGTGGTCGCAAGCAGTCCCTGACTGAGGACCCTTCCAAGACCTTCGTCTGCACTCTTTGCTCGCGCCGCTTCCGCCGCCAGGAGCACCTCAAGCGCCACTACCGCTCTCTTCACACTCACGACAAGCCCTTCGAGTGCACCGACTGTGGCAAGAAGTTCAGCCGTAGCGACAACCTCAGCCAGCACCAGCGCACTCACGGTGCCGGCACCGTTGTCATGGGCGTCATGACCAGCGACATGACTTCCCAAATGGCCGTCAACGTTCCCGATGTTGGCTCCGGTGTCCTGCGCCCCAAGAGCGAGTCTCCTGATGCCAGCGAGCTCGGTGCCATGCTCTTCGACCACGCCGCCGCGGTTGCCGGGTCAAGCAGTGGAAGCCAATCGGGCTACGACTCCGCCGAGGACAACAGCTTCCAGCAGAAGAAGAGAAAGCGCGATGAGTAGATTTCTCTCGCCCAGCACCCTTTCTCTTTCTGACGTTTGACGCCTTACGACCCTCATGCCAACCTTTCTCCTTTATGTCTGCTGCTTCGTTTAGACTTGTTCTCCCCGCAAGGTACTGTCTCTCTGGATGAGAGTACAGGCAAAAAAAGTCACATGCTCTGGCGTGTCCAGCCTCAAAGCGAGCCTTTTTCTTTATTGCTTTTTCTTCACTTCATGTCTATCATTACACCTTCCTGGGGCAAGGTTTCTTTCTTCTCAGCCCCTTTGCTTTGGGCTTTTCTGTACTGTACAGCGAGATATCTGCATTTGCATGGATGGGAGCTCTGGGAAAACGGTCCTTTGCTATCTTTTAGCTATTTGAATCTCAACATCAAGCCCAACAGTGGCCTCTGAATTTCTTGAACACTTCCTACTTCTGTATATCCATGTTCCTATTGTGCAACACGTCTCTGCTTATGCCTTTTGCCTTTGCAAGCTTTCCAAAGCTGTCCTTGTCAGCTCGAGCGAAGGTTTCACGTGCGTTAATTTTGTGGGGAGGATCGCACTCTACCAAGATCTCAAATGCTCAGATCTTTTCTATGTTGGGACCGTCCCAGACTTCACCTTAGATGCTCTAGCAGATGACCGCTTGCAGCACCATGACTTCTGCAAGAGACACGGCAGTTGTAGTGATGTGCGCGGCATGACTCTTGGTCTCTAGACCATCCCTACAGTAGGAGCGCCTTTCATCTCACATGCTTTCCTCATCCTGCAGAACCAAAGTGGATATTGCATTCCCGCTCCAATCCGCAGGGCTTTGTGTGATTACTCTAGCGTTCCGAGGAGGTCTACAAGATTCACAAGGATTCTCACAAGCATGAGCGAAGAGCATACTTGCCCGCACTCGATCGGGCAACGACAAAATGCAAGTTGCTGATGTTCGTACCTGACTAGATAAAAACCTTGCTACTCTGCCTTATGATTGAATGCCGCCGCGCCTGCCGCTTTCGGGGGCTTTTTTCTGCTGAAGCATTGGGCACACGAGCGGGACGCTCCCTTCATTCGGATAGATCAAGCGAAGATCTATATCTCTCTTAACATGATCCACTCAATACGAATAATGACACCGCGAGAGTTCGTGGGATTTGGCAGGGGTCATACAAGGGGTTCAGTTGAGGAAAGGCATAGTACTCGCCTAACTGCTCTTTGATCCTAAATCAATGGCTCCTATCAGCACTTCACGCCCTAGTCTTCTTCATCTCTCGCTTTGCTCGAGATCAATGCTCTACTAATGCCCCACCGGATCAAATTCCTTCCGACTCTTTTCGCTGAGCCTTCTCAAACACCCCACACTCTTGCCGAGCCAGACCTTTGGACGCTCTACTTGACTCGAGAGTCAACTGCTCCTGCACAAATCGTCATGCCGCGTTTCGCAATCTTCTTTACTTTTGTGCCATTTTTCCTTTCTTCGCCAGATTTTTTCTTTTCTTTCCTTTACTTTACTTCATTTTTCCTTCCGAGCAAGGGCCTAGAGCGGGAGATTTGCAGAGGGACGAGCCGTCCGTCGCCGTATCTCACCCATCGGTTACGCCATTTCTCATCGACTCAGTTTTTCTCAGATTTCAGATCTTCGATCCTGAGGAAATTAGGCAAGCCAAAACTCCATGGTCGCTTTTCTCAGCTACTGGTTTCAAAAGCCATGTCTGCTACACCATCAACCCATGGTTGCATGAGTGTCTTCCGAAGGATTTTCGCGTTTTAGCTGCTTTGTAGAGGTAAGAGTCAGTCACTGACGTCTTGTTTGATTGCGAGGATAGCCGGCTGCATGTCATCGCGTTTCTGGTGCATGAAGAGCTACGTCAACGTCAAGTCTGTATATCCGACGCGACCAACACTTCCAAAACAGGTCATGCAAGGAACAGAGTCAGGCGTCCCGAAGGCCTGGCAGATCTGACAGTTGCAGTTTGGAAGAAGGACGTACCTTCCTCCTGCACCTCGTCTATCTTCTCTGCGAATGACCTTCGTCCGTTCGATTCTCCGAAAGCCTCCAAGTACCTTGGACGTTTGGGTGTAGCAAGATAAGACAAAGCACACATGACTTTGTACGACCACGCGTCTCGAACAACGCCTCTTCTTTCGAGGTCTATGCAAGCATAACGGTCTATCTTCATGACCCTTCTTGCCATGTGCATGTGCATTTGTATCTTATGACCCTCTTACCAGCCACAGCCGACCAATTCCAGGGGACACGCCACTGCGCGAAGGATCCATGGCGAATGGGAAGATCAAGGGATCATAATGAGACGTCAAGATGAGGAAAAAGGGCAAAGAGTATGGAAGAGATACATCCACGTCGTACCTCTCCGGAATGAGCTCCACGGATGCACTTCGCGGCCCCGGGATCATAGTGCGTATGTGAAGAGGATCGACGGCCTTGCTCGGTGGTGATGCTGGCCGGCCATACTCAGGGCAGATCTAGTGAGATACATTCGCACCACCACTTGGCTCTCTTTCCACCACGATCCTCAGGCACGATCTCCAAAACGTGTGTTGTATGCAGCCGTCGGCTTTGTCGGCGCGAGCGGAGTGGAAACAAGACGCTTACACGCTTCTCTCTCTGCAACGCCAGAATCCTTCGTGAAAAATTGGTGCAGAATTGACCCGCAGCTGCCCCATCATGATATCCCCACTGCTCTAGACCTCTTGAAACAGTGCCATCACCCTCTTGCTTGCGGGTATGGCTTTGGACTTGTTCCAACGGACAATAATCACCGAGTAGAGGACCAGAGAACATCACCAGAGGTCGGGACGGGGGCAGTCAGGGGGCGATGAGAATGGGTTGAGCTGTACAGTTGACAATAGTGGCAGCAAGAAGTGGATATCTTTCTTCTGATTGAGTGGTGGACTGATACGACACGTAACTTATTCCTCAACTTACTGTGCTATTCCCACCGCAAGGGTAATCTCAATATAAGCTATGTGGGGAAACAGCAGTTATGTCGTATTCTTAATGTTCCTTTTCTTGGTGTTTCTCTCACGCGTTTTCCTACCCGCTCTTGCGTGATTTTTTGATCCTTCAAGGCACGTTTTGATATGTCTCAGATCGTGTAACCCCACAAGGTGGATTTTGTAGAGGAGCTATAGCGGGTTTTGTGGGTGACGATCACCAGTCTTTTCTGTGCCTGTAGGAGAATAAGACACGCAAAAGGTACAAAGACGGCATGTTTGGTCCGACATGTGTCCAACAAGTTTCTAACGGGTCTTTGTCTTGGCTGTGGATATGCCATTGTCGTACACTCCAGCCGAGTTGCTCTTTGAGCAGAGAGGATCCAGACACGCGCAACGGGCCTAGCTCTTCGTTTCTCTCATGCACTTACTCTTTTCTCTCCATCTTCTGTGTTTCTGGCTGTCGTTTCTTTTCACGCAACGGATGGAATGTCATCGCAGGTACGAAAAGGTGGCTTTGTGGAGAAACTGGTGTAGCTGAAGTGTCAACCGATCCGTGGAGTCTCCTATGGCGTCTTCGTGCTGGCTGTCGTTCTCGGTGCAAAAGCCACTGTGTGAAGATGTGTACGGGCGTAAGGGCACAAAACTCCAAAAACACGAGAAGTTGCAGTCCAGTCCCATGGGGAAAGTGTAGACTAGCAGGCACGGGACGGCCCAGCACACCTCTTGGGGTCGCATCTTACTACTGAACGGATGATGTACTTTTGTGTCATTTCGCGCAGTAGTTTCGCCGGGTGGATCTGATGGAATAGAATTTGGCATTGCATAGTCTTTTGTCCACGATGGCCACAAGAAGTGCGGACTTGGCCGGCATCAACGAGATGTGGTTGTTATAGCTAGTCCCTTCCCGATTCTGTGCATAGATCTGTCGATCATTGATCGACACGTATGATTCGTGCGTGCAGTGAGCGTTTTCCTATTCAGCTCCACTCCTCGGCGAACGAAAAGATGAGGGCAGCACAGAGCATGCAAAAAGCAAGCCGATCGTGCATAGTGGAAATAAGTCGAAAACCGAGGTGAATGGCCTGGAAGGATTCAAGATGGCTTATTCATCCTCTTGCATATATAAGGCTATGCAGACCCTTATACACAGAAGATTGAGTTTGTTCTATGATCTGAAACAGAAAGCACATGAATAAGCTTTGGCCGTGCCCTGCATAAAAGTAATTCCCTGAATAAACCCTTGCAAAGCAATCCCTGGATAAGCCGTTCGAACAGCCGTTCGGAGTTTTACAGGAAGAGAGCTACCCTGGATTTTTTTGTCCATTGAGTTTGTGCGCTATCCAAGATTTGCAATCCATTCTGTTTGTGCGGTCCAGGTTAATGCAGGGCTTGCCGTATTCACCCTTATTATCCTTGCCTTATGTCCACTCTGGATCCCTCGCTAAGGGAATGTGCTATCGTTGGCCCTGCATGTCCTAGATGCTCTTTCTGGCAGACAAAAGTAGCCAAGCCTCCCTCCGCTCAAACCTTCGGCAGGTATCCGCACGCGGCAGAGATAGGCGACGGACGGATTCCAGAGGAGACTACTACACGTGATATCAGTGGCTACTCTTCAGTGGCTGCTGCTCTTTTGGGAAGCGGCAATAGGCGAGCAAGAGGGTCCGTGGGGAGCAGGAGAAGGTGGACAATACTTCGGTACTTGCAGCTATACCAGCCCCTTGTTTGCAAGCACTGTCGAAGATGTGTAGTCAGATCGGAGGATTTCTCGATTGTTGAGTTCTTGGGCTTGTGTGGAGGAAGAACTCTACGCGAGACAGGGGCGTTGTGTGTCAAGCAAGAAGGATCGAACTGCTGTTCTCCGTGCGTTGTCCTCTTTGGATCGTGAAATCTTGACTTTCTTGAAGATCTTCTGGAACGAGTTAATACGCGCAAAAGCTTGCGATATAGTCTCTACTCTCATTTGGAAGACTTGACTCTTTGGAGAGTTACCGCATGCGGTCCGAGATCAACGTGCATTAGGTATGCAGAAGAGCCAACCCCACATCACATCAGCCCTCTGGATCCCACGACGAGACCGCGATATCCCGTGGATGAGCGCCTCTGAATAAACTTCAGCCTCTTATGCAGAACACAACGGTTCGTTGGATGAGGATTAGTTCACAAGAACGACGTAAGCTTCCCGCATAAGACACAGCCGCAACTCTATGCTGCGTGTTGTGAAACGGCGATTGTTATGAAACGGTCAAGATAAACAATGAACAAGCATATCTAAGACGCGTTCTTTTGTGAGAGGGGACGGTTTTATGCGTTGTACGGCTGAAAGACTGACAGTTGGATGCCCCGTTTATGTCGTTATGCCCATCCTCCCATCTCATTTCCCATGCCTCTACCTGCCCCGCGTGGTTCCCGCAACTGTATATCCATTGCGTACCTGGCTAGCACAAACATTAATAGCTGAGACAGACAGGTTCGCGTGCAATTGCGATGTGCAAACGCATAAAACGCTCTCCATCCTTGAGGATTGTGGATAACTCACTTCATCTGATTGGGATTCACTCAACAAGAAGGACGATCTGTATAGACTAGAAATGTGGAACTTCTGCTCAGCTACTGCAAGCGATCGGTCTTCGAACAATCGAAAGAGGCCACCTAAAGCGAGACACGTGCTGTTCCTTCTGTGCCCCTGCTTCTCATCAGACCTAGTCAACTATTCCAAAAGCCTATACCACAATGCCTCCCGCTCCGCGAAGCTTCAGACCACAATGCACGGAAGTGCCGAGAAGAAAGACTAAAGAATACGAACGAAAAGGCAAAGTTGTCATTGCTCGGTATACAGCAGAGTTATGCTTTTAGGGCTCTGCCGCAACCTGTTCTACCGAAACCAATGCCTATGAGTCGGAACATTTCTGCCTTTTTCCTCGGGTCATTTCTGTCTTCACCTTCCCCAAGAGAACTGCGGAGATGCTGTTCGAACCAAGGATGTATGCCCTGGCTAGCAAAGCAACACTCAACCTTGAGCCAGATCTTCATGAAATCTTGTAAGATCTTGCTGTTGACTTTCGAACCTCGAACTTTGGAGTTACCCTCCGCGACTGGAGATCATGTATTGCTGCCGCTCGGGCACGGGGAACAACGAGGACGGAATGTGTTGCAAGAAATGCACGAGGAGGCAGGGTGTAGTGGGGAGAGACGAAAGTTTGAGAGGGACAAAGACTGTACGACGATAGCATAAGCTGAGAGGTGTGCAGTAGCGTACATGTGCAGATAGGCATGGCCCGTCTATTCTCCCTGCTCATCGCCTATCTTCTCAAGCTTGCCCATGGCTCTCTTCTCGCCCGTCTCGCCGATGATCCTGATGCGGTCGATCCTTGTCTTCTCGCCCTCGCCTTCTCCCTCGGAGACGAAGATGACCAGACTCGTGACATTTTGGAACTTGACGAAGCGCAAGTCGACTCTAGCAGTGCCAGTCTTGGCATCCCAGTCTGACTCCTGCAAAGTAATGTCTTGAGTTGAAGGAATTGACTCGGCCTCATCGAACGACAGCACATTTGACTTGTTGGTGTAGAGCTTCAAGGTACGAGGACGAACGATGTCATCGTCACCTTCAGTAGGGAAAGAAGTGATGTGAATGCCGTGGACCTTGAGAGAACTCTGGAAGGGCATGTACATCATGAGTTGTTCATCCGTGTCACTCTCGATCCAGTCCTTTCCAGCAGCCGAAGAAGATTTTGAGATTGCGCTTGGCTGGGCGGTGTTGAAGACGGTGCGAGCATTGCCAGCTTCAGAGTCGACATTGAGGAAGTCCAGGTTGAGCAAATCGACACTGTCGGTAATGTCTGAGTAGCCACGAGGAAGGGATGCGCCGATCCATGTACCAGACGAGGACGACGAAGCATCGGCTGAAGAGGACTCGGCCTCGCTTGCCAGGGACTTTACGGCAGCATCGAGAGCCTTGGGGTCGGCACCACGAATGCGCTGAGTTTCACGGCCATTCTTGAAGACCATGAAGGTGGGCATGGCGGTGATGTTGTATGTCTGGGCAATGTCCTTCTGGTTGTCGGTGTTGACCTTTGTGAAGGTGATTTGATTAGGGCGGGAGAGCGAGCTGGCGAGCTGCTCGTAGAAGGGGGCGATGGCCTTGCATGGGCCGCACCAGTCGGCGTAGACTNNGTTGTGATGGTCAGTATACAGATGGTGGGGTGTGTACAAGTCGGCGCACTCACAGTCGGTTACGACGATGCGCGACGACGACAGCAACGAGCTGAATTGCTGGGGCGACTCGATGTGCACAATCTTGGACGACATGGTTGCTAGTCTTTGTCGATGTTCTTGCCTGCAATGAAGATTGCTCGGCGTTGTTGACTGCTCGCCATCAATGGAGCACCTTCACATGGCGGGGCAAATGGACCCAAGCGCGTCACCGAAGCTCACCGAAACAAAGAGACGTCAGCGGGCAGCAACCACAAAGCACTGCATTCTGTTTCCAAACATGCCTGCCACCACCGCGACTTCTCCGACGCAACCTCTCTACGGCCTGGCTCTTTCCCGCAGCGAGCGCATTCTTGTCGTCGCTCTTTCCTATACCTGGTGCCTGCCTTTGTTCCTGTCCTTTGGTTACCGCTTCTGGAACTGGGCCCGTTCACGTTCGAGCAATCGCTCCCCATAAGCATTTAATACTCATCGATACTCACCGCCTCTCTTCATCGCATCTCCGTAATCATCGTAGTCATGGCCTCCCACGTCGTCGTCTTGGATGCTGCCTTCAAGCGCATCCAAGTCAAGGTCACGCCCGCCACTTCCCTTCGTAGCGTCCTCGAGCAAGCATGCGACAAGTTCCAACTCGACCCCGATCAGCACATCCTCAAGAACACAAAGGACAAACCCATCGACCTTTCTCTCCCCTTCCGTCTCTCCGGTCTCGTCTCAGGCGCAAAGCTGCAGCTTGTCCAATCCTCACGCTCTCCTTCGGCCGTCAAGGTCGCTCTACAACTACCCGCCGAAGACAACTCGCCACGTCTAGAAGATCATTTCCCCAGCAACACTCCACTCTGGCTCATTCTCCGCAAGTTCGAGGATGGTGTCGCTGGCAACACAAACAAACTCAACCTCACCGAGCGAAGCGCCCTGAGCTCGCAGACTGGCAGCGGCTATCTCTGTTATCTACAACCTTGTCTGAACATTGGAGGCAGCGCANAAGAGCTATCTTCCTTCTTGGATCTACAAAAATCTCTCGCTCAACTGGGTCACAATCGCGGCAATGTCTTGATCAGACTATCATTCAAGAATGAGGGTGTGCGCATGGAAGAAGCCAAGGCTCAGATTACCACATACCTACAAGCTCTGTCGCCTCAAGAAGCGTCACAGGTGCAAACTGGTTCATCACACGGTGCACACTCGGCTCCGGATGTGCAGCTCTCGTCACTTCCTAACGCCGACGCTGACAACTCTGCCGTACCACGCGAAGACGACGCTGCCCAGGACCCATCAGGAGATACCATCATGACTCCCGCTCCCGACCTTGCTCCTTCAGAACAGCCCACACAAGAAGATGATATGATAGCATCATCTTCCACGACGCAGATGCCCTCGACTGAAAGTCAATTCCCTTCACTGGACTCAGGTATCTCGGTCTATGCTGCTCCATCCAATAACACTCCACTCGCTGCTAGGCAGACATACAACGAGGCCGACTACTTACCTTCCGTCGAACATGCCAATGCCCATCAAGCCAGTCTTACCAAACTGGGCAGAAATACACGTTTACTATCGGACAAGGAGATAGCTGCCAATAATGCAAGCAAAGCAGCCGCTCTCGCTGAGATCAAGACCGCGACTCTCCGCCTACGCTTCCCGGATACGGTGCAAGTTGAATGGCAAGTCACACAGTCAGATACCTCCGAGTCTCTCTATACGAAGGTCAAAGAGATGCTCGATGATCCTTCGCTCAAGTTCAGACTGCAGATGACTGGCCCTCAGATGAAGCCACTCATCTTCGATCCTACAAGCCAACAGAGACTGATCAAGGATCTTGGTGTTCGAGATCGCTCTCTGATCATCTTTGTCTGGGACGAGAGCGTCTCGAAAGAAGTTCGTGACCGACCATTACTAAAACAAGCCCTCAGAGGACAAGCCAAGGAACTGGAGGTCAAAGAGCCAGTTGCAGAAGAAGAGGTCAAACAAGCACTTGCATCCAAGGCCGAAGAACCTAAGAAGAAGTCTTCGCTTTCGTTTGCGGAAAGAGAGGCCAAGCTGAAGAAAATGATGGGCTTTGGTGGTATTGGAAAGAAGAAGTAAACCGCGATGGAAGCGCATTCGAGCAAGCAAGTTAGTGTTCCTCTTAATGATTGAAATGAAATGATTGCAAGTTCGGAATCCAGCAAATCAAGTCTTATGATCAGTCCTTCCTTTCGATCTACTTCAACTTGCGAACCACGCTCTCATGGTCGGTCATACGCATGCGTACCATGAAGGGGTATGCGAGATTCTACGTGCCCAGGAGCTGAAGTGGAAGTTTGAGGTGACAACAGCCATTAAAAGCAGATTCCATGACCCTTCTAACAGTTGGGAACTGAGCGACGATACGAGCTCATCTTGTGGGACGTTGACAGGTCATTGCTTGCCACCTGGCCAAAACGTGCAAAGACAAGCACAGTATTGCATCCTGGAAGCTGCTTCACAAACCATGAAACACACACGTTTGTTCCTACAAAATTCAGGTGTACGTTAAGGCCGAGTTACGGTGGTCATATCATCGACATTGTTTGGATCGCTTTGTGTTAACCACTCATTGTAGATCTGGTTGGAGTTGGGTTGAGTGATGCCGGTCTGCTTTGATTCAACAGCAGCTGCGGCATGCCAGGACTGCAAGCATATACGTTGTGGATACCTTCTCTTTCTTGATAGACTTGCCTTCTGAATTTCTTTGTAGGTCACTCTTTCTTCGTGGCTTTACCGCTCTTTCCTCCAACTCAACCGCTGCTTCTTGATCCGTAATTTCTCCATTCAAAACTTCTCCAGGACAACCCGCTCTTTCCTCAACAGCGTTATTTCGAAAGAGCATTGATATGTGTGCTTTCGTCAAGGTTCCGTGAAGGTCGCGTAGATAGGTATGATTTACGATAGAAGTCCTGTCTAGGAAGCATATTGTTCTGGTTACCATTATAAGAGTCTCATATCAAGTAAGGTTCACACGAGGGCATGTAAGGGAACTGGGTACGGTTACTTTATCTTTGCAAAGTGCCTTCTAATAGAATCCTTCCACATCGAAACAATAAGTCAATCACAGAGCCCAACAAGAAAAAGGGGAAAAAGTTGCATCACTCATCACCAAAGTCGAACCATGCATCTCTCTTTTGGTAGACTGTATATTCACATCAAGTTCCCTTTATCACTGTGATCGATTGAGTAGTGTGGCGGCTCACACTCATAACCGACAACAAAAACATCCAAATCAGCATTTCGCCACGTATGCCTTGAATTGCGTATGGTAGCCTAGTGTCCGCCATCAAAGTGACTCTGATCAAGGAATTCAGATAGGGGGGTTTCCCAAGAGATAGGAGTTCTGCTGTCTTCGTGGAAATGAGATGGTAACAAATGCATAACTCGAGTGACATGACACCATCTAGCAAAATAATTGGCTCTCGATTTCCTCACTGTTGATCAGAAGTGGTGCTTGAAGATGATTAGAACGACAATTCAGAGACATGACGGACATGGACAGAGATCGTCCTTGTCAAACGAGCATGAGAAGTTCAAAGTATTGTTTGACCTCCGACGGATTCTTGCAGGTCTATTCCGATGCAGTAGTTGTGTTACTATGTCTTTCAATGCAACATTCGTTACAGGATGCAGGTACTGCCTGTTAGGATTTGTGGATCGCTGTCTTCCGAGCTCATGTCGCGGGTATCACCATCGCCGTGTATCAAGTTTGTTCTGCACAGGCGTACATCGAAAGCAGAGGCATCTCGAGCGAAACTATATTCGCCCGAGCGAGTATTTGTGCAAGGATTAACACTTTTGGCCTTTTTGATCGGTATCACGACTGATGAAGATTCCAAGAAGATGTAGCACCGAGAAGACCTCCTATTTCGTCCGTCTTCAAGAGATCGCCGTCATGCAACAGAATGAGTGGCAGCTACCACGAGATGACACATGTACTCGAGCCCGGTAGCGTCTTGAGTGTAGGTGGATGGTCCATGACCGATTTTTCATCAACAAGCAAAATAACTCCATCAGTATTGCAGACAGCCCAACACAAACGCCAGCATAGAAGCCTGTATTAGATCTCCCCTCTTAATCGCGACCTCTTCCCATAACTCATCAACCAAACTCCCCACCCTTCGAGACTTCCTTGTTCTAATAAGCAGTGTACGCAGGAGGCGTATACTTGAACTTCGCCGGTACTGGCGTCACAACTGTCGCACCTTCTCCAGCTTCCAGATCAATAGATTCTCCATTCGCTTCTCGTAAGGCGGCTGCTTGACGCTCGCGCTCTGTTTTCTCGGCTGCCAGACGAGTCATATCGGCCTGCATTCCCTTGTTGTACAGGCGAGGGATGTACCACCAGATGAAGATCAGACAGGCGAGACAGAGGCCTCCGAGAACGCCAACGGGAATGGCCCAGGATGGTGTCCCCATGGTGAATGTGTTGTGATGGTCGTGCGTTCCACGAAGGAGATTGAATACAGGTGATGCGGTGTTACACTTGGACCCAGTTGGCTTTTGACTTGGCTTGGGAGAAGCTTTGCTCGGCAGGTGAAGCTTTGCCCGGACGATATGAGTTTGAAGATTGGTGTATCGAATCGTTCGACGAACTTGCTAGCCTGCTGAAGTCCGCCAGATATAGCCTGAGTTCGACTGCTCTTGCGAAAGAGATGAGCATGCACTGTTGTCTGCGGTGTGAGGAACAATCAAAGATGACAAACGTACAGACCTTCATCTTGCGCTCGAGGGAAGGCACACCTATATTGCGGTAGGCGCAGGCGAACCTACACACGGAGCGGGGTCAGCCACCACGTTGTAAGTATAGGGTACCTTCGATTGCAGGATCGATTTCTGAATCCTTCGACTTTCATCTACTGATTATGCTAAGCAGCCGACGAGCAACTCTTTCTCGAACAGAGAAGAATATCGCACGAGAATGATCTGTTTACTCGTCCCTGCGACCAGGTTGCCGGTGATTGAGTGGAGAGATGCGGAGTCCCCAGCATACAGTGGAAGCATGCAAACAAGCGTTGGTCAAGCATCCTACCGTTGCGAAGGAGCGCAGGCTAGCGACAAGGCTCAGTCATGTATTGGCCCATTTGGGTCGAATACACGAGATTTGACGAACTGTATTCGACAAAATCACACCTCGTGGCCACACATATCCGACGGCAAGACGTCAGCTGGCTGAGGACATTGAGCCGTCTTATCCGGAATACCTTGTTAAGAGAGATCGAGTCCAAGATTCTCCTTTGGTCAGTGAAATCGGTTCTGGAAAACTACGACCATCATAGAAAGGGTGGATGGTATCTACGGACAGTCGAACACCACCAAGTTAAGAGACGTTTTCGGGGCGCCAAACATGATTGGTTGTCAGCAGGTGGGCGAGTCGATCGTGCCAAGCACGCTGGCACATTAACAATTCATAAGATCCGGGAAACCACAGATGTTTGTACATTCTGGCATATGATATCTGCGTGAGAGGCCAACAGGAAACTCGCACAGGCTATCCTCCTTGCGCAAATCTCACGCACACCTCAGACCCCACCAAACACCTTTGAAACAGCGATGGCCAATGTCGCCCAAGCAGCCAAATCAACCGTCAATCCACGAATAGCATTGACACGCAGCCATCGGTCGAGATTGTCATTGTGGTCGCCATTCTGATCANNTATACCACTTGGAGCAATCATAGGCACGAACAGAAAATGCCCAAAAGCGAAAGTCGCGCCGGCCTTGTACCAATGGATTGACTGAGATGCAGGCTGAACGTAGAGGTTTGCGCTCGAAGTTCCTATTGTGGCAGCCAAAAGCCCGATCACATATGGCGTTGCGCGCTGGAAAAAACTGCGGAAGTACGTCGACAACATGGCTTTACTGGTCTCTCGAGTGCCTGGTTGGTTCAAAAGTCGAAGGAAGAAGTGCTGGTCCCAAGCAAACCAAAGAGAGCATGTGGCAGAGACGAGCGGAGCTGCCCGCAATGCGACGAGTGGGTCAATAAATTGTCGAGAAGCCATTTACAAGAAATCCGGTATGTGTGCCTCGAATGGAAAATCAACAAATGATTCCCAGCGAAAATCGTGAGTTGTTCTCGTTGTTGTTTGTGTTGTTGTTGATGTTTTCGTCGTCGCGTCTGTTATATACAACAAAGGATCTGAGGATTCGGCGACTTTTTTAATATATGGGCTCAGCCGAAAGCTGGTGATCAGCCATCCTTATGTTATGTTATATAGTATCATCACGCTATCGCGCGTCGATTACGGAACAACAATCCCGTACGCAATTGTTGGACATGTCGCAGAAAAAGGTGACCGTCGAAGCGGACGCTCTGGAGATCGAACCAGGTCGGCACTCCCAATTCTGGCTCGTTTCTCCTGGCACTGTCCTTGACGACTTTTCTAGCCGCCTTGGATACTTTCATCATCTCGACAGCTCTGCCAACTATTGCTGCTGAGTTCAACTCCGAGGCTCTATATGTTTGATTCATCGATTCCTATCTTTTGACTTCGACAGCTTCTGGTCCTGTCTCTGCACAGTGTGCTAACATCTATGGTAGTTTGATTATGACCGTCAGTTCCGTATACATGTTTGCAGTTAGGAGTGGGGTCTCGTGAAGAGCCAAAGATACTGCAACAATCATAGGAGGCTGTGCCGTTTAAGGCGTAGGTGGTGAAGGTTTTGGTACCATGTCTGAGATTGTCTTATGCGATCTTGACTCCATTTGGCGGGAGTAATATCAACAGCTCAACATTTTACCAGGAACAACGGATAAGCAAAATGGTACTGAAGATGTGCAAAACATACAGCAGCAGGGATTCCCACGTGGTCACCCACCGTAGTACTAATCTGTCGTTCAACTGCTTATGTATGGCAGAGCGGACGGGATGCCCAGTTTTCAGCTGACTGTAGCCGTATGTGCTAGGATGATCATTACGACACAATAACATCCTGATAACCACCGAAAGATTTGATCTGTCCAGTCTGACCCTCCTTTCTGCTTCCAAATATGCCAACGATGCTCTATTGCTGAATCTCATTCATGGCCTTAACTCGAACCTGCTTGTGAAATTGTCCGGTCAGCGTCCACAACCTCCGTGCTATCTGCATTAAGGTCGATAGGCTCGTCCTCTTCCTCCGATCCATACTCCTCAATCAATCTTAGAGTCTCCAAGGAATACGGGCTCATCATCCTTTTACCGCGACGGGGTCGGATCAATGGGTCACTGTGGCTGAAATCCATGTCGACACAGATGCAGTCTGCCCATTGCATATCCTTGTCTGCAATCNNTTATCTCAAGAGTCAGGATTGAAGTCTTTCTTATAGCACAGGATTGATACTTACGCCTCTACATTTGCTGACTCCATCGAATGAGCCTTTGTTACCTCCTCATTCATCGCAATGAGGGGTATAAAGATCTTCGGGACAGCCGTCAGGTTGGTCACCGCCGAGATAGACCTTCTTCTGTGACACTGGCGGGACATCTTGAAGTTTCCTATCGGAGTTTGTTGCTGTCGCGTTTGTGTCTTTGTCCTTTCCTTTGAATCTATTAGTGGACACGTTCGTAGTTTCGACTATGACAACAAGATTGACCGCTCGCTCGGTATTTGGCTCATATCTCTTCAACACAGAAGTTGTATAGTTGCAACCAGAAGTTATCTCGAGGGTCGGAGGACAAAGATACGGTTTCAATGCGGTCTCGATCCCGAAAAATATCCCGAGCGGAAACGGTATTGACGGTACATATGCAGCTGCACCTCGAGAAGCGGTTGTGCAAAGTAGAAGGGCCAATGCTGCTCGGAAAGGCATTGTGCGCATGTTGAAGTGCTGATGCCTTTCGATGCGGGCTGATGCAACCTTTATATGTCAAAGCGGGCGTGTCGAACACGGACGTAGAGCTCAGTGATCATGAATAGCTAGCTTACCAATCGACTTTTGTCATCGGCGAACACCTGACAAGGTAGACAGGGCTCTTGCGATCGCAGGATTTGGGTCATCCATCCTAGGATCAAGGCGTGACAAGAAGTTGAACCAGAGAAAAATAGGCCTATGTTCAGAGGAACTTACCCGCAGTGACATACCTTGGAAGGAGTGCAGGCGAAGATACTTTGATACGTCTGCCACGACGTTGTAAAATCATTTTGTTATGGGTAGAACTGATGAGTTGCCTGGTTTCAGGTGGGAGCTGTCTTGTTGATTTATACTCATACTGCCGACCACAAGGCGGTGAAAGAGCCAAGACTCGGTCCCCGAGGCCGGTCGTGGGGCTTGGTGGGGTCGCTACTCAGCCCAAACACCTCGAAGCCCTCTTGCAGTTATATTGCGGCGGGGCTATAGAAGACGGCAGCGAACAATTTTCCCCTCTTCACCCCTTTTCTTGATACATATCATCAAGAACATTTCACACAATGTCTGCCGCCAAGAGAAGCCCTCCTTTCAGAGCCGAGCACGTCGGTTCGCTACTTCGTCCCGATGAGCTCGTTCAGAAGCGTTACGCTGTGGCCGCTGGCAAGGCTGATGCTTCCGAGCTGAAGCCCATTGAGGACAAGTCTGTCACTGAGGTTGTCAAGCTTCAGAAGGATTGTGGTTTCCATGCTATCTCCAGTGGCGAGTACACCAGGTATGTGCTCTTTCCTTTATTCAAACATTGCTCTATACATGCATGACATCACATCTTTCATTCATACCCATTCAACTCCTTCCTATCGAATATTCAGAGAATTGCACCATGGAGAAACACACTGTGGGAAATTTACGCGAGAACACGTAAGGATATCAATGGACGGTTTCTAATTCAAATGACACCAAAANGACACATGTTCTGGGGTACTTTCTTCGAGGAGCTTAACGGTATGGAGGATCGCCAACTCGGTGTCCTCAAGGGCTACGATGCTTCTATGTTCCGTGACTACGCACCCGATGTCAAGTCCTTCCTCGAAGCCAAGGAGATCCCCAACGCCGTGACTGTGTGCGTGAGCAAGATCAGCCACCCCGGCCACACCAGCAACGCCCGCGAGCTCGAAGTCATGAAGGCCAATGTCCCCGAGGACGAGTGGAAGAACATTAAGATTACCCTCATCTCTCCTTCTTGGTACCACTTCCGCTACCGTGCTGGACGCGCTTTCCCTCAGGAAGTCTACGCCAACGATGAGGAGTACTTTGCCGATGTTGCAAAGGCATACCAGACCGAGTTGAAGCTTTTGCACGACGCTGGTATCCGCAACATCCAGATCGACGACCCTAACCTTGCCTACTTCTGCTCTGAAGCCATGCTTACTGGCTGGAAGGCCGACAAGGGAAACACAAAGACTGCTGACGAGATGTTTGACGCCTACGTCAAGTTCTACAATGCCTGCTTCGAGCGTCCCGCAGACATGCATTTGGGTATTCATCTCTGCCGTGGCAACTACATGGGTAGTCGTCACTTCAGCGAGGGCGCCTACGACAACATCGCCTCCAAGCTATTCAAGGATCTCAATGTCGACACCTACTACCTCGAGTACGATACCCCTCGCGCCGGTGGCTTCGAGCCCCTGAAGCACCTTCCCAAGAACAAGAACGTCATTCTCGGTGTTATTACCAGCAAGTTCCCTGAGCTTGAGGACAAGGAGAAGATGGTGCAGCGCGTTTACCAGGCTGCTGACTTCATTGCCGAGGGCAGTGGTCAGTCGAGAGAGGAGGCTCTTCAGCGTGTGGGTGTCTCACCTCAATGCGGTTTTGCTTCCCACGCCGAGGGCAACTCGCTTGGCTACGAGGACATGCGCAAGAAGTTGCAGCTCGTCAGGGGCATTGCTGACCAGATCTGGCCCAGCCAGCCTTAAGAAGGAGCCTTTGTGGCAAAGCTCTCCTGTTTTCATCCTTTGCAAAAGGGCAAAAGCATTTCATTGTTGGACCATCTTCAACTTCTCTTTGGAAACTCCCAAATGTTTGGATGGGAGACCTATCACATCTTTTTGTTTCGATTTTTTGTTTATCATCGCAGTTCACGGCTATTCAACAAGCACCAGTCAAAAGATACCAACGACCTCTCACAAACATACTTATGTATATACCCAAAATATCTATCATCTTCAACATCTTCAATTGTCTCAGCTACAGATCTCCGAAGTCCCACCATTCATTGAACATCCTTCCTGAGTTTTGATCCAAGAATTCGGTAATGGCAGCAAGGTTTTGATCATTGAAGGCCATATAGTTCGGATCAGCCGGTGTGTGAAACTGCGCAACTCCAGGCATAAAGGCGGGTTGTTGGCCAGGCGTTGCAGGGATTGCAGACATAGTTGTGGCTGGAGTGGGAAGAGGAGGCCTTGCAAACGACGGGCCCACAGAACTCTGGAAGCCATCTGCAGGAGTAATGTTCTGGACTGTCGACTGAGTAGGTCGAGCCATGGAGGTGGCATCTCTGGTTGTAGTTTCATTGGGAGGCGCGGCGAAGTCTTTGCTGAAGAGGCCTTGGCCAGTAGCGATGGATCTGCTTGGCGAGTGAAAGATGAGGATGTCCCAGAGGAGGTCTTGCTTGCTGCCACTCGAAGCTGCGGGTTGGGGACTTGTAGAGCGACGTGATGTGTCCATTGCCTCGAGTCTGTCTAATGCTTTCCTCNNTGTGACTTGCGTCAGCTGCGTTGCTACTTCTGCGAGAGATTTTTATCATACCATGCGTTCGACGTTCTTTAACAGCGATGACAGTTCGCCTAATTCTTGTCGACCCTTGAATAGTCCCTTTTCCGCGTTCTGGCGAAGACTGGGTATCTCTGCATTGCGATAGTGTATGAACACTGTTATCGCGACTGAAATACAGTAAGCCAGAAACGGATCTGAGACGTTGACCTCCTTCTCCTCGAGTAGGTCCAAAAGACGAATGATCCAATTGGAGTGCACCACCACTTGATCCGAAGAGGACTGACTGAAAGTTCTAGGACAACGCCCAGCAGCAGCTATCCGCAACGATATGAGAAAAGGATGGTTTAGCAACATGTGGATCGTGTGATACATAAATTGGTTAACCAGCCAGCAACTCCAAAANGCCCAGTTCTGCTCAATGGCCTCTTTGGAGTGCTGGTTCATTTTCGTCCTGTCGAATCGGTACTCTGGGTAGAAGTTTGACTCCAACTCCAGTATATCGGCCTGGATCGCGGAATAGTCTGATTGCTGTTGCCATGGTGGGTGTGGAAGCGCACCATTTTTCGTATCTGTGACGTACTTCGCAGTCTTNTTGAATATGTCGAACATGGGCAGCGTATTGATGATTATGCCGGGAACGGGACCATCGGCCACGATGTTCTGCGAAGATGGCGATACCAGTTCTCCTTTTGAGGTTGCATTGGGACTGACTGGTTTGAAAGAAGCATGGTAAGTAATGCTCTTGGCGCCGAATGTTAGGGTTTGCAGGTTGAACATGTTCTCCATAATGGCAATGCTCCAGAAGCAGCGTCTTCGCTCTTCCAGTTCGACCGAATTATTGATCACCACCTGTGGGTCGAGAAGGCCAGATGTTTGAGCAAGAGAGATGGCGTTCACAAGGAAGAGATGCGACCGCTGCCCATTGTCATCTGTGNNATCATTAGCCACTGAACGGACGCAGCCAAAGGCACACATACTCGTAAAGTCCAAGAAAGACAGCAATACGAACGCTTGTATGGTACTCAGTCTGACTTCGCCAGCAAGAACTCTGCCCAAGGCTAGCTCTCTTGCACGGTGAGCATTAGCCTCGCACCAATCATCGACTTCTGGTCCTCGTGCATTGAGACGACCTGCCATTGCGAGGATGGCGAACTGGACTTCTGACCCTCTTGCCATGTAGTCCTTCTCCAAGTTTGGGTGAAATAACGGAATAGGTTGACAATTCCATTTCTTCATCAAGATAGGGACAGCAACCTCAAGGCGTGTGGGCTCATGTGGTATCTGAAGTCCTGACGGAGTAGTGCCTTCAGCCATCTCGAGGGACCTCCTTCTCGACGATGATACCCTAGGCGATGCTCGTGCGCTCTCGATATGAGACTCAAGGGGAGTTCGCGGGAGTATCGTAGGTGGTGTACCAGGTNNCTTCACGAGTCAGTGTCTTCATCATCAAGATACGCACATATCTACGAACATGGCTCTAAGAAGAGTTTCGAGTTTATTCTCCAATTCAGAAAAGCGAGCATTNCTTTACGTCTAGTCAGTATAATCATCAAGTGGCTTGTTTTTGCAGTACAATTTTAAGGACAAGTCTTTCGGTCCAGGCTGCGATAACAGACTTACCATTCGTCGCTCAATGGCGGCCGATCTGACCTCTGGCATTGATCCATCATCCGCGTATACACAAATCTGTTTCAACCTTGTGCAAAGAGAACACGCAGGCTTCTCTCCAGGACATCTCGACTTTTGCGACNNTATCCTCAACAATATCAGTTTCACGTCCGCAAAGTCTTTCGGTCGCTATACGAAGACGTACCGGCAGGCTTCACATGCTTGGGAGACACGCTTAGGAGGTCGCACGCTCTCGGGCGTTTGCTGCACACTGCTCTCCATGGCTATTGGATGGTGTTGAGGGACAGGGCGGTCCGGTGTGCCGGGCCCTTGTGTCTCTGTGTACGGGTGCAGGCCGGTGTCGCAGAAGATTGCTTCACGGCCCGCTTTGATCCGGTCAGAGCACGCCAAGCACAGAGGTCTCTTGCGACTTCCTTGCTCAAACCAGAAGCCGGGCCGGCTTCCGTCTCCCTTGGCTCTCTTATCGCAGGATTCATCATATGAGGACCCAGATGGCAGGGAAGAAGTTGAATATGGACGTCTGTGATTCGTCCCAGCGTCGTATGGTAGCAAGGAATGGTTATACGCAAAAATATCCCAACCTCTGGGGTCGGCTAGGATTCCGACGAAGAGATATCGAAATATCTTGCTTTGAGTCAGTTGCAAGAGTATGATATACTCTCTATAGTCACTCGCACACAACCGTCCAGAGTTCTCTAATTGTTCTTGAGCCTCATCCACTTATCTCATATACCTTTCGAGGACGAACTGTCCTGCTAAGAGACAGAAAGCAATCTGAAGCTTGTGAATACATCGTAAATCAGGATGGAGTCATCACAAAAGTCGCAACCAGCGACTGAAGCATACGAAACGGACGTCAAGGAGATACACGAGATCATCTGGAGTTCAACGAGCTCCTCGCGTGCTTCTCTCGATACATGTCGCGAAGAGGATGGCGCAGACAGCCAGAACGATCACACCGTAGCCTTCGCAGATCTCGAGCCTACGGCCTCCAGAAGCATCCCACCTCCACCACATTCGCAATCCGAATGGTTCGACTCGGACTATGAGATCAAATGGGAAGAGCACGATGTCGAGAACCCTAGGAATTGGTCAGTCTGGAGGAAGGCGCACACTATATTCGCTTGCACAATTGCAAGTTGCACAGTGTAAGTTTTCCGATAGCAATGTTCGTGGCTGGCACTAACCCACTGGATAGTGNTCTTATACTCATCTGCATATACCTCAGGCATCTCAGGCGCACACGGCATGACTGTGGAGCTTGGTGTACCTAACTCAACGATATCCCTTCTAGGCTTGACAACATACCTCTTCGGCATGGCTGCTGGAAGCATGATCTGGGCACCGTTGAGCGTAAGTCAAAGTGATACAGTCTTACTCAAGCATCTCTAACGCTTGTTCAGGNAAATGTTTGGCCGTCGTCCGGTTTACATCTCGACTTTGTTCGCGTTCATGTTCTTCATCTTCCCCTGCGCAATCGCCAAGGATATCTCGGCTGTAATTATATGTCGCTTCTTCGCTGCGATGGTCGGTTGTTCAATCGTATCAAACTCGCCTGGTACGATCAACGACATCTCGACAGATAAGCACAGGGCTTTGACCTTCAGTATCTGGTGCGCTGGGCTCATGAACGGGCCAGTCTTGGGTCCTTTGATCGGTGGTTTCGTGTTCGACAACCTGGGATGGCGATGGATCCACTGGATAACCTTGATACTGGCTGGAGTGTCTTTCCTGTTGATGGCAACAGTGCCCGAAACATACGGCCCTGCTCTCCTCAGGCGTCGTGCTGAAAAGAAGAGAAAGGAGACCGGTGACAACCAGTGGTGGAGCAAGCATGATGAGAAGCGACCATTCTGGCCTTTGCTTGGAGCATCGCTCTGGAGACCCATCTATCTTACCGCATCTGAGCCCATCCTCTGGTTCTGGGATCTCTACTTCTTGATCATCTACTCGATGAACTNNGTAAGTACAGCTATGGCGATAGTGTCAAAACATACTGAACCGTGAGCAGATTTGACTTTCGTAATTTACCCAAGAGCATTCGTGGGACTTCGTGGGTGGTCGATTGGCCATACTGGACTCTCATACCTCGGTATTGGTCTTGGTAACTTGTTGGTGATCGTATGCGAACCGCTTCTCAGAAAGATCATCCAAAGAAGGAAGCTAGATGCCAACGGCAAGCCAACTCCCGAGTCACCGGTGTTCATCGTATGTATCGGTGCGATCTTGGTCCCTATTGGAGGGTTGATGTTCGCCTGGACCTGCACACCGAACGTGCACTATATCTGGCCAATCCTCTCAGGCGTTCCTTTCGGAGCAGGCACAACAGCAACCTTTATATATGGATCAAACTACATTGGACGTAGTTACGGGATGTACGCGGCGTCTGCCATGGCTGGTAATGTGTTGACTCGCACTATTGCTGGTGGTACGCTTCCATTAGCTGGTCCTGCCATGTGGAATGCTCTCGGCCCACACTGGCAAGGAACACTCTTGGGACTGCTGGAAGTCCTCATCATCCCCATTCCATTTGTGTTCTACAAATATGGTCACCTGATTCGACTGAAGTCAAAGTTCATCAGCAGGATGGAGCAAGAAGCCAGAGGTGGAGAGAAGGGAGGAGCATAGATGGTAGATCATAGACTTAGACCTTAGAGACGAACAAAACGAAGCAATGAACACGAAGCTTGCAAGAGCAAGACACATACAAAGGAAGGAGCAATGGCGAAGAGGAAGAAGTGAAACGTCGAAGTTCTCGAAACATGTCAAGCTCAAAAGGCAGTGACGACCCCGCAGTCCAACACCAACGCGCTTCCGTCACTTTTTGGTCAAGACGCTCGAGTCGTCGACGATCGTGGCGGCGCATGCCAATCAATTCTTAGATCAAAGCACGACAAAGACTCTACTCGTACACATGGCCGACGGAAAACCAAAGCGATCACTTTTCAAACGTCCAACGTGGGCCGCGGCCACACCGACCGCTGCTTCAGCCTCTCCCGACCCGACATCAAAACCAGAAGAGCCGACAGACATTTTCAGCCATTCGCATACATTCAGCGAGCTCGTCGAGGACCGCCAACGTCAACGCCAGCGTAAGAAGAGTGACAAGGATATTCTGAGGCGGAGTCAGACCAGCGAAGCCAAAGATGAGGAATCGCGAGCGGGCAAGCGCCGGCGCATAAGTGATGAGGACGGCTCCGATCTACCTACCAAGACCAAACCCAAGGACACGGATAGGAAGACTTCAGTACAAGCATCTGCTGGATCAGAAAGCTTTGCAATAGCGCCTACACCACAAAAATCACGACCGCGAAAAGAGACGGTAATAGAGCTGCTGGACGATTCGGACGACGATGCGCCTGTGAGCCACAACAATGTCTCCAATGGCGAGGCTCTTTCAAACGCCACAAGTCTCGAACCTACACCTGCCGCAGAAGCAGACCCGGATGCTGACGAGGACGCCGTGTATTACTCCGATCCAGATATACGTGAGATCGCCCGTAAGGCCCGCGAGAAACGACGACAAGAAGAGCAAGAGCGAGATGGAAGTGGTGTTCATGATCCAACTGTCAAACTGCTCATCACGTCACCATTACCTGGTACTGGACCTCTTATCGTTTCCCGGAAACTATCGCAGAACCTCCAGGCTGTGCGAGAGGCCTGGCTGAGTAAGCAGCCACTGGAGCCCTCGACCGCTAGCCGTGTCTTCTTCATATTCAAATTACGGAGAGTGTACGACGTGACTACTGTCCGCAGTCTGGGAATCAAGGTGGACTCCTATGGTCGTATTATGGCCAACGGACCTTTCGCCAACACGGACGACGAGCATGCTGAGAAGATACATATCGAGGCTGTGACGGACGAAGCATGGCAAGACCTCAAAGACAAGAAGGCTGCGAAGGATGCACCAAAGCCGAACAAGTACCTGAGCAATGCCGTAGGCGCGAATAGCAGGAACGGCAGTACGGAAGGCACACCTGCCGTTGATGGCGAAGCAGTTGTCGAGGAACCACTGATCAAGGTCACGCTAAAGGCAAAGGGTCACTCAGACATCAAGATCAAAGTGCGGCCGGTATGTTTTATGCCCTTGATCACATCACATACATCTTGGCTACGCTTACTTACTTATATTCGTAGANGTACGACATTTGTCAAGATGATCAATGCAGCACGACGAAGTTTCAAGCTCGATGATGCGCGGGTTGTTCATCTCGAGTTCGATGGTGAGAGATTGGAGCCGCCGGAAGGGCTGGTCAAGGATACTGATATCTCGGACATGGATTGTATTGACGTTCACATTAAGTGAAGAGTGGTGTTCAAGTTGTGGTGGAATGGTGTTATAACGGATGTTTCGTTTCCTCTCTTCTAGCGAAGGCGTAAGGTTTTGGGCATTGCCAGGTGGATGGCACGTTTTGGGCCTTTGAACAAGAGGCTCTGTTCTTATCAATCCTGTTGTCGAGACTGCTTCTTCGATCATCTTTCGCACTGACTTCGATGCGTGCAGTTCAGCAAGGCTCAATGTCCCTCCTTCTTAAGTGGCTGTGAGGCTGCCGCGCCTTTTCATGTCTTGTTTGCCCGATTTCGATCCTCGCGCCGCAGGTGCGCTCAGTCTGTCTGCAGCCATGTCCGCTAAGGACCCCCGTCCGTTTTATGGTATGCCAACTCTCGATTCCTGCCCCTCAAGTCTCTTGTATGCACAGAACCATTCTTTACTGCCAAATATCTTCTTTCCTTTGCGGCCCAGTTCTCTTCTTCTCCGATATACATCTTAGACCAAATGACTCGGCAGCAAGAAGTTGGCAATGCCCTCTTTGACAGCATACTCGTGTCCGCAATGTCCACAGACTAATTTTCCATTACTCACACTCGTTTCCACGAGCAGCGAATGCAGATCTCTAAGTGTTTGTGTGGGTTCCTTTGTCGTTTCGTCCATCAAGTCTGATTCCTCTGGTGCTGTTTCGGGCAGAGTGGGGAGACCGAGNCTGTAGTTTTCCAAACTTGTCAGTACTGACTGAACCTTCCCATTTTTGTTCTTTTTGAAGCGCTTCTGGGAGACAAGACACACCTCTTCGCCTAGACTCCTGATGGCCTTCCATTCCAGACGCGGCAATACGTTGACCAGGAACTCGGGGTTCAATTCCATCTCTACGCGCTCCAGCTCTGCGTCGCGTGGGTGCAGGGGAAAGGCAGCGGGTTCTTGTTTGCAGGCCTTGCGGGCGCAGGTGAGGAAGTTGAGGGTGAGGAGCTTCATTCTTGCTGGTGTTCGCTCTCAACTATGTTTGTATGAGAAGATTCGAATCTGATATCTCGGGAAGAGTTGGTATGGTAGATGCGACAGTGTAGTTTGGTGTATTGGTTTAGTATTGAGAGCGACTTGTGGTGACGATGGGTCTGGGCCAGATGCGGAGATGAAAAAAGATGCAAGGGTTTCGGGTTTTGGACGCGGAGTTTAGAGTCGAGTTCAAGAAGAGCATGTGAAAGCACTCCTCTGAGCAGCATCGTATACCATTTGAATAATCGCTCAATTCATGATTTCGGTCTTGCCATAAAGGATTCATAGTTATGCCGTATCTAATTGATATATCTGCATTACTTTTCGTGAAATGTGATGGTGATGTTTCGAAATGTCTGTGTTGATAGGGAAGCCCTGGCTTGCTTGTCTCGAGCTCAGTTGGACCTTGCGCGCGTCAGCTCTCGCATTCATATTCTCGTCTGTACCATCGTCTGCAGCAATGCGAAATGTTTTGGACAAGCTAATACTTGAGTTGTAATATTCCCATCGATCGATATGTGGTCGGGACTTTTCATGTTGCTCGTCTTGAGCACCATCATGACAATCGCGTAATTGACCACCCCATCCCTCTGTACTCACAAGCAACCCAACAACTGACACAACCGAATCAGTTCCTTCCTCGCTGGATCCTTACCGTTATCATTCTCCCTCTCCCAACGGCAGCTTCGTTTGACCACGGCAATTGGCACTGGTGTCCTAGTAGGGACCGCCCTCATCGTTATCATCCCTGAGGGCATCGAGACACTGTACAGCGCGCGCGAAGTTGGTCATACCCACGCAGCAAGATCGCTCTCCCTAGATTCTGGAAGCCAGAATGCGCTGTCTGAACTGCTGCCTCTTGACTTGTCATACCCCGATATTTCAACTCTTGACTTAAACACCAGGGATACCGACTTGACTGGACCTGATGATGGACGCCCAGAGGACGGACAACCTTCTTCACAAGAGCTCGATCACAAGACAGAAGAACACAAGGCCGAGGATCACGATGATTGGGAGCCTCATGCCTGGATTGGAGTCTCGCTAGTCCTGGGCTTTGTCTTGATGTACCTCATCGATCAATTGCCTCGTCACGCGGCAGCTTCTTCTCAACCGCAGAGCTTCCATATCGCGCTGGATCGCTTCAACCTCCAGAGATCAACAAACCAAACTTCTGAAGCTGAAGACTCTGATGGTCCACCGCCTGACCCCATGCAAGAATCACGTCCTTCCTCGACTACTGTAGGTTTGGTGATCCATGCTGCTGCAGACGGCATCGCTCTCGGAGCCTCGTCAAGTGCTTCTTCGCGAAGGTTGGGCTTTATTGTCTTTGTCGCCTTGATGATACACAAGGCTCCCGCCGCGTTTGGCCTGACTTCAGCATTGCTCAAGCAGGGACTTTCTAAGAGGAGAGCACGAAACCACCTTATTGTGTTCAGTTTGGCCGCTCCAATCGGCGCATTGTTTACCTGGGCCCTCGTCAATATATTCGAGGGAGGAATTGGCCAGAGCGAACATGGCACTCGTTTCTTCACCGGACTGCTACTGTTGTTTTCGGGTGGTACCTTCNTTGTAAGTTGAGGTCACTTCCAAACGTTTTCTTTGCCTTGAGACTAACAATCAAACAGATACGTAGCAATGCATGCGATGCAAGATACGAAACACGGTCACGACATGGGAAATGCTACTCCCAATGGCTATAGCGACCCGAACGTGTACGATGGGTATCAGTCAGCATCAAACAAGCAGGAAGGTCCTGTGCTCAGCGACACGCTGGCTGTAGTAGGTGGAATGTTGCTTCCACTTTTGACACAAGTATTCGGGCATGGCCATTGATCTCGTCACGATAGACTACCACTTGGTATTTGAGTCTCACGATCTTTCGACAAAACTAGTATCCTTGTGAGAATTTACCTTGCGCTTTCAACCTTGCGACTGAATTAAACTGTCTTGTTGATCAACGGACGTCACAATAAGCACCTGGCTGAAGCCTTGGTAAGAGACATAGGCTTCATGAGACCGAATATTCGGGTGTAATTGAACGAGAGAGGTCTCAGTACACAGTGCATGGGATGGCTGGACAATAGCAACGGTATGGGTGGAAGCTGGCGGTATTGGTTTGCTGCATGCACGGCCGGTAGATAACAGCGCAAGGTGGAGGAGCTCAACGGCTGGATAGTCTGGACATGTGAACGAAAGCGGAATGCAGGCGTGACTCGAGCGATGTCCCTGTTGACTGAAGATGGTATCAGGCAAGTCCGACGACGTGAACGAGGCTCGGACATATGGTCACAGTCAGTAGACTCGTGATTTTTTAAGATGGGATTTGACTTTGGCATAATAAGGCTCTTCACGTCATGTACAGATTCCGAGTTGGGGCAACCTAGAACGGTGCCTTGGCGGGCGCCGACCGTTTGCAACTGATTGTTGTCTCTGCCACAGACGAAGTGCTGAGATCGATGTTGGTCAGGCAGAGCTGGAGCACAAGAGGACGAAACGAATATTGGAAAACGAGTCAGCAGCAATATAGGACTCATTGTTTTGGGGCAGCAAATTGTAGGGCAGGCTTATTGTTCAGGCGTGCTGGTCGTGTTTCAGAGTAACCAGCACCTCTTCAGACTTTCCTGGCCTCGACTATCTTAGTCTGCATTGCGCAACCAGTCCATTTTTCCTACTCTCTCCGGCACAACCACCCTTTCCGCAAGACTCCCCAGTCGCATCCATTCTTTCATCAGACCCCCGCCAGTCTTGGTCCCACCTCGATAAACACTGTGCCTCGTTGATCGCCATCGTCCCCGCCAACCCGCCATCCGATCGCAAATCCGCCCGACCACGAGGGTTGACAGCGCCCGAGCCAGCACAGGAGCGACGCACGCCTGCACAACATAGAACAACATGGAGGATCCCTCCGACTGGCATCCTTCGTATCCGCAGACCCAGCGTCCCTTGTCCATGCCTGTCGAATACGACCCTGAAGCCGCGTCGGGCAGCGAAGCGCGCATCTTTGGTCAGCGTCATCACAAGCCCCAGACTTCCGTCTCGCGACCCTCTTCAACCAGCGTACCTATACCGATCCCATCAAATCCAAATGTCATTCCTGGAAATCTACTCCCGTCAGCGCCTGCTTCTCCACCGACCCCGGCTCCGTCTCCAACGCCGGGCCGTCGTCTTCCCAGCTGGACCTCTACGACGGCACCATCGCTTGATTTGCATATGGCCGAAGATGGGGACCTGGACGATGTTGACAGTGAAGGCACGTTTAGCGTAGACAAAGGGTTGAGATTCAGGCATATGAAAACCATGTTTTCCGACATGGACAACGACGAACGCAAACGCATCCTAACAGAGCTGTTGGCGAATTGTGACGGAAAACTATTGGGTTATGTTGCCAATTTTGTTGCACCAAGACTAAAGAGAGATCCTNTTGGCGTGTTGCCTAACGAACTCTGCCTAAGGGTATGGATTCTCCTCTTGTTTGGCACCATATTCGTTCTAATGTGACTGCAGATACTCACATTTATCGATGATGCCAAAACGCTTGCTCGCTCATCGCAGGTTTCANAAAGATGGCACGAGCTGGTCAGCGACGATATGGCTTGGAAGAGCCTGTGCGAGAAACACGCTTATCGCCGCATGTCGGATGACACTCCTTCGACTAATACCAGGCAACAACATTCATCACCCTACGAGCCGTCCCACTCGGGTTCGTCTCTCAGCTTCGCCACTCATGCTCTGCGCATACATAACCCCGCACTTGCCAGCTTCAGCACTTCGACACCTGACTTAAGTCGTGTCAAGAGTCTTGATAGAACAACGTCTGCTCCCGTCCTGCCTTCTGCAGCCATCCGCCGACGACCACAGGCCATGACTTACCGCTCTCACTTCAAGCAAAAGTACCAGGTCGAAACCGCCTGGCGGACTGGCGGCAAGGTCGACCAAAGACAGATTACACCGGACCAAGGTGTTGTGACCAGTTTGCATCTTACTGACAAGTACATCATCGTTGCTCTGGACAACGCGAAAATTCACGTTTTCGACACCGAGGGCAAGCACTTGAGGTGTCTACAAGGCCACGTCATGGGCGTATGGGCCATGGTACCTTGGGGTGAGACTTTGGTGTCGGGTGGCTGCGACAGAGACGTCCGCGTTTGGAACATGGCGACTGGGTGAGTGGTTTGCGTCGTCTTGATGATCCGGATCATAACGCTAACTGTTCCCGATAGACAACCCATTCACATGCTGCGTGGTCATACTTCTACTGTTCGTTGTCTGAAGATGTCAAATGCCACCACCGCTATTTCTGGTTCTCGCGACACCACCCTTCGCATCTGGGACATTGAAAGGGTCAATGCAAACACGTGCTCATGGGTCATCAAGCAAGTGTTCGCTGCCTCGAGATCCACGGAGACCTGGTTGTATCTGGAAGTTACGACACCACGGCGAGAATCTGGAGCATCAGCGAAGGTAGATGTCTCAGGACATTGCAGGGACACTTCAGTCAGATTTATGCAGTCGCATTCGATGGAAAGCGTGTCGCTACAGGCAGTCTTGACACTAGTGTTCGTGTGTGGAATGTTGCGGATGGGTAAGCACACCTCGATACAACCAGTTGAAGAAGAAATACTAACGTTCTACAGCAAATGTCTGGCAATCCTCCAGGGCCATACTTCTCTCGTTGGCCAGCTTCAGCTCCGTGGTGACACTCTTGTGACTGGCGGCAGCGATGGCAGTGTTAGGGTCTGGTCATTGCAGTCCTACACACCTATCCATCGTCTTGCCGCACACGATAACAGCGTGACGTCGCTGCAATTCGATGAGTCGCGCATTGTATCTGGTGGGTCTGATGGCCGCGTCAAGGTCTGGGATCTCCAGCGCGGATGTCTTGTACGAGAACTTGGACAACCTGCTGAAGCAGTGTGGCGTGTTGTGTTTGAAGAGGAGAAAGCAGTCGTGCTTGCATCCAGGCAAGGCAAAACAGTCATGGAAGTTNTGAGTTTCGCCCCGCCGGAGGACGGAAACACCAGCAGCACCGCGTCGAGCCCTGCCGTCGTCTCCAAGCCTATGCTACCTGCTAGCGAACCCTCGCCAATGCATATATCAGATGCACCGGCATCTGATGATCAGGTCGAGGACACGATCATGACAGACGAGACTCCACGTGATAATGAGGTCTCTTCACCAGTCACATCATCATGACATTGCTTCTTGGTTTGAGCATGACACGGCATTGAAAGCAACTTACGAGTAATTATGGGAAGCATAGGCGCAGGGAGCTCAGGAGACCAACCGACTTCAGGAAGGGTAGAGGGTAACGAGAGTCAGAGGATGCACAGAGTCTGGCCTTCCTCTCATTGTGCTCACGGCGTTTTTGGGATTGATCTTATATTGGCATGGCGGATCATGGGTGAATCGACAAGGCAATCATTTCGGAGAACAAGAAAGGGAAAAGGAGTATATGGTGTTTTTCTTGACAAACGTTCCTTCATCACAGCAGTAGACTCATTAGCGAAGCATTACTTTTCATTATATGCATCATTTCGATTTTTAGAACAAAATTCGGCAAGGCCAGAAGTGATGGTCGTTAGAACAATGCTCGGTCAACAAGTCTCTCAACACATGTTTATCTCTGCATGGCTGGCGAAAAGCGGTACTGATGTGGTTGGGAAAGTGATAAGTCGGCGCTCGGTAGAAACGGCATGCGGGTCCGACGAACAGCCCTTGACATCATCGCCGTAGCATCCGGGGGGAAGGAGCAAGGTTGGAGAGCACCCCGTTCCAGTCAAGATACTTTTGTTTCTGCTCTGAGGTTGCTTTCTTTTTAACTTCTTACTCTGTTGCTTCCCATCTCCGCTCTTGTCTCGTGCCTGTCTTCTTTGGACTGTTGAAGTTGTTTCAATTCTTGTCAATTGTTCTGCGACGACTTGCCAGGCTCTACCATTACATCATAGCTGTATAGCTCTCTTCTTCGGACGCAACAACAACAATGGTTCAAACCAAGCCTGAGGCGCCTGGCGCTGTTACCCCCAAGAGAAACATTGAGCTGTTCTCTGGTACTTACTTTGCTGCTTGTACATTGGGCGGTATCATTGGTTAGTGGTTTGCTACATGTCGAGCAAGACTTGCAACAGAAGCTAACGCGTTTCTGCCAACAAAACAGNCTTGCGGACCTACCCACACAGCAGTGACACCCCTCGATCTCGTCAAGTGCCGTCGCCAAGTAGACAGCAAGCTCTACTCATCCAACCTGCAAGCCTGGGGCACCATTTTCCGCAAAGAAGGTCTGCGTGGAGTCTTCTTTGGCTGGTCTCCCACTTTCATCGGATACTCCTTCCAAGGCGCTGGAAAGTACGGAGCCTATGAGTTCTTCAAGTACACCTATGGCGAAAAACTCTTCCCCAACACCAACAAGACTATTGTCTACTTGGGAGCCTCTGCCACTGCTGAGGCCATTGCCGATTTGTTCTTGTGTCCGTTTGAGGCACTCAAGGTGCGCATGCAGACTACCCTGCCTCCTTTCGCCCACAACCTGCGCGAGGGATGGGGTAAGGTTGTTGCTCAGGAAGGCTATGCCGGTCTCTACAAAGGTCTTTACCCTCTCTGGGCCCGCCAAATCCCCTACACCATGGTGAAATTCGCAACCTTTGAGTCTGCAGTCGCTCAAATCTACAAACAACTCGGCAAACCCAAGGAAACCTATGGCACCTTGGCACAAACCGGCGTTTCGTTCTTGGGTGGTTACATTGCTGGTATTGGGTGTGCTGTGGTGTCTCACCCTGCAGACGTCATGGTTTCCAAACTCAACAGTGACAGAAAGGCTGGTGAGGGTGCTGGCCAAGCTGTCAGTAGAATCTATGGCCAGATTGGCTTTAGAGGCTTGTGGTCGGGTGTGGGTTTGAGAATTGTCATGATCGGTACGTTGACCGCTTTCCAGTGGTTGATCTACGACTCTTTCAAGGTTTCTATTGGTCTGCCTACTACTGGTGGTCACTAGAATTCCCAGAAAAACTCGATGGCTTTTTTTTCTCTTTTTCGTTTTTCTTCTTATATAATGTTTTTACGATCTCTGGGATCTTGGGGAGTTGCAAGCGGTTGGGCGTTCAAAGGTCTCTCGGATATAGAATCTAAAGAAATGCTATGAAACCTTCTTTCAGCAAATTCTCCTTCCTGAGCTGTTATGTTGATGACATTGCCCCTGATATCGGTACAAGATCGTTCTGCATAGCTGCTCCTATAAGAATAATGTCCGCATTCGGTAAGAGAAACAATAATACCAATTTACCGACAAGAGAGTTCCTACCGAGCTCAAAGATACTGTTTGGCATTTTATTCTAGACTCCGTCTTTGTTGCAAATGAGACACAGATATTGGATAAAAGGAAAGAAGCACTCAGCACAGTGTTTGAGAAAGCATAGAAAGGAAAAAATTGCTTTTTTCTTGTGCAAGAAATGCCTTCTATCTAGGACAAGATCTTGTTCTAGAGCCTGTCCTTTGCTGAAGATATCACAAATGTTGGCACAGGACTTGAGAAAGTATTGGAGAAAAGATTTGCTTTTTGTGTGCAAGGTTTGCTCTCTCTATCTAAGGAGAGAAAAAGAAGCACGTATTACTGAGGGCGGTCCTCTAAAAGGATACTCGCACCTCGTTCAGGGAAGAAAAGGTCTATAGATGAAGGAAGAAGATGCAAAAACGAAAAGAGGTATAGGAGGGGAAAGGGTAATCTCGACGCCTGATGCCATGCCATGAGTTGCAACGAAAGTCGAAAGAAAAAAGAGGTCCAAAATGAAAAGTGCGCCACACCCAAAACAAAGAGTCGTAAAAAGAGTCCGAGAAGCAAGAAGGAAGTCAGAGGAGAAGCCAAGTCTACTTGAGCTTCTTGGTCTCAGGTTCGTAGCTTCTATCGTCCTCACCCTCGACCTCCTTGACAATGTTCTCCATCTCCTTGACCTGGCGTTGCCACTCGGCTGTGCCCATCTTGGTCTCGCGGCGGAAGAGCTCGTCATTGGGCTTGCGGTAGCTGCCACCAAGACGATCCCAGAGAGTGGTGAATTGTCCGTAGTTGTAGTTGAAGTACAGGTGGTGCATAGTGTGGCAGGCGGCGCCGTTGATGATAGGGCTGTTGGCGACGTATTCACCGTCGTGGATCATGACGGTCCAGATGTTGATGAACATGAAAAGAGCAATGTAGGCGAACTTCTGCAGCGGGAAGATGAAGGGGAAGACGTGGTAAGGCAGCGATTGAGCGTAGCCGTCGAGAGGGTGGAAAGCGTGCGAGGCGAAAGGCGAGGGCATGATCCACTTGTGGTGAGGCTTGTGCAGCTTCTTGTAAACCATGGGGTGGTGCAGGCCACGGTGGATCCAGTAGACGAAAAAGTCGGTGAAGCAGACGAAGAAGGGGAACTGGAGAAGCAAGTACCAGCCACCGAGGTTCCACGATGAACTCTCAGGCAAAACGTCGTAGATGTTCGAGTAGCCACGAACCTCACCCAGGAACCATGGAACGGTCAGAGCAGACATGATGGGCATGGCTTCGAGAGCCTGGCGGATTTCGAGGCGCATCTGGTTCTTGAGGAACTTGGGGTGGTGTACTGTTGTCTTGTCGAAGACGAAGATGTATGAAAGACCGGCGCAGATGAAGTAGTTCAGCAGACCAAAGATCCTGTAAAGTTGTTAGTCTGCGACAAGGTTCATATACTGAATAGTCGCAAAGGCGTACCATGTGATAAGGAACAAGGACACAGCCTGTCTGGCAATGTTGTCTCGTGGCCATCGGCTCATGTAGGCGTATGAACTAGGCTCGACCGAGAAGTATTGGCTCGCAGGCTCGAATTTGTAGGGGGTAACACCACGGGCCATGGTCGACCAGGTAGCATTAGGAGAAGAAGCAAAGTCACCGACGGTGCTCATGGCCAACATTGACGACGTTAAAGGCAGAACGGTCGCGTATAGTCGATCGAACGCGTATGTGTCGAGTACCTCCAGTATCACATCCATCTTTGCGGTTTTGCTGTGTGGCGCTGTTTTGAATGTGCAAGTCTTTGATTGTTGATAGGCGAGTAGAAAGGAGATGAAAGGGTCCAGGCGGCTCCTGAGCAAAAAAGATTGTGTTTTTGGGCGTGAAAGCAGAAGGTGCAATAGCCGGTAAAGAATGACAGGCGCGTGAAGCAATTGAAAAGAACGACTTGTTTATCTATCAGAAGAAGCAGAGAGAGCGAGCGTGCTGCGGAGCTCGGAATCAGCCCACAAAAAATCGAACCACAATCAGAGGCAAATGAGGGATCAGTGGGGCCTGGCCGTCCGGTGAGAATAAGGAGCAGAGTTTGTTGTGTCAGGGTTCCTTCCGCTCCTGCCCGAAAGAGCTAAAATCGGCAGGGTCGCTGTCTGCCGCTGTCAAGTTCCATCCGAGCCTCTTCTCCTTAGTTCCAACAGAACGCCTCTTCTTGAGCCCCTTCCGAGCCCCTGCCATCAACTTTAACGCGACGTGCTCGCCTTGTCAACCAGACAATCATGCTTTTTTACACGCGACTCCCGCAGTCTGCCCAGTTTCATGGCGCCAGTTTCGAGTCTGAGCACCACAGGAAGCCGTCTGTCTTTCCATCATTGCGACCGGCAGCCAAGCGCTGTCAGCTCTCTCCTATCGTCTCATCTCTCAAACACAACGCTCATATCTCGGATCCACGGAGATTAGAACTCCCGAGCAGCCTCGGTGACCTATCCGCAGTTCCCTTTGTTGTTACCAATCACCAACCATGTGTCTGCCACGGGCAACAAGGGTTATTGTGCTTCTTTCTTCAGTCGCTGATACAAGCCGCTTTCACATCATAGAACACTTGAATGATTTTATTCATGATCGCCCTCAAGGACGTACCGAGAGCATCTCTTAATAAGCAAAGCGCCATGACTAGTATTGGCGCGCATGGTATCATCATCTTTCCCCTCTCGCGCCGCGCTGTAAGAACAAAGAAACCCATAAACCAGCAAATGATACGCCCCAGTGAATGCAACCGCATCCTAGCTTTTCCTCCTTGGTGCCCTGTTGGTACAAGACGCCATGCTCGCCGTATGTCGTTAGCTGCTGTCATTAAATCAATCGAGACGTTTCCCTAGCCACCTCAGCTCCTGGATGGGCTGTTGCTGTAGCTTTGTGAATCTCTATAGGGGCCGGACCAGGTTGGTGCCCCAAACGGCCAAGGTAATCTTTGATCTTGTGGTAATCCTCCATTCGGTTGGGGTGCTTTGATCGGAGGTAGTGCAAGAGTGTCGCCAGGATTCATTGGTGGTAAGCCAGATCCTACTACGTTAGACGGTCTGTTGGCCAAGTCAGCAAACCTGCCATCTTGAAGACTCGCCGGAGTGTTATAGGAAGTGTTCTGACTCGTGTTGGTGCGTTTAGCTGGCCGTGGGGGTTCATCCTCATCGTCCGATAGGGTCAAGTCAATGACTGCTGTGGAAGGGCGCTTGGCGCTAGGTCGAGGTGCGACTGTCGATGCTTCGCGTGAGACAGGCGGTGTTTGTTGTGCAAGAGCTGGAGTGGCCGAATTGCCCTCGGTCTTGATCTTTTCTACTGCTTCAGACTTCTTGGGCGTGTCCTGGATCTCGATAATGTCATCGTCACTATCGTTGTCATAAGCTGCCCGTGCCTGAGTCTTCTGACGGTTGTTGGTATCATCTCCATGGTCAACTGCTTTCCACTGTCCATCAGGCTCAATCGTGACTTGATCGACAGAACTGGAGGTGTTCTGCAGAATGTCCTGTACGTAATTGTCGACACACAAGCTCTGGTAGGAGAGAGTCTTGTTGCAGACAGGGCAAGTCCAAGTTGGCGCCTGTTCCTGGAGTTGCAAGAAGTATGAGCCATCGAAGCACTGGTTGTGCGAGCAAACATTGGACCTGCAAGGGATGTTGATGCGCATGGTTGAGATGGGGTCCTTGAGAGACATGACGGTAGAAGTAGCAACGATGTCCGGGTCTGATGCCTTGGCAGCCACTNNAGAGTATGTGATTAGTTTTGCATGATGTAGAAGCAAAAGTTTGAGAAACGCACTTTCTCGAAGCACAGTGTCTTTGGGAATCCTGCTCCCCGTTTGCTTAAGACGAGTAGCGAGGTCGTTTGCAGATGTCACCTTGACAAGGTTGACCATAAGAGAAAATCGNCTTCAGATCGAGTCAGCAGACGCGTAAGAAAAGTTGGTTTAGAAGATGGACAAACGCACTTCCTTCGTGAGCGCATAAGTCACGTGGATGATGTTCGGATAGTTGGAAGCCTTGCGGATGAGATCGGTAATGTCGACAGGTTTGGTGGTACCGGGCTTGTTCTTCAAGCCCTTGAAGCTCTTGCGCACTTCGTCTCCGTTGATCTTGACCTCGATCTGACTCGGGAAAGCTATGTCAACGTTGAAGGCGTAAGGACCTAGAGTCGAGGTAGTTGCGCAGTAAAGCATGATGCGCAGAGATGGGTCGGCCTTGAGGGATGTACAGATGGCTTCACTAAGATAGACCTTTTCGTCTAGAGAATGACGGTTGTGTGGCATTTCTNNGGAACTCTTGCGTTAGTCTGGTCTGATGACTAGAACTTGTTAAGATGAAGATGTGTAGGTACCTGACAATTCTTTGGTCGCAGTGAGAGCTTCTCTGATTTGATAGAAGGGGCTTTCTCTGAACTTGACCGAGGCACGAGAAGGAGCAGCCGCACGCGCCGCCGGAGCCTGATGGTATTGAGGCAAGCCGGCGGGCCTTGGGTAGGCAGGCATGCCAGCGGTGGTATGCGAGGCTGGAGAAATGGGAGTGGTGGTGTCGCGGGCTAGCGAAGACTGATGACTTTGTGCTGGAGGAGTGCGACCTTGGTGCTCGGCGCGGTAGCGCAATCGCTCGAGTGCTTCTAAGTCGTTCTTGCGGAGGTGATGTGCGATGACNTGGTGGGCGAGTTGTTAGCGCGGCGCGCGGGTTGTGAAAGTGGATGGACTCGTAGTATGATTACCTTCAGAAATACGCTTTTGAAGAGCGGCCTTCACACCAGACACCTGGAGACCCTCTTGACGGCAGATCTCCTTCAGGTCATTGTTGATGAGTGATTTTATTTTGCGGTCCACGAAAGACGCGAGGTCTCGAAGACGTGTGGGATCGCTTGCCATCTCTTTCAATCGTGCCTGCTTGTCTTCATGCAGTGTCTTGTGCTGGGGTAGTTGCCAGAGGAAGTCGCGGGAGATGCAGAGATTCGAACCCCGTCAAGAATTCTAGCTGATGAACTTCGAAGCACTTTTCCAGGATACCGTATCGTCGGAGAGAGTAAGTGAAGGCAGAGTGCTCATGTCCAAGTGAGGCGATTGGAACGGGCGGCTTCTAGAAGTGAACTGGTCGCAGAAGGCACAGTATCTACAGAACCGACATGGATACAAGTGACGACTACTTTATGCGCCAGTGCTAAGGGAACGACATTCACGGTGCTTGGATAGAAGCATTGTCCTTGTTCGACGAGGGCAGACTTCACCAAGTCGGGCAAACATCTTTCGGCCTTCTGGAAGAACGTGACCGTGCGTGCGTCTACCTGGAAGTAGTGACGAGCCAGAAGTCCAAAGTCCGGCCCGCCAGAATCCATTGCCCAATGCGGCGACCTTCAGCGTGGCGCAAAAGACGAGGCTTGGAAGTTGGCCCTCGACGAGGAGTCATCCTGCTGTTGCAACATTATTCATAGCAACAACCTGCAACTAACTCATCCTTGTTCCTTGCATCACAGACTGTCCAAATACAGAGTCACTTGCTTGTGGTTTCACACGCGACCTTAGATTCTCGAAAACTAGAATCACCAGACCCTGCACGTCTCAGCAGGTGCAGCAGCTGCCTTTCAACAGTCGCCCGATCGTCCTTCTCCGCACGTTTAAGCGACTGCCCGCCGACCCGCTTTCTTGTTCCATTCCAAGAGAATTTATCTCTTTCTTTCACCGCAATCTCGCACACAACAACCACACTTCACACAGCAAAAATGGGCAAAGGTCTACGATCAAGCGTCAACAAGACCAACAACAGAAAGCTCAAGAAGAATGTCTTTGGCCCCGTCGAGACGGCCCGCACAGAGCGTCTGTCGCAAAAGCTGCTCGAATTAGCCTCCCAGCCAAAGGCTCCCAAGTCGGACATGGAAGTTGAGGAATCAAGTGGTGAGACCTCTTCTCGTCGCGACACACATGTCTCCAAACTGACATTGTCACCCACAGACTCGAAGCAGGCCGAGTCCGAGGCCAAGGCCACCAACGCAAATGGTGCGTTAAATGCTCTTGCAATCCCGGTGCCAAAGTCGCTCGCCCATCAATGTCCTGCTACTGCTGCTGCCTCGATGAACATGCTCACACCTCCACCTACCCCTCCGCTCGACATCTCCGACTTCAGCAATCCCTCTGTCAGATCTGCACATCGACGCTATGCCGACGAACAGCTCTTCTTCCACCTCCTGGGTGTTTCGACCGACATTCACGGCTTCGACTCCTCTGGCAACATTTGTTTAGGTTTCGGATCCGACTCTGAGAGTGATAATGAGAGCAGCAGCAGTAGCAGCAGCCTTGGCAGCGGCTATGAGTGAGCCAGTTGACTGTCTGAACGAGGCTAACCCGCCTTTTCATCATCAGACACCGCAATGGACGTCGACTTGACCAACGCTCCCAGAACAAGCTGGATCAAGGCCGAGAAGAGAGCCAAGGAAGAAAAGCGCAACCGCATCGCAAAGAAGCAAAAGCGCAAGGTCATCAACCAAATGACTTTCAAGAAGAACCCTCGTACCGGAAAGAAGTGAGAGGCATCGCCACATAATTTTCACGCTTCGGGGTAACGAGACGAGTTTCGAGACATCGGTCTCAGGGGAGGACGGAAGGAGAAGAGAGAAGAAAGCATTAGGGTGCGACTCGATTGCCGCAGCCCAACGGAGTTCTGGAAAGGATAGAAGGTCTGTCTTGGGTTCCACCAAAAGGATTACTGGCGTAAGAAACACCAAAGGTTGGCGGCATTGTCGGAACAAAAGGACATTCCAAGGGTGTAGATGAAGTTTTGCTTAGCATACGCGATTTTCCATATTCACGCGAAGAATCGAGTTGCATGTATCTGTTCTCAAAACCGAGGCGAACTCTCCGATAATGATATTAGTGATAAAAGCAATGCCTATATGGGTATCCATGCCCAAACTCCTAGCTATGATTGAAACAAAACCCAGCCCTCGTGATTAAAGTGTACTAAACAGTGCCTTGCCATAGATCAAAACACCTCATGAGCTCGAAGGCGAAGAGTCAAAAGCGTCCGACTCACATCGACATGACCTCCCCATCACCGACGTCAATATGCGGATCAGGTATCTGGATATCAAGACTCAAAAAGCCCGTCCTTCTCAGATCAATCAACCTGACTTCTCTACCTTCCCTTTCAGCCTCAGTGTTCCAACCCTCGACCCACCTCTCCATGTCTCTTACTCCTCTTTTGACCCCAGTCCAGCCAAAGTTGTCCCACAAGAATCCAGTCGCAACGCCCATCAGAGCATCAAACCAACTGGCCCAAGTATTCGGCTCAAATGCATGTTTCAACATGGGATTCAACGTCTCAATAACGTTTCTGAATTCGGATTCAGACATCCACAAGTCCAGAATCTCGGGATATAGGTTCTGAAGGGCTGGGTAGAGGTCTCCTGCAGCCAACCAGTCTCGCTGTATTCTGATGACACGAGTACTTGCGTGAACAGGCGATGAAAGCGCAACATGAGGATTCAAATGCGGGAAACAAGGATGCGAAGGACCCCAAGGCAATTCATCATCCAAATGTGTGTCGTGGCTGTGTGCACTAGCCGTGTAGTCTACATTGGGAATGCCTTGCCATTGTGTGATCGGTGGCAGAAGACTGGGATGTAGACTTGGTGCTCGCAGGGAGTTGCGACTGGATTGTTCGTGCAGAGTGCGTCTGCTGGGTTTGCGGTTTACGGGCAGAGAAGCTCGTGAGGGTCGGGAGTGCAGGCTGTGTGCTGGTTGTGATTCGATATCGGGGATTGGAGGTGGTGGTGGATGGTTTTGAATGTTTGAGACTTCTTCTACGCCGGCGAGTCTGTTGAAGGGTTGCATGTTGTTTGCTTCGACTCGACCGTCTCTCTGGTAATCCGAGGATTGTTTGCGCTGGTACTTGTGGTGGTCACTTGTTCTGCAGTGTTTTGACCTTTGCGCACTTGGTACAGAAGAAGCGAATAGTGCAATGCGAGTGACGGCTTTGTGGTCAGATTATAATGTTGTACATGGTCTTTCTCTCGAGAGTCGCAATTTCCCAGGGCCTTGATGGCGCGCTGAAGGTGCACGTCCCTCCGTCCATCTCAAGCCGTTAACGATCTCCATCTATCGTCTCTACTCGTCTTCTCATCATCCAGATATGCATTTTGTGACTGTTCGCAGTTTTTTCTGCAGGGATATCATCACATCAATGCAGGTACTTGAGAACGGCCTTATAGAGTGCTTTGTTACCTATCTTCCGACTGGCTGATGACCCTGCTTGACATCACGCCTACACGGTTAATGCAATTGGAAGTGTACTTGCCTACGCCTCTTCCCATAGGTATATAAGCGCATAGAAACTGCACTCAGGCTCATCCACATATGTCTCGCGTTCCCATCTTTGCTCGTCAACTCCTATCCAACCTCCGTAACAATCTCGCAAACATGTCCAAGCCGACAACTGATAACGCCTCCCTCTCCGCCACCACGCAAATCTCTCATAACCTCCATCCTGCAAAGCTATCACAATACTCTGGGCTTGAACATCTACCAGCTGCCGCAAAGCTGCCTTCAATCGTCAAATCATTCAATCTCAAAGTTCAGGACGGTATTGATGGCGCAGTCCCAGCATTCTTACACCTACCTGAGAATTATCAGAATCAGCAGAGTACAGCTGCAATCCTTCTTTCTGGAGCTGGTGGTGGTGTAGTCGGCCCATCAAGTATCTATCTCAGTATGGCGGACAAGTTGGCTTCTCTACAAAACGGTCTTCCTGTCTTACGTATGGATTATCGCTTTCCAGCTCGCAACAAGTATTGCGTCCCAGATGTTCTGGCAGCGATGGGTTATCTCAAGGCTCGTTATAACGTCGGTCGATTTGTTCTGGTCGGATGGTCTTTTGGCGGTGCTCCGGTGTTCACAGTCGGTGGTCAAGATGCTAGGGTTATTGGGTGTGCAACCGTTGCATCTCAGACTGCAGAGACGGAAGGCATCAGAGCGTTAGNNGGAAGAAGAGGTGTGCCAGTGTTGCTGTTACATGGTACTGGCGATCGCACCTTGAGTCCGCAGTGTAGTGAGAGACTGTACGATATGTATGGGTCCAGAGGAGGGCACAGAAAGGTGCATTACTTCGAAGGAGATGACCACGCGCTTACAAGGAATAGCACTGAGGCTGAGAAGATGCTCTGTGAGTTCATCGCAGACATAGCCGGATTGAGCGTGGGCAGTAAAGAGAGGGGTCTTTTGAACAAGAGTCTTGTTGACGATGAGGACAAGATCAACAAGATGAAGAAGGGTGGTGATTTGAGGGGTGCTGAGAGTGCTGAATAGACATTGTATAGCTGAACAAACAAGATTAGTGCCGCACAAGCTTGCTTAGAAGTGTCATGTATCTTTGCGACAAAGATGCTCCTGAATTGCCGATATGAGCTATGGAAAAGATGGTTCAAGACAACGAAGGTTGCCTCTCTTGCTTTTGGGCGATATTATATTTGGCCGTTGTTATACTACTAGTCTGACAGTTGCGTCGAAGAACGCTCGCCGTTTCAGCAAGTCTGATGAAATTGGAAACTCGCGTGACGCAAACATTTCACCAAGTCCAAGTCCTCGTTCTTTCGGGGTCGGTCCGAGAGAGGTACCTTGGCTAGATGAACAGCAAATGTCCGACTAAAGTCAATGCAGCATCACTTGACACAACTCTAGATCCCCTGTTTTGCAGTATGTCAACCTGCTTGATGAATTCAGAGACATCCTCCCATCTGCGAAAGACTGTAACTTTTGTTTCGGACTCCTTTCCCACGGCGACTTATAGTTGTATCTCAGACTATAAAAATGCACAATACTTCCTAGGGGTGAATGCTATCCATAGAGAGACCTCCAACTCAAAGTGTCTCTGTGGCCATAGGTTTGAATCAAAAAGTATTGTGCATTTCGATAGCTATACTGTGACAGAATAGCATATGGGGAGGATGGATGACTTGTCGTCGTTCAATGATGCACGGGCCAGAGAACATGTCTGACAGGAGAGGGCTGATCGTACCGAGCCAGTACCCTGTGCGGCGGCGAGTCAACCGAGTTTGCAGGAAGCACCTTGCACTACTAACGGCCGGTAAATCTGGAGAGAAGTCACCTACCTGCTTAGGCTTCGCCGCCCGGGCACGGTCGAAGGACAAGACCAACAACCTAGTGAAACACACATAATACATGTGTCTCTACCACTGCTCGGAGTTATTCTCATGGTGTCACGGCAGACAAAGAGCATCGGTCAGCCAAACGTGGGGAGAGAGAAGCGCAATTGAGATTATTTCCGATCTGCATAAGGGTGGAACAAACTGCGGCACGCGGGTGTGGCTGATCTTGGGCCCACCAGCCAGCTCTCAAATTGAGTTTTGGGCGTAACCGTGCCGACTGGTCGAAGAACAGAGGTTGTGGGAACGGGGGATCCTGTGCGGTTGTGCGAAGTCTTCCATACGTGTCTCTCCTATCGGCCTTCACGCATCACCATCTCTCCACAGCATCCATCATCGTCGGCGCCGTCATCTCGAGTCCTTCGGCGCGAACCCATTTGAGCGAGTCTTAGTTCGGTTTAGGCTCACCTAAACATTGTGCCTGTTCGCGACGCCGAGCAAAGTCGCGACGCGCTTCTGAGTGCACCAGCGCCCATCGACCTCGATTCCATCTATCACCAGCCGACACCGCCAATTTCCACGTCGCCATGTACAACGCGCATCGTGGCATAGCCGGCGCTCCGGCTCCACCAAACAACCGTCTTGTCGAGCTGCTCGAGCAAGTCCGCGCCGAGTTCGAGGCTCAGGGTGGACGTGCAAACGAGTATGAACATCAGCGTGAGTCGTCCCCGTTTGCCCCGACAAACACCTGCCCGTGAGGCAGTTATCTATCAACATATGCTCGGTCTGCTGTGCCTTTGCAGCTGCCCACCTGTCCCCCATCAATCCTTTTCTCTTCATCGCTGGCGATATGGCCTTCCCTAATCCCGATGTTGTTTTTACCGACTACAACGGAAGCTTATACGATCTAGNTCGCGAACCAAATTCAGGAGATGGAGCTCGTCCGTAGCAAGATCTTCCAGCTCGAGCAGACCCATATGCAGATGAAACAGAAGTATGTTACTGTCACCCTGCTTCTGCACTTTGCGTTAGGCGCCAACTAAACTTTCAATGCAGATNATGAGGAAGACATCTCGCGTTTGCGCCGCGACCTTGAGGCTCGTGGAGGTCCCAGCCAGTCTTCGCACACCGGCCCTTCGCAACCCCCTCCACCTTCAATTGGCCATGGCCCTGCCAATCTCTTCCAGGGTATCATGGCCGGCGCCACTGCTCAGGGTGGCCCGGGTCTTGCCCTGCCTCCTCAAGATGGACCACCTNCAGGGTGTCCCTGCCCACATTCAAGGCCCACCTGGACTGAACCCACCTCCGGGCCCTCCTCAACACGCTCCTTTCGGTGGCTACGGTCAGCCCCCAGCTGGCGTCAATGGTACAAGTTTCGGCATCAAATCGAGTATAGAAGTAACTAACACAATCCTACAGGTTACGGCCCTGCTCCTCCCCAGCCTACAGCTTCTCCCGGTCCTGGTAAGCCCAGAACCAATGCTCGCGGTCCTCCTGGCATTCCCGGAACCCCTCAGCAGAACAACGCAAACCCTTACCCTGGTTCTCCCGCTATGGCACGCCCCACTCCTCCTCCCGCTCTCGCGCAACAACAGCAGGCTCTCTCTCTGCCTCAGCACCAGCAATATACCCAAGAGCTCGGTGGTAGCGGCAACCAGCTGGTCGACTTGGCCGTTGAGACTCTTCCCAGCAACCTCAAGCGCGAGGGTGAGGACTGGTACGCTGTTTTCAACCCTCGTGTCCGTCGCACTCTGGATGTTGAGCTCGTCCACAACTTGGCCCACCAGAGTGTAGTCTGCTGTGTTCGTTTCAGCCGTGATGGAAGATTTGTTGCTACTGGTTGCAACCGATCTGCTCAGATCTTCGACGTCGAGAGTGGCCAACAGGTCAAGCATTTGCAGGACACCAGCTTGCCTCAGGATGGCGACCTTTATATCAGAAGTGTCTGCTTCAGTCCTGATGGTCAATACTTGGCCACTGGTGCTGAAGACAAGATCATTCGCGTTCGTACAATATCTCTTATTTGAAGTTGATTGTTTGCTGACTCAATATTCTAGATCTGGGAGATTGCCGCTGGTCAGATTCGTCACCAATTCGCTGGCCACGAACAAGATATTTATTCTCTGGACTACTCTTCTGATGGTCGTTACATCGCATCAGGATCTGGTGACCGTACCGTTCGTGTTTGGGATATTCCTAACAACCAGTGTGTTCTCTGCTTGACCATCGAAGATGGCGTCACCACCGTCGCCATCTCACCCGACAACCGTTTCTTGGCCGCTGGCAGTTTGGACAAGAGTGTCAGAGTATGGGAACTTGCGAGCGGAAACCTTCTCGAGAGACTCGAGGAGGCTGGTGGTAACCCTGGCCACAAGGACAGTGTATACTCCGTCGCATTCTCACCTGGCAGCAGAGAACTCGTCTCTGGCAGTCTGGATCGCACCATCAGAATGTGGGAGCTTCAAAACCACTACCCTGGCAACCAAAACATGCCACCAAGAAACCCTCGTGGAGGCAAGTGCATTCGCACATTTGAGGGTCACAAGGTTTGTTTGACACTTTGGATATTGAGGACCAAACACTAACATATTTGTANNAAGGACTTTGTTCTCAGCGTCGCACTTTCACCGGATGGTGAATGGGTTCTGTCTGGATCGAAAGATAGGGGTGTTCAGTTCTGGAACCCTCAGACTGGTGATGCCCAACTCATGCTCCAAGGACACAAGAACTCGGTCATTTCAGTCGCCCCCAGCCCTGTTCCAGGTGGTCTGTTCGCTACTGGAAGTGGAGACATGCGTGCCAGAATTTGGAGGTTCGTTTCATCCTGCTTTTCCGTCATGGTTCTTGACTAACAATACTAGATTCTCGAGATACGACCCCGCTCGCGGTTGAGCAGTTGGGTCTAAGTGACATGTCCAAATTCGAGTCTCTTGGATATTTACGTACATTGTTCTCATTCTTGCTTTCATTTGCTAATTCTCTGGTTGTTCTTATTCGGTCTGTCTGTATAGCCGCTATGTGCTACATAAGTGCATGGAGTGTTTACATCAAGATGGGAAAGACCGAAGAACAACGAAGAAAAAGAGAGCGACGATGGAAGATTGACAAGACAAAAAAACAGGGAGTGCCTGTCAGCGACATGGCCTCATGCATCAATGGTTCACGAATACCAACATTTCAAGGTTATGGACGTGTCTCGCATTGAGAGCACATAGCGCAGTGTTCAAAGAGAGATTGTCTTAGTACCTCTTTTGTAGCCTTTCCATCAATATAGTTTATACCCTTTTATCATTCGACTCGTTCCATGCTCTCGCTCCATGAAATACTTTGTGAGGGTAGAATGTGCTTAGGCGGACGGAAGTATAGTTCTAGCTATGCGAGCACATGTGCACAAGGGGTAGGAGGATCCTGCATTGCCGATTGTCGAGCTACACGAATCTCGACAAGCAACAGTGGATCTCATGGCTGAGGCTTGTAAGGAGGGTGGGTGGAGCGCCAAGATTCGATGATGACCGAAACGTGGGAGGAAGACGCAGTCGACTTGTGGGAAGCTGATCACTCTACCTAGTCCGGGATCTTCTCGTTATATCTACCTTGTCAGGCAGCAGAACCTTGGACCCGACTGCTCCTTTCCAGCGCAAACCAGAATCGACTCCAAAACATCATCATCGGCCGAGTCTTTATTGACACCCCGCCCATCATCGAAAAAAGACCCGTCGCGGGACCTGCGTTAACTCCGAAACGCGAACGCGCGCATACCAGACAGCCATACCATCTTCCGAGCAGTCGATAGCTTGTCGCGCAGCTGTCCAGTCGCTGTCATGACGCCCACACCACCGACGACCAATTCCTCGACCGGTGCATCTCCCGATAATGGCCAATTTCGCGTGGTGCGCAAGAGAAACCGAATCCCTCTCTCATGCGGTCCTTGTAGGCACAGAAAGTGAGTTGTTTCGCAGAGGATTTTGGTTACAGACATCTAACTTCTGGTGGAGGCTGAAGTGTAATCGTGGACATCCTTGCGACAACTGCACCAAGCGCGGCGACACCAGCTCATGTGTCTATGCCTCTCCCNNAGCGCGCGCAAGAAGCCCGGCACCCACCATGTACCCACTGGCACCCCAGACGACATGCAAAATCGCATTGACAGACTCGAAAGTCTGGTCCTGTCGCTCATGACCAACGGCACCCAGGCTGCTGGTCCATCCGCTGCACACGCTGCCATCAACTCGAGCAGGAGCAACAGTCTTGGTACATCGATCAGCATGCCCTTGGATCCCCACAGAGACAGCATCAGAGAAGTTGAAGGAGAAGACAGCGATATCAACGATGTCGCTCAAGATATTGGTATCATGAAGATTGATGGCGCCAAAGCCTTCTTTGTGCCTGACGCGCATTGGTATGCCATCCTGTCGGACATTGCTGAAGTCAAGAACTACTTTGCCAGCCACAAAGAGCAATATCAAGAACAATTCAGGAAGGTCGAAGCTTCGAAACAGGACGATGCCTCGGGCTCGTTCCTGTTCAAGGGCCCTAGGCTGAACAACAAAACTGAAATTCTCGTTACAATGCCCGACAAGAATGCTGTCGATGATTTAGTTAAGCGCTACTTCCAATCATATGATCCAGCCGTCCGTAAGTACATGCTACAAACGCTTTGCTGTTCTTTTCGCAAGCTAACTCTACCAGATATCATTCATGGCCCGACGTTCCAGGGACAATACGACAGACACTGGCAGAACCCTAACGAGACGCCCGTCACCTTCCTTGCATTGCTGTATGGTATGATGACCCTCGCGTTGCAATCATATACTAGAGCAGGCGATGAGCCACCAGAGTATCAGGGTAGATCGCATGATCTGTCCGTCTCCTTCAAACGACTCACAGCGCAATGCATTGTGCTTGCAGATATTACTCAGCCGATGCCACAGTTGGTCGAAGCCCTAATTCTGCACATTCAGGCCGAGCACAGCAGCAGCAACGATGCCGAAACTGGCATTCTCTTGCTTGTCAATTTGTGCACCCGCCTGGCAATGCGTATGGGTTACCATAGAGATTCTGGCCCATACCCCAATGTTTCACCATTTACTGCCGAGATGAGAAGACGGGTTTGGGCCTTTGTTCGCCAGGCCGATTTACTCTTCTCTTGCCAGTTTGGTCTTCCTCCTACCGTTCGTTCCGACGCCACTGATTCTGAGCTTCCGCACAACATCTTCGATGATGAGTTTACAGAGGACATGAAGATGTTACCTCCTTCTCGACCAGAATCCGAGGTCACTCCGGCATCATACATGATCGCCAAGGCTCGGTTGATATCATGTTTTGGCCAGATTGTCGAGCGCATTCAATCAGTGACATCGCCTCCAACCTATGAGGAGATCATGAAACTGGATGCTCAGCTTCGCGAGGCCCGTACACAGATTCCTCCTCATCTCCAGATGAAGCCTCCTTCGGAGCTGGCTACGGTTGCACCTAACCTTATCATGCAGACATATGCCTTGGAGTTGATCTATCTCAAGTCGCAATGCATGCTGCACCGCAAGTTCATCGCGAGGGGACGTGACTCGCCGCGTTACGCATACTCCAGACGCACTTGCATTGATGCCTCGATGGAGATGCTCAACCATCAAGCTACCCTGTATTTGGAGTCACGAGATGGAGGCAAGCTGCGTTCGGTGAAGTGGTCCATCTCCTCGCTCACGACCCACGACTTCTTGCTTGCAGCCATGATCGTGTGTCTCGACCTTTACCACACCTCGGAGTCCGACCGAAACGTGATCAAGACCTCTTCATCCAACCCGTCATCTCCGTTGAGTGGAGATGTGTGGACGCAAGACCGACGAGAACAGATGATCATTGCGCTCCAGCACTGCGCTTCGATCTGGGAGAGTTTGCGAGACAAGAGCATGGAAGCTTACAAAGCATCCACACAGCTTCGTGTCATGCTGGGTAAACTGAAAGCACAGGAACAGCAACAGACATCAATGGTTGGTGGCAGGGAGCAGCAAATGCGTGGCACCAACCAATATGGCATGCGTGGCCATTCCTTTGGTGGCTTCCCCAACGGCCAAGTGTCTGATCTCGTTGAAGACGAGGTCCCACCTGAGCACTCTGCTGCGATGACCTTGGGCTTACTGTCTTCCGGAGGCGTCAGTCCTAATGCTGGATTCGCCTCGAATGCTCCCAACTCACTCGGCATGGAAACGCGTGGATTCCCAGCTAGTATGGCCGGGTTGCTCAACGAACCTATGGCTGAGCGTACAGGATTGACACCACAGTACAGTGGTGTAGATGTCAATGGCGCGCAAGCTGTCCAAGGGNCTGCATCTCCTTTCACACAGCTCTTTGGTGGCGCTGCACCAGAAGTAGACTGGGTATGTGCTGCATCTTGACACGATTATCACGAATGATGACTAACTTCAAACAGGNGTGCTTGGGACTCATATGTTCAAGGAGACCCCATGCAGATGTGGTCGATGAACCTTGAAGTCAACCCGTTGGACGGCCAACAAGCTCAACAACAGCAAGCGCAACAACAGGCACAACAGCAGTTGGCTCAACAGGCGCAGCAAGCGAGCATGAACAACATGTTTATGGGCCCAGCGGGCGCAGCCAACATGATGTGAAAAGAAGCAATGAACGGGACCAACACGACGAATGAATCAAGAAGTAAAATGTGGGAAAAGATGCCGAGCGAGCATCAGGCGTTCTTGTGAAGGCTGGCTATGTTTTTGCTTGGAGGGCTGCAGTTTGTTCACAAAAGATGGCTGAGTGGCTAGGAAGAAGAAATCGTTTGACATTCGTGGCTATTGTTGTTCTTACAAGCAGGCGGTTGCTTTCTTCAAATCAAGCAGAGTTGTTTTTTCTACTTGTAATCGGAATTCGGGTAACCGGATTTGTCGACAGGGTTGGCAGGACCTCCTCTTTGGCCGAGGACACCGGCGACGTCGACTTCCTCCTTCTTCTGTGCCTTGATCTCCTCTCTAGCCTCCTTTTGCTCTTCCTTCTTGCGGTCCAAGTCAGAAGCCATGTCGGGTGCTGCTCCAGTAGCTCCTGGCTTTCGATCAACTACATCAGCTACCTTTCCTTCACCTGGGGCAGCCATCTGTTGAGCGTCGAGTTCTTGGTTCCTGCCGACAGATTCGTGTGTTTCACCCTTGGTCTCTTCACCAGGAGGAGCACCACGGATGCCACGAGCTACTGAGGTGGGGGTGGCCTCGGATTGAGAGTGTGCTTGCTCAGAGGGAATGCGCTTGTCGNNCTGTCATGTGTTAGCCGGTGGAAAGGAAGTGTCAGTGGATCAGGTCAGGAGGTACATTGCGGCAGAGTCATCTTGTTGGCTTGCTTGGGCCTGTTCTGCGGGCTCTTTCGTGGCGGGGTTGCCAGCGGTAGTGTATGCAGCATCCAAGTTTGGCTGCGAAGGACCCTTGGGATCGAGGCCGGAGGAAGACATTATGATGTTTTGAAAGTAGTCTGATTGTATGTGGTGGGAGTAAGTGGGACTATGGCAGCAATTGAATGTATATTTCTCGAGAATATAGCAGGGAATGTAATAGAAGGACTACTTTTCCTGATAAGAAGAGCAGCAAGCTGTTGGTCGTCGTCGCGTTGGCTGCTTCCTCCCGCGTGTGCATCGTCATGCTTCCCCACACAAACACCTCCAGCGACGTCATGGCTCATCATGAGCTCGAGATTGTCTACCACGTACAAAGGCAGAGTCTTTTCACTTAATTTTCTTCTTGACTCTACTCAATTTGAAATCTACACAACTTCAAAACTCACAAAACACATTCACAATGGCATCTCGCAAGGAAATCATCAGCAAGATCTACAAGATCGTCCCTCCCATGCTCGAGAGCTTCCACAAGGGTATTGCAAACCATCTCCAAAACTCTATACACGAAACTCAATTGACTTTTTTGTGTAACANNGGTCAACTCGGTCGTGTGGCTGTTATCGGTGGTAGCGAGGACTACACCGGTGCTCCCTACTTCTCTGGCATGGCCTCTGCAAAGCTCGGTGCCGACATGTCCCACGTCATCTGCGAGCCCGGCGCCGGCCAGGTCATCAAGACTTACTCTCCCAACCTCATGGTCCACCCCTACATGCGTCAGAGCAAGAACATGAAGGAGGGCGAGACCATCGACAACATCTCCCAGACTGTCGTCGAGATGCTGAACCGTCTGCACGTTGTTGTCATTGGCCCTGGTCTTGGTCGCGACGAGGCCATGCAAGAGACTTGTGCCCGTGTCATCACCGAGGCTCGCAAGAAGGGTATTCCTTTCATCGTCGATGCCGATGGTCTCTTCATCATCCAGAACAGACCCGAGTTGGTCGAGGGCTGCACCGAGTGTATCCTCACACCCAACGTCGTCGAGTTTGGCCGTCTGGCAAAGGCAAAGGGCATCGACTCCAGCGGTGACCCTACAAAGCTGTGCGAGGAGTTGGCCAAGGCATTCGGCGGCCCCACCATCATCCAGAAGGGTGCCAAGGACTACATCTCCAACGGCAAGGTCACCTTCGTCAACGACAACGAGGGCGGTCTCAAGCGTTCAGGTGGTCAAGGTGACACCCTGACCGGTTCCCTCGCAACTCTTCTCGCCTACAGAAAGGCCTACCACGAAAAGCTTTGGGACCACGAGAACGACCTTTCCGAGCCTGAGACTCTTGCTTTGGTCGCTTTCGGTGGCAGTGCCATTACCAGAGAGTGCTCGCGTCTTGCATACAAGGAGAAGGGTCGTTCGCTGCAGGCTGGCGACTTGACCGAGCACGTCCACACTGCTTTCCTCAACACCATTGGCGAAAAGACAAAGATCTGAGCATCGTCGCCTGTATAATGACTTTGACGGCTTGATTAAAAGATAATCCCCTTTACCCCTTATTGTAATGTAGCGTTTGTATCATGAAGAGAAATGATCATGACCTTTTCTTACCCAGAATCGAATTTCGTCTTTCTGTATAAAAGTTGTGCAGTGTTTGTGCAGGTCTACTTGAACACATATTACTTCTCTGGATGCTTTTCAGGTAAGGCCACGATAGGACTGCCGTGTTTAGACCTGCCAACTACTTTCGAATCACTGTCCATTCTGTTTTAAGCCACTGTAAATACGTTCGTTAAATGTCGTGGGTGTTGTCGCATTATCGCGCCGCAAAGATACTGTGGTATCCGCGTTGAACTCTGGCTGCATGCTCTCAAGTGACAATTGCACGATATGCTTTAACCAAGTCATATTTCGAGGATATTTAAACACTGTAGCTCCTCGGATGGTTATGCCAGTCATATAAAGGTGTAAATGACAGGTCTTTGGATTGATAGCGTGATGAGAAGGGCAATCGAAAGAGGAGCAGGGTCATATCCCCAACAACAGCCGTCGAGTTGGTTTTTGGAACGCCGTTAAGGCTCCACGATCTATGCGTCCGAAGAGCCTCCATGCACATGACTGCAGGTGCGTGGTGCTCACGCTGCTTCTCTACGTCGCTTATCAGTCGTACCTCTTCTCGCATAGCCTACGATCTTGGGAGTAGCCCCGACAAGCATTCGACGCTCTGGGAAGTGCCCATCGTGCGTTGACCTAATAGAGACACAGAGACCCATATTCGCGACGCTCAACGGCCTTAAGCAGCATTGTAGGCGCGTCACTATGCAGTCAAGTCCGCCAACAGCACTCGAGTAGGAAACCAGAGCCAAGAGGTGAGGTTTAGGAAGCGCAGATCGTGGAGAAGAGTCCTTGAACACGTTTGTACCAAGAACGAATAGTGGAACTCTAGGTACGGTCCGTCAACTCACCATCGAATGACCTTACGACGTTTTGGGAGCTCCTTGTGACTTAGGAGCTCGAAGCTATGTATGATCAACAAACAACTACTAAACTCGGTGGTTGGAGAGTTAAGACAGACAGCGGTGCATAATCCTGGCTTTGATGACGGTTCGCATGGCGGAATCGACGATCAGCTGAGGGTTTGTCCGTGGATATTTGAAGGTCCAACACCCCCATGTTTCTTGCTTCGGTAAGGGTATTTGACAATACCTACTTTGACTCTCTTGCCCAACACCCAGCTGCCTTAGCTGTCACCTAGTCAACATTTCGAAGAAATCGAGATTGAAGAACAAGAAAATGGCCGACAAGGTGTACGTCCGAACTTTCTTACCACCAAAAACTTCGCATACAGATACTGATTTGAGCACACCACAGTTCTCAAAACACGCCCGATGTCGCAAAAGAGCCATTGCCCAGTGGTCGCAACCCACTCAACAACAACCCAGGAAACGCATTGAGCCAACGCAGCCCCACAGACTCTCAAGCAGGCGAAGAAGGCAAAAAAAAAGAAGACAGAGATTCCAGTCTGAAAATCAAGATTGAATTGGATTTGGATGTTGAAGTTCATCTTACTGCGAGGATTAAGGGTGATATTACTATTGGTCTTTTGTAGAGAAACATGCTGGAGTTAATGATGATTTGAAGAATGGGAATTTGTGTACAATGCAGGAGAGAAGGCTTGTAGATATCATGAACTTTTAATGTTGAAGATGCTGGATAAGTTTGCCCATTTCGAACAGACATCTGATGAAAAACACAGAACAAGTGACTTTGTGCGATCTATATCGGACGAACTAAAATGTCTGTCTCATGCAATTGCTTGCTTCGAAGCAAAAATGACATCACGGAGATTTTTCGCGGGCACGAAAAACCGTAATTGCAGGTTTACGACTCGAAGCAACGTATATAAACAAGACTTGAGGAAGCTCGACCGTGACAGCTGTTCCCTTTGACGCCCCAGAAAGCCAACACCTCCATCTTCTGGATCCATGGTCTTTGGGATCCTCACAGCCGTTGCGGCATGCCCAGCCATCATCGGCACAACCGAAGCCATCCGACAAGGCCAACGACAAAATGCCCGCGAGGAACACCGAGGACGGAAATCAAACCTGACAATCGCATTACCGGTCAAAAACTCCTACAGCGAACAATTCGATGGCGCAATGGTGGTGTTGAAAGACAACAAGTTGTATATCGATACGAACCACAGCAGGCTTGGTGTCAACATGGCTCATCCTNTTTCGGGATATTATCTTCCTGTACCTTTCATCGGAGACAAATGGAAGAAAGCAGGTTTTAGGAATGGAGAAGGGATGGTTACTACCATCAGCGACGATCCTCCCTTTNTGAATTGGGTCTATCTGGATAAAGATACGTATGAGGTCAAGTATGGCATACGTGTCGAAGCGGAACCTCATCTTGTTGGCCCTTGGGACTGTACTCCTATCGACCGCCGGTTGACTTTTGAGGGATGGGAAGGATTTGTCATCGTGCAAGAAGACGAAGAAAATGACCTCTGGGCTCTGTACTTTGATCGCGATGACGATGGCTTGCGAGGCGAAGGCAAAGTCGGCACACAAGGCAAGAGAATGCTTCTGGCCGAGGTTTCGAGAAAAGAGGTGCGCAGAACAAAGTTGACCTCGGACGAAGAAAGAATCACACGAATCCGCGAGCAAGCGGATAAGGAGAAGAAGCGAGCACAGGCAGAACTCGAGGTAATCGCGCCTACACAGGAAGAAGAGGCACCGCAAAACTCAGGATCACAATCTGCAACGAGTGCTGCGACAGAGTCCCAGAAGCCCGAAACTGAAACTCCGGATGCCCATGAGGACACTCGAAGCACATCCATCGAACAAGGCCTCTCCAAATCTCTGGATTCTTTACACATCGGGTACAACAACAAGACTTCGAGTACAACAGATACAAGGACGGAGCATAACGAAACTCAAGCCGGATCAGGACTGACAAGTCACCACGACAACAACTCGAGTGAATCCATCTATCAGGAATCCTCACAGTCGTCAAGCTCGTTTCACACCGCCAGCTGTGAGATGTCTTCTGAAACACAAACTACCACTACAACCTGGTGATGGATGTATGGACATGATTTTTTCTTATGCCGAAGTCCGTCAACAAGCTAGCTATAACAAAGCACAGTGCTCATTGACACAGAGTCCATCTCGGAGAGAATCCACTGTCTGATCGATCAGACAGAAGCCAGTATCGGTTTGTGTATCTGGCCATAACAGATTCGGCAGCACTGGACTCGACTGCTGTAATCCAGTCCCTAGAGATCGCCAATGCGCCTTCCATTTCTTTGCAGAACTTGCACCTTCCCAGTACACCCACGATCGAATCCTTTCGTACGGGGAAGTCGCGATCAGGCAGAAGTTACGCGAAGTGCTACTCGATGATCTCTACCAATTTCCTCTATGGTGGTCAGGATGGCACATGTGCCTTCTCCAAAGAAAACGGCGCGACGAGGATATCGAGTGAGCTTGATTGTATGATGAGATCACCCATGCTTCTGTATGATATGCTCTAGGGGTTGGACGTGATCTCAGATATCAAAGGCGGGACTATCTTGAGCTCGCCTAAGGAAAATTACGTTCATGGACTGCGCAAGCTCGATAAAAATACACTCGCGCCGCAGTGCAAGTATCTTCGGTATCATCACGCTACATGTTCCTTGTGGTGTCTGGTTGGCAGATGTATACGTGCAAGCCAAAGGTTTCAAATCTCAATGAGTTCGTCTAGTACGCGGTTGAAAGTCGATCCACGTTGTATGTGCTCGCATCTGCACAGATTGAATAGACGATTCTATTGCTGCCTGCTATAGATCTACAGATGGGCCACGAAAGTTGTTGCCTCAAGGCGGACACTGTCTTTCTCAAACAGACACTCTACATATCACTACAATTAAAAACTTGACAGATCGTCCAAGTTGGATTTGTAAACAACACACACCCCAAGCATTGAAAACAAGCCTCTACATCATACCATCCCAGATTGTGCTATTCGATCTATCTAGGAGTGCAAATACGTTGACTTCAGAAAGTCCAGTATCGATCGGGCTAACAATTGCACGTGTACCACTCAAGCAGCCACGACCTGAGTTGTTAAAGAATCACCATGCAGGCTTTCGCGGAAAGTGGCCAAAAGCACCTCTTAGACTCAAAAGATGTAGATACGGGTAGAGCGGCGATCAAGACGAACTTCGACGAAGAGGAAATGAGGTGGGACGGTGACTTTGGAAAGGAGGTAGGCATGGCGAGCCTCAAGGAAGACGAATCAGTCGTAAACCACTGTTTGTATTTGCGCGAGCGACGACTGATAATGTGATGCCGCATTCACCTGAGCCCTCGTAAAGAGATGTGTCAAGAGTTGTTGATTATAGAGCAACAGTGCCAGCTGGGGTATTGGCCTCAAGAAGCATACCAGAGCAAGTCGTTAAAACAGGTACAGAAAGGAAAAGAAAAGATGCTGTGAGCAGGATCTAAACCTGCGAACTTCCGATCCGAAAAATTGACTAGATAAATGAATGACTAACCAAACGATGGTATCAAACGAAAGACCAAGAATCGGGTGTGTTACCACTACACCACCACGGCTTTTTTGCTTGTTGACAGCTACCAGAAAAGCTGCAATATAATGTCTGGTGGTTGGGGAAGGTGGTGGCAGCGGGAAGGAGTTTGCGTGAACAAGTTTAGAAGGTGCGTCACGAGGCTCCCAATATCGAGCAACGAGAACTTTGGACCCAGAGCATTATGAAAGCGCATCACGATGATCTGACTAGGGAGGTACGTACAGTCAGAACTGACAAAGTCGTTTGAGAATGCATGTCTCGAGATGGGTGGAGTCATTCAAGAAATATTGACAAACAATAGCACAGCCGATCAGCGATACCACCCTTTTCGATATATCGCAAGTCGAAAGCGCTATGAACTGTGCTTGAAAGGCCACCACCACTTTTGCTCCTCTCGCTGAGTGTCTTTCGGGACCCACCAATGGAACTGTTCGTTCCACTCCCATGTCAGTTCATATTCTAAGCGCCACTGGCAAATCATCGCAGCGGCCCTGGAGCCAGCGAATAGTGGATGGTGTAGTCTTGCCCGCTTATCGCTTTGATTTTTGAGATTATGATAATCGCTGCCGAAGACATCCAGCAGTACCTCGTGCAAGACTGCGTCCTCTGTGGACTCGCCGAGTAAGACCAGCTCGGATATATCTACCGGTACTTGGTAGTCACCAACCTCAGGGTACCATCGATCGATGGGGCGCAGTAAATGTTCAAGCTGACGGGCCAGATTCTCGCGCTTGCCAGGAAAATTGATACGTGCCCCTAGGATCGCATTGCGATACTCTCGTAACGCTTCTGCGATACCACAATTCTCTTCTACTAAAGTCACCGTTATACCCGCCATGCTGTAATCAATGGCCAGGTACATTTTCGGTGGATCATCTAGCTCTCTCTCGTCGGGTGTCGCGCTCCAGTCGTTGAGGCATTGTCCTTCGAGACCATATATTCCTGTTATGCTTGTTGATGCCCTGCGAGTGCGAAAGTATCTTAGGCACAAAGACTCGACAGATGTGCTCAATGTATTGTCGAGCCATCCTTGATGAGGAACATGGAAGGGAGTGCTGATACCGACAGCAGTCAAGGGTTCTTCCACATAAGCTTCTGTGGCTGCTCTCAAGCCTTTGAGCATCCATGTGATGGCCTCGACATCAGGACTCACAGGCTCTGGAGCAGTCCATGATGGTAGATAGNNTTCTTGCGATCCTCGGATTGGTTCAATTAGCGACGCCGGCTTGTAAGGTTCGGCACTTGCTGAGCGCATAATCTGCTTGTACGCGAACCCTCCCTCGAGCTTGACGACATCAACTGCCGCCGTGCCGTTCGCATACCAGATGCTTGCTGTNGCTACGAGGAAAGAAGTCAGTGATCGATACAATGGTGTTCAATCCAGCTCTACTCACCCATAATCGAGCGCGAGATTGAAACCCACACCATATTCACCAGAAGCATCGTTACTCGACACTCTCGAACAGAAAAGAACNAGCACGAACAAAATGCTGTACAGCAAGGGCTGTTTCATGATGCTACCTCGGCCTGCGTGTCTGGACCACATATTATTGCCAGCAACAGTGGTAATGTTGTCTCCGAAGAAGTGTAATCGTCAAGCAAACTGCAACCAAACCTTACTTGACAACTTTCTCGGATAAGAACTCGAAGTTCTTTGTCTGGATGGATGGATGGATGGATGTGGCTTTTGTCGGAGAAGAACCATTTGCATTGAATAAGGCCACCTGTTCCCCGAGTCAGATGTTGCAGCCTTGCCCAAAGTAAGCGCCCGAGCAACAGGAGTACCGAAAATGAAGGATTGAACGTTCAAGCGAGTCATTATGGAGAGGATAAGCTTTACGAGATGCACATAAGCGAAGGAGCATATACTCGCCTGCAGATCTTCTGAGGACCTCTGTAAAAATACTGTAGCAACGTGTCACGACAGACAGAAACCGTAACAAAGCCATCACAAGCCATAAGTTCCGGTCAACTTGAAGGTCTTCTCGTCTTGGTCCCAGTTGACTTTGACACCATCGCCTGTCAGTCTCAGGGAGCCGTATCTGATCNNTGAACCAAAATCAGCATGCTTTGCTTTGAGGAGCAGCTGTATGAGACTTACCGAAGCACTGATATCACCGATACTGTTTTCGAAGTCGACCATGTCGATCTTCTTCTGCTTCCATGGTTTTTTCGGCTTCTCGAACCCAAAAAGCTTGTAGAAGACATCCTCGTGTGGCACGATACCAGTGTAGCTCCATTTTGTACTTCCTTTCTTGCAGCTTGGCTGCCACTTCATCTGCTTCTTGATTTCTGTTGCACACACATCTTTGGTCTTCTTTGCGCGCTCGACGATTTTCTCTTCGCTCCAGATCTCACCGGAACTGGAACCGCTGCCGCTCTGTTGAAGCGCTGACAGCTGAACCTGAAGATCGAAAGCATGTTTGGCGAGATCTTCGTGCGAAAGCGCAAGCAATGATTCTAATGTGTGCGAGGCCGAGGACGATGGTGCTGTGTCGGCGTCAGAATCATAGATTTTCTATGCTGTAATAGGCATGTAATAGGCACACATTTCTTGCTGACACGAGCGCGCTTCGTGGGAGCTGGAGAGAAGTCGGAGTTGTCTTCCGATCCAGACGCGTCGTCGTCGCGAGTTCGACCTGTTTCCTCTCAGCAAAAGCGATGAAGGATTCGATGAAACTGTTCTTACGCTTTGGAGGCATCTTGGTTTCGATTTCGGGAAATTTTGGAGGCAAAAAATGTTTGGATGGATACAAAAATCAATGCGATGCTCTAGGTAGCAACCACGAACATCGCGCCTGACGTGTAGCACTTTAGCAAAGCTTGGACCCATGGTATACCAGGTGGTATACCACTGAGATACCACTCTTCCAACAACCGACTCGCGAAACACATCTTTATACTGTCTCAAAAGGTAAGCGAACCCATTCTGAGTAAGTTGCGGACTTTACAGAGCCATCTGCCGTGTACTTCTTAGGGCTGTTCAAACACTGTTTGAACACTGTTCAGACCCTGTTAAGACCTTGACACCAGCATGATAGAATCATGATTGAACCCTGTTTATCACTTGCTTGAATACGGTCAAACATCGTTTGGTCCGAATCTCCACCAACAACCCTCGTTCTGTAACAGAGACTGATTGTCGTTGCCCCAAGTTCTCGAGTCTTGTCTCAAGCACTACTCCATCTTTTTCTGCTCAAGCATAGCTTGATCACTGCTCAAGCACCACACGCTCAAGCACTGCTCGAGCAGCAGGCTGACCCACCCCGCTTTTCTTCATCTCAAATCTCGAAGAAAAATTTTCATCCTCATCTTCCTTCCTGACGACTAACGACACAACCACAACAATGAGTGCCGGAAAGTGCGAAGTCTGCCTCGAGGAGAAGCCCAAGCTCGTCACCTGTGGCCGCTGCGGCAATCGCAAGTACTGCGGTAGGCGTTCCCGAATGGCCACGTCGCCAGATGGCCAAGCTGACCTAACTGCAGGTGTCGGATGTCAAAGAAAGGACTGGCCTACCCATAAGCACTCATGCCAGCCCAAGAAACAACCCTCCTGGATCCTCAAGATCACCATCCCTGACTCCAGGGACCCCCAGATTTGGCGCACCCTGGTTTGCCCCGATGGCGCAACTTTCCAGGAGTTGCATTACGCCATTCAAATCGCTTTCGGCTGGGCAGCGGCACACAGCTATGACTTTGTTGCTCGTGATCCCACCGCTGAAGAGCGTCCCGTCGAGGACATCATGGCTCTGATCCAGCGTCGCATGGCGCAAGACAGTGGTGAGCAGAGGGACTTCGGACCTCGCCAGAACTTCATTCGCATCGTCAATCCCAACGACAACAAAATGATCGACTCGATGCACTCTTACGACCGCAAGCATTCTCAAACCCCAGAGAAGAAGGCGGACAAAGTCTACGTCGGCGAGCAGTTCAACAGAAAGGAGTGGAAGAATGCTGAGTGGGAATACATGTACGATTTCGGCGATAACTGGGGTCACGAGATTGAGATCATTGGACGTGGTAACGTTGATGACATTTTCAAGTGCACTGATGGAAATGGTCATGGTATTGCTGAGGACGCTGGAAGCATGCCTGGTTGGGAAGAGTTAAAGAATGCTTATAGAGCTGCAAACCCAACCGCCGAGCAGAAGGAGAAGATGCATTGGTACCAGAATTTGGCCTCCAACTTTGACCCTGAGGGCTTGAAAGGGAGAGAAAGTTATGTCGATCTGAGTGTCATCAATGCTCTGCTCCGCAGCAGCATGGACTGCATGGACTAGTGGTTGTATCCGAGTCATTCTCTTTGGTCTAGATCGATTTAGTAGAATACTTTCTGCATTTCTATAGGTGTGTACTGACCTTCATTCGGTTTTGGAGCATGATGAGTTCGATTCGTCTCGTTTCTCGTTGCTGTATGCAAGTGCCTCTGTGAAACCACACAACATCAGATCGTGCCATTGATATCTCCTTTGGGAGTCCCTGACATACCCCTTGTACAAAGCTCTCCGTGGTCGATACGAGAGTGAGTACTGCTCACTGCTTTGCTACCGTTACTCATCTCTACGGCACGGTCGTGCGAAGGAGCGATATCAGGAGAACGAGGTGCGACGAAGAGCAGGTCTGGTGGGGTTTCGGGGGCGGGCAGGCTGCTCGATTGTGTCGCGCTCGCCGAAGCAAGAGCAGAACAGCATCTTGATTTGTTGCCACATGTTGTTGTTGTGGTGGTCGCGTGAGGTGGAGATGTAAAGTGCAAGGAAGGAAGGAGACAAAGAGGGGGACTAGTGCTATGATGTCGTTCGTGTACACGAACGAACCTGAGTGATGGTCTATGAAGTACCCCTTGGTCGATAGTGGTGTCGGCAATCACTGAACACAAGTGAACATCTCCCGTGCTATAGGGAGGTGAAAGTGTTGTCGTACAGTACGAGCGAGCATTCGTCGATCTCGGTATGTGAGATACTCCCTAACCTCGACTCCGGGTCCCGAATGAGAGTGAAACCAGGCACAGCCGCCGTCGACGATCCGTACTGCCGGGTATAAAGAGGGTCTGTAAACTCGATCAGAGAACGCTCTCCTCTTCTCTTCTACACAACAAACATATCACCACATCTTTTCCACACAACAAACAAACCACCACATCCCCTATCCACATCAACACCACCATCAAGTATCAAGGTATGTCTGCTGTCTACCGAGCATTGTCTGAGATCTCCTTACTTACAGACCTGCGCAGCACAATGATCTCAAGCCTAGCAAAGACCCGCATCGACGATCTTGTCACTGAGGTCTTCGACGCCGCCCACGAGCGCGCTCAGGGGTTCGCTGCCATGATGTGGCAGAGCCTTGTCGAGGAGGATTTCGGTGCTGGCGGCCTTGCCATGCGCACTGAGATCGCAGACGACATCAGAGACAGGGTTGCTGCTGAGGGTGAGAGCGTTCTCCGCAACACTCGTGAGCTCAAGGGCTACATCACGGAGGTCCTGATCACCAAGATCAACGAGAAGGTCGAGGAGGAGTTCAGCGTTCCTCTCCGCGCCTGGGCCTCTCGCTAAAGATAAGAGAGGGCACAAACAGTACTTGACAGGAGACATGGCAGAACCCTCTCCTCGACGGCTACTTGACCCCTCTAACGACTGAACGTCGACCTATCTCTTGCTCAGTTTGGCACATAGCTTTACCCCAGTCACTGTACATTATCAAATACAAGAGACAAAGCTTCCTGGCCAACCTTGAATCAACTCAAAATACTCTCATTGGTGAAATGACCCTTGTTGTTGTGTGTGATTCGGCAAGAGCTGTTGATCGTTTCGTCGCTCGATGCACCTTAGACTGCAAACCTGTCATAAGGCACAACTTGTTCGTTGCTCAGACTCCATACACAGGGAGAAACATGCTCGGCGAGACGACCATTTTGGCCTCTCCTTGTACTAAAGAGTGTAACACGCATAGCTATGAAAATGCATAAAGTAGTAGGAAACAAGATGGTATCCACTGAGATGCAACAAGTTGCCGACTCTCTGTGGACATGCCTCTGCTTCCTAAACAATTGTGCCTTTTATAGACTATATCTTGCTCTTAGCTATAGTCGGAGTACATATTTTAGTACACAGCGAGGAGGGAAAGTCATGTCGAGCAAGAATCGAGCAGAGAACAGGTCTTCTGATAAGTGCAGTCAATGTTGTGCTGTTCTCCAACAGCTTTGTCAATGCTGGCAACCGGTTTTAATGGATCGGATTTGTTAAACGGCTACGACGTCAAGTTTTGAAGCCAGTAGATGTTGTTGAATGCGATCCGGTCGTCTCCGCCTCCATTTTCTCGATCTCCTCGCTCTCCACAGCGAATGACTGGCGTTTCTTCGGCCCTCCATGTGTTCGGAAAGCGACAGCGCGCAGCGTCGGCAACTAGCCGCTCGGGTCGATATGAAGCCCCCAGTGTTGAGAGTGTTGACCGCGGAGAGCGTGGAGAGAGGCTGTCAAACGAAGCCTTGTCGCTTGGTCGTTCTGCAAAGCTTGTTGCAGCATGTCTTCTGCAGGTGTACTCTACAAGCACAGCGAGCAATATAAACGGAATCGCTAAGCAGAGAGCGGACGGACAAGCGAAATATGTACATATTTGCTGAGCCGCTGAAAAGCACAGGTGTTGGTTGAGAAATGCAAGTGTCAAAACAGCGTTAGCTTCGGTGCGGGATAGGACAATGACGTTGGCGGCTTTTTGTGGGCAGTAGAGTAGGAGCTATCGAGTCCCGCATGCAAAAGTAGGCACGAGTAAGAGGTCGATGGGCGATCGCCGAGATCAACAGGTACCGAGTAGCAGCTGCAGCAAACTTCTACCACGCGCCTGCACTTTCTTCCTCTGTGTCCATACCGGCCCCTCGTTGCTCCTGCCTCTTCGTCCTCGAGACAGTCAACAATTGGCTTGCTTGCTTGCTGTCACTTAGCCTTAATTCATCCTCATCACTCACCACTTTCGCTGCTTGCTCGAGTCTCGACACTCGTCAGCTCACATCCATTGTCTTGTATTCATCACTCCCAGCTATTCACTAGCAACATCTATCCTCTCCTATCACCTAACATCCAGTCGACGACGACGCAGCCATTGTCATTGCCTTACTCATCACATCCTAATCTGCCGCATCAATGGCTCCCACTCTACAACAGACGCAGGCCATCTACCTTCTACCCCTCAGGGATGATGGCTCACCCGACGTGGCCGGCGAGTACATCTACCTGCCACCACCCAGCGATCCTGCCTACAAGATCCGCTTTGTCATCGAAGGCACCAGCTCCATTTGCAGGGAAGGCAGCCTCTGGGTGAACATCCCGACCAAGGGCCAGAAGTTTGTTCGCAAGAACTACACTGAGTACAAGTAAGCGTTTCCTCAGACTCACAGTGATGACCACTACTGACCACCCGTGCAGANNTTGACTCCCGACTTCAACCGCAACATCGAGATTGATATCGAGATTCCCCACGCCGGTCCCTTCTCCTACTACATCACCTACACTCCTCTACCTAAGCTCACAACTGGCAAGAGCGATGTCCCCGAGGCTGCAAAGACAAAGGTCTGGTACCTTGACGTTAGCCCTCGCTTGTCGGTGCAGGAGTCGACTTTGCCCCTCAAGAGTCTGTCCATCATCTCATGTCTGTCCAAGTTCATGGGCGACTTCTCCAGCGACTGGGACAAGCACTTGCACGGCATGAGCGAGAGAGGTTACAACATGGTCCACTTTACTCCGCTTATGATGCGTGGTGATTCAAACTCTCCTTACAGCATTTACGATCAGCTCACCTTCGACAAGCAGGTCTTTGCTAATGGAGAGAAGGACATCGAGGCGTTGACCGCAAAGATGGAGAAGAACTACGGTCTTCTGTCTCTGACTGATGTCGTCTGGAACCACACGGCCAACAACAGCAAGTGGTTGGAAGAGCATCCCGAAGCCGGTTACAACATGAAGACTGCTCCTTGGTTACAAGCCGCTTACGAACTGGACACTCAGCTCCTCAAATATAGCTCCGAGCTTGAGAAGCGCGGCCTTCCTACCCAGATCAACAACGAAGAAGATCTCAAGCGTGTCACGCAACCCCTCCGAGTGGAAGTCATCAATGCCATCAAGCTTTGGGAATTCTACATCATTGATGTCAAGCGCGATGCTCAGGCTGCTGTTTCAGCATGGATGGAAAGCCAGGTCGAATTCCCTGAGAAGACCCCTGACCTCGTCGGTACCGATAGCTGGTCCTCGAAGCAAAAGACCAATTGGCTCCAGCAGTATGCTATGTCCGGCACTGACCACCTCGGTGAGAGATTCCGTCGCAGAATCAACCCTCAACATGCTGCCGCGCTCCTCCAATCGCTGTTCGGCAAGTACGACACCAAAACCGGCAGTACCAGAGACGAGCGCAGCGCCATGGGTGCCATGACCCACTTCTTGGAAGAGATCAACGCACTCTTCTACGAAGAATACAACCAAGACAGCGGCGCCATCATCGAGCAGATCTTCGGCCGCACAAAGTACATGCGCATCGAAGGCGGTCCCATGGTGGGCAAGCCGATCAACAAGGACTACCCTTTGATTGAGTCCTACTTCACCAGACTTCCTGCCAACGAGACGACAAAGAAGCACGAGGCTGGCGAGCTGGCCTTGGCCAACAACGGATGGGTCTGGGCCGCCAACGTGCTGATCGACAACGCTGGTCCCAACTCGAAGGCTTACCTCCGCAGAGAGCTCATCCCCTGGGGCGATTGCGTGAAGCTGCGCTACGGTGCCAGTCCTGAGGACAGTCCTTTCTTGTGGAACTTCATGGCCGAATACACTCGTCTTATGGCCAAGCACTTCCACGGTTTCCGCATCGACAATTGCCATTCCACTCCTCTTCACCTTGCCGAGTACATGCTTGATGCCGCAAGAAGTGTTCGACCCAACCTTGTGGTTATGGCCGAGCTTTTCTCCGGCGACGAGAAGATGGACTACGTCTACGTCGAACGTCTTGGGTTGTCTTGCTTGATCCGCGAAGCCATGCAATGCTGGAGCACTGCAGAGGTCAGCAAACTTGTTCACGAGAACTGCGGTCGTCCAATTGGCAGCTTTGAGCTTGACGAGATCTCAGACGCCCAGAAGCGCAACTCTGGTACCGAGCCGGCTCCTTCTGTCAAGGAGGTTGTTCACAAGATTCGCCCTGCTACCGTTCATGCCCTGCTCATGGACTGCACTCACGACAACGAATTGCCTGCTCAGCGCAGAGACGCCAGAGACACTCTCTCCAACTCTGCTTTGGTGGCCATGTGCGCCGCCTCCATTGGCAGTGTCTTTGGCTATGATGAGGTCTATCCCCAACTTATCGAGCTTGTGCACGAGAAGCGTCCATACAACTCGCCTTACTCCACCATGTCGAACCTCAAGGTTGGAGAGGGTCCCGGCATTGGACACGTCAAGCGTCTGTTGAACCAGCTCCACACCATTATGGGCAAGGATCACTACGACGAAACCCATGTTCACCATGAGGGCGAGTATATCACTGTCCACCGTATGCACCCCAAGTCGCGCAAGGGGTACTACCTGATCGCTCACACTGCTTTCCCTGGTTACGGCAATGGCAACGCTGGCTTCCAACCTGTGCGCCTCACCGGATCCAAGGCCTCTCTGCTGGGTGCCTGGAACCTCGAAGTCGACCAAAGCCAAGAGGCCAAGCAAGCCGCCATCAAAGACAAGGTGTTGAGAGGCCTGAACGCAAGCACCAAGGACATCCGTGGTGTGAAGGTTGACAACCACGGCGACACTGCCGTTATCACCATCCCAGAGAAGTTCCCGCCTGGCAGTATTGCAGTCTTCGAGACTTGGATTCCCAGCGCAGAGCACTCAGAGGGTCTTGACAAGTACGTCACTTCTGGAGCCAGAGATGCATTCAGAGAATGTGACCTCAACGACTTGAACGCTATCCTTTACCGCGCCGATGCTGAGGAAAAGGCTACTTCGAACGGCTCTGATGGCGTCTACAACATTCCCGGCCTGAGCCCGCTGGTCTACTGCGGTCTCCAAGGTTGGTGGAGTATTTTGAGAGATGTCATCAAGGACAACAACCTTGGCCACGCCATCTGCGACCACTTGAGACAGGGTCAGTGGGCTCTCGACTTCATTGTCAACCGTCTGGAGAAGCTTGTTTCTCGTGACGGCTACACTCGCCTGGCTGCCCCTGCCGGATGGCTCAAGGACCGCTTCGACGCTATTCGCAAGCTTCCCAGCTTCCTGTTGCCTCGTTACTTTGCACTTGTCATTCAGACTGCATACAAGGCCTCCACAGAGCGCGCTATCGAGCAGATGAGCAGCAACATCCGCCAAGGACAACGTTTCCTCAAGAGTATGGCTCTTGTCAGTGTTCAATGCGAAGGGTTCATGAAGAACGCTTCTCTATGGCCCGACAAGCTCGTCCCTTCCCTGGCAGCAGGTCTGCCTCACTTTGCTCAAGATTGGGCAAGATGCTGGGGACGTGACGTCTTCATCTCTCTTCGTGGTCTTTTGCTTGCCACTGGTCGTTTCGAGGATGCAAAGGAGCACATCAAGGCATTTGCTAGTGTTGTCAAGCACGGTATGATTCCCAACCTGCTCGGCTCTGGCAAGATTCCTAGATACAACTCTCGCGACTCTGTGTGGTTCTTCTTGCAGAACATCCAAGACTACTGCAACATGGCTCCCAACGGCCGCGACATCCTCAAGGAGAAGGTTGCCAGACGTTTCTTGCCTTACGACGACACTTGGTTCTCGTGGGAAGACTCCCGCGCCTACTCTCAAACCTCGACAATCGAGGACGTTATTCAAGAGTGTCTTCAGCGCCACGCTACTGGAATGCACTTCCGCGAAGCCAATGCTGGTCCTAGCATTGACGACCAGATGAAGGACGCTGGCTTCAACATCGATATCGAGACCGACTGGAACACTGGTATCATCTTCGGTGGAAACGAATGGAACTGTGGTACTTGGATGGACAAAATGGGCTCTAGCGACCACGCTGGCAACAAGGGTGTCCCTGGTACTTCCCGTGATGGTGCTCCTGTCGAGATCACTGGTCTTCTTTACAGCTGTCTCAAGTGGGTTGACGGTCTCAACAAGAACAGCCAATTCAAATACTCGGGCGTCAGCATCAAGGGCGACAAGGTCATTACCTTCAAGGAGTGGGCACAGAAGATCCGCGACAACTTCGAGCACTGCTACTATGTTCCCGCCGACCCTGCTCAGGACTCCAAGTATGATGTCGACAGCAAGATTGTCAACCGCCGTGGCATCTACAAGGACGTTTACAAGTGCAACAAGGAGTACCGCGACTACCAGCTCCGTCCCAACTTCCCCATCGCAATGACAGTCGCACCTGATCTCTTTGATCCCAAGCACGCACTTGGAGCTCTGATCGTTGCCGATGAGGCTCTCTTGGGCCCTACTGGTATGGCTACTTTGGATCCCTCGGATATGGAGTACCGTCCCAACTACATCAACAGCGACGACTCGAACGATTTCCACACTGCCAGAGGACGCAACTACCACCAAGGACCCGAATGGGTCTGGCCTCGTAGTTTCTTCTTGCGTGCACTGCTGAAGTTCGACCTGATGCGCCGGGAGACAAAGGAGGCCAAGGTCGAAGCTTTCCAGCAGGTCACTACCAGACTTGCAGGCTGCAGACACATGATTCACGATTCTCCTTGGGCTGGGCTTACTGAGCTCACCAACGAGAAGGGATCCATGTGCCATGATTCGGTAAGTGATTTTTCATACAATGTGTCAGAGACAAGGAAGGCTAACATGAATCACAGTNGCCCTACCCAAGCTTGGTCTGCTAGTTGCCTGATCGACTTGTACCAGGATGCCAGTGAATACAACGCCTTGTAAACTGGTATACTGGCGGAAGCAGGAGCGTTTACGCACAGCAGTTGCGACAGTCGAAAAGTTGGGAAGACGGCGAGAAGGATGGCTGACAAAGCATTGGCGGTGGTCACCTAATTGTTTATACCGATACCCTAGATACAGCAGATACATGTGAGCATGCTGACGAACTCATGACCCACGACGGTTTCAAGATTGCAACGGTGATGCAGTTCCAACAATGGTCGATGTATTGTGCATGTGTGCCCGATAAGTGGGTGAGAGATGATCNNGAAGACCCTAGCGTGGATACCCAATCCATACAACCGGTATNNCTGAACCTGGTACATGTGGCGCTGATAGAGAGCCGTCTGAGTTGGCATACAGCTGTAAGCAAGCCTGTGGAAGAGCACCTCAAGCTTCGGGCCCACAGGCTCCCAAAACCTGCGAGATGACGATTTGCACGACGCGACCAGGGACCCGACAAGGTCAGAAAGCAAAAAAGCGACGAGACGTCTCGGAAGNAGGATCAGCGTCAGACAACTGACACGCGTCACTTTGCAACCATAAACGCGGCATTGAGAAATCTGTAACACGAGAACCGGGACGAGGATTGTCAGACACGCAAGTTTTGGTGAGAGGGCTCAGAAGGTTGGTCGCATCCGAGAAGTGGGAAACGCCTTGTTCGGATAGGCGGACCGAAGCGATGATCTCCGTGCACGAGTNTGGAGCTTCCGCTCTTGTGCCAAGAGTTGACATCGGACTGAGTGGAAGTGAAGCTGCCATCATCATTGTCAATCCAGCGAGCATATTCGAACAATTCCAAGTAACGATACCACTTTCTCCGCCCACAAGAATTCGCACAAGAGGACCCGACAGAAAGCAAAGAAAGAGCAGGATCACACATACACAATGAGCGCATCACCCGTCAACAACAGCTCAAATGGCGCGGCAGCACCCACATCCGTCAACGAAGCGCGCGACCCTTCCGGTTTCCTGAGCGAAATCATCGGCGCACCCGTCACCGTCAAGTTGAACTCTGGAGTCGTCTACAGAGGTGTGTGAAGACATTCCTACTCGCGCATCTTTGCGCCAGCAGAGCTCGAAATCTCAAACAGTAGCAAGAAATGAGAGGAACAATTGCTGATGCAAGAGTGATGGAAACAGNGAGAATTGCAATCAGTCGATGGATACATGAACATTGCGCTCGAACAAACAAACGAAATCGTAGACGGCAAGGTCAGAAGGAATTACGGAGATGCGTTTGTGAGAGGAAACAATGGTATGCGACCTTGCGCCAGCCGGCTTGAAAGAGAATTGAGATACTGATGTTTTGTGTGACTGCAGTCATGTACATCTCTGCCGACTCATAGAATGGACGAAGACTCGATTTGCCGTTGAAGCATTGAAGCCCGTCGAGTGCGCGGGTTGCTCGAGCAAGATTGCGACAGTTCTCTCTATGGAGAGGATGTCGCAGGACGATAGGGGTGCTCGAGGATGTGATCATCCATCCAAAACAGCTGATACCACACTCAAGAAGGGGACACGGCTGCAAGAAGTAGTCAGGAAACAACACGCAGCCATGCTTTTGAGATTGAAGTGATGAGGCTCGCGCTTAGTACTCTATATCCACACCACCACACGACTATCAGTACAACTTTGTTTCTTACCTCCTTGATCCGATCAAGTTCTACCAGCCAGAGCATCCTTGACCGTAGTCAACAAACTCTCAGCACCCTTCTGCGGGATCTTTGTCGTCCATGCCGCAACAGTCATGCCATGCAACTCCACCTCTCCCTTCTCATTCCTTTCCACATCATCCCCCTTCAACGCCTCCTCAAACACCTTCCTCACCTTCTGCCTCTCCTCACCCTCCAAGACGGCAATCTGACTCAACGTGCTAAGTCTGTCCCAAAGTGCTTCTTCGCTCAACCACACACTCCACTTTTCTACATTTTCAGCTAGAGGAAGAGCGAACAGAGGTTCGGCTGATGAGGTGATCGACAAAGGGTTAGAAGACAGTTGAGAATCGAAGACGGAACGCCATTTCTCGTGACGGAAACGGGGTTGGTTGTCGTCAAAGGAGAGGATTAGGTCTTGGAGCTTTTGCTCCCATGTGGTGGTTGCGGCGTGCGATTTTGGTGCGTTGTCTAGAAGAATGTTTAGAGTTTTGGTCATACTAGATGTACTCGGAGTATGGAGATCTGGATGTGGCTTTCTGTGGTGGGCAATGGCTGCAGTATGTTTTGCAGCGATCTGTCTTGAAGGTTTCCTGAAGGGTGCTTCGGAGAGATATAGATCACATGCTGCAAAGCAAGATGGTGTACATCATTATGAAAGGGAGGCTAACATGATGTGCATGGGCGAGGTGGCTGACAAGGTTTCCCACTTACAGTCTTCAATGTTCCAAATCACGCCGAAGGCGCCATGAGGTTGTAACACACGATTGATCTCTTCCAGGGATTCGAGGTTGGCGAACCAGTGGAATGCCTACGGGATGGTGAATGTCACTGTCAGCCTACCTGATCAAGGTGCATCTCATGACTTTATTCTGAGAGAAGGTTTAAGGCATGTCATTGACCTAAACCTTTTAGGGTTCTTCTTTGATAGAGATGGTGGGGATTTGACATCGGAAACCGGAAGAGGAAATGGAAAGGCTGGGTAAATGCGAGAGGGGTCGATCAATCTCCTACCTGGGCAGCTATAACGGCATCCACGCTTTCATCCTTCAAGGACTTCATATCGGTAGAGAGACCATCTTGGACACTGACGCCTTGGAGGTGCTTGTCCTCCAATACTTTGCGCATGTCGGCATGCGGCTCAATGGCGATGATCTTGTACCCCTCAGCTCTGGCAGCCAAGAGCTCTGTGAACTTGCCGGTGCCCGCCGCAAGATCCACCACTGTGGCTTGAGGGCTGTCGCCGACGCGTACGCCGTCGAGCAGGACAGAGACGCTGTGGGCGGGGAACGAAGGGCGATGCTTGTCATACAGGGCGGCATTGCTGAAGCCGTTCTGCGCTGAGGGGTTGATGCGGCCAGAGGGAGTGGACGTCATGATGATCTTGTTATGTACAAGAGAAAAGAATACTCCGAAAGATGTGTATATTAGAAGAACGAGCACAGGGTTTGATTGCGATAATCCGGTAAGCGAGAAAGAAAAAGTTGTCAGACGGGTGCAGTGGTTGAGAAAACCAAGGTTGTCGCGATCGTTCGACGTCAAGCAAAGCAAAGCATCGCCAGCATCATGATGCGCGTCGGTTGGAAGTGGAGAACACAGCACACGGGAGATGGGCGGCGGGGATTGTATTCAAGATGGTGATGGCTGCATAAACACATCACAGCCACACCAACCACCTGCGAACGTGCGGTGGACATCCCCTATGAGGTGTGATAGAATGCAATGCATCCACGGCATTTCTCTCTGCTGGGAACTTGGAAGGCGTCGTAATATGTACTCAAGGCAAGTATCTGGTGAATATGCCATGCGCAGCTAGTCCCCTGCAGCATGAAAGTCCGAAATGTGAGACCTTCCTCGGGGGATCGCTGCAACGTCTTCACGAGATGAGACAGTGTTCAGATGAAGCCGAGAGTGGACATGGAACAAAAGGCAAGGAAGAAAAAGAAAAAGAAAGTAAAAAGGACAGTGCTCAATGCTTCCCCCTGGCTATTGTTACAGAATGAGGCGCGTGCGGGAGGCAGACAGACGGCAAATTTTCTTCAATGAAGCTTCTCATTGCTTCGACTGGTGGAGCGTGTCACAGATGCAGACGCAGATCCGAGTTGTGATCAATGGGCATCAGGATGGCGCCACAGCCGGGTTAGAAGGATCGCAAGCGCGTCGCAAGCAGTCCTAATGCATCATGATATTGAGAGTAGACACAACGGAGTAGAGAAACAGTGACTCGTAGAAGACGGAGACGAGGAAAGCACAACAAATGATTGAGGAAAAGCATGGGGAGGCCATTGGCTGTGGGACGGCCTTTCTCGAGTTGCTATTTTGGAACAATACTTGGCAGTTCGAAAGGGAGTCAGTCGGGAGAGCGAGGAGATGAAATGCACGAGTAGTGTGGAGACCTCTGGAGTGGTTGTTGACCTTTTGAGATTCGAGTACGGCATCAGCGATCTATGTGCTGGAAGACTCGATACGATCAATATATCAAAAACGCCAGACGTCAGTGTAAAGTTCAGAGTTAAAGGAACGGCTGCAGCACGGTAGAATGTGTTGACGCGTTCAGCATGGTCGGAGGCTGAGTGGAAGACATCATATTCTCTTCATCTCGCTGAAAGCCACATCAGGTTGAGCGGAAGGAAGCTACCACACTAGCGTGGTTTCCAGCGTGGTTACCTTAGTACTCCTGCAACTACTCGAAATACGAGACCAGACCAGCTCTTTCTTTTCCCTTTTTCTCTGACATTGTGAATTGCGCCAAAGCAATCCCCTTCTCCGTCGCTGCTCCTGACAATAAGCCTCTCGCTCGTTGATCCAATTAATTCCATACAACACATCGACAGTGCCACTATTTGCAAGGCCACAGCCTGCCCCAATCATCGGTCAGTGACGTCCCGACGCTTTTCTTAGCAGCATTCAAGGAGAGGCGCAACCGTTCTTCCCAATCGAAACGTAAATCAACGTTCAGCGGGAGTCTGTCTGCGATCCAGAGACTCTTCTTCCACAACATCGCTGCAGCGCACGACAGACGGTGATTTTGTCGTTGCTTTCGAGAAAGTCTCAGCGACACTTGGCACTTGTTGTTGCCGGTGCTGATCTCGTCCCCTGGAGAACGCCTTTCATCTTTCTTTTGCTTGACGAATCACCTTCGATCAACTCTTCCGCTGCCAGGAACCGCCGAGCCCAGCCAGCCCTGTTGCTAACCTCGAGCCAGATAATTTTGTTGATACCCATTATTACTTTATCCCGTACATATCGGCTCAGGAGGCGTTTCCGTTTAGCTCTGCTCTTTCGCATCTCCAACAGTCCATCACCAAGACTCTAATTCGCTCGCTCGCTCAACCAACTCGACTCCCTTCGCTCATCCCACTGCCTCGCAGGCATTGTCGGAGACGACAACAGCACCTGCTTTACCACGCACACCACACGGCACAACCTTCTATATGCCTAAGAATCCGCTCAAGAACTTTGCCCGTCGCAAATCGTCTGGAAACATCCTCGACCTCCCTTCGGAGTCCACATCACCCCCACCCGCCTCGTCCAGCTTTCGTGTCCTTGAGAGACCCGACAAGACAGCTACAGCGGGCAACGGCGGATACCCTGGAGGTCCTGTGAAACGGACAAGCGGCGGGCGGCCAGCTTCGAGCATCCTCCTGAACAGGAAATCGGGCAAGTCGCAGGAGGACTTGATCGCAAGCGCAAACAGGTCGGTCCTTGAAAAGAGCCATGCTCGGTCACACACAGTCGACGGAGTGCTAAAATTGGGCAGGGGTAGTGGCGGAACAGCCCTCTCGGGTTCTTCGGGCTACTTTGACAACTCGTCGTCCTCTGCACGCTACAGCTCTTCGTCCACTCTTCCCTCTTCAATCGAGGCGGAACACGAAGCAGACAACGAGGACCTTTTCCCTCGAAAAGCAACTGCCAACGGCAACAGCAACCTAAGCAGCAATCGTTCTTCAGCCGCATCCAACGCACTTCCCGAGCCACCGTCATTCACGGCCCGCGCAGGCAGGGCTATGTCCTTTGGTTTGAGAAGCAAGCACAGCGCTAGCCCCGGTACCATGACTGCTGCCACAGCTCACATGCCTGACCTGCCCGAGAATAGTTTGATTCGTGATCGCGCAACAACAATGAGCAGCAACGCCAGCACTGCCGTACCGCCGAGGCTCGATGCCAACTTGGGTTCCATGTCAGATTTTGGCAGCGACTTTGGCATGAACATGTTCGAAGGACTGAGCTCACCCAAANGGGTAGCACCGCCGCAACCTGCATACGAAAACTACGGCAGATCGGTACGTCGACAACAATCACCAGGCTTCAACAATTACAGCAACACTTACCAACATCATCCTTCTCAACAGGCATCTCAGCCCCTGCCCACCGCTCCTATCGCCCGTCATGAGCCCACTCCATCACCCGAGGCCGAACCCGAACCTGAATCCGAGGCAGAGCCTGAGACTCGTCGCAGACCAGCAAATTTGTCTGCTGCATCAGCAAACCGTTACTCATGGGCCAGCCGAACTTCCAACGACGGACTGATGTCTCCAGCCCAAGGCTCCGATATCTCTTCTCCTCCTCTGAATCCTCCCTCGACTTTTTCTCGTTTCAGACCTGGTTACCAAGCCGTTCCTGACCGCTATGGCTCGCCCGCCAATGAACCCGAGCACGAAAGACGCAACAGCTATTCTAGTGAAGATGACGTTTCCCATCCTATCTCCAGGGCAAGATCGCCTCTAGTTGAGTCGTACACAGCAACCACATCCCCGCAGAAAGCCACGCCAGCCAACCGAAACCCAACCATCACGGCAGTCAGTAAAGATGACTCGAACTCGGTTTCAGCAGGCGAATCTCAGCACACAACTCCTCGGGCTAACAATTTGCGTCCCACAAGCAACATGTTTGACCACTCCCCTAACGGCCCTACTAGCCGTGCCATGCATCCCGCAGCTGCCCCAGTTGCTCCCAGAAGCCAGTCTGGACAACTCTCCNCCACCAAGAGAATGACAAGAAAGGAGTTTGAGGCCCAACGTAAAGAGATGAGTCCCGAAGAAAGTGAAGAATCCGAAGAATCCGAGGACGAAGGCTATGATGACGATGATGAGGCTGAACGTCAAGCAGAGCTTGCTCGCCAGAGGCGCAAGCAGNAGGCCAACATGTCTGTATACAGACAGCAAATGAAGAAGGTCGCAGGAGGAAACCCAGCCGAGCTTCCATCGCAAAACGGCCGCCCAAGCCTGGATCGTGCTTCGTACAGCGCACCTGGTCTCACTAGGGATTTCTCCAACGTCAGCCTTGGTGCAGAGCAAGAGGAGGAGGACGACGAAGTCCCTCTAGGTATCCTTCAGGCTCACGGCTTCCCTAACAAGAACCGTCCCCCGACTCGCCTTTCGAGCGCTCCTCCAACTCCTGGAGTTGCCGGATCGGTTGTCAACGGCGGTATGNGGGGTGGTAGCCTTCCTGTCTTTGCTCGCAATCTTCCTGCAGATCCCTACTTTGGTGCTGGTCTCGTCAATCCTGCCAATCGCGAGTCACTTGCTTTCGGTTCTGGCGGCTCAGTGTACGGTGGAGCATCTCCTTCCATGAATCAACTGCCTCAAATGCCTCAGATGATGCCTCCACAGCAAATGCCTGGCATGCCCCAGGCAGGAGGCGGCCTTGTTGGTGTCATTGCTGGTGAAGAGCGTGCTCGCGCCGCCAGACGTGTCAACCACAACGGCGGTGCTGCTTTCAACGCGAACGGTCTTCCTCTGCCTGGAAACATGCACAACAACATGCCCCAGATGATGCCGCGTTCAAACTCGATGATGAGCATGGCTCCACCACAAATGGGCATGGGTGGCTTTATGCCGCAAATGCCTCAAATGCCCCAGATGCCTCAGATGATGGGCGCAGAGCAACAAAACCAGCAGCAAATGATGCAATTGATGTTCCAACAGACTCAGATGATGCAACAGATGATGGCGATGCAGGGTGGTCAAATGCCCCAGATGCCTTATATGCCTCAGATGAACAATGGCTACCCCAACATGCTACCAAATGGAATGCAAAGACCCATGTCTATGGGCGGTCCCAATGGTCAGCAACCTGGTATGCTTGGTCCCCAGGGTCCTGTTCCCCACCAGCAACAGAGATCGAGCACAATGACCAACTTGAAGCCGCCGGGCTACGCTGGATCAATGTACGACTATAGTCTTAGCGCACCTCGTGGAGGCTACACTCCCTCCATCGCACCTAGCGAGCGTAGCAACGTGGGCATGCCATCTCGCTATCGCCCTGTGACTATGGAAGGTTCCACTAGTCGCACTGCAAGCATGACTTCGCAGTCGGGCATTCAAAATTTCGCGAAGAAGAACGCTTCGAATGGTTCTTTCTTGAACCCCAATAACATCCCTGCAAACAACGCTGGCAACGTACCGCGGACTACCATTAAAGTTATCGACAAGCCCAAGGGCTCGCCAAGATCGCCTCAACCCAGACCCGACGAGGAGGATGATGACGAAGGCTGGGCACAATTGCGTAAGAAGAGAGAAGAGCGCAAGAAGCGCGGCACCGCCGGCAAAACCCAGGAGCAGACTCTGGAAGAGCTGTACCAGGGCTTCAACTAGTATCTTGAAGTTCGGCTACGCGTGAATCACCTGGTCTTTACCAAACTACCATTTTTATCTCGGACGCTGGACTCTGGTTTCGGCAACCTTGTCTATAGACTTCCCTTCTTTGTTTGCTTATCCCCTTTTCTTCACTTCCATCACCCTAGTACTTCTTGTCTTTTCTTATTTCTATTTCCCCACCACGACGGCTTCTTGGAAACAACTATTTCTACGTTATACTTGCACGTCACTCTCCCCCACTCTTGTTATTTCTTTTGTTCCATTATTATGGCGTTGGTCGTTATTCCTTGCATTTACAACCCCTCAAAACGGAGCAGCGAAGAAGGAAATGAATGTATGGGGTTTCTTGGAGCGAGATGAGACTTTCTTCTTTTTTGCCAGAAACATAAGAAGGATGAATGTGAAAGTGCAATTGAGTCCATGTGAGACAAGTATGAGTAATAAGAGAACGCTTCTTCTTTGATTCAAGCCTACTTTCTGTTTGTCTTTGATGTTTGTGCTGGTCGTTTGTGATGTGGTAGTTTATGTCTTGGAACCCCGAATAGGGGAAGGAGACGTTGAGGTCTGCGAGCTATGTTCACACCGCCATCTTTGTCATTTTCCTGCTCCTGCGGCTTCTGATAACGCAATAAAGGCATCGCAAGCGATATGCGCATAGGCCGATTGACAAGAGGCAGACCTCACAAAGGTTCCTTGAGATTGGTGTATCCTTTTGTTTTCTTCATGGCCCCTTAGATCCATCCTCTCTCTTCTCAGACTCCACCTACCTCGCTGCCACACTTGCACTCACTCAAACATCCACGAGTTGATCCAAGACGTTGGTTTTGACTGCGTTAGCCAGAGCATCCTTGAAGTGTCGCAAGAACTTTGCTTCAAAGTCTAGAAGCACGTCAGGATCGTTGTCGAGACCTTTTCTGATTGCATCTTGGGCAGTCCTTCTGGCAAAAGCGCTTCCGAGCACTTCTTTGATCAGTTGTGCGGCGTTGTTCTTGACTGCCTCTGTGGCTTTCTGGATGTGGTCGTCGAAGAGTTGGTCCATGCTTGCGTCAAGTAACACATCGAGGGATTCTTTGCGTCTGCGGAGTGTCAGTGATCAGCGGGTAACGATTGCAAAGAGCTCAAATCACTCACACGGCACACTGGGTATCTAGTAGATTCACCATACCCGCCAAGACATCGACATCGTGTTTGCAATCCAGAACCTCTTGTTTGCCTGGTCCAAAGCATTCGCCGGATGCGGCACTGCTGAGGTCGCTCTGTAGTTTTTTGATCTTGTTTGAGATGGGTTCGAGAGATCCGTGTGGGATGTACGCGTTTGTGGTGGTGACTTTTGGCGGCGCCATGACGGTTGGTGGGAATGAGTGACCTAGGGGGTGTTGTCAGGTGTGTGGTTGCGAATTTCATGAACTCGCTTGACGCGTTTGCGAGGCGGTTCGTTGGCGGTTGGGCGAGGATGAAAGGTTGAAGAAGGATTGGACATGTTAGAGTTGAGCTAGTAGTGGCGTCTTCTATCACAGAACGTGTTGGAATGGCACAAAGGTGTTGCAGAAAGTAAGTCATGTTGAGGTTTATTCATGCATATAGTAGTTATGCTCTTTCACTGCTCGTGTCGTGGTCAAGCTAACGTCTCTGGTCCTTATTCATAGCTAGTCGTCTCCATCAAGCAAACCTTCATCGTCCCTCAAGTCGCCGCTCGGCTCCACCTACAGATCGGTCTGCTTCATCCTCCATACTCCTCATACTGCTTTTGCAGTTGGCGCTTGAAGTCACTTGCAGCACGGTCGAGCATCTCACGCTTGAAGTGCCCTTTGACTTTGGTTTCGAAGTCTGCAAGTGGTTCCGGGTCTTCGTCCAGGGCTTTCTTGATAGCATGTTTGAATGTTCCTTCTGTATCCTCTTCTTCGTTCCAGGACTTGTAGGTAATGTCGAAGAATGCTTCATCGAGGTTGCACAAGCGTGAGAATTCATCACTGACAATTTTCTCGATGCCAGACAGGACGAGAAACTCCATGGCCGCTGCTGATNNCTACCAGTATGTCAGTGCTCAACTTCCATGTGGTGTTTCAGGCAATACTGACTTGGCTTCCTTCGCAGCTCTGGCTTCACGGTCTTCAGATGTGCGATTCCAATTGTCCATGACTTCTTTGATGCCAGGCTGAGAGTGTTTGGCAGCCTTGACTTCCAGACTTTCAAGTGTGCTGCGGAGGCTGTTGACCGTATCTTGACATTTCTTGAGAGAGTTCTGCATGAGGGTTTCGCCATAGGCCACGGAAACGTAATTGGTCCACGAGCTGGTGATTCTCTGGAGGTAGGCTGTCTGGAACACCATGCTGGAGAGATCGTCCGAGGCGACCCAACAAGCACCTGGGTCGATTACTGCGGCGGGAGGAGATTCACTAGCAAGCGTGAACTCGGATGTGACGCTGCTCATTTTCTGGCGTTTGGGAGATGGTTCGACCAACCGCGAATTGAGTGTGTTACCTTTACGGAACGGTCCTAACATCCTGAACCGCGGATGATAGGTTGGACAAGATCAAAAGAGAGTGGGTGATGCTCAATGACGAAAGATGGATGACGGCAAGGCAGCTGTGTTGATGATGTTCCTGAATCTGGACGAGGGAGGCGCGACTGCCTGTTGCTGCGTTGACATGTGACGCTGACAGCCAAATTCGAAAACATGAGGAACGATAACACGTTCGTCTGAAGTCATGAAAGTTGAAGACATCAGCTACCACGTCAATCCGAAGGATTTCATAGACGCAAAGGTTTCAATCGAGAGCCTGCATGTTGTAATCAAATGCATGTCTCACTCCAAAGTACTCGTTGGTATACATTGAGAAGACACTAGCAAGCCGACGACGCCCAAATTCGATTTTCTTGATCGCGTCTCATCTCAGTTCTCTCGAATTGATAGCTCTCGCAATTTGGCTAACATTGTGGTGTTCTAGCCTATATGCTCCTTGGTAGATGTTGTATTGATAGACGGTGATCGTTGACCCCTGGGTGACTGCATGTAGCACCTCAAGATCTGGAGTGAACAATCACTTCAACCACCTTCAATCTCACATGCCTTCACTCTATGGCTTCATATTCAAGCAGATCCATCACCACCACAGAGTTCGGTCCTATGGCCCAACTCGATAAACCTCTCCAAATCGGGTGTGTAAATAGAATCCGGAGGTACTGAGTTCGACTCTTGCCTTGGTCGGTCTCAGCGAGATGATTTGGTCGAAAAGATGTTTCCCATTCACATGGTTTTTTTTTTGGCTCGGCTGGCAATCACGCCATCTCCTTCTTCTTCCGTCTCTGGTTTCCACGGTGCCTCACACAGAATCCAATCAAGACAGGTGAAATAGATCTGCTGATATCCAAATCTCCTTCATGTATACTAAAGTCTGTAACGTCCAATGTACTCCGACTATAGCAAACAGCAAAACGTAGACTATTAAAACGCACAATGGTCTTAGGAAATAGAGTCGTTTCCACAGAGCGTCGACAATTTGTCGTCTCTCAGCGGGTATCATCTTGTTTAAATTATCACCACCAGAGTGTTTGGCTTGAGAAGGGTTCCTTCTCCTCCGCAGGGATTCTTGGTAAAGTGATCAACAGTGGTTGGACGGGTTTCCCTGACGCCTGAAAAGGAAAGTCCCATGGCTGACCAATATGTATGGCCAGTGAAGAGCTTTAGGAAAATATCGATCCGTGAAGGCAACACTTTAAAACTGCCAATATCCGGCTCGAGTGATGATCCGCTGAAAGTGAGCCTGACTGCTTTCACATCTCCATTTCGCCTTCCACTTATTATCATTCCTACAAGTCCGAAGTCTTCCTCTCCACCTTTACAGCTTCTCCCATCTGCGCCACAACCAAGGTGAGAGCCATCTGAATCTCACCAATTCTCCTTGCCGAAGACTGACTACCAGGCCAGATGGACGACTCCGCCTCAGACTCCTCCCATGATGAGGTCAAGCCCGCCTTCTACAAGATCTCTCCCGAAGACATGTGCGATATAAAACGCAGTCTCGAACTCATCGAAAGCGATCTGAACCATCTTCACTATACCAAAGGTCGTGCGCCCATCGGCATTACTCTGCACGAGTTGGAATTCTTCAAGGCAACCATCGCAAAAGCTGAGCCCGCTTCCGAAAATATGTATGTCACTCGCAGAAACTTCACAAGCATGAACATTTTGCTCACTATTCAGANNATTACTCCTGAGTCGTCCGACTCCGGCTCTGTTCTCGGTTCCGACGATGTCGCTCCGGCTATATGCCCTATCCTCGTTGCTGGCGGCGTGGACCTCGTCTTATCACGTATGCTCGAGCATCTCAAGACTCAAAACAACCAAACTTCCGCCCGTATTGAAGAGTCCTTTGAGAGATTTGTTGTGGCAGACCATGGAGAGGAACTCTTTACTGCCATTGAGCAGGCCGCGAAAGCAGACTGGGACTTTGTCAAGGAGTTTGAGAGCCGTGCTAAGAAAGTTGTCTGGGAATTCCTCGCCCGCAAAATGAAGGACGAGTTCAACAAGCAGCTCACGGAAGCGTTCAGCAAGATGTGAAGAGAAGACCAACGAGATCACTACATAATGAAAGAGACTGCAGAGGCAATCGGATTTCAAGGAATGAGATAGTATGGGCTCAATCAGTTGTTTCGAAACCTTTGTTCAGGATCCTTGGACACAAAGTAGCCACGAATCAAAGAGATTCTGTCACCATCCTACAAGCATGTGACGTTTTAATCCTGCCATTGACCCATGCGTGAACATGTTTAGCCATACTACCAAATATCCATGAACTCGGTCTCTTCTGCTTTGCTGGCTCATCTTTCAAATCGATGGGAGATGCGAAGAATTTAAGGGGACAAAAAGAGAAAAAAAAAGAAGAAAAAAGGGGTAATACCAATAACAAAACTCTCTTCTTCAACCAAGCAAAAGTATAGACTACTTTCAGAATCATTTTGTTCAAGCGTGCTTAAGTCGTCCTCCGTCAAGGTGATTGGTTAACGAACCTTCAGCTAAATTACCATCCAGAATTAAAGAAGGCGTGTGAAGAGATCGGCTTTTCTGGATGTGTAATCTGCTAGTCAAAGTAGACTGATGCTAGTTGATGAGTGAAAAATGCGGCTTGCTAGTTTACAGAGGAATGATCTTATTTGTCACAGTATCTTGAAGCAAAGAGGTTTGGGTTGCTCCTGCCGCTTGGCTGTTTGGTTTCATCGTGACGTCCTCCACACCCAACAACCACCTTCTAGCACATGGTCTCCATTCCTCCTTCCTCTCGAAGCATTCAAAGTACCATCATGGCAACTGTGCTTCTCTATATCTTCTTCTTTGTGCTTGGGACAATCGCACCTCTATCAACATGGCGGACAGTAGGCAGAGAGACCTCTTGTCTTTCTCGTCGCTTCCTCATCTGACAATGCCATTGCTGAAAACACCACGACGAAACTTCCTGCGACAGTCCATGCAATACCAGTGCACATCATCCGGCGGGCTTCTGGGCAGGCCAACGCATTTGAGATGGAACCACTTTCCTTTGCACTTTGCATTNTCGGTCAGTAGATAGAACAGAAAGCTTTGCGGATGATGATAACTCACGTCGCTGTCTCTGTGGTTGTCGCATTGAATCATGGTGCCACCATCAACGAGGTCCTGGCAAATGCAGTATACTCGGTCAGGGTCGTCAGAACTNTGACTCGTCTTGCGAAGATGCGTCCTGCATGATGATGTCTGTGTTGTTTACGGCTTGTGATCTTGTGCGGTAGGTGGTTGTGGTCTCAGGGGTCTCTTCGCGTGGCGACAGACTAGCTTCTTCTTCGACAGTCTTTTGCTCAGTGTTTTGTAGTGCAGGGTCATCGTCGTGATGATCGACATCCTCATCGATATCCTGGTGAGTAACGTCGAGCTGNNAGTGTTTTCTCCATCAGGACTTGTCAAGTCTGTGTCCTCGTCTTCGCTTTGGTGTACGACGATAGCCTGCTCGTTTGTGACCGCGGCCTGCTCATCTGTAATCACAGCCTGCTTATTTGTAGCCATAGCATCTTCTGCATTGTCGTTGTTTGCAATAGGTTGAGTCTCATGGCGGTCACCAGGGATCCAAGGAAGGTGCTCCTGATTCAAAGTAACATCCTCACGAACCCAAGGATTGACAACCACAGGCCGAAACATTTCCGTGGGACCACGTCTCAAATGCTTAGTCTTGCAACCCAGAATTCTGCCCCTAACACCGAGTTCAGTCACGAGNTTCGTCCCATCGAACATGCATAAATTGTTAATATCAAAAACTTACCGCATGTAAAGCAGACATTCTAGTACAGGGAGAGCAAGCAGATCGATCACTCGACCGTGAATTCCAGTGTTCAAAGCTCTGATCCAAGCGTCTACTTCACCGCGAGTGAGATCTTCAGGGGCGGGGAGGTTGGGCTCGACAGCGAGGTGAGCTGCGATGCGGCGCACAAGCATCATAGTCTGCTCAGCAGAGGTGATGTAGTTGGCTGCCATGATGAGCCTGCAACGGCGCGAGCACTCCAGACTCCACGAAGCAGAAAAGCTGCAATATCTGGTTGTAACGAGTGTGATGTTTTCAAATCGATGGGTTTGTTTTGATTTGCTTGCTCTGCGCGTTCAGGGTGAAAGGTGTGATTGCGACTTTCCGGTCTGTTCTTTTGTGTTCCGTGTTGCGGTGCAGATGTGTGAAAGCGAAAAGTCTCTCCTTTTTCGGGCAGTCTCGAGACGAGCAGGATGTTGCAGGCTTTGTCTAGGCGCGAGCTGAACTCCATGTAGTTCTCGGATATGAAAGACACACTGAGGTAAGAGCATAAAACAGGCATATATACCATGCTAATGCGAACTCAAGCACACTTTCTGTGATAAGATGAGTACTAAGCATATTGAGAAGCATACGAAGCTACATTCTCTGAAAGGATGCGACTTGTCCATCCAGCTGATATCTGGATCATTCTTCTCCACATCTCATCGCTATCAAGGTTCCTCCAAGAATGCCCTGATGGTACTAGGGACTTCGAATTTATCAAGACGGATCCATGTGCGCCACCTGTATTTCAACTCCTCTCTCTGGTCTCCGGATACTCTTGGACCTAACTGCACACACTGCAATATGCTCTGAGAGAGTGGCTCACCCATGGCGCCACCAGTATACAACNNGGTGGCATCAACATTCATGGTTTTGGTCAATACTTGCTTCTCCATAGATGTTATGAAGTCGCTCGGGAGCTCCGGTCTGCAAAGCAAGCGTATGATGATGCCTTTGTTGCCTGGTCGAGATTTGAATCTGTTGACTTTGCTTCGGATATCCTCGAGGTCGTTCATGTATAGTGGTGCAGCCTCGGATCTGACTGTTGTGGTGATTTTGCAAAGCGAGTACACTTCTCGAGTGATTTGGAGACAAGTCTTCAGTAGATCTGGCACGCCGTCGCGGAAGAAGTGGTGCTCCTCCTGCAAAGTGTGTTCATACACCATGACCCGAAGGGAAGTCGAGGAAGCCTGTTTTGTTCATTTCGGCTAAGAAGTCGGCGAGCTGCTGATGTGTGGTGTGGAAGATCAAAATTCGTGCAGTTTTCGAAGAGAGTTCTCCGGAGATTGTGCCTTTGCTATCGATATCACAGTTGAGGAGATAAGCAGCGATTCGCTGTTTGGTATTCTGTGATCCTCTTCATCTATTCGTGCGCTTTGGGAAGAGGTTCGTACTTTGCGCAAATATTCTCAGATCCTCGTCACTGATTTGTCGGGTGTGGACGGTATAGGCAGCAGGCCTCATAAATCATGAGAGAGTTTCTGCTGACTGATCTTGCTCAAGGAGCTCCTAGATGAGTAAGCAGAACCTCTGATCTCGAGCTCCCCTGAGCAGATATAAAAGTAGCGTCCAGCTCCAGCTCTTCTTCTCTTTCCATCGCACGTCGTGCTCTCCACAACACTGATCAGCAGATAAGTGTACCCCATTCCTGTTTCTGCTAACGTCCTCTAGGTGCCGGCACAATCAGCTTGTACCTCTACGTGGTGTGTCGGACCAGTAGCCTCGGGGTGAAGCCAAATCAAGCTGCCGACTTCGACAACCGATGATCATCCGCGATGCCGACCGACCGAAACCGTGCGCACGAACGAACCGACCGAACGACCGACGTAATGCAAGGCAGGGATTTTTTAAGAGTAAGAGGAGGTAGATTATAGCAGTAATGCGATGCAGGCAGGCTGTTCAGCCTTGGAGTGGGAGCAGATGGACGCTTCTGATTTAGCCCGAAGAGGAGGATCATCACCAGCGGTATGCGATGCAGGCAACGAGCTGACGAGCACGTGAGNNTGGGAGCCAGTCGGACACGACTGGGGCAGCCCCAAGAGGAGGTAGCTAATGGTATAGCTGATGAGCTTTGGAAGGGAGCCAGTCGGACACGGCTGGGGTAACCCGAAGAGGAGGACCGAAAATGCGGTGCAGGCATGGCTGATGAGCCATAAGGGGCTTGACTGGGTCGGCGTACCTGTTGAGTCTCAGNGAGGAATTTTTTTTTTCATTGGTTCGGTTAGTCCTTTGGACTGGCGGCTGAAGAAGAATGTGCAGNTAAGGTTCCCGACTGGCATGTAAGACAGTTGATAGAAGGGTAGTGTCCAGGACGGTCATGCCTTTATGGCCAGTAATGTTGCTCGGTCCCATCGTCGTTTCAACCGTGACCAGTGAGCTTGGTGCTTCTCATTTTGGTCTTTCGCCGTCAGCAGTACTTGGAGCTTTAGCTTCGTACGCCCCCAATCTTTCCAGTTGCTTCTTTCGTGCAACAACGTCCTTGAAATTACGAACGTCTTCGTATCCTTCAGGCATGTATGCTTCAGGGCCTTGTTGAATATAATATTTGTTACATCTGTATGAACTTGGCTGAGTGATAGACTGCCAAACCATAAGCAAGCCACTGAGTCTAAGGAGACCGCAAACCTCACAACGATGCTGAACAGGGCTCGCGTGCAGCACAGGACGATGGGTTTTCCACGGTAGCTCTTCGCGCACCCAATTATGTTTTCTCAACCACTGTTTCAACTGTTGTGACAACTTGTACATCGGGTCGGTNGTCATATCTTTCTTTGGACCATTTGTTAGCTCGCTCACTCCACTCGGGATCATTTGAATGCAGGCGAAGCCAGCTCCGTCTTTTATGGCCAGNCTCCTTCTTGTGCCATTCCTCATCTGTGCGCCTACGAAGCTTCTCTGCATCCAGCTGTTGTCTCCGAATAATGGGGTCCTTTGACTTGGCTTGCCGACTGGAAATTGAGAAAAGTTTCGACGTGATCAAGACATACGACTTCTGAGCCATGAAGCCCATTCTCTGGAATCGAGTTGGCAACATGGTGGTCGATCTTGATATGGTAGTCAGACGGGCAACAATAATATGCGGTCAACAAAGAGGTGAAGTTCGGCAACAAACGTCCAGGGATCATCATCGTTGTTGACGCACGGGCGCTGATTTTTGGGTCTCTCTGCAACAATTGATTCTGCTCTGCCAACGACATCAACCTTTTCTAGACAACCGTGCATATTTCTCTCAGCAACCAGGATATTCAAGTCGCATACGCCCAGTCTCAACAAATACACGTCGTATACCCCCAAAACTTCTGTCGAGACACGAAAACTCATAATGGCACCCCGACAAGCACCTCGTGCACCACCAGCAAAACGCCGCAAGACAACCACTCAAGTCGAAGAACTGAAATTTGATCCCGAGGCGCGCAACGAATGGCTCACGGGCTTCCGCAAGAGAAAGCAACAGCGCATCAAGCATGCCCAAGAACAGTCCGCCAAGATTGAAANNAGGAAGAGAAGGTCAAGGCGAGAAAAGAGGTATGCGACATTGCACTTCACACTTGCTGCTCGACAAGCAGGATGCTAACATGAGGAACACTAGTTGCGCGATCAGAGAAAAGTAGACTTAGAACGTCATGTCGCCGAAGTAAACGACCTGCTCAGAAAAGCGAACAAAGACTCGGACGACGAAACATCTGCCGCTGAAGACGAAGAAGAATGGGATGGCATCGCTTCACCACCGAGACCGTCCATTGACGGTGTGGACGAGTATGTCGACGAGGACAAGTACACAACCGTCACCATCGAAGCCATGGAAGACGCAAAAGCTTTCACGAAAGATTCAGACGATGAGGAGCAGACTACTGTGGTGAAAGAGGACGCCGATGGCAAGGNNGATGGCGATGTGGTCAAGAAGAAGACGGTCTGGTCAAAAGGGAAGAAGGTGGATCCCAAGAGCAAGCCCAAGAAGAAGAAGTTCAGATACGAGAGCAAGGGCGAGAGAAAGGAGACTCGCAACAAGCAAAAGGCAAAGAATGCCGCTGCGAAGAAGGCTAGAGAGGGAAAGTGATGGACGCATACGTTTCGTTTCAAGAGCACGCATGATACCCAAATAAGCATTTTGTTTTTCTCATGTCAAAGAGGAAGCTTCCATTTGATCGGCAAAAGTGGTGGTATCATGTGCGAGGGAGATGATTTCTTTGAAAAGTAACAAGTTCAGAAAAAACGCTCGGAGAATGCTCTCATTCTCTACGTAGCGATGATGACGCCCATGCTAACAACCCAAGATTGAAAAAACGTCGATGGAAAAGACGACGGGAGATACGAGAAAGAGGCCGCGACGAACGGATGCAAAGGTGAAGAGAAGACGTGGCTTTAGATGTTGCCAATCTCGGCAACAAAGTCATCGAGCTCCTTCTTGGTCTGGTTGTACTTCTGGGCCATCTCCTCGTACTTGGCCTCCCATTGGTCGCGGGCGGCCTCCAGGGCTTGCACCTTGCGCTCGTAGTGGCCGGCCTTGACGTCAGTCTGGCGGAGCCTGTGGGTGGCATGTTAGTACGAACAATGTGCGGCATGTTGACGAGCAAACGTACTTGTCGTTAGTCTCTCTNNCAAGTTTCTGTCGGCCTCCTCAGCCTCCTCCTCGAGGAGCTGAAGTCTTCTCTGCAAGCTCTCGTTCTGGGTACCGTGCTGGGCGCTCTCGTCGGCGGCGGCCTTTGCGTCCTTGAGACCACCCTCGATCTTCTCCAGTTCGCTCTCGAGGAGTTGGTTCTTGTGCTTCAACGAGGTGATCTCTTGCTCCTTGGCGAGGTTCTCCTGCTCAAGCGACTTGACCTTTGCCTTGAGCTCCTCGTTCTTGGCAGCGGACTCGTCAGCCTCGAGGCGGAGGGCGTTCATGCGCTGTTGTTGGGACACATGTCAGCTTTCCTGAAGAAGCGGTGGGGCATGAGGGGTAATTGGAAATGGCGGCAGCGACAGGAAGATCAGATATAGACTGTATTTTGGACGATTTCGAATCATGCACCTTGCGGTGTATTAAGGGGAATCGTTGATTTTCATCATGTAGACGTGGCATGCGCAGTGAAGGTGTTGGAGCTTTTGTTGATGACACGCACCTGCTTGATGGCATCCATCTTGTGTGTTTGTTGTGATTACTGGGTTTGGTAGAAGATCAAAGACGCTGTAGAGCTGAAGCTAGGTGAGATGAGGACAGAAGGTCGAGAAAGCGGTCTTGTCAGAGTGCGGCAGTATGTGTATAGAGTGTAGAAGTTCAGGGGGAGGGGGGATGCTTCTCGAAGTTTGGTAGTGATAGAGACGTTTGGACCACCGGGCGGAGGCTGCCACACAAACAACCGCGACCTCCGAGCTCAACCCGCCAAGCCGTTCAAGCCCAGGCGACCTCGCTGGTCCGTGAAGCTGCGTTGCCGCGTCGACACAGAGCATCAACAGAAGAGCCGACGACTGCATTTACGGCCTCCCTTCTCCAACCGTGGTTAGGACAATAGTTCGTAGCAGAAAGTCCTGTCACGGCTGTCGAAACTTGACACGGTCGCAATTGCTCATCTAATTGTTCGTCATGCGACTGATAGACCAAGCGTAAACAAAGAAGCCGCTTGACAACCACTCGGACTACATCAACTGCCTGACGCACTGCCCAGCGTTCTCTTGACTTTTCTCCACCTGCATGCATTGAGACTATACGACAATCGACCACCATGTTCGCTGCACGCGCTGATCAAGAGAATTTGGCTTATGCCCATCAAGCTGCTGCCGCTGCCAAACCATTGAACCAACAGGCAAAAACTCCCGCCAACAAGGCTCCCAAGACGCCCTTCCGCCGTAACCAAAATGACGAAAACGACGCTTTCCAGTCTGGTTTCAAGACTACCAAGACAACAAAGAAGGCTAACCTGGATCCTAATGCCTTCATCACTCCTGCAGGCCCACGCAATCGCGCTCCCCTTGGCATGAAGACGACCAATGCTAAGGCAAAGACTCCGGCTCCATTAACCATCAAAGCATCTGCTCAGAAGACTCTCAGTCCTCGGTTGCGCAGGCAGAAGGTCAAAATCCACCAAGCCGAGCCTGTCCAGCAAGACCAAGACGATGGTGTCCCAGACATTGAGTATATGCCCCCAGATCCATTCGTGAGTGTGTCCTTTCTTTCCCGTCTGTGACATTTACTGACCTCCCNNTTAGCCCTACCTGACCATCCAGACACAATTCACGAACGTGACTACTCGGTCCTTTCTCCCGAGTATGCTACGAAAGGCTTTTGGGGCGCCTTTGAGAACGCCCCTGATGAGCACGGCGTTCGTCCATCCGAACGCAAGAATCGCGAATTGATCGCTCGCACCGATAAGATCCAGCAAGACATCATCCGCCGCGCCCTTGAAGCCGATGACTTCCTAAGTCTCGACCTCACAAAAGTTCGCAAGGCTTTTGAGGAGAAGGAGCAGCAAGCCAGAGCTCCGTCTAGCCTGTCAGCCCGACGTGCTGCCAGTGCTTTATCAAGATCATCATCAACCACCACACTTGGTCCTCGCTTCGCTGCACCTACAGCAACCGCTACTGCTCGCTCCCGCACGACCACCGATGTTCGCTCTCTGCCTCGCAAGCCTGCTTCATCTCTGACTGCTCCTACTGCATCATCAGCTCGCCATGCCAATGCTACCGCTGCTTCGCGCAATACACTCGGCTATGCTAGAGGCCGTGCCGTTTCTGCTGCCTCGAGACGCCCTCTTTCTACTATCCACGACAAGCCTGTCACCCCTGCCGAGAAGAAGACCAGAACTGTACTGGAGAATTTGATTGCCGACGATGCCGAGGTTGAAGAATTGATTCGCGAACGCAATGCCCTTATGGAAGCCAACGAACCTCCTGTCGAGCCTATGAACAAGCTCTCAATTCTTTACGATGAAGATGACGAGTACAAAGACTTCCAGCTTACCATACCAGAGTGAGCAAGGAGTTGTTGCAGACCAATGTTCAGATAATCACTGGACGTGAACACTCTCTGACATGGTCTTGGTCACGAAAGATAAATTTCAACTACGTTCATTCTCTCATGCCACTGATGATTACTACGCCCGCTCTTATGCTCTACATGCACCATGTCTCCAACTGCATGATCTTGATGTCTACGCAGACTGCTCCGATCTCGGTTCAGATGACTGCATCCTTTGTTAAATGGTTTCCAGTTTGGTGGCTTCCTGTTGGGTTCTTGGTTTTGGTGCAAAGGTAAAGGGTTACTCTCCTTCGTTGGTTCAACTGGTTGGATCGACAACCTGGCTGGAAGAAGAAGCCCATCGGCTCATGGGTAGGTGTTTATTCGATGATAATACATTCGCTTGTTCAATCAGATCTGACCACCTTGCGCAAAGCATGGTATTACGTGATTTCTCTACATAATTTCTCCAGTCGCCCACATGATGACTGCCCAATGGAGACACGCTTGAGAGTAAGACGAACCAAAGAAAGGCTGTGACTTCCGGCAATTTGAAGAATGGTCTTGGTTCTATCAATATTCATAGATGAGGAAGACTGTTGAGAATCGGTTTCGGGGCTCTCGTCCGTATTCACAAATCGCATGTCTCAAAATATCCATTGGTTGGCTCCTCCGTACTGATCGCTTTCTCCGTAAGCTGGACGAGCTGACGCCATATTCTGAGGTGGGTTCTCTTCTTTGGCCTTGGGAGGATCCAGTTGCCTTCTCTCTACCCAAGTAACAGAAATCTGTCCTTCCTGGTCGCACGTACCAAAGCGAAGACCCCCATCATGGCGTAAACGGACATTTGCGATCCCATCGCTTGAGTCCTCGTCCACGCCTTCGTCATCAGGTACATCGCGGTATTTGCCATGACGCAAACTTTCGTGTTCCGGTGTAGGACGTTTTGGTAAGGTCAACGGACCCCATCCCGAGTTGTTGTTGTAATAGTCATGAGCCGCCGCATGTGCAGTTTTGAGATCGGTATAGACGCCGTGTATGTCTTGTTCGAATGTCCGGTAGGGGTCTCCGTCCAGACTTTGTACAATGTAGACGTATTTTGGATTTGCTTTGGTCGAGGTTGTTGGTTGAGGTTGCGAAGATGAGGTGGCCCTTTGCTTCTCCTTGGCTGGGAGTTCATCCACGGCTTTGCGTTTCTTGTCAGATGGCATGTTGTCGATTTTTGGTTCAAGGGAAGCTCAATGAGTTAGACTTTGAACCACTGTATGTCAATAACAAAGAGATGAGCAAGATGAGATGAGGTTACAGTGGCTTGATTCAGATAAGGAACTTTGCACAACTCATTCACAAAGATTGTGCCTGATGTATAAAGCGTGATGGCCAGAAACATCTCTCACGACCTCTGATCTGCTTCAGTCGATTTTCTGCCTGGTTCCATTTCCAATCCCAATGTGGTCTATTTATCTCGCTTCTGGCAATGTGGATGGATTGAGCTCACGCCTTTCGACCCAGACAACATTGATATACTCGTCTTCATAGCGCCCGCCAAATCGCAGCCCGCCATCATGGCGTAAGCGAACGACTGAACGCGCATTCTTCACGTCCTCATTCTCTTCTTCATATTCCTCTAACCAACGATACCCTCCATCATCCAGATCCTCATGCTCTGGCTCAAGTTCGTCAGGGATGGACACTTTTCCCCTTCTTTTGTTATAGTATTTGTGAGCTGCTGCATTTGCAAGTTCGCAACCGGTATAGACACCGAGAAGTTCTTGTATGTGAGCGTCGGGCCCTGGATCATAAATCAAACTGTAGACGGTAAAGACACTGGTCAGGGATGTGGTGGAATTCGATGCGGCTCGAGACTGGTCCAAGGTCGGAAGTTCCTCGTCGGCTTTGCGTTTCTTGTCAGACGGCATCTCAGTGGTTTTCTGGTCTGGAACAATATTCTGGTGTGGATATTTACGTCGCGAAGAGGTAAGTAAGATGAAGTGAGGTTGCAGTGGCTGGTTTGATCCATGTAGATCGCTTTGCACAACTCGTTCATAATAGTTGTGCTTGATATATAGAATTGTCAAAGCGTCCAGTCTCTGGCTGAGATGGTTTGCCATAGTTTGATTGTAAAAATGCACAAACTTAATCAGACACTCAAAAAATCCACTGAGAGCGATATATAATACAGGCTCTCAACGGATGACTCTTCATCTCAAACAACTTCTTGATGTTCGTCAGCTAACAACTAGCAATCGGTTTGTCGTGGAAGCGCAGAGCAAACAAACCTCTTGGCACGCAGCTGCACCAAAAGTTTTCGTCTCGCGCTTTCGGCACATCAAAACACCGAACGCCAACGTCTTTTTGGGCCACACATGTCAACGCGCGCAACGCAGCCATGAATGGTCGTCTTGCGCTTTCTGACCCCTCTGTGAAGGAATTAGCGAAGGCTACTTGCTCAAGCACCCATTACGACAACTTACCAGAGTTACTTGGTGAGGCTAATTGGCAAGAATGGAGTGATGCATTGCAACACGCTGCCTTGTTGGCGGGCACTGACGCTGTACTGAACGGTGAATCAAAGCACCCAATCTCACTGGAGGGCCAGCAATGTACTACCTCGGAATGGAATGACAACATCAAGCGCACTGCAGTCTGGCGTCGGCGCAATGAAAGCTTACTCAAGGCTATGCGCAACGCCTCAGCTGTTGATCTCACAGCATTTGATGGCTCAAACGCGCATCAAACTTACCTGGGCCTCAAATTACAGTATCACACTTCCGACAGCCAAAAGGCGTTCAAGCTGTTCAGCGAAGGACTCATGGTAATATACGAACTGAACAGCTCACCCAGAGATATCGCCGATCAGCTTCAAGATGCTTTCAACCGATACAATCACTTGGTCGGTCACAACACCGAGCAACGTCTTCCGGATAACTTCTTGAAGATGGCATTTCTCGATTCGCTCGATTCTGAGTATGGCGATTGGCGTAAGACATTGTTGAAAGAGCGCGACGTTCTTGCACTGGATGAAGGATCGACTCTTACCTTCAACGAGCTTGTAAATTTGACCATTGCCGAGCGCGACCGCCTGTTACAAGAGCAAACAAACAACAAAACCTCTGTACCAATAATATCACAACGACCGCCAAAGCGCAACATCTCTGAAGTTGACGAACCTGCTCAGCAGGACGTACACAACCCTTGTTACAGAGCATCTGCCCAGGACCAGGGATACTCAGCACAATATTCAGAAATCCAGAACATGCATTCTAACGATAATTTTTCGGACGACTCGGAGAGCAACGATGGTAGTGACCCCATGGCCGAAGATGGAGCTGAAGAACAATTTTCTACTAGCAACCAACACTACGCGTCGTCAGGAGAGCAAGCTGGTGATGACAACCCTGAATACCGTGCCACATTCGACAAGAACTGGCAAGATCTAGTGGTTGCTCAATACGACGAAGTCCAAGGCCAGATCGATGCCATCAATCGCGTTCTCAGGAGAATCGGCAGCTCAAAACGACAACGTCGCAAGCGTGGACCTGTCCTTGAGGAGCTCTCCGGGAAATGGCTGCTTTACAGCGAGGAGTACAATCCAGCCAACGCCGGCGCCCTACGGTTCGAGTGCTGGGAGATCACCTCAAGGAAACAGAAGCGACTGCATCCAACAAGTAAACAATACAAAGGACGACTAACTATCGGATCCCGTAAACAATTCAAAACAATCGAAACTACCTGCTTCTCGCCTTGTCCTCGGATCACGGGTCTTCCAACAATCGTAAAATTCAGGCAGCAGCCGGGTACAAAGCTCCAAGCTGGAGAGATGACGTTCTGGGGTGATGGGAAGATGCTTGCTAAAGTGCCAGCATCTGTTTTTGATCATGCAAATGGTTCTGAACCATTGTTAAAGTTCGCAGGTCTTCAGTCGGATCAGAGTACCGACTCATCTGGTACGAGTGATAGCGGCGAATCTGAGGGTAGCGACGACGATGAAAGCGATGGTGAAGACAACGACGATCGAAACGGTGACGATGAAAGCAGGAGCAGCGACAGCAGCGATGATGAAGAACGCTATGATCGCGTCATCAGAACAGACAGACATGCTAGCGTGGCCATCAAAGTTGAAGAGAACAACAACACAGAAAGGATGAGAGATGCTGAAGGGGTTGTTACAGCTGTGGCTATCAAAGCTGAACAATCCGACTCTGATGAGTCTGCCGATGAGCATATCGACAGTGTCGCGACTGCAATCGAGACTGTGCAAAAACAAGAAGAGATAGTCAGCCAAGGCGTGATCACTCCTCTTCATGACATTTCTGGCAAATGGTACCTGCACTCTACACAGGATAATCCGGGTTTTGATAGCCGTGTTACGATCACTTTCTCCGACCGTCATCACAATCATCACATCTCGGAGCGGGTATGTGCCCCGGGCCACTGCAAGTCTATGCCGGGTCGTATATGCTATTGCGGAGAGTTACTTCTCAAGGCAGAGGACGGCAATTCCAGTTTCGATTGCCTCATCAAGCAATTCGATGTACCAAAGCAGACGTCTCTTGATGCTCAAACCATCTTGTTGTGGAATCGTGGCGTTCAAAACTCCACGGTATGTATGCATGCGTGGTTTTATGGTGGAGGCACGATTCGTATCAGGCTTCCTACTCCATTGATTCCAGGTTATCAAGGTCAGGATGACTGGATCACATTCTCGGGACTCAAATGTGGATAGCCAGGAGAGGCTTAATGAGAATTGCTGAGGTAGGTAGAACAAGAACAAGGTCTCATGCAAATGAAGAGTATTCACGAGTTATCAATATAGTCCAGGGAGAACCTGTACTGGTAGGCATCTCAGTGAGTGCTCTGGTTGAACTAAAGGTGATGTGCTTTTCGACGATGCACTAAAGAATAGTCACTGAAGAATAGTCAGTCGAGCTAATATCTCGATCCCCCCTGAGAAGCTATCTCCAGCATCTGGACGGAAGATCTTCTGACTTCTGGCATCATGTTGATACACAATATGCATGTTTGTAGAGGAATTGTCCAAAGAGATGGTAGCACAACTCTTGATGGATATTATGGTTGAATGAATTGTGTTATGCATTTTGACGCTGACCAAAAAGCAGTGCTTTGAGCTGGAGTAAACATCTCCAATGCGACTTCCTTGTACGTCTGGCTGACTCGTTCGCTCTTTCCTCCATTCGCTCTTTCTCAACTCATCTGGCCTTCCACATCAGCAATCGAGATGACTCTCTCTTCAGCCTTGCTTGTCCACTTCATGTCTTGCAGGCAAGCTTTTATATTGTCCGTTCCGCTGGCTTCGAGGGTGCCTCTAAACTCCACACCATCCCCAGAGCTTGTAAGGTTGCTGAGATGACAGAAGTCAAGACGACATAACATGATGGCATCGACGAGTTCTTCGTGCATCCAAGAATCGGTGGTATGAGCATCCCGGATAGTCAAGCGTCGCAGGGAACGACTCTCAGTTTTCATGATGTGCTGCAGGCTGTTACAGGAGTCGCGTCCTGGCCATCTCCATTGTGAAAAATTGAGCTCGACCAGTCTCTCATTGGCTTCCGACAGTGCTTGTGTCAGAATAAAGTAGGTGTGCGTTCCAGTGTAAGTGATTGTACGACGACGCTGTGGCGTGATAGAAGTTGTGACCTGAGCTGCAGGAGACCTTCCGCGCAGGACACGAACGACGATGGGGCAGCATTGGCGCAGTACCCTTCGGATGTCATCGAGACGCTGCATGACGCGATCCATATCTGAGCTCGAGCTAGTGGAGCACTGTATATCCACGGTGAATGTCTCAGGCTTGTGTCGCTCCAAGCGAAACGCCCATATGACTGCCTCTATATTTTGGCAATAGTGTGATTGGTTATCGATTAACAATATGCCAAAATTCTTTCCATGCATGGCGGCCGAGATGTCTCCCAGTCTTTTATCCAATTGAGGTGTCCTGGGCAGCTTGGTTCCGGGAACTCCAATACAATTGCGAACCTTTTGCGAAAAGAGAGTATGTTCAGCAATCTTAGTGAGGCGCTCGAGACCTTCTGGTGTTATAGGATAGTAGAAATTTGTGAAGTACGCGTCGGCGAATCGAACTTCGACTTCGTCGCGGAGGACTCTGGATGTAGCGCGCAGAGCGGGAAGAGTTTCATCGTTGGCAAGCTGCGCGATGCGTTGAAGGACTTCATTAGGGAAGATGTAAAGGGGGCTTGGTTGGCGTGGGTGGACTGGCAGGGCTCAGGGCGTGTGACATGGTTGTTGTTGGTATGATGCTTTACGGGTGCGAGAGAAGCGTTGTGGGATTAATAAAGAAGGTAAAGTTGTTGTTGCCGTGATAGGAAAGTTATTATTAAAACTGACGATCTGGTAGTGATGGACCACGAGGTATCAGTGGTTTGTGTTGCACTTCGAGTGAAAGTGAAGCGACAAAATCAAAGCCAGCTTGAAGTGATTGATCACTGAAACGAATGTCTCAGCACAAAGCTGCATTGTCCTTCCTTTGTTGAATTCAAGAACAGTTTCGACCAGATGTCAGAGTTTTAGAGCATGGGTACCGCTCTTGCCCAATCCAGATCCATCAAACCAGCTCTGATCTCGTCACTTCCACTAGCTTCGAATGTGCCCCTGAACTCCAAACCACCATCAGAACTTCTCAGGTTGCTGATATGACAAAACTCAAGATTGTCGCATTCCATGATTGCAGCTTTGAGCGCCATATACGAACAGGCCTTGGTGGTGCGAGCGTTTTTGGTGATTATACGTCGCAGAGTGTTGATTTGCTTCTTCACAATGTCTTGCAAGCCCACATGGCCATCCGTGCTGACGAACTCGCAGTCAATAAGAGTAATCTCGGTCAGCTCATCCTCGTCGGCGAGTTGCTGCGCGAAAGACTGGTATTTGTGAGTGCCCTTGCAGGTGAGTGTGCGACCAAGCTGGTTGCGTTCGAATGCGACAGAAGCCGAAGGGTCATTTCTTTCATTCTTGCGCACGAAGCGAATGACAATGTCACGTTCTTCATGATATCTGGCCTTCAGCAGCCAGAGCTTTTCATCGATGGAATCGTCAGGGCTCAAGGTAGCGGAGTCTTGCACATCCACTATGAGCTTGTCAGGATCGCGGTAAAAGTTGAGGTAAGCAGCGACATCCATGGTTGCTTCATTCTGATCGCGCAAGGACAAGTTATCGATCAACAGGATGCCAAAGTTGCGTGCCTGCATAGTGACAGCAATCTCATTGTATGCTTTCCAGAGTCGAGGTGTACCCCTGATAATTGGCGACCATCCTCTTTGAGGTGGCTGAGCATTGCTGAAGCCGATGACGCTGCGGACTTTTGCGAGAATAAGGGATGCTTGGTTATGCCAATCAGACGAGCGAGGCCTTGTGGTGTTGCGGGATAGTAGACATTGGTGAAGTAGGTGTCGGCAAAACGAGTTTCGGTTTCGTGGTGGAAAAGCTTGCTGACTGCGCGTAGAGTCGAGAGATCTTCAGCATCGACGACTCTGGCGATAAGTATGAGAATCTCATCTGGAAGATAGACAGGGGTGTTGACAGGTTGGAGGGTGCTCGGTGGGTCTGACATGGTTGCTCCTTCTCCAAAGTCTGATGGCGCTGACATGCCAATTGTAGAGAATATTCTGAACCAAGAAGAATATATTCGCCATCACATATTACTCAGGCCCGGGCGACTCGCGTTCGACTGCCCATAATGGCTTAGTATGTCGTGTGCATTTCGAGTGCCCTGGCAGTCGACATGACCCTTGGCGAGACAGATGGGATATCGACATGGTGTGTGACTTGTCTTTCAAAGGTCTTGAAAGAGAAGTAAGCATCAGAGTCGATGTCTCACGGGCTTTTTCTTTGTCCATATCTGAGACATTCATCGGAGGCCACTGTTACTGACATAACTGTCAGGGCTGACGCCTCTTGAAGGCGATGGTGGTTGTGGAGACCAGGAGTCTGGAGATCATGGTGCACTGAATCCAAGGCTGGCCGACCCTTCCCTGATCCAAAAGGCATATTCAAAGAAAGAAGAAGCAGGAAGCAAGTAGAAAGCGGAAGACATCACGTACAGAATACAAAGCTGAGTCAATCCTTCCTGATTCGAGAAGAATATTGGTTCATCCAAGTTTGAAACTTCTCCAGCATGGCCTTGAAGCACTAAGACGAAAGAATCATAGAGACAATTGTACTTGTCAATCTTTCCAAAAGTAATTTGACCAATCTTGTGACAAAGAAGAAACCTACCACGTACCAACCAACATATCAACTCTAGTCCCCTAGCTCACCACCTAAAAGAACTTCTCAAACTGCTCCGCCCCCTTTACCTCCCCCGTCCACCCAGCCCTCTCACAAGTATAAACCTCCGCTTTCGGTTTCGCCTCCTCAATCGCACCCTCCCCATCCAAAACTCCCACCCTGATTACCATAATCCCCTGCTCATCACTCATATCCCCCACCCGCCACAAACTGCTTCCACAATCACCGCAAAACACTGTTGTTACAGTACGTCCAGAGTCTGCTTTTGCAGAGTACTTNTTGGGTTCGCCGGTGAGGAGGGAGAATGCAGAGGTGGGAACTATGATGTTGGTGCTGTAGGCTGAGCCGGAGATTTTGCGGCAGTCGGTGCAGTGGCAGATTGCCTGTTGTCGTTGTTAGATGTGTTTGAACGGCTGGGGTTGAGAAGTGCTTACCTTGTTGATTGGTTCTCCCTCATAGGCAAAAGTGATTTTACCACAGTAGCAGGATCCTTTTCCCATTGTTGCGTTTTTTTGTTGTAGATTTGCTGTTTTCAAACGTTTCGTTTGGTGATTGATAAGACTGCTGTGACTTTTGGCTGACGAGGAACAGCTCTAGCTTTGATTCTTTCTGGTCAATTGGATTTTGGCTTGATGATCAAATAGGTCTGTAGCCTGTAGAATTTCAATTGGGCCTTTCTTGGATCATATATAAGTACGCGGAGTATATTCCTTGCCAACAGGCGAATTACAAATTGCACGGGAGGACGTTCGGATGAGGGGTGGAGGATGCAATGATCTCATGGTCTAGACCTTTTAGATATAAGATAAAGCTCGGAAAGCATGGCACGTGCCTTTTTCAGAATGTTCTGATACTGGAAACCAGCATTCGCATTAGGGTGGTAAACAAAAGTCGGCTTGTTACAGTTGATGGAAGGGGATGTGAATATCCTGTCGATGTCTGTGTTCTGTCCATAGAAACTATTTTGCGTCGTGGAGTGTGGTTTGTTTTGTGTATCGGAGCTATCCTCCGTGAAATGTCAAAGTCGAGTTTCGGCCGAGGTATGTGAGGCCTGGAGCGACCGTACTCGAGTACCAACGACTTGTGTGGCACATTGATGATCAAAAGAGAGGCTGCGAGGACATGGGTTGCTGATTCTCGATCAGATCTGAATCCAGACCAATACAATTAGACTAGTGTTTGAATCCATGACACGACCAGGGTGATACGAGCAACAACTTTGCCGTGCTAGTACATATCAACTACATCATGAACAATGTCGAAACCTCACTCAAATGAATCATCATGAGTCGAAGTACTTTCAGTGTTAACACATGGTGAGATGTCGAGACCTGCGTGGCTAGGTTAGAAACCCAGCCAAGTGAGTGAAAAGAAGCAAAAGTCAGAAATCGGAAGAAGTGTGAGGAGAACAACCAAAGCAAGAGCCAGAAGGAAAACACATCAATTGGTAATTGTTCGCAGCTGCATACACTGCATGAAACAACACTGGGTATCATCCACCTCAAGAAGAATACGAAATCTCCAAACCAACCGATCCGATAATGTTATCCCGTCGCTTCAAATTGAGATCCGCACCGATGCTAACCAACAAATCCTTGATACGGCCCTCCCAAAGCACGCCAATCTTGCCATGTTGGTTGACTCTTGCTTTGAACACGCTATCCACTTCTTGAGTGTTGTTTTGTTGGAGCAGGTCTTGTGTGATCTTTGTCTCCAATACTGATTCTTGTTGTGCTGGTGGTGGTCGTTTGTCTTCAACAACAGGTATGGTGTCGCTAGCGACTTCTGCAGATTTTCTTCGCCAGAGCTCCAGACCGAGTTGGACGTCGGACTCGTAACTGTAGATGTTAAAGTCGAAGCGAGAACTCAAGGCTACATCATGGCCAGCCTTGACAGCATAGCTAGAAGAAATATTGCCCATTAGAGGATTCATAGTCAAAGCCATGGTATATGGAAAGCCAGTATGTGAAGGCAGTGTTGTAAAGCGGATAGCAGTAGACACACCGCCAGACTTGTTAAGCGGCGAAAAGTACAACTCTGCACCAGCACTGAGACGACCGATTTGAGGATCGATGGGTACAACGTTGCCTATGGGCGTTGTAGTGCGAGGAATTGTGCGGGGATCGAGACCGAAGTTGTAGAGACCGCGGATACCCATTAAGCAGCTGTCTGTCGAGAAGAGGTACTCGGTTGAGTATTTGGCGTGATCATTTTGCAGTTGGGCCAGGACAGAGCCACCGTTAGGGAGAGCAGAGTCGGAAACACATGACAGACGAAGAAGACGCGATGGCGATATGCGACGCAAATACAAGGCCTCAAGGGTCGATGTGGGCAGGTACAGACGACCATACAGCAGAGTGTCCTTCTTGTCAATCCTCCTTCCAGCCTGCCATATCTCCCACAGATACGTCTCGTCCGGTCGGCGTAACTCGGGTAGGTGTCTGTAGCCTCTGACCAGATTCCGCAAGTCTATGATGCTGCTTTGGGAAGGAATGCGCATGGGCAAGGACGAGTAGAGGAAGGAGATGGAGCCATCGACGAAGCCTCTGTTGGAAAGAGTGTATGAGGTCGCAAAGCCAGGCGCAGATAAGGACGAGATGCGAAGGCGAAGGCCATGAGGAGTTTGGAAATCAAGGAGGGCTNNTATACAATGGTCAGCGCAACGAATGTGGACTACCTAGACATGGCTATGTTTACCATTGGCCGTGGCCGTCAAGGTGCTGTAGGAATTGTCATGATCCCACAGGGACGCCGAGTAAAAGGCATTTTGGACATAGTCCATGAACTCGATCATCTCATCTATATCATGACTAGACTAGGCGACAATCAAAGATTATATATTCGACCATCGCGTCAACATGGAAGATGCTCGCAGGTCGAGGGTCGGCAGTCGGAGCTTTGAGAGCGTCTTTCCCCGCAAAAATGGCAGCTCCATCCTGATTTTTTTTGTAGCCCAGTCTGAGTCGCCCAGCGGCACATTTCCACATCCCAGTCGCATTCACCAGAAACACCACACCACACCACACAACCATGCCCAAGTCAAAGAGATCCAAGGTCGTTCACCTGACCCAAGTCCAGAAGAAGGACAAGGAGCTGCGCACAAAGCTCTTCGACAACGTTCGCGATGCCGCCGACAACTTCACTCACATCTACGTCTTTGGCGTCGAAAACATGCGCAACACCTACCTCAAGGACGTCCGTACCCACTTTGCCGACTCGCGCATTTTCTTTGGCAAGACAAAGGTCATGGCAAAGGCCCTGGGCATGACCGACGCCGAGGAGTACCAACCCGGCCTCTCAAAACTGACTTCCTACATCGACGGCAGTGTTGGTCTGTTGCTGTCCAACCGCGACCCCGCAGAGGTCCTCGAGTACTTTGAGAACTACTCCGAGATCGACTACGCACGCGCCGGTGTCAAGGCAACCAGAGACTTCACTGTTCCCGCTGGTGTCGTCTACTCGCGCGGTGGAGATTTGCCTGTCGAAGAAGACGTCGCTCTGCCTCACAGTCTGGAAGTCACCGTCAGGAAATGGGGCATGCCCACAAAGCTCGACAAGGGCAAGGTTGTCCTTGATGGAGACTACGAGCTCTGCAAGGAGGGCCGTACCCTCAACAGCCACCAGACTGCTCTGCTCAAGCTTTTCGGTGTCGCCATGGCCGAGTTCAGAATCCAGGTCAAGGCCTACTGGAGCCAGGCTACAGCAGAGGTCACTCCTGTCGAGGACCCCAACACCATGGAGGAGTAAGGAAATTGGAAGCAAGCATCAAAAGACAACAAAAGGGATGGGAAGCAAGAGATCAAAAGTGCCGGTACCGATGGGTTATATGGCTGGCAAGCTTGCATGAGCGAGGCGCTCTGGCGTTCTATGGTTGGTTGTTTTTTGTTCTTCATTTTCTGTAATTGGCATCTCACTTTTGAGAACGAAAAGTGGTCCAAATCATTGTATTCATTCAAGGTGGAAACAAAAGAGGTTCTGGCATGTGAAGGGTTTCTAGATTGATATCCATGACCGAAAAGAAAGTGTTTAACTTCATGCGTTTTGTGTCTGGAACATTGAACCGAACATCACTTATATTAAGGCGCTGTCTATTGTGTTCAAGATATACATTGATGAAGGCGGCATTAACTATGAGACGAATAGTAGTGCCACAGGGACGTTGAGTAGTACTGCTCTATTCGTGCAAGTCGCCTGCTCAATGTACAAGGAAGAGGCAAGACACAATTTCAAAAGAGAACCAGAAAGGGACACCAGAGTATGATCATAAAGCCATGTCTTTTTGATTGCCCTCAAATTTTTGTTTTTGTTCGCGACACAACGTAGCCTCGAAGACGTTTTTCATTGCAAAGATTTTTTGATGAAAAGTTCGCCTATTGACCATCCCCCAGAAGCCCAGATCTTTTATTCAGTCCGAGAGGCCGTTCCATGATGAGAGCATGATCAAGTGCTACTAAAAAAGTTTCCCCCTCTCTGCGCCGAAGAAAAGTACCGATGAACCACTACGACGAATGCATTTATGACTCGGTGGTGATCTTGGCCTTGGCGTTGGTGACCTTGACACCGAGCTGCTTGGCGCGGGCGACGATGTCGATGCGCTTGCGGGCAGAGACGGCGTGGGAGATCNNCTGTAAGTGTATATGTTAGAACAGAGGTCGCTTGGTGCAAGAGAAGCGGGAGCTTCATTGCTCGGTAGGAGGGATGTCGTACTCAGCGGCGTAGGTGCGGTTGTGCATGAGGAGAAGGTCGAGCTCGCGGACGTTGTTGACGAGGAAAGCCTTGTGGCCGGAAGGCATCATGTGGCGGGTCTTCTTGTTGGAACCGTAACCGATCTTGGGCATGACGGCCTGGCCCTTGAAGCGACGGCGCATGGCATTGTCGATACCCTTGGGCTTTCTCCAGCTGGGGTCTACGCGCATGAAGCGGTCCGACTGGTGGCGGGTGAAGCGCGAAGTGCCTGCAAATCCATCACTGTCAGCGACGGGCTCCCTGTTTCTTCTCTCCGGCGGTTGTGTCTATCGTGTCGGCGCTCTCTAGGTGGGTTGTGGAATGGTGTGCTCGTGGCTCCTTGGACGGGCGGACGTACGCTTCTTGACGATAGGGACATGCTTCTTTGCGGCGGGCATCTTTACGAAAAATCGAGGTCAGTGATGCTGCGTATGTGGCAGAGCGAGCGAGAGGTATATCGTACTGTGTCGTTCTGGGCGAGTTATCGTTGGTCGCTGTTCGAGAGTCGTCGTTTCTCAGAGTGTGTGAATTTTCCACATCGCACTTTCCTCGCTTAGCGTTGTGGCCAGCCCCACTAATTTCCGCTTTAGGTAAGAAACCTTCTGTTCTTTCTTCGCTTCACCTATGGATGCTCGACATCTACATATTTTCCTCCAACCAATTTTCTTGCGATAAACAATCTGGTGAATACAATCGTCTTTCACTAGATTGGTTCTTGGTCGACAGAAAGTCTGCCTATTGAGACGACATTATGGACGATTGAGATTATGCAGTGCTGTACGATATGTTCACGGCTAAATTTATTCATCACTGCAACCATTACCTTACACAGACTTGTTGGCCAATACAGAATGATTTTGGTAGTGATGCGAGTCGCATCGAGTCATGAATATCATCATTAAGCTAAGTAAAGACCAAAGCAATATCATCGTTGAAAGTCTGTGATCCAGCCAACCATGGCCATGTGCCCCCAATGAGTACAGAAAATGCATCCAAACGCCTCGCTAAGAAAACATGTCCTCTTTCAATGCATGCTACTTCATGTCGCAGTGACCGTCTGCAGTGTTTGAGAAAATCCCGATGACCTGCGCCGACCTTTGCTACCAGCCGTCCGCATCTTATGTGGCGTTGATGCCTTCTTGACATTCGGTGGTGGCAATGGTGTTTGTTCCACTTTGATCTCTGGCGATGGTGGTTCAACAGGTTGCTGTGGGACGAATTTGCTCTCCTCCATTATGACCGCAGGTTGTTCCGGTAGTTGTTCGCTTTGTAGACTAGATGTAGTGTGGATCGCGAACGCTTCTTGGTGTACCTTCTGCGTATCTTGTGTTACAGGTTCAGGGGCAGAAACTTCCACGCGTTCGTAGAAGAGCATAAAGACACCACCTTGCCCAAGAACATGGTCTTCACTGACGGCAGATACATCATCATCGCTCAGCCGCCACCACTTCATAGGTGTATGCTTCGACAAAGTATCGTTGTCGCTGTCTTGAATGTGTTCAGGATGTTCGCGATAGCAGATGTAATGGCCGTTCTCATGGCGACCGTAGTGGGTAACAGCGGCTCGCAGGATGTACTCCGACCTTGCGTCTTTGCCAGATGATCCGATCATTGATCTTGAAGGGTTCATGCGCCATTCTTCCTGGTCACCAGAATCCCTGGTAGTGCCCAGACACCACGGCCCCAGATTCAGTGTCTTAGAATATGTAACCTCTGCAAGATTTTTGCTTTGAGCACCTGTATACTCATCGAAAACGCTTCGGTTCACGTGTACTACCAAGCACTGCGGCGTTCTAGCAACTACAGCTTGGCGAGTTTTGGTACTAGATACCCGAGACTTCTTGGGAATCTGGCATTTCTTGTTGAGTGTATCATCTGAAACGTCTCCATCTGCCAGCGCTTGCTCTACAGCCTGTAATCTCTGCAGGATCGTAGCACGAAGCTCAGGAGGTAGAGAGACTGATGATGAAACTGAGTGGCCAGCAGAGTTGTCCGACTCTGTCGTCATGTTCTCCAGCTGTGATTTGGTACGGAGTAACGTGCACCTTGCGCATTCCACACCAGTAATCTCTTCCAGACTTGTGTATTCGTTCAAGCAGTCTTCGATTCTGTAACTGTAGTTTCTGCCGAGCGGTACGGTTAGACAGTTGAAGGGAATCATGGAAAGACCTTCAGAGAAACCACAACTAGTGCAGGCAACACGTTGAGCGAGGAAACCATCGAGAGGATTGCGTTGTTGTGCGCCCAGATCTTGGCCTTTCGAACCGGATGCCTTGACAGTATCCAGTGAGCCGACTTCTTGGAGTCCTGAAGTGCCTGGTGCAGTCTTGAAAGCTTTTGTCATCTCTTTCTCCATGTCGTCCATGATTTTTGAGAAATATTCCTGAGCATCTTGCTGCTGCCAGCTGCTCATAGACTTCAGCTTGGCGGGCGTCCAGATACGGCAGCCATTGTTGGAGGTATCATTCAGTCTTGCCATGAGATCACGCAAGGAGCCGACGGTTGTTGAAGTATCCTCAGACTTGATTGCGTCAGATTGTTCCAGGTAAGTAGTCAATGACTGAAGAGCAGACAGTCCTTGCAGAACGCTGTTCTGATAGCATGAATTGTCCCAGTTTCCAAGTCCCGGCGGGGCATCCGATCGCGAACTTAGACCACCGAGCCAACTGGCTCTTCTCAACGAGTTTGCGCCTGGAAGTAGGGCAGTCGAACCAGCTCCAAGACCAAAGATTCTTCTCATTGCTTCGCTCTTGAAGACGTGATTGTCGCCGTTGGATGGAGAGGTGGTAGAATCGTCGTATAGAGTAGGGTTCTTTCGTTTGTCGACAGCAAGGACGAGAGCGGTGGGGGTGAGTAGGACTAAGGCATTCCAGACAAAACAGGCGAGGACGGATGGAAGGGCGAAAGTATAGGCGCAATAGACGACAGCTATACCAGCAGCAATCCAGGCACCTTTCGAAGAGGCGAGTAGACGATCAAGTGTCGAAGGGTCGTTGCGATACGAGTAGGAGGCGTGAGAATATGTGTATGAGGCGCTCATGATGCGCCTGAGTCGTGTTCCAGTGCAGATGGCAGTGAGCGATGATGATGAAAATGATTTCGCATGGATTATTGTCTTAGCGGCGAGGCAGGGCGGCGACAGAAGACAAGATTCGGTTGGTTTCGATGCAAAAGTCAGCACAAAGAGCGACCTGCTGCTTGGGTTTGGCATGTTGCGACAAGCTCAAGGGTCCAGACTCCACCTTGAGTGTTCACCGCCTTTGGAATGACGCCGGCAGAAGGAACATTTTTGAATTGTCTCTTGTCGCATCAATCACAGGTGCATACACAAGACAACACAATATGGCCAAAGCAACAAAAGCAAAGGCTCGTCGTGAGTAGCCACAGCAAAACTTGTGTCATGCTCGCTCTAACAGGACGATAGCCGTTTCTGCTCGCTCTCGTGCCGCTCGCCGTGAAGCATCACCAGGAATCGACCTCGACAAGTCCATTACTTCAGAAAAGACCACGAAAGAATCTACAGACTACTATCCCGGAGTTCACGATGCCGGCATTTCANAAAAGAAGAAGCAAAAGCCTATGAGCCGCGCTCAGCGCATGCGTAAAGAGAAGGGTTTGGAGCGCGCCGAAGCGAACATGGACGTTCTGCACACAAAGAAGGCCAAGAGTTTCGTCAGAGCAAGAAGAATCGACGACCGTAGAGTGCGTACATTGTAACACCCCCAGCCTACCATGACAATATCTGACCATACACAGGTCAACTGGGAGACTCTCAACGACAAGACCAACCGCTTCGTCCAGCCTAAGGCTGCTAAGGGTTCGAAAGCTGTCGATATGGATGCCAACTCGAGCGATGAGGAACATCCTGGCAGGCCGTCCGTCTTCGCTATGCCTGGTGACGAATGGGAAGACGAAGACGACCAAGTGGAGCAGACTATGGATGCACCGAACACTGCCGACCCTATCAACAATGCTGCCAACAATGACGACGACGATGAGATCTTGTAGAGCTAGATGCTCCCATCTGGGATCCTCATCTCAATGCCACCCTTCGGGCTTACTTCCAGGAAAGTTACTTTCCAGCGAGCTCTGAAGAGCTCAAACATTCCGTCCATCAAAGCACGCTGCATCAGCGTTGTATATTGGGCGTGCCAGTACACGAGCATTTCGCGTCATGATGCAGCATGGTGCTGTTAGAAGCGGACGATGTTCAAAAGCAGTATGGTCTCGAGACCACGGTCAGGCCACCACCTTCTTCCTGCTCGAACAGGTTGATCTAGGCATTTCGAAGCTGCTACAAATAAGCGTTATATATCAAAAGCTCGTACCGCCATGCCAATTTAATGATCAGATTCTTCTGACTTTTTCCTCTGCTGGGAGACCACAGCCTAGCTTCGTTATAAGCTCAAATTGAATTCCCTTCGATATGACTTTCTGAAGATGTTCTGAAGTACCTAACTTGTGACTTCCTCGTGGGGAGTGAGTGCCGAACAGAGCCGCCATCCTCGGACTTTTCGGTGACCCCAGACAGCGGCGCGCTCTGACCATCTGATGTAATGAGGGCGGCTTGCCTTTGCAATCTCTATTGTTATTTTGGTCTTACCTCTCGTGCTCCTGGTCCTACATACATTAGACCATGAGAGCATGCGCTCAAAAACAATACCACATCGTAGCAGAGCCATTCGCTTGAGCTGTGCCAATATTAACCATGTCCTCCACTTCGCAGACCCCGCCGACAACAGACGCGCCAAGTTCCAATGGCAATTCAGAAAAACATGATAACAATGAAGGTGCTGGGGACCACGTTGAGTCTCAAAAGGCAAAAAGCCTANGTCTGAAAGAAAGAGCCGCGAAACTATGGTCAAAAACTCAACTGGATGTAACCACGATGAAAATCATGGCAAAGTGAGTATCATATACCCACAAGATTCCAACAGAGCTGACAGAATGTAGGGGCGCTCTTGCACCGACCATCAGTTTGGCTGCATATCAAGCCACTGACTTCGCCGAGGTTTATACCACCTTAGGATACCTTGTTGGTGTCGTTTCCATATTGAGTTTTGCAATTATGCCCAGAGCCAAATTCCTACAAACCTGGTTGTTGAATATGCTGGCTACCTGTTTCGCCTCATGTATCGCACTGTTAGCCATATATTGTGCCGTCCAGGCTAGACTTCACACCGAAAAGGCTGTACGTACAGGAGGGCCTGGCACAAGCGGAACACCTTCTCCAGGCGCCATTACAGCCACTTACAACTCGTCCGCTGCAGCAGTCAGTGGTATCTGGCTATTCTTTGAGATATGGATCATCAATACCATGCGAGCAAGAAATCCTCAGCTCATGATTCCAGGCATTATTGCAACAATCTTTGCAAACGTGAGCATGGTTTATGCTCCTCAATTTGGATCCATGACAGTAGGGATAGCTTTCGTCAAACGCCTTCTCGAGTCGTTCTTTACAGGTTTCGCCATCGGAGGAGGTGTTTCTCTGTTCATCTTTCCTATTACCATGCGAGGCGTCGTCTTCAAAGAGTTTACAGGCTACATAATGCTGTTACGCAAGATGACCAAGGTCAACCTCGCGTATCTGCAGAGTCTCGAGGAAGGAGATATGTTTTTCGGAAGAAGTGACACCAACATTCCGGAGAAGCCGAAACGGACCTCAGAAGCCCAAGCTATTAAGGATACGCTTGCAGGACTCTCTGCTTTGCACGGAAAACTCTCTATCGATTTGTCTTTTGCCAAAAGAGAAATTGCCATTGGACGACTTGGCCCTGATGATCTTCAAGAAATCTTCAAACAATTGCGAGNNGGATTGATGCTTCCAATCATCGGCCTCAGCAGTGTGCTTGATGTGTTTGAAAGAACTGCCGAAGACAGGAACTGGAACCATCCCGCTCCCGAGAGACCGCTCGAAGAACTCGATGACCCTAACGAGAGGAGCAGAATGGAGGCTGTCGCAGATTGGCATGCCATCTTCAGGACGATGCGTGAACCATTTGCCCGAATCGTTGGCGATATCGATGAGGGCTTCGAACACGTGTTGATCACTCTGCAACTAATAAAACCACCTAAAAGAGAACCTGATTCCGAATCTGAAGGCGACCGACCTCACCCTGGAGAAAAAGACTTCCAAAACTACCATTACACACGAGTCAGCGCATATCACAACGAGAAGAGTAAGCTTTTGAGACGTTGGTGTGAGCTGAGAGGCTTCAACCTGCCCGAAAACTTCTTCGAGAATGCACAAAACGCCGATTTCACCGCGCCTGACTGGTATCGCAGTGTTAAGAACAATGAGGAGCGCCAGAAATACAGAGCTCGACTCTTCATCGTTCTATACGTGGACTATCTTCTGGACTCGATAGCTATGGCCGTTCACGATTTCGTCAAATTCGCTGATGCAAAGGTTGAAAGCGGGAAGCTGAGTCGCAAGAGACTCATCGTACCTGGTATCAAACGTTTGAGAAAGTGGGTCGAGTCATCCTACAGTCGAAAGCAAGATGCATACACGGACGAACAGCACGGAATGAACGAGGATGGTAATCGAGCTTCCAATGTATACCTCGGCGACGCTTACAACAAGCGCAAAGATCCGGAGCACCTGCCACCGAGCAACGCTTGGGAGAAGTTTGGTGATCGAGTTCGTGGCGTTGCTCACTTCCTTCGCTCACCAGCATCTTCGTTCGGATTTCGAGCGGCTTGTGCCACCATGTGTCTTGCCATCGTCGCCTATCTGCGCGATACTCAAACCTTCTACGTCAGACAGCGATTGTTCTGGGCTCAGATCATGGTTGGTTTGGCTATGTCTCCTTCTGCTGGACAGAGTCTGTTCAGTTTCGTGCTCCGTCTTGTTGGCACTTTCGCTGCCATGGTGGCGAGTTTCATCATCTGGTATATTGTCGACGGACATACTGCCGGAGTCCTTGTCTTCTTCTGGTTCTTTAATGCCTGGGGCTTCTTCATTGTTCTGAAGTATCCTCGCTTCATTCCTGTTGGCATGATCTATTCTGTAACCACCACTCTAATCATTGGTTACGAATTGCAAGTCAGAAAGATCGGCGTGCAGCGCTCGGAGACGAATGGCCAGGCATACTATCCTATCTATGAGCTGGCTCCTTACCGTCTCGGCACCGTCGCTGCAGGTATCTTTGTAGCTTGGGTGTGGACAATCTTTCCTTATCCCATCTCAGAACACTCGGAGCTTCGCCGAAACCTCGGTTCGTCTTTGTATTTGCTCGCCAACTACTATTCAGTGGTAGTCGAAACTGTCAAATTTCGCGTCAGAGGCGATTTCCAAGATTTGAACGCTTTCGACGAAGGAAATAACCCAGCCAAGAAACTCGAAAAGATCCGACAGACTGTGTTCTCAAAATCCGTACTTTTGCTGCAAGGCTTACGTACGCATTCCGGTTTTATCAAGTATGATGTGCCGATTGGTGGTCGCTTCCCTCGCCAAAACTACGACAGAATCATTGCTCGCATCCAAGATATCCTCAACTTTGCTTCTTTGCTGAGCTATGCATCCCAGACTTTCTCAGAAATGCGCAATCCAGGCATAGATGGCTCTGAATCACAGTGGCTCAATGATTTCCGTCGCTTGATGAAGGAAGCAGATATCACGAGCAAAGAATCCACAACACTGCTTTCGCTGCTCTCAGCCTCGGTAGCTAGCGGCCAACCTCTACCCCCACNNCTCCAACACCCCGAACCCTACCGTCTGAGCGCCAAGCTAGAGTCTCTAGACTCCAACATTCTGTCTGTAAGACACATGGCCGAGCCTGGCTTTGCAGCTTTTGCAGTCATGCAGATCTCGACAAAGTGTATTGGAGACGATATTAAGGCGTTGTTGGCTGATATCAAGGAGTTGGTTGGCGAGCTTGATTTCTCGTTCCATGTTGTTAGTACACAAGATGCTTCGGTGAGCAGTTCGCAGGATACGTTGATTAGGGAGGATAGTCAGAATCGACGCAAGGCTGATTGATGTGTATATATGTTCGTCATGAGATGTAATGAATACTGTTTACTTCTTTTCCTTGGGTGTTTCTACTAAGTGGTTTTGTTTTCTGTCTTCATTTGTTCCTTTTCCTCCCTCTCTTGTATCAGTGAGATAGAACCTCTGCGTGTGTTAAAGGATATAACTCCCATCACTCCGACTATAGCAGAGAGTAAAGTACGCACTATAGAAATGCACAGTCTTATTCAGAAACAAAGATATGGCCAAGGAGAGCTGATCATAAATCGCCTCTCAGTGGACACTATCCTGTTCCCTCATGGTATTGTGTATCTTTATAGCCACACGTGTTACGTCCTTTAGCACACGAGGAGGTGAGACAAGGAAGTTGTAAACGATCAAGTTTCGGTCCTTCCAACGTGCAGTGGCAAGCAAGCGACTTGACGAGTCCTGTTTGAAATGCTTCAAAATGCCCCTTCGTCTCAAGCTTCAATCCAACACAAGATGCATCAGAGGACGACTGGCGCCAACAAAGCGTAGATACGCCAACTTCTTCTCATACAAGAACATGTCTGCAGAGAATGGAATACCATACAGCTCCAACAAAGCACTTGCTTTCTCATCTGCAATTCACTATCAGTATCGAGCTGCGAAAGTAGGCATGTGCGACTTACCATCCAGATCTTTGATATCTTGACCTGTAACAGGCACAGTCACCTCTTCTTCAGTCNNCCTTCCCTCTGGCAATGGAAGCATCTCGAGACCATCTTCGAGGGTGGAATGTTTGTGGTTGATGGCGCGTTTCTCTTGACGAAGACTAAGTACAGCGATTATGTTAGCGGCATATCTTGTCTGAGTAGAAACTGCAACAAGAACGTACCTTTCGACCTCATCTTCCTCACTGCTCTTGAATCCTCTTCTCAAGAACTCACGCATGGCTTCGCAGTCTCTTGCGATGCGGTCTACGAAACCGAGCATACCTAGGACAGCAGTGCCGACGTCGCTTCTTGCGCCAAAAGCCAAAGAGTCAAGATCTGTAAATCCTGCGGGCATAGCAGTGCTTGCTCCAGTATTGATAATGTTGTAGTCGGCAAGTTGTGGCGAAGACAAAGGACCAACATCAAAACTCTGCATCACCATTTGAGGAACTTGATCTCCAGCTGTCAAGAGCATTTGTTGAGGAGCACTTGTAGGCCCAGGGTTTGAAGCCTGTTGTTGAGAGTACACAGGTTGAGTGTTACTCCTCTTGACTTGCATTCTTTCTCCACTCATCGGATATGGCAAGTGTCTCTGCATCTGTCTTTTCTGGGTTGCAGCTGCTTTCTTCAACCACTTTTTGTTTGAGCTGCCGCTTGTCTGGGCAGGGCCCATGGAGTCTCCCAATGGTGTGCCACTACGATGGAACACCATAGCAGGGGGCGGCTGTACGATTTCTGCCATCAGGTCTTCAGGAGGAACAGAGACACTGCGACGATGACCCAGCATTTGATGGCGCATGGGTTCGTAAGCGTGGGGAGACAGATCTGGATCGAAGATAACAGGAAGAGATTGCTGGGGACTGAAGACTGTGTAGTCAAAGGGAGATAGTGGTTGTTCGTTGCTGAGGATAGGCGTGTTCTGATGAGGCGAGCTGAGCAGACGGGGGTCGATGCCGCCATAAGGGGGCTTGTCTGAGAAGTCGTTGTACTGTGGAAGCGAGTAGTTGTCCATGTCGTTGGAGTAGAAGTTGTCGTCCATTGGTGTAGTGCTTGATCTTGAGTATCTTGAAAGATTGACGGCATGGATGCAGACTCAACATCATATATGGATTCTTCAACGAAATGCTGCCTGGATAAATTCTGAATTCTTGCTTTCTTTGTTCATATTGCTACTAGGGTGTCCTTGAGACACGGCAGTCGCAGAAGCTATCCGCGGTTGGTCAGGTGTCGAGACATGCAGCTGAGACTCGGAAGGCTGCACTAATGGTCCGAAACACATTTTGTTAGTAGAACTGCAATATGCTGTATGGATGCCCAACCACACGAAATAGCGGTCACCGTGATAGTTTCCCGTGGCGCATTGGTCTGTACGAAAAAATGAACTTGCCGTTGCAAATTCAGAGGGTGTCTTCAAAGAAGCACATAATACCTACAAAACAGTCATGCAGGTGTCAGATCGACTAGGCTTGACCTCGGTTTCTTTTACGCCGTGATCGCTGGCTAAGGACCCATTTTGTGATGTTCAAAAGAACCTGTAGGATGAACTGGCAGAATCTGGTGTTTGCAACAACAGAATACCGCCATTGCCCATGATAGCGTACGAGTCCGCTTGACTTACTAACTGACAATCGACTTGGTAGTTCTAGTCAATGTGACAAGGATTTCTTCGAATCGCACTCATGTCAGCTGCTTGACTGTGGTTTCTTGACGACAGCCGTGAGCCTCACAGGTGTGCTCCTGGTTAATACTGGCAGCCATCTGTATGGGTTTGTTAATCCAGCGGAAGAGCATGAGAGCGACATCTCCCTGGTTCAGATCTTCTATACTTGGTTGATCAATCGTGAGTCTACGGCAGCTGGCACCCCTGCAAAAGAGTCTTGACCAAGCATGTAAACGAATATAAATTCAAGCAGAGTGGTTGTCTTTGTATCGACGTTTGATGTCAGAAGAGCGGAGGCTCGGACGACAGAAGGCCCGTGCAATACCCCCAAACCGCAACCAGACGGTCAAGGAGCACTACCCACTTTACTTTACAACCTTGATTACCCTCTCGAACACTCACTTGACCTTTACATTCTACTAGGAGGCTCTCCATCTTCTCTGATCCTAGCTCCGTCAGATCCGTACACTCTACTCAACATGGCAGACGAAGTAACAAAACACCAGATAGTCGTCAGCCTCCAAAGCAACCGCTAATATATCTCATTCAGGGTGCCTCATCCCGCGAACTCTTGCTCGAAGCATGCCGCCGCAACAACACCGATCTCCTTTCTTCAGTTTTGTCAGAGTTCCAGTCTTCCGACGAACTTGCCAACTTCCNNCTCAACACGGCGACTGACGCTCTGGGCTGTGGTGCCTTGCACATTGGTGCACAGTATGGTGCCTACGAGGTTCTGGATATGTTGCTGGATCAAGAGGGTGTGGAGATTGATGGAGTAGAGAAGAGAGAGGGAGACACGTGTTTGCACAAGGCTGTGAGATATGTCAACAGCTTGAGTAAGGATGAGTGGGAGGAAGGTCAGGCTATTGTCGATATCTTGATCGATGCTGGTTGCGACCCAAGGNTATGTGGTACAAAAGTGTCATTGTGAGTGGACTACCAAGGTTGACAAGTTTGCTCAAGGCTACGCAACAAGGCCAAGCTGCGCCCTATTGACCTTACCGATCCGCGCAACACCGAGCTCAGGAGTCTTTTGCAANAGGCAGAGTTCACCATGCTGGCTGGTGATGACGTTGTACAAGAAGACGATGACGATGCTGGTGCTGGTAGTGCCAGCGATAGCGACTAGACGCAGACCTTCTCCTACTGTCACAACATCATAGCACTGGAGCACAGGAGCATCAGGACAGGGAAACCACGAGCATGACCAGGCGTTTTGGGGGTTTGATCCATCTTCTTCATTTGATCTGTGCATAAAAGAAGCCTACAGAAGGACAAGACTACGGCTCGGTGCCATTCGTATCTTTGTGCCGTGCTCACATTCCTCCTTGGCCACTGTTTCCATGAAGGACGAGGAACAAGGACGCTGGTCGCAATAATGCGCTTTTCTCAATCGGATCAGTGGTCGGTCTATATCGTGACAGTCGTGATAATGCTTTAGAAGCGGCGCTGGGAGCTGCAACAATACAGCGGGGCGGTATAGTGTTGGTCATGTCGAACGCAATCATTCGAGGAATTCATCGTAGATCACTCTTGGTCTCGCGTCTGTGACAAAGTCAATTCATGAAGGACAGGCGACAGAAGATTCTAGCCACGTACCTCTGGAGGAGGACCAACAGGTCTGACCATCTTCTCAATGAGCTTGACGCGCATCTCNTCACGAGTGCCCTCGCCCATAGCCAAGGTCATGTAAGAGAGCAGAGGCGGGTGACCGACGTATGAAGCCAGACTGTCGCGTTGAATGTTGGAAGTCCATTCAAATCTAGTGGTGTCTGCGTGTCCAGTCCCGACGTATTTGTTCTGGAGCGCTTCAAGCTGCTGGGTAGTACGGAGCTTATCTGCCATCTTGTGTCGTTATGTGCGAAAGCTCTTGGTGATGTTTCGCACAGTAGAGGTTGGTTCCTTCCTCGAGTTAGATGGTTTTGCCAAGACTGCTCGCTTCTAAGTCCGCAATCTCCATCGCAATCAATCAATTTAGCTTTCGCGTCACTCTTGCTTGGAGAAGTCGCGACCTACGCGCGAGCTTCACCAATTGTTCGCATTCTCGAGTCACCTTCTCAGTTGACCAGATATCGCAATGCCGCCTGCTCGAAAGCGTCGCGCTGTGAGTGATCAAGCCTAGACTCACTAAAGGCTCAGACTAACATCTTTCAAGCCAGCCAACGAGGACCCAGACGACTCAGACGCAGACGTTAGACCACCACAACGACGTAGAGTGTCCGATCCCGACGAAGAAGATTATGCTGGCGGCGAAGCGAGCGCTACCCAAGGCGATGGCAACTTTGAAGCAATGGTCAAGAACATGGTCCGTCTAGCTCTGGCATCTGAATACTCTCGAACAACCATCAAACGCAACGACATCACTGCCAAAGTTCTTGGTACGAATGCTCGACAATTCAAAGCGGTCTTCAACGAAGCCCAAACCCAATTGCGAGGAACCTTTGGCATGGAGATGACCGAACTGCCGGCANAAGAGAAAGTCACCTTGGCTCAACGCAGAGCGGCCCAGAAATCCCAGACTTCGCAGAAGAGTACTTCAACTTGGATCTTGACATCGGTACTGCCTGAGAGATTCCGTCAACCTGAGATACTGCCTCCGTCACAAGCGCCAACCTCTGAACTCGAATCCCAGTATACGGGACTATACACGTTCGTCGTGTCAGTCATCTACCTGAACGGCGGTATGCTACCAGATGGCAAGTTAGAACGCTATCTCAAGAGAGTGAATGTGGAGGACGCAGCGGCGCAGAACAGTATCAACATCATGGCCACTGGAGGAGACAAGACGGAAAAGCTGCTCAAACGCATGGAAAAAGATGGTTATGTTTTCAGGGTTCGCGACAACTCAAGTGGAGAAGAGACGGTCGAATGGTACGTCGGACCTCGTGGTAAAACAGAAATCGGCGACAGTGGAGTCAGAGGAATGGTTAAGCAGGTCTGTGGGGAGGTGGAAGATCCAGCGGAGCTTGAAAGAGCGCTAGAACGCAGTCTTGGTGCCAATGAGGTGCCCAAGAGAAGAGAAGAACAGGCGGCACAATCCCAGAGAAAGGGAAGACGTCGCAGAACAGAGGCACGGGATGAAGGTGACAGCGGCGATGAAAGCAGCGACTCGAATTGAGGGCTGATTATCCGATCAGATGGACAGGAGCATACAGTAAATGATTCGCTCCTAACAAATAATAATATCACGAGTTATGACAAAGATATGCAGGTATGCATACTTGTGCTACCCCAGGCCAGACTAGGCTCGAAGCGTCCCAATGACAAGCTCGAAGCCTCTCGATTTCACATGCACAAGGCTTCGATTCCATCCACCTCCTCCCACACAAGAGATGTGATAGCAATCCACCATGTCGTCGGCTGGAGGAACAACTGACGTTGAATTAAAGACGGACTCGACGGCAACCCAAGATGTCGATGCGATCAACGGACCAGACGTCGCGACAGGCAGCGATGTCATACAACCAGTCCCGTCGCCCTCGAACCAAGTAAAAGGCTCGGCACAACACGACGTCGTAGGACACGACAGTTCCCATTTGTTGACCCATCCGGAAGCTTCTTCTTTGGACTCGACCGCTGCAGCCCAGCAGATCTCAGAGAACCGCGAACCTTCTTACACCAGAGAAGAAGCGACGACGACACAGATACGCCAAGCTGCTCCAGAACACTCGACAATTGCATCTTTGAAACACGAACATAGCTCTCGCACACAATCGCCACTACGCGAGTCGTCAGTGCCTGTACCATCGACAGAGATGAATGCTTCTGTGGCACCTTCTGCGCCTCCCAAGCGCAGCCATAAGAAGAAGGGCGTGGCAGCTGCAGCTGTTGTCAAGCGCGGTGCTACTGCTCCTGCTAAACGCAGTCACAAGAAGAAGGTCGTCGCCTCATCAACTGCTACTCCCGCGCAAGGCTCGCCAGCTCCTCGCTCTGTGCGGACCGCCTCTTCGCCTGCAAGATCGTCGCCTGATGTCGATGGCAACGGCGACCAAAACATGTCTGGAGACGAAGGCGAAGAAGAGGAGGGTGATGGTGATGGTAATATTTCCGACACGGACCTTTACTGCATTTGTCGCAAACCGGATACCGGAACTTTCATGATAGGCTGTGATGGCTGCGACGACTGGTTCCACGGCAAATGCGTTAACATCTCGGAAAAGTGGAAGACGCTCATTGACAAGTACATTTGTCCGTTTTGCGAGGAAAAAGGCGTCGGCGAAACGACTTGGAAGAGAATGTGTCGTCGCAATGGTTGCAACATGCCCGCCTTGGTGGCTAAGGGCTCCAAGTATTGCTCGGACAGATGCGGTGTACTGTTTTTCCAGACGCTGATTGCAGAGCGCACTCGTCAAGTCACCGCCGATGATCTGGGCGCCAGAGGCGGCCTCATCAGTGGCAACGAGCTCAAGGCTATCCTCCAGGTGTACCCTACTGCCGAAGCACTCCACAACCTGAACAACGGCCCAGTCTCTCCTGCGCCTGGCTCTTCTTCCAACGCTATCAAGGACGAAAGCGCCGAAGACGAAACTTCACACGAATCCGCACTCAACGACATCGAACGCGAACGCATCGATCAAATCACTCATCTGAAAGCTACCACGCGCGCCCGCCACTCTCTCCTCAAAGACCGCGCCAAGTTCGTCGCCATGCTCAAGACGGTCGCCTCACGCCTTGCCGACCACAGAAGCGTCAAGCCCAAAGACCTCTGCGGCTACGACTCCCGCCTCACCTGGAGCGAAGAAGAATTCAGCATCTGGCGCTCTTCAGAAGCCGGCCAAGAAGCCCTTCGCATCGAGAGCTTACCTCTACCCTCAGACGAAGATCTAGATAACGACGCAAGCATGAGCGGTATCTCCCCAGACCCATCCACCTGCATGAAGAAACGCTGCAACAGACACTACGAATGGGCCAAACTAGACATCGACCACACGCGCTTCGAAATCACTCAAAACGCACAAACCATGCAAGGTCTCGACAAGGAAGAAAAGGAAATCATCGAACGCGCTCGTCTTCGCGCCAGAGAAATCAGAGCTGGGGGTGTGGGTGGCACTGTCGAGTTTCATGGTTTGAGTGCCCCCAAGGAGAACAAAGAGGACAGAGAAATGGGTGTTGGACCTGTGGTTGAAGAGCGCCATGTGGACAGCCATGGTCAGCCTGCTTCTCAGGATGTGGAGATGCAAGACAAGACTGAGGAAATGGTGGATGTTGAGGAAATGCCTCAGCAGCATGATGGCGATAACGATGATGACGAGGGCAAGGAAGTTGATATGGTTGATGCCATTGCCGCTTCCATCTGATCAATTATTCTATCAAGCAAAGCATGGAGTTTGGGCGTTATCGGAACACACAAAGGAACTCAAAAGCAGATATACCCCTGATAGGAAAGGAGGAAAGCATTCACCGGAGCAAAGCAAAGGAGTATCAAACATCAAGCATGGACATTAAATAGTTCTTCAAGGCATCAATCAAGAGAGAAAGTTCAGCAAGGACTTTTTTGCAGATTCTATTCAAATCTTTCTTTCGCACATCCTGGATATCTTTGAAGCTAAATCGATCTACAGGAACCACTCAAGCTCAATCTCCATTGCCGAGACGGGGAAAGGCAGCTCAAAGTTCTTGAGCACCGTCGGGTGCATAACACCAAAGGTACCGACTCTTTGCGGCTTGTCGCCGAACTTGACGTAAATGGCAGCCGAGTGACCAGCGAAGAAAGTCGGGTCTNNGTTTTTACACTTGTTAGCTTCGTGATAATAGTCCAAGGGTCTATGGGTATACTCACCATCGACTTCCTCGATCCAGTAGCCCTTAACGGCAGAGTTGCTAAGGCCCTCCTCCTTGGTGATAAAAGCACTCTTCAACATCAACATGATACGGTCAAGCAGACCGTGAACAACCTCAAAGCCAGAGCTCTTGCCATACCAGCAAGCAGCAAAGTGGCGTTCGTTTCTGCTCTTTCTCTCGCAAGACTCGTCCTTGAGACCGACATCGCTGACCTCGAAGATCTTCATAGGCACAGAGTGATGCTTGTTCTCACGGATGGTCTTGAGGAGACCTGGTAGCAAGCTTGTGCGCACAATCTGGTATTCTTGGGTCTTGGGGTTTTGGAGACGGACAGCAAGGTTGTCATCCTTGCGGTTCAACCATGTGTAGTTCTCGTCGTATGAGCAGAGAATCAAGGGCATGACTTCTGACCAGCCAGCCATGGCGGTCTCGAAGCGGACGATGTCAGCAAGACGGTTGATGGGGAGGGCTGCACCGACTGAGGTTGTTGCTGAGACGAAACGGCGCTCAAGGTTGTTGAAGCCGTAGGCGATAGCAGCATCCTCCATGATATCGGCCTGGTGCAGGACGTCGGCACGGGTGATCGGTACGTCAACATCGAGGATGTCCGGTGTTGATGAGGGCTTAGCGTTGTAGCACATCTTCTTGAGCATGTCGCAGATCTCCTGAGGTTGAAGCTTCAATCCGCAAATAGAGTTGATGTAGCTGACTTCGGCTTGAGTAGTACGAGGGGTGAGGTTAGGTGCCTCACGAGTCTGACCGTTGTGCTCGGAGATGATCTTGACAGGCTCAATGGTGAAAGGCTCCTCGCAGTATTGAGAGAACATGGAAACAATCATGTGGTTGACAATTTCCAGCTTAGTCTTGTCAGTGGCTGTGATGTCGATCAGAACGTTGGTTGTGTCGAGGGTGATCTTAGAGTGGTTCGAGTTAATGATAGGCGGCATGGAGAGAACGGTGCGGTTGCTGTCGTAGATGATGGGGTATACAGGCGAGTCGCGGATGATGTGCAGGTAACGTCCGAGGTGCTTGTCCTTCTCGTAGAACTCCATCATTTCCTTTCCGGTCATCTCCTTGGTCTGGTTAAGAGGGGCGAACTTGATGTCCTCTGGTTTTTGAGCCTCGTAGGTGAAAGGCCCTTTGATAGTGTCGAGATCATGAGTACCAATAGCGACAAGAGTACGTTGTCTGGCCAGGTTCTGGTGGAGCTTGTCCTGGAGAGCGATGAAGGACTCGTAGCGGGCCTTTGTGAATTTGATGTTTCTCAAGACAGCGCATGAGAAGTAGGGTCTTATTTGTGATGTCTCTTCCTTAACGGTAACAGTCTGGAGTTCGCCATCCTTGGGAGCGACGAGGCGGTAGTTGGGAGGAGGGATGTTTCCGAGGAAGACATTGAGGTTCATGGCAATACCCTCGAAGCAGAGCATGTCATAGCGGTTGGCAGGGATCTCGATCTTGAGCTGAGGAGGCTCCTCGACGCCATCGACAATTGGGCGTTTTGAGTCGGTTGTCTGCGAAGCGCATCAGGAAGGGTCCAGTCAGGTATGGATAGGAAAGTTGTTAGGCATACGTCTTCATCGAGTTCGATACCTGGGCGAGACCATTAGTGCACTGTACTGTGGGAGTATAAAATAACAAGAATTACCAAATTCGAAGCACAGCTCGTCAAACTCTTGGGTGGTGTANGCTGGACAAAGTAGTCAGGATATTTTGCGGTGGATCGGAGGTTCAATGGTGGCATACGTCTTGCCCAGAGCCTTGAAGAGCTCGGCCTTGTCAACCGAAATGGTAGGCATTTTGCAGAGAGATGCTGTCGTGTGAATTACAGATTTCTGCAAGCAACGAATTGGTATGCGGGTGAATCATCGGGCAGTCTGATGGCGCTTGGTGGGACACAGCAATCTCGAGACTTGGCATGACCGAAACTCCAGACAGGCGCAGGTCGAGAGCAGCAGCCAGCGACGACCAAGCAAACAGCCTCCTCCGTCACGCACTGCACCTCAAATTTACACTCACAACCCTATCCTGTCGCCGCCTTTGTCAATTCGACAAGCCTTACACTGCAATACTCGCTGGACCAGCTGTCGCCCCTGTAACCAGGTACGCTCCACCGCTACACGAATCCTCCGACACGTCTGCTTGTGCTGGCCCCCCTCTCTAATTACACCATCAACGCCGCACCGCAACATCGACAGCTCCTCGATTCACCCACGCCAACACCCACTGACACGTCCAAGCAATTCTCCCGCGGGCTGTACGTCTGCCCACGACGCTCTTTCCCACAAAACAAAGCTCCAATTGCCCAACATGGATGCGCAACAGAACGACGAGCTCTACCCCATCGCCGTCCTCATTGACGAGCTCAAGGTCCGTCAATCCTTGCCTTCATGTCACAATAATTCTCCTCTAATGCGCAACATAGNNCACGACGATGTCTTGCTCAGACTGAATGCAATCCGCCGCCTGTCTACCATCGCCCTTGCTCTTGGCCCTGAGCGCACCAGAGATGAGCTCATACCCTTCCTTGACGGTACTGTCATCAGTCCGCGCCCGTACGCCTGACAAAACAATCGCTAACACTATGCAAAGNAATCCGTCGAGGACGAAGACGAGGTCTTGACCGCCCTGAGTGACGAGCTCGGTGGTTTCGTCGAGTATGTTGGTGGTCCAGAGTACGCTCACGTGCTGCTTTCCCCCCTTGAGAACCTCGCTGCTATCGAGGAACTGCTCGTCAGAGACAAGGTCGGCTTCCTTTATCGCCCTCTCGCCGCCGTCAACTTGCTGACCGCATGACAGGCTGTCGAGTCATTGAACAAGATTTGTGAACAATTATCAACCGAACAGATTGACCAATACTTCATCCNNCCCCTGATCGGCAGACTCTCAAAAGCAGATTGGTTTACCGCAAAGATTTCGTCCACCGGCGTCTACAAAGTCGCATACACCAAGACCGACCCCCAAACGCAAGAATCTTTGAGGCAAGGTTTCGCACAGCTCGTCCACGATGATACCCCCATGGTCCGCAGACAGGCTGCTATCAACTTGGCCAAGTTCTTGCGCGTCATGCCACCGAACGTCGTCATCGACGAGATGATTCCTCTTTTCCAACACCTTGCTAGCGACGACCAGGACAGCGTTCGTCTTCTTACTGTTGAGATTCTGGTTGCCATTGCAGAGACCGTCCCCAAGGAGCAGCAGTCAAGCCACGGCGTTCTTCTCACTGCACTAAGAAGCCTTTTCGAGGACAAGAGCTGGAGAGTGCGCTACATGGTCGCAGAGAAGTTCGAGAAGGTGCGTCACCCCTCAATTTTGTCTTCTGCGCGTATCGTACTGACAAATTTATAGATTGCCAAGGCTGTCGATGACGAGGTTGTCAGTCGTGATCTTGTACCTGCCTTTATCAAGCTCCTCAAAGACACCGAGGCCGAGGTGCGAACTGCTATTGCTGGTCAAATACCTGGATTCTGCGCCCTCATCGAGAGAGACGTCCTGCTCCAGGAAGTTATGCCCGCAGTTGAAGAGCTCGTCTCGGATTCGTCGCAGCAAGTGCGTGCCTCGTTCGGAACCCAGATTAGTGGTCTGGCTCCCATTCTCGGCAAGCAGGAGACTACCGAGCACCTTTTGCCCATGTTCCTCCAGATGCTCAAGGACGAGTTCCCTGATGTTCGTTTGAACATCATCTCCAAGCTCGAGCTTGTCAACGACGTCATTGGTATCGAGCTCCTCTCACAGTCGCTTCTTCCTGCTATTGTTCAGCTCGCAGAAGACAAGCAGTGGCGCGTCAGACTGGCAATCATCCAACATCTTCCTCTCCTGGCTTCTCAGCTTGGTGTCAAGTTCTTCGACGAGAAGCTTTCCAGCCTTTGCATGTCTTGGCTTGGTGACACCGTCTTCAGTATTCGCGAGGCCAGCACTCAGAACTTGAAGAAGCTTACAGACGTTTTCGGTGTGCAATGGGCCAATGAGGCGATCGTTCCCAAGGTTGTCGCTATGGGCGGCCACCCTAACTACTTGTACCGCATGACCACTTGCTTTGCAGTCTCGGTAAGTCACTTTTGGCATCTACATGTTGAATCTCTGCTGACAATATTCAGANCCCTCGCACCCGCTTTGTCTCTTCCCGTCATCCAAGAGTCAATCTTCCCTATCCTGTCAAACCTTGTGAATGACCAGATCCCTAACATCAGATTCAACGTTGCAAAGTCATACGCAGTATTGATCGACGTTCTCAAGCGCTTGCCCGACACCGAGTCAACAATTCTTTCGCTCGAGAAGACAGGCAAGGCTGGATCTGGAAGCCCTCAAGGTGACCAGCTCATCCGGGAACAAATTATGCCCAATCTTGAAAAACTCATGACTGACGACGATGTCGACGTGCGCTTCTTCGCAAGCCAGGCGGCCAAGAGCTACAGCGACGCAATGCAATCATAATCTCTGCCATTAGAAAGTACTCGATGCTGCGAGTAAAGAAGAAAATACCAGGGCACTGCCAGAAGCTGCAGTGTCAATTATACCTTACTTGTTAGAAATGAATACAAGAGTTGCACAAATGCTTGTCTCTTCTTTGCATTGATGGTTAAAATCTACATGGTCGAGTCAAGGTCCAGGTCAGCTTCAGCTGGACAATAAACAAAGCACTCGAAGAATGCTGTTGACATAACAAACACAACATTCTCCGCGTGGCGTCGGCCACCCCATAAGTTTCACCTTCTCCTGAATTTCGAGGATGTCACATGTTTGAAGGGAAGTTATAACGCAGTGGTTCTTGGAAATTCAAAAAGACGTTGATGTGTGTCGTTGACTCCCGCACAGTAGCGAGCATGCAAGGCAGTTGAATCTTCGCGGCGGTAGATTGCAGATGGATAGCCGTGATATATATCAGAATCAACGGCGTGGCTCGCTTCTTTGTTTAAACCCGCGGCAAAAGATGTCGAAAGCTTCAGGGTTCCACCATCCTCAGTTTGCCAGTTTTCCCCCTTTGTAGCGGTCAAATTCAAGTTACCAAACAATCAGGTTCGACGTCAGATGCCTTTCTGTTGGCTGAGGAGCAGATTGTTTCGTGCCCTAGAGAAAACAAGCAGGCTATCGATTGTGGGCGATGGGAGGTGTGTGCATTGATTGTGATTGTCTGTGCACACGATGCTCACCCACACGCATGCCTGGATCTGGCTGCCGAAATGAAGATGTCCTTTACATGCGAAGACACTAGTATAAGCCACCCCATGACTCGGCGGAGAAGACGCGCGTGTGCGCATAATTTGTGACAACCCGGCATAAGCAGAGTTGGTTAGGTTTGACACTGTTATTGTCAATCTATAGTATAGGGGCTTGTGGTGGCTTGCTCTCTCTCCAGCTGCTGTGCAAAGCCGAAGCTCAATTCGACCTCCAACCAATGATACTGACAACACTCAGAGACGACAATCTAGAGATATGAACATCATTTGGAAGCTTCCAGCCAACGGTTTGTGTCGGTATCCCTTGCATCGTGGCCATGATCCGAGCTCATGGACCTGCATTAGCCTTCGCAGACAGGAGGGCGTAATCTCCCAAATAATTCCCCGGCCGACGTCGATCACACATCTCACGAGCCTTATAAACCAAAGCATTGCTCGACCTCCAACTATCTCTTCGTCCTCTCCATCCAACTCACTACAATAATCAGACTTCGGTCGTTACATTCATTAAACACCAACTATCACTACATTCCTTAATCACCAACTCACCACCACCTTTTTCCAACCACCACGACTATTTCCACATAAACCCTTTTCAAACCCAAACCACATCAATCAAAATGCGTTTCGCTGTTGTTGCCTCTGCTCTCTTCGCTGGCCTTGTTGCCGCTGCTCCCGCAGTCACTGAGACTGTCCACTCCACTGAGGTTGAGACCATCACCTCCTGCGGTGTAAGTTGGACCTGATATATCAATTTCCACAAGATCTATACTAATTCTCTTCCAGNNCCTGAGGTCACAAACTGCCCAGCCAGAACCCAATCTAGCAGCGTTGTTGTCCCTACTTCAGCTCCCGTTGTCCCTACTTCGGCCCCTGTCGCCGCCGCTGTTCAGAACACCTCTGCCCCAGCTGTTCCTGAGCTCTCGACTGTCACCCTTTACTCCACCAAGGCCGTCACCATCTCTTCGTGTGCTCCTGAAGTGACCGACTGTCCCTTGAGAACTTCTTCTTCAGTTGTTTCTGTCGGTACAACCGTCGTCCCTGCCGCCCAGGTCCCCACATCTGCACCTTTCGCCATGGTTAACTCTACCATGCCGGTCGGTGCCCAGGGAACTGCTGCTTCCACCGGTTTCGGCGCTTCTGCCACTGGTGCCATGCCCTCATCCTACACTGGTGCTGCTGGCAAGCTCAACGCCGGCATGGCCCTTGCCGGTGTTGCTGGTTTCGCCGCTCTCCTCATCTAAGCGCAGAACTACCACCTTTTCTGCTTCTTTGATGTCTTTTTAGCGATGATTCCAACACTACTTCTTGATACGGCATTTTGTTTCTAGCATACAAGAGACGAAACATACGACTCGGCTTCACAGCATCGAGCGATGATTTCTGTTTCTTTCTTGAGGGGGGTTTTCTTTTGTTTCTTCTTTCGAACATGCGAGCACAGCAAGGCACATAATCGGGGTTTCTGTGTTATTTTGAACTGCGATACTCCCTGTACAACTTCGCATCTGAAGGTCGTTTGGAGGGGTCTTTTTTACAAATGGAAAAAAGTCAACTGGAACATCTTTTGCACTTTCTTCACATGTGATCAGTGTTTAAGCTCTTTTGTTCTACTACAAAGATGCTTGTTTGTATTCGCTAAATCCATGTTTGTGGCTGATCAAGCTTGCAGGTATGGATTCAGCGCCGCCGTCTGAATTTTTTAACAGGAAGGTGCGAACGCCTCGGCAGGAAGGTGCATGTCGATTCAAGGCTTCTTTCGTATTATGATAGTCGATCTCGAAGCAGAGTCACTCCAAGAACAATACCTGAACACATCTTGGTGATACGCCAGCAAGGCTCGAGGTAAACATCAGATCCCGATTTTGTTGTATATTTAGGATCTAGATATGCTAGCTAACGTGAACAAGCAGTGAGTTTCGCAGAGAACGCTCAATATCGATTCCAATACGTCCAAAGTCATTCTCGTAGTGTCCATATACATCAAGAGGACGATGAAGTAATCCAAAAACTTCACAAATACGAAGCTCACTCAACATCCTCAGGGTTGATATCGACTTCGTCGACGATTTGCACTTTGATGCTTCCTTGGCTTAGATCGGCACAGATGTGCATTGCGTCCACTGCCTTCTCAAGAGCAAACACATGAGAGACCAATGGTTTCAGATCCATCAGTTTGCCCTTGACGGCCGCAATGCCTGCGGGCCAGGTATCAGTGTACCTGTTGATGAACTTGAGATTGATCTGTGTTCCTCTAATCAGCAAATTGTGCCTTCCCAACAACGAAGAATGAAAGGGAAGGAAGACATAGAAGCACTTACCTCGCCAAGACTCATATGCATAAAAGGGATATTGTTAACCACAGGTCTGCCAACTCCAATAACCATCACCGTACCTCCTCTGCGCACTGCAAATGCTGCAGTAACAATACTACTCTCCACGCCCGTACACTCAAGCACAGTTTCCGGACATCCGTACTCGGACTCTCCAAACAGCTTTCTGATTTTCTTTGCATTGTCTTCTGAGCTTAGGTCTCTTTGAACTTGGTAAGTTTCACACTCGGGGACTAGCTTTTTGGCAAAGGCGAGACGATTGGGTTCTAGGTCGGTGATGACTAGGGGATGTGCTCCAGAGGCGCGGGAGGAGAGAAGGGCAATCAGACCGATGGGGCCAGCACCGCAGATCACAGCACCACGACCTAGAGTCAGTCCTGCGCGACGGATGCCATGAAGTACCACAGAAAGAGGTTCGAGGAGTGCGCCTTCCGCAAAGCTCACATCGTCTGGGATCCTGGTCTACATCAGTACTTGGTGTTACGCTGGAGGTGAATCTGGAAGGACTTACTTGTGTAACCACTTTGCAGCATGGACCTTGAAGCGCTGGAGGGTACCGTGGTGAGGCCAAACACCAGAGAACTTTACATCTTCGCACAGGTTGTAGCGACCTTCTCTGCAGAGCCAGCAGTTGTCACAGGGCATGCCGGGTTCGACTGCTACTCTATCGCCTGTTTTTTCCAGACAAGGTCAGCATTTATTTCTGTCTCATCTTCTGTTTCTTCCTTCTTCCTGTTCCTGTTTGCTCTATTGCTCCTTCCATTTTCGCTCGCCACTTCTGTGTGCCCTCGCTCTCCTGTTGCAATCCACTTGCAAGCCTGCAGAATGAAAGCTCCCTCGAAATCTGAGACAGGAGAAAGAATAGAAACCAATGGAAAGAAAAAAGTACTTACCAACGGCAAGATCCTTCACTCCTTCTCCAAGCTTGAGCACAACACCAGAAGCCTCATGTCCAAGAATACAATCACTCTCCACAATCAAAGGTCCAATACGTCCAGACTTCCAAAAGTGGATATCTGATCTGTTGTTCGTCACAAACATCAGCTTCCACAGCCTAAAACCACTCGGCATCTATCCGTGGACAGCCCCATGGACTTCATCTCTTTTGTCTCATGAATCTTTTCGACAGTGATGGGGGAGGTAGGGGAGATATAAACTCACCCACAGATTCCTGTGCACTTGATATGCAGCAATACCTCTCCGTATCCGGGTTGCTCGATGGGTGCTTCAGCCATCTTGATCTGGTGATCTGCCGTCACCTGTAGAGAAGGGTTGGACTTGTGAGAATGAGCCATGACTGCAGAGAAGACTGTATCGTTCTTGTCAAGGTCAAGTAGTTTAAACCTCTACTATAGTTCCTGGGCGTAAGGTATTCGAGAACAATGTTTTTGGTAGGCAACAAGACGGGGAAGAGCTTTACGTCCTTCCAAGCCGTCCATCTTCCTAGTCTTATATAGCTGCAGTCATGGTGATGGATTGCTTCGGATCGCTCTGCATGGCGCTTCGGTATACTCAAAGGGAAAGCCAAACGGTTCACCAAGTGCGGGGGTCGATCGACGGCAGCATCATCGCGAACATCTCGTGCTTGTCTCTTTTGGCTAATTTGGGAGCCAACGATCACCTTGCATGAACTACGATCTGCTTGAAAGCTTCGACGTTTGAAAAGTATACTGTTTCCATTTGCTGCAAGCAAGAAGGGGCTGCTAATATCGCCCTCCTGAATAATCTCCGTTCTTCTCTCCTTCCAAAAGCGCGCCTATCAAAGCACGCTCCTCCCCAGTATCATAACAAAAGAAACATTTGAACCATCGCAACCATTGGAAATTCTCCTATTAAACGCCTCTCCATGATCTTGTTGCCCTTGAAGATTCCGTGAGTTGGGGCCATCTGAAAACGCCTGGGTGAACACCTACCAATTGAACACTGAGTGAAATATGTTGTCACTAAACACATGATGACTTGAACTTCTTGTCAGTGTCCTTGCACTGCTTGTGGCGCTTGGTAATCTTGACTGCGTCAGTTGCTGACGCAGGAGCCTTCTTGATCTTCGGCTCGACAACAGTCTTGACAGTCAGCTTCACCTTGCTGGCTGTTTGAGAAGCCTTGTTGCGTTTCTCAACAGAGGTGGATCTCTTCAGAGCGTTGAAGCTAGGGAAGTGCTTCTGAAGCTCTGCGAACTTGGATGCCAGAGTTTGAGAAAGTCCCGGCTTGGGCTTGATAAGGTTATGCTTGGCAGTGGTAGACTTACGAAGAAGTCTGGTTCTGATCTTGAGGGCATTGTTGCGAGCTCTAATGAAGTGGCGTCTCTGAGGAATGGCACTCTTGACGAAAGAACCGAGGTCTGAAGTCTTGTTGTAGGTAAGACCACCAACGTAGGACAAGCCATGAGACGTGTGATTCGACGCGGCACCGATAGCATTGCCTGTGGACTTGACACCTCCGAGAATGTTGCTTCCAAGAGACCTGACGCAGTGGACCGACGTGTTGAAGACGGAGTGGACGTCAGAGATGACCTTGGCTTGAGCAAGCTTAGCCGCATGGTGAACTACAGTGACGTCCTGCTGAACACCCTTCGCGGCATTCTCGTAGGTGGCACGCTGAAGCAGGCGGTTGCCGAGGTCGACCTTGACTGTCTCGTTGCGTAGAGGCATGTGGGTTGAGAGCACGCTAATCTGGATCTGACCATAAGCATCGGTAGAAGGCAGCGAGATGGCCAGGACTCCATCAACGACTCGGGTGTTGTTAACATTGGCCAGAGCCTTGCCGTTCTTGAAAACACCAATCTGAGCAGATTTCCAGTAAGCCTTGGGAAGGGAGACGAGGAGTTGATCCGACTTGGCGACGTGGACGTGAACAGCTGTAGGGAAGGCGACGGCAGTAGTTGTAGAGTTGCCGATGATGCTGGTAGTGACAGGATAGCGAAGAATGTCGCTTGCGTTGATGTTGGCAAGTCCAGAATTGTTCAGAGCGGCTTGAAGCGCAGGTGTGCGGTGAGCCAATTCAAAGGCAGGACTCTGCTGTTGAAGGAAGTAAACAAGCAAGCTGGTCGAGGATAGAATCAAGAGCAGTGTCGAGAGACTCTGCATAGTACTCATGACAGGTAGAGAGTTGAGGAGCGACATCAGCTTGGATGGCTCTGACTGCTTGGCGGACTGAGTAGACGTCTTGTTCTTCTTGGGCTCATCGAGTTCCTTGGACATGCCAGTGAGGNNGTAGGCGACGTGGCGACTCAAGACATCGTCTTGCAAGGCATGGAAAGCACTCTCGGACAGAGGCACCTCCCTGTTTCTGACTTCTTCACCTTCGTCGTCAGGGAGGGAAAGGCGAACACAGTGTTCGCCCTGGGCAGTGTATGGGACAACACATGCCATGTCGTGATCACGCAAGGCGAGGTCGAAGGAGTCGTCCTGAACTTCCACCATGGGTATCTTGAGGATAGCCACCATCTTGGCAAATGTAAGCCAGGCCTTGTCATAGCTAGCGCGATGAAGAACAACCAAGTCAGGTTTCGAGATTCCAAATCTAGACTTTGACCCATCAGACTTCTCAATAGCAGGTCCGACGCCAGGGGTAACATCGAAAGTGTTGGCGCGATCGATTTGGACAGGCGAGGGAAGGTCAGATAGATAGTGCAAGACGGCCTCATCAGACTGGGCGCGGGATGCTGCATCCAACATGGCTTTCTTGTCAGCTGACTTGCCAGTCATGGCACCATAGAACTTAGCCATGAGCTTGACGACGTCCATGTTGCTGTGACTAGAATCACCCAAGTACACCAAACGCAAAGGGCGGTTAGGCAATTGATAAGGCTTGTCGGTGAGGGACAAACCGACGATACGAGCATGCTCAGGTGTGAAGTCAGATGCGATAGCAGGCTCGGAAGGGATGTGTGGCATGCGTTGAGCCATGGTAGGGGTGTCGGGGATGATGGTTCTATCACTCATCATGACACGCTCCATCTCTTCTTCAGACGGCTCGTTCTCCTGATAGCGAGCACGAGCAGCGAGAGCGGGAATCTCGTCGTAGTTGATCTCATCATACTCAGCATCGCTAGCGTGGTCACTGATGGTATCGCCGGAGATGGACTCAACATCGCTGACGCTGTGAGCATCGGACTCAGGCAGGCGGTTTGTCAGAGTAGGTAGCGAAGGGGTGAAGTCGTCTGTAGAGACGCAGTCGTCGGAGTCGTCATAAGCCTCCTCGTGATGAACGAGGGGCTCAGTGTGAGCAGTCATGGTGATCGAAGATGTTGCTCCAGAGGATGCGTCTTCTAGCAATGTTAGAATGCAGTGCAGAGGCGTCAGGATGGGGGAGGGAGGAGGGTACAAGTAGAATTAGGATGTGCAGGTGATGGAGACGCAAAGTGTTGGTCGTCGTGTTGTGAGCAGAAGAGTCTGCGTGTCAGTAGCAACTTCCACCGTTCACAGAAAGACGTGTGCGTGTTGTCGTTCGTAGATCTCGCCCGAAAGAAGAAGTCACGATTCGGGCAGCTGGCAACCCGGTCAGAGACGAACGAGCCAAGTTGGCAGTGAAGTGGGAAAAGTGTAGAGGAAAGAAACCTTCTGACGACGACCCAGGCTTATCTGAGGTCTCCCTGTTGAGTGGCAGAGGTAACAGCTTACCAGACAGATTATTGGGCCGCTGCAGCCTGGGAGGAGGGTAGACCAATCGGGTGGGCCTTGTCTTAACCTAGAAGGGAGAGGCTGCGTCGATATGAGTTCTTTCTGTTCTGATTTATAAGAGGTGTGGCGCCTTGACAACTCCAGTCAAAAGCTTGCAATACAAGTCTGCAGAGTCTTGACGATAGGATGGAAAGTACGATGTACTGTATTGCTCGGACAGAAGTAGAAATCAAGGTGGTGCAAACACCCCGCAGTCACGATAAGACAAGCTTTCAGAGCTGCACCATGATGGCTGCCGCCTTGCATGTGACGAATGGATAGGCCTTCGAATCTCTCAGCAAACACGGAATCGACCTGTTGAGCGACCTTTTGAGCCTTTGAACCATGGTTCTGACTACAGATCCGCTCACGAGACCAATCTACCATACTGCCTTGATATCGCTCTGCAATAGCATGAAAAGATGGAACCACGCGATTTGTACTGCGAATAAAAACCGTTGATTCGTATCTGTATCGTTACTATATCATGTACGATCAAGAATCAAAAAAAGCTGCTGAGAAACCAGAGGTCAGCGGAGGCACAATACGACCGAAAGTTGGGATCCAGATTTGTATCCACATGTACCGTCCGTTCAAACCGATCAGATAACGCCGTCCATGATCGCTGCAAAACGACTCGCGCCTCCATGCGTATACAACAGCCAATATTACATCCTCGATCATGCTGGCGGCCCGGGAGTGATCCAACCTCCCGCCACATCTACCCAGTTGGGCAGACAACTGCCTTCTTTGAGCTCGACCTCCGGGACTTCGGGATCACATCTGCATCTGCAGCCAACACCGTTTTCCTTCTCTTCGTCCCACTCCTCCCAGTATGCATCTTCCTCGATTCTCTTCTTTTCGTCTGTTGTTGTCATCTCAAGGTAAGGTTGGCGAGGCTCCTGGCGAGCCTTTGCGTTTGCTGGACAGTGTGCGATTGTTGTGTGACGATAGCCGATGTCGCGGAAGTAGTGAATCTGCGAGGGAGATAGGAGAACACCGGCTGCCAGCGAGTGGATAGGTGCATCGCCCCACNNTGTGAGAAGTTAGCAACTTGCAAAAGCTATAGTTCAAAGAAGGCATCTTACTCTTTCCATCCAGAAGCCTCCACTACGATCCATCATCTGGAAGAAATCCTCGTACTCCTTGCTTCGGAACCAGTCAAGTCTGGCAATCTCAAAGTTACTCCAGAAATGGCACATGTTGTAGGTCTCGCCCTCCATGGACTCGGGATCTACATCGGGGATAGTGCCTGCGCCAGGTTCTGTTCGGAGAATGTCTTCAGGAAGAGGCTTCTTGTACTTGGGGTCGTCCTTGGGCAATTCATCTGCCGGCTTCTCGGGCTTTGGCTCCAGGAACATCTCCCAGAGACCAGTCGAGGTGATGTTGTTAACTCGCTTGTAGGCCGAAGCATATCTGAAGATATTCGGCACTGTTTCCTTGAGTTCCTTGACTGCAATAGTGAATCCATAGGTCTTGTTGTTACGCTCCATATGAACGAAAGGATCACTAAGAGAGGTTAGCAAGCCACGTTCAGAAGCATGTGCTCTGTTGAAACATACTAGNGTGATATCGCAGAAGTACTTGATCTCGGGCTCAACACGCCAGTACCAGTCGTACTTCTGTAGAAGTTCGTGCTTGTAGAAGAANGCTGTAGACGTCAGCACAGGCTCAACTCTTCGAAACGGACTGCAGGCATACCCAGAGTAGAATCTACACATGTGGTGATAACTCTCCATACCACCGTACATGATGGCGGCATCACCCTGCTTCCTGATGCCCTCCTTGGCCACGTTGTGGTCGACCCAGTCAGGGAATCCCCACATGGAGGAATCGATCTTGCCGAACTCGACGTTCGCGCTGACGTGCTTACGGACCTCATCTTTAAAGGTCGAGTTGAAATCGCCGTCGTTCAGGAAGACGTATGGGTAGTGGAACCATCTGTTAAAGTGTCTCTCAACCGACTTGAGCGACTGGAGCACACCTTCGAGCTCCTTGTTGCGGGCGAGGACGACGAAAGCGGCGTTGGCGCGCGGTTGGTTTGTCTCAAGGGCAGGATCTTGACAACCTGTGACGAAGACCTTGTCATGTTTCTCGCTGATTTTTCTGNNCAAAGCGTGGTATTAGCGCAGGTAGACGAAGTAGCAAGAAGGACAAGTAGCGTACCTAATGGATGGAGGTGCGCCGGCGGGCATGAGTATCCTGCCAGCCTCGGTAGGGTGCCGCACGAAGAGCAGCAGTATTAATATTACAATCAAGCATGGGAAAAGCAAGACCAGGCCCAGAGGTATTGAGATGCGCGAGTTCTCTCTTAGGCGTATGCGTCGACGGAAGAAGGCTAACCTCGGGGTCATCTTCTCTGCACTCTTTGACAGATCATCGTATGAAGGCATCCTTTGCGCTGTGGGCAGTCGCTTGCGGACATCCTGAAGGAAGTTCATGTTGCAGAGGGACGGCAGCGGGTGCTACGCAGATGCGAAGCTATAACAAGCGACGAGCAAGGATTTCGGGACGGGAATTGAGTTGACGATGAGGTATGCGGCGTTGCAAAGCTGATCCAGACGAGTAATGAGCGACCGACAGAGCGTGTCAAGGCGAAGCAGACGTCGCTGTTCAAGGGGACGTCGACAGGTATGCGTCGACTGGACGCATATGAAGGATACTCGAGGCCGAAACGAGATTTCGACGGGTCGTGATTGGCGACTTGTCGCAGTGTGTGATGACACGCAATTAGGGGGAGGCTGGCTAGAAAGGGTCTCGCTGGAACTAGGCCGAACTGTTCGCGTGCTGTCTTCTTTCTGCGCCTATATCGACGTCAATCCTTGTCGGTGTAGGCTTCTGAGGGTCTGCCTTGTCGGCGGGCTGCTTAAGAAACGGCTGACAATCGTGAGTGCCCTGTCAAAGTTTCTGTAGCTGCCACATATGCTGTAGACGGCTAATTGCTGCTTCTTGCTTCTTAGGTACGCAAGCCCTTGGCAATAATCCCACATCTCGCCGTGTGCCATGGCTGCTCCATGCTTCGCCCACCAACTCCGGGAAATTGGCATTGTCTCCATCATTTCAATCATTAGCATCGAGCTTCTTCTCCTCTTGACTCAAGCAGTCAAAGTCTTCTCATGTGCATGAATTGATGTTATACGAGTTACAGCGCTAAACAATCAATTGTCTGAAGAGTTCATCTCTGAACTGAAGTTGAGACTGTAGACTGTAGCAAAGCGGCATACAGCCTCCTTGTGTGCAAAAGTACCTGTATAACGTGTGTGGCTACAAAAATACACAATTCTATTCAGAAGCAGGGAGAGCTGCTAAGAGATCGTTTCTCGGTGGACACTATCCTCTTGTCTAATAAAACATTATGCATTTTGTAACGTGTACTCTACTTACTGCTATAGTCGGAGTACGGTGGTAGTGACATCCTTTAGCACACAGGGAGGAAGAAGGATACAAAATTTGCAATTGTCACACTAACGCAGACATCGAATCTGAACTCCCCCAAATCCATATCACTCGGTCGCTACGAACATTCTTTATACATCTGTTGTCTAAATAGAGGTACACCTCAGCCATCTTCTGGATTGTCGAACAAAACCCCGAAAGGTCAGGGTCATACCAGTTGAAACCAAAACCGACAAACACAGACATCAAAGTCCTGTCACATCAACTGTCAACACACACAACAATGAGCAACATCAAATCAAAAGACCTAAGCTACGACAAATCAGCCTCACAGCCAGCATTCCTTCAGCGCCTGCGCGATCAAAACAGCGCAATAGCTTCTTCCGGCCGCCACGAACAACCCATCGCCCGCGCACAGCGAGCAAAAAGTCTGGCGNATGATGACGACGACGCACCAACCTATGTGGTAGAAGGAAGCTCTGAAACGCTAACCAAAGCCGAGTATGAGAAACTCACTTCTGGTGATGGCGAGGAGAGTGATGCAAAGTCCAAGTTTGGCGATGTCAAGGNNGATATGGTGACTGGAGAGTTGACGGGGGACTCGCCAAAAGCATCGGGGGCGTTGCCTGATGAGAGCGATGCGCCTGCCCGAGCATCTGCGACTGTCGATGCCGGGAAAGCAACCAAGAAGCGCAAGGTGGCCAAAGTGGTAGGAGGTGATGACGAAGACGAAGCAAACACCAAAGACGCAAGCAAAGACGAAAGCAAACAAAAAAAGATCAAGAAAAGGGCANAGCCGATAAAGCTTTCTTTTGGCGATGAAGAATGAAAGAGGTCGTCTTTTTGATGGCTATGTACAAACATCTACAATGGCGGCAACTCCTCACGATCGATTGGACATACGAGTCTGAACTTCATCCAGCCCTCCAAACAACTAGAGTGGAAGATATGTCTACAGGGTGTAACCATGTATCTTCTGCGCTCCAAAACCAAAGATCCAGTCGGAAGACCTTCAGCAGCAGAGTCTCCATTCAACACAGGCACCTCAATCTCATGCATACAAATTGCGCAATCGAAAACACGCTTGCCTTTATCCTTGGCCTCTTTTTCTTGCTCGGGTGAAGGCATCGACGTGGTTGCACCAATAGGAAGATTGTTGGCTTCCTCATCATCTCGGAGAATGGGATGGTAGTCATAGGCAGGTGGCACCCAGGTGCCACTCACAAACCAGCGAGGACCTATGATTTCCTGACTCAATAGCAACAAAACTTGTATCCAAATCCAAGCAGCCAGTATACCAAGATCAATCAAGTCGACAGCAGCAGAAAGGACATTCTGCTCATAACCATAGAAGTAGGCAAAGGGAAGGAGTCGCAGAAATGACTGACCGGCCACGAAATCCCACCGCAATGCATGTCGACAATTACGCATGCAGTTACGGTGGATTTGCGGTACCCAAAAGGATAGATAGCAGAATGCTAAGATTGTGAAGTAACCTCGCCGAAGAGCTCGGGGCCATGAAGTTGCGTTGAGTGAGAGGAACAATGTCGCTAGCAGAAGGAAGTAGAAGCGGGTGTATAGAGAACCGAATCCTGGAGCACGCTGGCCAGCCTCGACTCCCGTAGCGGCAGCGTTGGGAGCATCTTCTTCAGCCTGCATATCTTGATCGGAAGGAATGAAGACCGGTGTGGCTCCTGTATCAACTGGACGAGCTGCTGTCACAGGTTGAGGTAATGTTTCTGCTCCCGCAGGAGTGATGACTGGTAGTTGAGATGGTGCCGGTGGCTGAGCAGGCGCACTCTCCGTCGTGCCTGCTGGCACTGAAGTGGGAGCTGCAGTTGTGGCCGCAGTTTGTTGACGCCGTTGTCGTTCTTGTCTTTCCCGGCGTTCCCTCTCTGGCGCCTGTACAGCCCAAATATCCATCAAAAACCTCATGCCAAAGAAACTAACGCTCATAAAGGCCAGAAAAGCGGTAGCAATCACCGGCACCCAGAGAGCCTGAATAAACAGACTGACCAAGCAGAAAACCATTGTTGTGAAGCCGTCTCCCAGTGACAACATGCTGACCGTGTAGAAGCTGATTCTGCTTCTTGTGGAAGGTGTACTTGCGTCCCGCATCTGACGCAAGAANAAGAATAACTGGCCGCCAACGACGACAGCGAAAATCAACAGATGTCTTCTCGCACGCTCGTACTCGACCTCAATCTTGAGACCGCGAAGATGATTCGCTTCTTGCGGCGCAACATCTGGCGGACCTTTTGATTCGATCACGAAACCACAATCTGGCGAGAAAGCCACCATGGAAAAAGCTATCTGCTGAGGAGATGGGATAGATGCACCAGTCGGAAATCGAATCTCCTGCTCGATGAAGGATAGAAGAGTTTCCTGGTCAGGGCCAGGCTTGACCCCAGGTACCGGAACCAAGTGCTGCTGCAGGTAGACAATCAAGTCACACGTAGGACTTAGCATAGAGTCTGAAGTGCCTTCAGGAGTTGGCGCCCAGGGGCTGAAGCTTTGGAGAAGTCCGTCTTCCTGTTGTCCGATGGACGTTCCCAGCGTGCGATTGAGCAACTCTTGAGCGGAGCGATAGTTGTGGCCGGACAGAGCCATATGTGGTAGACCGAATATTCCAGCAAACTTATTCGTAGTGGTGGCCAGCATGATATGCCCAGTCTCGAGGAAGTGTACGCCAAACAGTTTGCTGTCCCAGGAGTTACCCACCTCTTCGTCGCCGACAGATATCTGAGCCTTAACCTCCCTAGCCACTCTCTTGTCCCCATGCCAAAGCAGTGTATCTTGTGTGTCCGCCTCCTCAAACCAGACCTCCAGCGATCCAGACTTTGCAGTGACATTCTTGCTGAAAGAATGAATTGGTATAGGACCGAAGGGACCGATGGACGCGTATTCGGACATATTCAGTTTGGGCGGCACGACTGATGTTTGAACGGGCGAGCGAGTCCACTCGCCGTACAAGGTGCCAGTCACGTTGCGGTATAGTGGTAGTGGTGGTTGATCGTCATGTTCGCCATCAAGTCGCACCAGATTGTCATGACCCAAGGCATGCGCTGACTGTTGTCTGGCTCGCTCCTTTACAAGAGGTAGTGCTTGCCATACGAAGGTGTCATTCTCCCGGAAACCGCTAATGTTGAGCCATCTGTTCTGCGTGGGATCGAAATCTCCGAAATGTGTTTGATTGAGGACAGTCAAGTCATGGCGTTCGGCAGCGACGATGTGTTCGAGACGTGAGCGAGCGCGTACAAGGGGTTCCNNCTGACCAGGCGGCGGCGAGAAGAATATGAATAGAAGAATGACCAGTGCGACAATGGCTCTCAGATCGGCCATTACTTAGGTTGTGCTTCAGTCGCCCGCCATTCTACCTTGGTGAACAAATGACGATCTTGTCACAGTCCTCTTCCATGTGTCAGCTCGGACCCTGCTCGCGTGCCTCGGCTTACAGTACCACCACCACCAAGGCATCACCATTTCTCAATCTTCTCTGAGTACTTTGGAAGCGAGAAAGAACACTCGAAAAGTAAGTTGAGGGTAGAATAGCATTACTGTTGCAAGATGAGGGGTATTGAACTATAGAAGAGAAGAGAAGTACACAATGCCTCGAACCTTCAAAAGCTGAACGGCACTAGCGATTTCCTTTTGGTTCCCAGAAATGAAAGATGAACGGATGCCTGCTCCTTGCGCCCTTTGCGCCTTTCCCAGTGTTGGACTTGATTACTTTTGCCCATTGATACGGCAACTAGACGCCATGGCCGCCGAGATGGCCAGGCGCAGGTCCCTCCAAGTCGACCCGCATCACTCTGCTTCGAATATCACCACTCTCTCTGATGAGGTTGCCGAAGTACTTTTTNGCGACCTCGCTTTCGCTCTGAAGCTTGATCTTCTCCTTGCGCTCGTCAAGAAGCTGCTCCACACTTCGCTGGAGACTCTCACGAAGCTTGTCGGCAGGGAATTTGAGTGCTCTCCTGACCTCGGACGAGATACGTGTAGCATTGGCGTGTGTGTAGTCTAGCTCTGCAAGCTGAGCCGAGAGCTTCTGTGAGAGGCGTCGTGGTAGTGAGTGGGGAATTGAGCTCAGAGCATAGGTAGCACCAAGAGCAATCGCGAGGACGATGCCGGGGATCATCAGTCTGCGCAAGTTGTTGGGTCCAAGGACCTTTGCAGCACCGAGCGCACCATCAACCCAACCAACACCACCAAACATACGGCCACCAACAACTCCAGCGATCGTGACAGCCATACTTGCTCCTGCAACCTTCTCTTGGCGCTCCCATAGACTTGCAAGATCAAAGAAGTCTGACATTTCAACATCGACGTCAACTTGTCGTGTCAGGGCATCCCTGCGCGAACGGAACATATATTCCGATTTGAAGGTCAAGTCTTCGTAATCGTCGCCGAGGTGGAGGACTCCAAGGTTCTTGATGCCATCGACCCCCTTTGCTGTATGGTCTCTTGCGGCTTCCTCGCAGTCGTGGACTGAGCGTGTAATCTGTTCTAGCATAGCTGTCTTCAGCTCATCTGCGTACTGGTAGACGCTGAAAAGGCCAGGATATTCGACGCCCAGATTTTGCTCCCCGACACGAGCGATTGTGTTGTTGATGGTGTCGCGAGATGCCTTGTAGATGTCCGATGCAGTCTCATCGATAGTGAAATCAACACCTTCCCCAGCCTCGGAGCGAGCCTTCTTGGACTTCTCATATACAGGTTCAAGCTCTTTGAGTTCCTTAGTGACACGGTCGAGCTCGTTCTGAGCGACCTCCTTGTTTACACTAGCAAGGTTGCCAAGATCGCCGAGAACGTTGAGTAGGTAGGTCTTTGCAGGAGCAAGCTTAGAACGTGCTCTCTTTTCCAACACAAACCGACGCAAAGATGCCTCGAGTTCGTTGAAGTCGTCAATCTTCTCTTGCTCCTTACCCTTGCCCTTGTCTTTCTTGTCGGAAGGCTCATCATCATGGCTAGGATCGCCACCAGGGCCACCGCTGCTTGAGCCAGAGCCGCTTCCCGAGCCACCAGGACCATCCGGACCGCCAGCGGGAGCGACAGGAATTGCGTTACTTGAAACGAAATGCACGAGCTCAGAAGACTCCTTGAAAGTGGCAGGGCTGAGGTGGTTGACTTGCTTCAAGATCATTTCCTGACATCTCTTNTTGTCGCGAATGTTATCGTAACCATTGACGACCATGAACATATAGGCCTTCTCACGAGCGGCGTTGAAGATGAACTCCTTGGCTGAGAGTGTGAAGTGATTAGCAGCGGAAACAACAAAGACGACAACATCAATCTCTTCTTGTCGAGCAAAGACTGCAGTGGTCTTGAGCGAATCGTTGTTCAAACCAGGAGCATCAATCAGAGCGATATCGACCACGCCGTTGTTGAGCAGCGACTGGTCTACTGAGCGAACGTCCCTGATGTATACCTTGCACTGAGACCATTTTTCGTTGTCGATTACAATATCTTCGAGTTGCTCGAGACCGAATACAGCATAGGTACTTTCGTCGTGGCGATTGTACTCGACACCATTTGGAATAGCGTGAACTTCTTCAACGCCTCCATTTTCGCGACAATCCAGTACTTCACAGAAGATACTAGTGCATGGCTGTTGATCTTCAGGCAGGACCTTGCGTCTTAGGAGAGCATTGCAGAAAGTAGACTTTCCAGCGTTGAGATCACCAGTAATCAAAACTTTGCTGGAAGTGTCCTCGATGCGGTCTCTTAGTGAAAACAGGTGTCGGACGCTGTTGTTGATCTGGCCGTCAAGAAGCGAAGCTATTGATTGCTTCTCCAAAGAGTGAACCAGCTCGGTTTGATGTACGCCCTCCATTCTCAACTCGATCTTGAGCACCGAAAACTGCTGAGACAGCTGTGGCGTCACTAATCTAGGTTCTGCAACTGGCGCACGAGCAGCGGCTCCGCTGGACTCGGGCTCCATCATGTCTTCGCCTATGGTAGTACCGGCGCGACGAGGGGCCGGTCTTCTGAATGTCTCAGGAGCATGATGGTTGTCGAAACCGGATTGAGTATGGACGAGACCAGGTCGGGGGTCTGGATGGAAGCGAGGGGCGGGAGGTGGACGTTGGACGGAAGGATAGTGGGCAGGCCATTTCGAGTTCATTTCTTGTAACTTCTTCAAAGTGTCGACAGTCTCGGAGATGGCACGACCGAGCGCAGTACGATTCTGGTTGTATTGGAGTTGGTGTACATGGCTGGTGATGGCGCGTCTTTCATTATCANNGCTGTAAGGTGGTCAGAATTACATGCATTTCACTAGATCGTAAAGCAAATGCTCACAGGTAGCGCCCTGGGCTGTGGCCAGATGGTTCATAGGATCTTGGTCGAAAGTGGGATCAAAGGTGGCGCCGTCAGCGATGCTTCCNCCATAGCCAGAGTCGTTGTCAAGCATGGCAGCAAGGCGAGCGGCATGTTCAGAAGTCGAGCCGTTTCCGACGGTCATATACTGAGGGCGACCCGGGTGGCGGCGCATGGGCGAGGGAGAGCTGTTGGAGGGTGTGGCACGGCCACTGCCAGAGGGCGAGCCTGAGCTCATGATGTGCTGGTGTTGTGCAAGATGGCGCTCAGCACAATCCAGATCTGAGTGGTTGTAAGGGACTGGCGTGTGATAGTAAAAGAGTCGCAGGTCGTCGTAGGTAGGTGGTGTGACGAGCAGCAACCAGAGAATGTTTAAAAGTGTCGAACTCGGAACAAGAAGATTGGACTGACGGAAGGCTTGGCCGTTCGATGCCGTTTCGGTGGCTGGCACAGACCATTGTGGGGAAGTGTGCCGACTCTCCCCGCTACTTGCATCTCGACTCTGACATCAACCTTGTTTGTGGAAGCCTAGCAATCGCATCACTGCAATCTCCCTTCTTCATACACGCCCTCACACGTCTTTTCAGGCGCCATTCTGTCACTATGAATGTGAGCACCTCATGTGTCTAAGCTCGTTCTCACAACCCGATTCAGTGACTGATGGCGCGTCTTTCTCTAGATTGTAGAATGGGCCTTTGGCAAGCGAATGACGCCGGCGGAGAAGATGCGCAAACACCAGCGCTCGCTAGAGAAAGCCCAGCGTGAACTCGATCGCGAACGTACCAAGTTGGAGAACCAGGAGAAAAAGCTTGTACAGGACATCAAGAAGAACGCGAAGAATGGCCAGATGGGCGCAGTCAAGATTCAGGCAAAGGACCTTGTCAGGACGAGACGATACATTCAGAAGTTCTACCAGATGCGTACCCAGCTGCAGGCCATCTCGTTGCGTATCCAGGTACGCCTGATCCAACCCTCCCATGCCGCCTTAGGCTAACACCCGGTACAGACTGTGCGCAGCAACGAACAGATGATGCAATCCATGAAGGGTGCCACCAAACTTCTCGGTGGCATGAATAGACAGATGAACCTTCCAGCCCTTCAACGTATCGCCATGGAATTCGAACGCGAGAACGACATTATGGATCAACGACAGGAGATGATGGACGACGCCATTGACGACGTAACGGGCTTGGAGGATGAAGAGGAAGGCGAAGAAGTCGTCAACCAGGTCTTGGATGAGATCGGTATTGACCTCGGTCAAGCTGTGAGTTGTCTCCCTCAACATCTACCACGCACGTGCTAACACATACTCAGANTGGGCGAGACACCTACAGGCTTGCAGAGCACTGCCGTCGAACATGGCAAAGTAGCTCAGGCCATCGGTGGAGATCCTGGTGATGATGATCTTCAAGCCAGGTTGGACAGTTTACGACGATAAGGTCTGTTAAACAATGTCGTTGGTTATATTTGTTTGCATGACAAGCGTACGGCGTTCCGGACAAGGATAATAGGTGCTTGCGGCTCCGTCTCTACATGGCGATGAGGATGTTATCTACTCACGAAACCTTTCAAGCTTTGTTGCTACGTGCTGAAGGGAAACAAGAGGATTGATGCACAAAGCATGCATAGCTTACGAAATGTTTACCCAGCTCGCCCAGTTTGTGGGGAATCGCCTGAGATTAATGACTAGATCCGCATTTCCCTGTACGCTAAGCATGTGCGACCAAGTAGATTAGGGAAGTGAGTGACTCAAGAGGATTGGTCTCCCAGTCGTCCAGAACAAGACCAGATATCGTCTGCGGATCCTCAGCGGCAGTGAGAAGATCCGGTGACCGACCATTGGAGTTGGCTGTACCGTTCAGCGCCAAGAGCTCCTTCCAGAATCGCTGTGACGTCGGCAGGCTCGCAGCCCCATCCGAAGAACCGCACCCCCTCACGTTCTCCAATTGACAACCTAAGAATCTCCATCATCCTGACACAGCGCACCACAAGACTTGCACTTGAAACAAGTAAGTCTCACTGCCCATATGACCTGTCCGGAACTCCGCGCTGCGGCTCCGTGCTTCCTCTTACACATAGAGCTGCACGTCGGCAGACCAAAGCCTCCACATGAAGCATGCTTGTCGGGCACTTTGCTGATGCTGTGCTGCAGAAAAGACCCTATTACCCACACTCTGTCCAACTCGCTTTCCCTTGCTTCTGAAGCATCCTACCTTCGACCTCCGTGTGGCGCTAGTCACGTCCCCATTTCAACCTGGCATCTGGCAAGAGTCGCAGAAGCTTCTCCACTCAGGGAGGCCTGCTGAACAGAATGTTTGGATCGTCACCCAAGGAGGGTGATGCAATGCCCAAGACCGCCGAACCAAGCTCCGTTCCTTCCACCGAGCCCTCGTCCATGGACGCTGGCACCAGTGCAGACCGTAAAGATGTTAGTCCCTCTGGCAAGAGGAGAAGTAGCGGGTTCGCCGGCGCGCGCAACGTCTTCTCAAATGCCAAGCAGTCTTTGAAGGACCAGTTCCATAGCTCTTCTCCCGAGGCCCGCGAGAAACCGCAAACTCCCATGCAANAACTTGGTAGAACCGATCCCGCCTTGAGCGTTCCTCAGGGTGCACTCAACAATTCCGCTGGAGAATCCGAGCCCGGCCCGCGCTCTACTTTCAGAGTCGGTGTCACTGAAGATAAGAACAAGAAGTGCCGAAGAACAATGGAAGACACGCATGCCTATCTCTACAACTTCCTTTGCACTCCAGCTCCCGCCCTTGGCTCAGAAACTGCTCAGAAGAGTATATCTTCCACCAATTCGACCAACTCTCAAGAGGTCGTCGAAACTGACAACGGCTACTTTGCTATCTTCGATGGACACGCTGGCAACTTCGCTGCCGACTGGTGCGGCAAGAAGATTCACTGCCTTCTCGAAGACATCATCCGCAAGCATCCGAACACTCCTATCCCCGAGCTTCTTGACATGACCTTCACTACCGCAGATCAGCAGCTGGAGAAGCTACCCTTGAAGAATAGTGGCTGTACCGCAATCACTGCTGTGCTTCGCTGGGAGGATAGAATACCCAATTCTCAGTCTGCTACTGGCTCCACCGCAATTGCACCTGCCACCGCTGCCGCTATCAAGGGCAACACTGACTCAACGCCAGTCAGTGCTGATTCCACACAATCACCTGCAGCAAAACTCCGTGAGGCAGCTTCGCGCCAACGCGTCCTGTACACTGCCAATGTTGGAGATGCCCGTATCGTTCTTTGCAGAAACGGCAAAGCTCTCCGTCTCTCTTATGATCACAAGGGTAGTGACGAGAATGAAGGCAAGCGAATCTCAGGTGCTGGAGGTCTTATCCTGAACAACCGTGTCAATGGTGTTCTGGCTGTTACCCGTGCTCTGGGTGATGCATACATGAAGGATTTGATTACCGGTCATCCCTACACCACCGAGACAGTCATCCAACCCGACATTGACGAGTTCTTGATCCTGGCATGTGATGGCGTAAGTTCATCTCTCAATCTTCAGACTATAACATCAAGCTAACAAAACAAACAGTTGTGGGATGTCTGTTCAGATCAAGAAGCAGTGGATCTTGTCCGTAACATCAAAGATCCTCAAGCTGCATCCAAGACTCTTGTCGACTATGCACTGAACCGTTTCTCGACGGACAATCTGACCATCATGATCGTCCGCTTCGACAACCAGGCCTTGCAGCAGACGGTAGAACGCAAAGTGGAACCTATCGGTGTCGATGGTGATCCTGCCGCCCAGAGAGGTGGTGTGAGCGAAGCCGATGCGATCATCGCCGAGCAACGCCAGAAGCTTGCAGATAGCGGCGAGCTTCTCGACCGTGTTCCTAGTGATGTTCATGAGGAGGAAGAACAAGTGGACCCCGGACCGGAGCTCAACATCGAAGCAGTCGAAGCAGCACGCAAGGACCGCAAGCCTCAACCGCCCGCCGAGGAAGTCGCCCGCGCTCAACAGTCTTAGTAACGAATACCGGCCGTGAGGGACAGATAGAAACTCGAAAAGTAGCTTAATCGACAAAGCTTTTCTGTGAAAGCCACCTTGTTGTCGCCTATTTGAACGAGACATGCTGGTCATGGTGGATTGGTGAGCAGACAGGCGTACTGGATGGAAGCGTTGGAGTTTTTGACTATGCGTGCATGAAGCAACATGGCAGTGGGCAGTTTACAAGGTAGTAAGGTTGAATCTTTTCAAGGCGTGCTCAAGAATATCGATCCAATTTTTTTGTTCCATGTGCTCGCCATTCTGTCCACCTTCAAGACATGCCCAAGTTATAATGTCCAGTGTTTGTCGGGTTTGGTTTCATCAGGTATGACCCTGTCCCTCTTGGCATTAAGTTGTCCTTGAACTTTTGTGACTCGCGCCAGTCTCGACATCTCTCCAATTTGTGCATCGTGTTCTTCGTCTTAACTTCTTGTTGGCAGTGGTGTTTGATCACTCTATCTTCTCACACACATTCGATCCAGTGCGCAACCTCACAAAATGCTTCTTTGTATGCGACTATTTTCCAATGAGCTTACAGCAACATACTGATATCTATGCGTAGTCTGCCCGAGTTGCTCGAACCTCCTGACCATCACACCTATCCCTGCGGACCATCTCCCTCTAAACGAGCAGCACTTTGCAAACGTCAACCGCTTCGAATGCCGAACATGTCCCTACCAAATGATTCTGGACAAGCGCTACTTTGAGCGCAAGATGATGAAGAGCAAGGAAGTCGAAGATGTGTTGGGAGGTGCCGACAGCTGGAAGAACGTCGACAAGACAGAAGTCAACTGCAGAGAAGAAAAATGCGATAACCGCGAGGCGTACTTCAGACAGGTTCAGATCAGAAGTGCTGATGAGCCCATGACTACTTTCTACAAGGTATGTTGGTCTCTACCATATCAGGCTAGACATTGGCTAATGTCCGCACAGTGTACAAAGTGTGCTTCTGAGTGGCGCGAGAACTGAGATTCCCGTCTCCTCCAAGAAAGGCCGCGCAATCATCTGCGCAGCATCCTGCAGCAACATTCCTCCTTTAGCGATCTTTCAGCGCGGCGTTTGTGGATACAGGCTCGGCATAACATGTCAAAGGCCTTGGCTGGTATTAAAGAGCACATGATTATTGGTAGATACCCTTTGTGAATCAGGAGTTTCATGTGCTTCGACAAGGAAAGGGAAAAATGCAAGTCCGTTGGTATTGTGGGTATCATGGCTATCGTTTGTAAAAACAGGAACAGCAGGAAAGGAAGCGTGCCCGTTGAAGGACGCCGTTTCTGTATCAGTCGCGGCGGAGACCATCAGTGCTGGCTTGGAGGCCTTCTTCTGCCATCCTAGCCACAGTCTCGGGGATCAGAATGTCCTTTCTGAATCTCTCTTGTTGCAGAAGCTCGAGTGCTCGAATGGTAGGACCCGGGTAGCTGGAGGAGGAAACATGAATAGGTGGATCACATGGTGAGGTTGAAATTGGACTTACGACAAGTATTTGATGTACTTCGGTTCTNGCAAAGTACTGGAGGTAGGAGAGGTATGCGATGAACTCTGGATCGTCCAGCAGCTTCTGGGTTGCCAGGTGATTGAGATAGAGAGGGTTGGACAAGCACTGGACGAACTGCAGATAGGCCGTCAATGATGAGAACAGTGCAAATCACACATCATGACACGACGTGGTCTGGTACAATCGGTAGATCTGGGAGATGACCGCTTGTCATTGCAGACTTACCTCGAGCTCTAGTTCGAAGCGTGTATAGCCTCCATAATTCGAGTCGGCCATGTTGTGAAGGCGTCACGCAAACAGCGCGTACAACAGACTTTGGATGGGCGAGCGGTAGATTTGAATGCCGGTAAATTCTCACACTAAGAGTCTGTCTCCTCGAGGAGTTCTCAGAAAGTGTGGTTTGATCCAAGGTCTCGAGCACATCGGTGACTGGATGGTTTGTTCCTTTCAGACGATGTCTTGGCGCCGCTGCGAGGCTCGTTTCTTCTAGCTTCCCTCTAACTTGAGCCCTCTTCTCATTGCTCTCATACTTGTTTTTGGTCGTACGCCTAGACTCACTTCTGTTTAGGATTGCATTCAATGCAATATTCAAAAATCATGACTATAACATTATATTGTCTAGCGTTTTCCTATTGAAAAGCACTATATCATCTAGTCTACCAAAGTAGTAACTTATGTTTTGGAGACAGTCCATCCTTCGATTTCTACTCATGTACAACCTCCAGCTAAACTGAAAAGAACAAGGCCAAGTTTATGCAAGTGATCAGTCCTTCAATTACGGGCTGCCGCGCTTCGCAGCTGAACGGCTCCTTCATAAATCCGCGTTCTTCCAAAGCTTTCCTAGCAATCTTGACCTGTGTCTCCCTCTCCTGGGTAAAGTTCGCCGGTTTCCAACCCTTAGTGTTCGCAACCTTGATGGGGCTGTTGTACGCACGCACAATCAAGTCGTGAGCAAGATTCAAAGGCCAACTATCAATAACACCAGCGGCCGCTCTCAATTGGCCATCAAGACTTTTTNNTAACCAAGGAGGAACGATGTTGACAGAGTGACCCACAGTAACAAAGCTGCCACTTTCAGCCAAGATTGCGAGTTGAGGTCCAGGACCAGGGCGGTCTTCATCACAGCAGCGCTCTACACGACCTTGAGTGTCGAATCGAGGTGGCCCATCTTGTTGATCAAAACGGCCTAGAGAAGCATGGGGCTCATGCCAAAAGATCCGATTTCTGGTATAGTCTTTAAGGCTCNNGATGATTGATGTAACTGGTGGGTATGTCAGAGCTGTGCCGCAGATGGGATGGGTTGGCGAATATGGCTCTTCGCTTGAAACCGAGTCTATTGGGTCATCAAGAATGAAAACCCAATCGGACATTTCGTCGTTTAGTAGAATCCAGCGGATACGTAGGAAGGTAGGTGATTGTGAGGTTGTCGAGTTTGTGGCTACGAGGCTTTCGTGACTTGGGGGTGTATTGTTGACATGTATTCCTAGAAGATTTGTGTAGCCTACTCTCTCCGCGCAGCTTGGTAGATTTTATCGGATCTTGATGAGTTTTTAAAAGCGAGTTGTGGTTGCCAGAGTCGTCACAAGGATGATTGGATCCTCGATGTATGCAAGCAACTGAAGCCTTCCTCGGCTTGTCAGTATATTACTTGCCAAGAGGCTTTTAGCCTATTTCGAGCATGAGTATAGTGAGGGAGGGGTCAAGCTTGCTATGTAGGAGGAGAATCCCTGAGGTCGACAGAGCCTCATCATCACTCTCCTGCTTCGTACACGTTACACTCCCGGTGCTAGAATTCACGATCGTGATGCACGAAGCTGAACCTGAGGGACAGCACGCCAGTTGAGGCTGGAAAGAATTCCTCTGGCGTTGTTGACCGGAAGGCGAGAAGACGGACGAAGCATCTTCTGGGCGAGCATGCGAGCGTCATCGTGCTTGATCTTTTCTGTGGTCATGAAGATGCCGCAGGACGGGAGGCTTGTCGAAGGCGGCTTGTGGTGTCAATGAGTTCCCTGTACAGGTTATATGGCTCTGTGTGAGATGGCAGTGAGCTGACTACCACCTTGTCCAGTATGTTCTTGGTGAGAGCAATATATCCTTTGGAGATTGCTCGAGTAGTGCGTATAATTGTAGAAAGTTGGAGGTGTTCAACTAGGAAGCCTCTCGGTAACTTGCAGTAACAGGACGTCGCGATATTTGGTGTGTCACTTGTACCTCTCTTCTGCGCGAGTACTCGAGATGCCTACATTCTTTGAACTGTTTACCAGATTCTAGTTCGAAGCGTATGTTCTTCGATGGAAGGAGCAATTCTCCGTATATAAGCAGTTCCGTTAACATTGGTGACCATCGCAATGACTCCGGGTCTACGACCGTAATGCGAACCGGCTATGGTGAAGTGTCACGCGCTCGGCGCGGGTGACTAGTTTTCGAAGAGCTCGCGGTACTTGTGGAAAATGCTGGCGAAATTCCCCCACCAGCAGTCCGTTCACTCGGAAGGTTCTAAGGAAGTGTTTGAGTCAAGTGCTGGTTATTAAATTAGACTTTTCAGCCCCCCTGATGGACACCTGGTAACGCGATGATGCGTGCTCCTCGATCGATAGGGGAACACACAATCGATTACAACGGACGACAGCGCGTGTGGCTGTAGGACAGTTCGACGACAGCAGCTGATGGCAGCTGGGTGAAACTTCGAGTTGAATAGCCAACGGCAGTTTATCGAAAAAAGGATACGAACATCGCAGTGATCAACAGGAGCGCCAATGCGGAGTAATAAACGCAGACCCTTGGTGGCTCGAGCCCCCCCTCTCAATCTTAGTAAACAAGTAGTTAGGTACCGTCTCTCGTGCTCTCTTCCTGTCAAAACCATCAACAACATCTCTCCTGTCCTCAGCAGTTACTAGTCACAGTGCGCGCCATCTCCAGCTTTGCACAAACGGCACCGTCCTTGGACACGGCACAACGACAGCAGCGCCGACATTGTGGTCCCGCACAAACAACTGTCGATCCATTCCTCATTCTTGGGCTCGCTTACATAGCACTCTGCATCTTCAATCTCGACGACGCCTAAGTCTCTCCTTGAGCGATCTCCGTTTGAGCTGAGCAATCATGTCGCTTGCTCCAGCGGCCATGCCTGGTAAGCGCCCCTGCTTGTTGCGTTTCAAGCCTGTTTCAATACCAAAATATCCCGCCCCTATGCCCAACAATCGCCCATCGTCGTCGTGTCGTTGCTGATGTCGTATCTCATTCATCCAGGCCAACGCGCTCCTTCTCCTGGTGCCGGCGCCAACTTTGCTTCCAACAACCCCTTCCGCCGTGCTGCCTCTCCTCTGCCTTCTCCCGACCACAGAATGTCGAACAATCCATTTCTCGACCCTCCAGCCCCGCAGCGACAGGGGCCTTCAGACGCTTTTACTGAGGACATTTTTGTATGTACCGCTTGTTATCTGCACCTTGCCCCGCCATCCATCAACACCTCAGTATCACTTTTGTCGCACCAAGCTCCAGCACTCTGTCCACTCGCCTCTTCCACGATTTCCAGCATCTCACTTCGAACGACTGTTTCTGCGCGAAATTGATTTTCGTGACAAAGCCATGGCTAACAATTTACCACAGAAGGATCTGTCGTTGCTCGACAAGCCTGGTTCAGGAGGTAAACACAAACGATACATTGCTCAATGTAGTATTCCAGCTAACACTCCTATCAGCTCCTTCTGCACCTCGCAGCAATGGACTCCCTCGAACAGGCACCATGCCAACCCAACACCGACCCGCACGCTCACAGGAAGATGACCCTCGCCGACGCGGCCCCGCTCCTCCGCGAGGTCCTCCACGTCCTTCTAAGGAAAACGCTCTAGACATTTTTGCCAGCCCACCCAAAGTCGAGAGTAGACGTGTTCGTCGCAACTCAGAATCGTCAATCTTGGACACTAAGGAGGAAGACAGGAGAAGAAGAGAGCGACGCAAAGAGCGTGAAGAACGTCGCGAGAAGGAGGGACGAACCAAGGATGGAAAATCAAGATCGACCAGGAAGCCTCAGGGACTGGATCTCATTGACAAGCTCGATGTCACCGGTATCTACGGTCAAGGACGTAAGTGCCATGTCTGCGAAGCTCAGTCTTACAGCGGAAAACTAACAGAACCTCGATAGNTTTTCCACCACGACGGACCTTTCGATGCATGCAACCCCCATCGCAACCGTAAGAAGGATGTTCGTGCCCCTATGCAAGCATTCCCTGCAGACTCGGCCAACAACGCTTTGGGTGGATCTGGTCCTTTGAACAAGAACATCGACCTCGACAGGTTTCATGGACGTGGCGAGGATGCTTTCAATGATTATTCTCAATCTCGCGTGCAGGCACCTACCAAACACGTACAATCCTTCAACCCTGCCGATCGCGTCGAACAGATCCATACTTCGGAATCGGTTGGTCTAGGAACTTCAACTTTCCTCGAGGGCGCTCCCGCTTCGAGGAAGGACCTCCAACGCCGGGAGTCTGAGACCGAAACTTCTGCTTTCCCAGGAGGCAGTCTGACCCGCAAGAAGTCGCTCGCTGTGCGTCTCAGAGGACTCTCGCAAAACCGCAACAATGTAACCTCACCTGACGGAAACTACGGCCCCATGTCCCCGAACAGTCCTGGCCAAGTGCAAAGTGCAGGAGGCAGAACCCGTATTGCAGGTAGCAGCAAGGAAAGCAACCCCTTCTTCTCCGAATACAACGATGCATACGAGAAGAAGGGCGCAACCATTCGCTACGCTGAAGAAACAAAGGGCGGCCGAGCAAGAGCACCAAGCTCGCCTCACCGAAACGGTCTTACTAGAAGTATCACCGCAGACAGCGTGCCGTCCGCCGCAGCAAATGACGTACCTGAGAAGAGCAGCGGAGGCGGGTTCCTCAACCGCATGAAGAGTTTGAAGGGTGGGCGCAGAGCAAGACCCGAGAGAAGGGGGTCTTGAAGTGGTCGAAGAAGTTGACCTTTTTGGATATCAGCGTTTTCTTCCAACCTGCGCCATTATACGTCTGAAGCAGAATTATGCCAGGCCCGAGATCTCCAGACATGTCTTCCTTTTGTTTTTCTCCCTTTTTCTTCCTTCATCTCATTATCGACAGCCATCAGATACCAAAGCCGCTGGTCGAGGGTTTATTCCTATATTTCTCTTTTTTTTTTGTGTTTCGACGACAAGGAAGCTGGTTACGAGAATCAGGTGCAATTCATTGTGTCCTTGACAAAAGTAATCAGAGGGGTTTATGGTATGGAAGGACTGATGGATAGAGGCGTTCATTCGGGGACTATGCTTTTTCTCTTTTCTTAGCAAAGGAAAACAATTAAAGTCAGCAAATAACAAATCTCTCATTCTCATGGACTGAATGCCGCAAGTGTGTTCATTTGTTAGATCGTGATGGAAATCGAGATATCTGGTCAGCAGCACTCTTGAAGCAGTTTCACTCTGGGCTTTCAAACCACATCTTCCAAGTTCTCTCCTAGGCAATCACAAACCGGCCGATCAAACCCAATACGCCGAACCCGAGAATGGCAGCGAAACCAGTTTTGGCATCCGATTTGATTGCAAAGGACTCAATCGGTTTGTTTGAGGAAAGAGCAAGGAAACGTTTGCGAGTGGGTACTGGATGCTGCGATTCGGTTGATGATGCGCTGAGTGGAGGGTTGGTGTATGGACAAGACGGTGTCTACAACATCAGTGGCGCGACGGGGAGTCGAGCAGCCGAAACGGTATGTTCTTTTCTTTGATTCTGTTTCACACTGTATTACGATATCTCTTCTCAAGTGAAGAAGCAAGATGGAGCGAACTTCAGTTACATGACAGGGTTACCCCTCACTTGTTTGGAATTATGAACATTTTATATCCCAGCAGTATGCACAAGCTAACATCAGACATCCAATCTAGNNATCAGCCTTCAAATCCTAATCACACATCTTCTCGCCTCACAAAATCACACCGCAACTCTCATCGACGCTTCCGGCAACTTTGACGTTTTGAGTCTATACAAAAACCTGCTGACCCGGCTCGCCAAAACCAGCACCAATCATGAACAAAACATCAAACAAGCAACTTCTATCCTCGACAGAGTGAACATTATGCGAGTGTTTGACTTTGAAGGTGTGGTAGAAGGATTAAACGAATTAATCGACGACTTGGAAGGAAAGAGTGTCCCTAAGAACACGATCAGGGATAGTCAAGAAGAAGAGGAAGATGAGGAAGTTATCTTGCCAGAGGACGCTGAAGATAAGAAGGGAAAGCAAGAACAGGCGGGTTTGGTTTTGATTAACAATCTGAGTCAAGTGCTGGGCCTGTTGTTGAAGAATAACTATGTTCAAGGTATGCATTACATACTTTCACTGCTAATGGACAGAGTACAGAAGCTTACGAACATCACAGGGCAAGCTACATTGGCCACGCTGGTGAGAAGACTACGCAACATGGCACAAGCACACAACCTCTGCGTCGTACTGTTGAGTTGGAGTGTCTCGTATGGAAGCGATCAAGAGCGTGTCTCTATCTTCGAAGCCATCAAAGCCAGACCGGGACTAGGCAAGTCACTAGGATACCTGGTCGACACACAAATCCTCATCGACGCCATCCCCAGAAAAGCAAAATCCAAAGGAAACGCAGATCTGGTCAATGTGATTGAAGTCATCTACAGCAGAGGAAGTCACCAAGCAGGGAAATTCGGCGTCTTCGATGTCACTGCTGATGGAGAGATTCAATCTGCATTCTAAGAGCTCCACAACCAAAGAAATAAGATGTTATGAACAAAAAAGAGAATAAAACGTGAATTGCGAAATAGCTTGGGTGGTATAGTTGTTGTTGTGTGGGTTCTTTAGTTTGTCTTGACGTGAGGGAGCAGGGATGCAGCCTTCAAGTCCTTCTCCTCGAGCGAGCCTTCGATCAGACCCAGACTCCTTATTTGGCCGGCAGAAGGGGCATCGTCTCTGGGGTTTGCGGCAAGGTGCTTGCGGTATGCGGATTGGAGAGCGTGGACACGAGCGGCCNNTGTTTTGCGGCTTGTTGTTAGAAAACGGGCCTTTGGTTGCTTGGTAAGGAGGAGCAAATGTACCTCTTTGCGGTGGTGTAGGCACTCATAGTAGTCCTCGAGCATGGGAGCGCACTTCTTCTTGCCTGAGCCGTCCTCGGAGTTTGTGTTGACGACGTAGCAGGCGAGCATCTCCTGCCAGAAGGGAAAGCAGCGGCCGGGGCCTGGTTGTCGTCCAAAGTCGTCAGCAATCCAATTCTCCCTTTAATGCAGCACACAGCCAATGTATACCTCCAGTCAAGCCGTAACCAGACGACATGTTGTGTTGTTTGTGAAATGTGATTGATTGCAACTCGGGATGCTGCTATTCCGACGCGACCACTGACTGCTTGCGACTGCCCGCGGTCGGTCGCTGACCACTGCCAAGACCATTGCCAGCGGAGCGGAACTCACCAATTCCCACTTTCCTCCACATCCGAGGCGCATCATCTCAAAGCTTTCAAGCGTCGCACCTTGCATCATCAATTTACGCCATACATCACAAAAACAAAAACAACAATGTCACAATCCATAAGAAGCCCTCGCGGCAAAACAGAATACGCAACCTACCAACCCCATCAAATCCCCTATTCAGCACACTACGAAGACTCTCTCTACCACATCCTCGAATACNCCCCGCGCTCCCGCGACGGCATCTTCATAATCCAAAACGACTCGTCCGAGCAACCGAAACAAGGCATCTCCGTGCGCCAAAGAGATATAGATCCAGCTTCTCTGCCACAAATCTCATTACAGCAACTTCCTCTGTCTGTTCACGATCCCCGCCGTATATTCGCAAGTCCCATACCAGGACTGAGATTGACGCATCCTGGGGGTTATTTGGAGGGTGGGCCTGGTTTGTCGCCTGAAGAGCAGAAGAATTGGGCTAGAGAGTTTTTGGAGAGGGAAGGTGTTGTGGGTGAGGAGGCTTTGGATATGGCTGTGCAACATCACATGCAGCAGAATATGGCATTGGCCAAGGAACGCATGCGCGCCCGCTACGATGCGCTACAGCAGAATACCAGGATTGAAAAGGAGATCAAGACGTTAATGGATCAGAGGGAGATGGAAGTCAAGATCGAGACGCGCATGAAGGAAGACGCAAAGAGAAGAAGGGAGAATCGCGAACACAAGAGGAAGGTGCCTGCTGTCTGAGAGATTGGACTACGCTACACTATATCTTGGGTGCTCTGAAGCCTACGAAAGGAATCTTGGTGCGCAGTAGGAGACTGCTCGACACCACAGATACCGAACTCAGCGCCATAGCCAAACTGGCCCATACTGGATCCAGCCGAACATGCGTTCCTCCACTGGTAATCGCATACAACGCTCCTGCCGCAACGGGCAATGCAATCAAGTTGTAAACCAACGCCCACGCAAAGTTGAGCACGACCCTACGGAACACCACACGCGACAGTTCCAGAAGTCTGACCAATGCATGCAAGTCGGATGTCACGAGCACAAATGATGCTGTTGAAAGAGCAACATCTGACCCAGACCCAACAGCAACGCTCACGTCCGCAGTAGCGAGGGCTGGAGAGTCATTGATGCCGTCGCCGCACATGGCTACTGTAGCCCTTTGTTTACGCGGCCCGATAAAACCTCGCGAGCGTCGTGGTACAAGAGTCTGCTGCAGGTACTTGATCTTATCTGCTTTNTGCTCTGGCAAAACTCCTGCCATGATGTTAGATTCAGGAATTCCCACCGCGGCTCCGACACTGTTCGCGGTAGTTGCGTTGTCGCCTGAGATCATGTATACTTCGAGTCCTTGCTTCTGCAACCACTTGACTACAGTAGCGGCTTCGGGTCGCAATGGGTCTGCTATGGCAAAAGCTGCAACCAGAGTGAAAGTCGTTCCTGGAGACGAAGAAGTTGATAGAAGAGCAATAGACTTGCCCTGCTGTTTCCAGCTGTCGATGAGATCTTTGCTTTCCGAGTCAAGCTGTACATCAAAGTCTGCCATCAGTGCTTCGTTGCCGACGATTGCTGTGATATGTGTGCCCAAGTTTTCGTTTTTGAAGGATCCTTTGAGACCTTTGCCAGGAAGTTCTTCGACATCGACAAGTTGTATGCTTTCGCCAGTCGAGACTTGCGCTTTGCTGTACTCGACGACGGCTCTAGCGACAGGATGACTGCTGTTCTCCTCAAGCACTCTCGCCATAACCAACGCATTCTCTTTCGCATCTTGGTCACCAAAGACCTTACAGTCAGAAACGGCTGGTGCAGACCCCTGGGTTAATGTGCCCGTCTTGTCAAACACGACACAATCGAGCATACTGGCCTCCTGGAACGCCTCTCCACCTCCTTTAACAAGAATACCATGTTTGGCAGCCAATCCACCACCCACAAAAAGCGCAGTAGGGGCAGCAAGACCAATGCCACAAGGACAAGCCACAACAAACACGGCAATCGAGAACTGCAGAGACCAGAACGGCCAGCCGCCAATCTCTGAATCCAACCACGAAGATGGCAACGCGCCTGAAAGACCCAGAGAAAGCCAGATGATCCATGTGGAAATGCCGATCAGGATGATCAGGGGCACGAAGCGTGAGGTTAGAATGTCTGCTATGCGTTCGACTGGTGCACGTTTTGTTTGTCCTTCGCGGACTACCTTGATGATCTGGTCTAGCATTGAAGAACCTGAGATGGAAGTCAAACGCACATCGATAGGTGATCCCTTGTTGATGGTGCCAGAAAAGACTTGATCACCTGTTTGCTTGGACACGAGCCTGGATTCTCCTGTTAGACTGGCCTCGTCGAATTTAGTCTCACCATCGACGACAATGCCGTCAAATGGTGGAGAGCTGCCTTGGAGGACTCTGACGACATCTCCGATTTCAAGCAGTTCTGTTGGTATCTTGTCTAGACTTGTTGAGTTGTCCTCGTCGGAGGTAGCGACCAAGAGAGCTGTGTCAGGCCTCAACGAACCCAAAGCAGCAACGGCATCGCCAGTCTTTGCCTTGCTCCATGCTTCTAACCCTCTGCCGCCAAGCAAGAATAGAGTCAAGAAAACCACAGAGTCAAAGTAATAAGCCTGTCCTTGACCCATCGTCTTCTTGCTGTTCGTTGCATTGATAGCAAGAGCGGCAATGGAAGCAAAGTATGCGATTGACGTACCCAGACTAATCAACATATTCATGTTGCCGAACCTGAGTAGACGATGACTCAGGGGCGTGCGCGATGAAGGTTTCCACATGAGATAGATGCCTTGAAGACTTCGAATGTGGAAGATATCAGCAGCGAAGAAGTAGATGATACTGCCCATGATGAACAAGGCCCAATCTGCCCTGCTTACGGTACCTGCCCAAATGTTTTGCATGAGGTACCTTCGACCTGCGTTTTGGTGATTGACGAGCGTCATATACACAATGCCAATGACAAAATTTGGAATTGCAGTGATGAGGCACAGCATAAAGCGAATAAGGATTTTTCTGCGTTCGGCGGCTTGAATTTCCCTTGATCGTTGTTCAATGGTTGGAGGGTTGAAGACGGAGGCTTGGACTTCTGTGTCTAGACCATTGATGACTTTCAGGATATGTCTTAGTGTCAGGCTTGGTGATTGAGGCCGATAGCTGAGTCTAAGCAGCGGGTTCTGCATGCTGCACTCTTCCTCGATGGTCACTCCAGCGCCAAAATTGTTCGAGAGTGCCTGTAGGACACGAGGTGCGCAATGGTGACAGTACATGCCTCTCATTCGCAAGACGACTTTTCGTTCCAGAATCTGCTCTTGCGTTGTCTCAATGCTGTTGACTTCCTCGGGAGAAGCGTCAAAACCCAAGTCATCGATGATCTCGATGATATCCTTGACTCTTTCTTTGGTTCCGCTGAATGACAGTGTTGCACTGTTTGAGATCAGATTTACTTGAACACTCTGAATCCATTCAGGTTGTTCAAGTCCAGCGGTAAGAGATCGAACACAAGCAGCACAGGTCATGCCTGTGATCGAAAATGTTGCTTTCCATGTCTGCTCCTTAGTGGTGTTTTTGGCACCCAAACCATCCACTTCATTCAAGGAGACATCATATCCAGCATCTTCGATCGACTCCGAGATGACTTTGTCGTTGTTTCGACCTGAGAAGACGACTGTGGCGGAATTGCTGAGCAGGTTGACGTTCACGTCCTGTACGAAGGAATCCTGAGAGATGGCCTGCGAGACATTGGTGACGCATGCACTACATGTCATTCCCTCGACCGAGAAAGTAGCACGAAACAGCTCAGGCAAAGCAGATTCCACAGAATCAAGCTTTTCTGTAACCTTTTCGCCATCCTCATTTTCGGAAGACATCGATACTCCTCTCTCGACGTCGGAAGCATCGGCAAATGGCTGTATTTTCTCCATCAGGGCTTCCGTAGAGCCACGGTCGTGATGCATCTCGTTGAGACATAGAGCACATTGCTCTAGATGTCTTTTTCTCTTNTTGCTGTTCTCCACCTCGACATCTTTGTCCTTCCATGCAGTCTTCCATCGCTGAACTGCTTGTTCCAAGCCCCAATCTTCGTTGATGCCAGCATCTCCAGGTTGCGGTCTGAATGTGGGTTCCCGATTCGCTTGTGCAACGCTGTAGACCTCGAAGCCTGCTTTTTCTAGGCTTGATATAATGGTGGTGTGGGGGATGGACGGATCGTGGCGGATTGTGACTGAGTGTTGAATTATCGAGTGAGAAATCGAGGATGCTTCGATATTCAGATCCTCCAGACAGAATTGAATGCTTGTGATACATGAAGGACAGTGTAGATTTGATATGAAAAATATAGTAGTTGTTGTTGTGGCCTTGTCTTCATTCGTGTGAGGATGCGCCATGATGAATTGTGATGGCAAAATCAAGATGGTGACAGAAAAGAGATATCCAAGAATTACTCATATCATGGGGGCGTTCTTGCCTTTTTAAATCATAAAACTACCTATGACTCCGCCATGTCATGGTTTTACCGCACAAAACGCGCAAACTGGAGGACGAGCAACGCACAAAAAGCGCAGAGGCAAATCTCGGAAATAACGGTTAGTCATTCACGACCGAACGTACACACAACCTTGATGGAACACTTCCGAAATGCTCAGAGATGTTGTGCATAGCTGTGGAATCATACAGATTACTGGAGAAACTAAGCAATCTCTACCGAGACACAATTTTTTGCAAACGATTGCGTATCCTTACAGCATAATTATCGCTCTGTGCTTTGCGGGAAGAGACCAAGGAGGGTGGAAATGCCAGACTCTAGCAGATGAGGAAAATGCTTCGTGTCCGTCATACTGACCTGCTTGCTCGAGGTTGAAGGTTGTGAAATCCTGATTCTCAGTAATCTATATTTATATGCAACCAAGGAAATGCATTAAGTACTCGTCGACTTTACTGAATAAGGACATAAGGAAATATTCATCATCTACACTTCAGTCTCAGAGTCCGACTCGGCATCAAACACACTGCTCCACTTCAACAATTCAGCTGGGATGTCCTGTCCAACAAGAGGAGCCTCTCTCAGTCTCCAGTTGATACATGATCCAGTAAATGCCAACACAGCCAACAATGCCCACAGAGTCGCATTGATAGCGACTACTGAGTATGCGTCCGAAAGATAGTAGCTCAGACCACTCACGCCAACCGCGAGCGCCTTAAANAGATTAGAGAGGCCGAGAAGGCCTATGCTGGTACCAGCCGACGCCGCATTTGGGGCTGCAGAGAACGCAAGTAAGATGGCCAATACCATCGCCAGTTCTGAACACAATTCTTTGGCGACCACAGCCACTGTGCTGAATACAGCCCATGAGGATCCCGGTGCCCCAGATACTGTAGCAAGCATGGCGAAGAACGGAATCAACACGTAGATACCAGGAAAGGCGATAGAGATCTGACGATAGGTTGACAAAACAGAAACTTTGGCCGCGAACTTTGGAAGAGCGTAAAATACTCCCATAGCAGCCACGATCTTGACAATAGTGATAATCGTGTTCAGAAGACCGCAAGGAAGACCCATACCACCCATGTTGGCAGGCGAGTCAGCAAGATGCGGAAGCAGCACCTCAAATGTCGATGAGTGCAGAGATAGAATAGAAAAGGAAGCCAGAAGGGTTAAGAAGGAGGGCGCTTGCAGAAAGTCGTCAATACAGATTCTTGAGGATTGTTCGTCGGAATCCACGACAGATACAGACAACAATGCCTCGCTGTCATCAGCTGTGTGCCCAAGCAAGGTTGTCTCTTCGCTCTTGCGGTTGACTGCAACATGACGGTCCAAGGTCTACGAAATCGTAAGCATATAATAAAGTAGAGTGACACTGGGTGAACGCACCTCGTGCAAGCAGATAGCCTCGAGCAGAAAGATGACCAAAATCAGGCTAGCACACGCGATTTGACCATTTAGAGCAGGCCACTGAGACCAGATTCCAGCGGGTGCATGCTCGCCAATTTGCCTGACGATAGACTGCAAAAGTGGACCAATGCCTCCACAAACAGATATGAGAGGCAAGCGAGACACAGTCTGCAGAGCTTTGTTGGATGCCATACTTAGGTCGGCAAGCATCGCAAGAGCAGCCGTAAAGACTGCAGAACCCATGCATCCAGCCAGAAAACGCAAAGTGACCCACCCGGGGAGGCTAGTAGCAAAGCCCATGAACAGACAGCACGCTAATGTGCCACAGAGACCAAGCATGGCTGTCGTCTTTCGTCCAGCCTTGTCTGCTGCCAAGCCCCAGAAGACACTGCATGTGCTTCCAAAGAAGTATGCGCACTCCAGAAGACTTCTGATATAGGATGAGCTGTAATCCGAACAAGCAGATGAAGAAGCATCAATAAGCAATGGTATTTGTGCCGAGAGAGATGCCGCCATGATTGCCTCGGAGAGAAGAAGCAGGTACACTAATGTCCTTTGGCGTGAGCTGCCTTGTCTGGAAGGCTGAAAGTCATCCTCTACGATCCAAGCTCTTTTCTCATCATACTGTACAAAACCAGAGATAGAGTTAGTCGACTGGATCCTACTGTGTGATCTAGACATGTTGCAGAATGGGGTACAATAAAATGAATGAATAGCGAAGCTGTAACAGATACAATGATGGACAAGGGTTAGTCAAAAGAGCGTCTAGACGTGGACCAGCCACAAATTAACAAAGGAATGAATAGGCAGAGACAAGGAAAAATGGTTGCGATGGAGCAAAAGACGAAGAAGAGCGACAGATGTCGTCGCGAACCGCCCTTTCATGCTGAGACGTTGGCGCCCCTCACCGAGTAAAGGGGCCCACAAGATCGCGCTCGCAGTGACTCGAGGATATAAATAGCGATCTTCATCCTCGAGTCAGATGGGTGACGGCGAGGTACAAGGACAAAGGGATCCTAATGTTGTGTCAAATAGTAGTCAATGATTTGGGAAGCTGTTCTATCAGAGTCGCCTTGCCATGGCACTTGAGTCTGATAGTCATTGAGCTGCAGGTTTGACAACAGCCACTAGCAAAGTGCGACCGTAGCGGGAAAGTTGCATCTTTACAACCCTTGAGAGAGGCACTACGGTCTGTTCGATTAATGCGACTTTCGTTGGCAGCACTCTTTATTCTTTGAACATCAATAGTGTCGTGTGCCGAACGACAAAGGAGCGTGTCGACACAGGGCGAAGGGCGTCATCGCCGTTGACGGAACGAGCAGCGCATCATCGCGAAGCCAGTCAGTCGAAGCCATTGTTACAATCATCCAAAACACCTGTCGGAAATACACCAAGTAGGTGAAGAAGAGCAGGACTTGTACAATGGATTCTGATACCAGACGTCAACGCAGAAGTCGCTGATGTCTGGAACACCGCGACGGCAGAAGAATAATGTCCAATTCAAGTCGTGACCGACAACTTCTGCGAGATTTGAACCGCCTAGACCGCCGACGAGAAGCAGAAGCCACCGACCGCTCTGCCGAAGACGAAACGAGGAGGCAGAGACTGCAGAGAGTGCTTGCGAGACTGTCTCGTTTGGAGAACTCGAGGTCGACATCTTATGGCATCCCGCCCACAGAGCACCAGTCCCTGTACGACTGGGCTCCCACCCGTACCAACGAAGACCAGCTCGAGTCCGACCAAGCTGCTTCGCGCCGTCGTGCCCTGTATCGTCGCCATGACCTAAGGAGTGCTGCCATCATGCAGAATGCCCGCACCAGCGTGCTCTCGCCCAGTGCAACACAACAACTCATCGAAGACACCAACGACTCCCATGATGCTAGAAGCGCATATCGACGCACGTATCTGGCTGATAGCCCTACTGCAATAGACCCACCGTCCTCGACTTCTGTGTCGCGACCATCACCTCTGCTCGAGTCTGCCGTCAGATATCTTGACGACGTGCGCGATTGCTCGTCGTACGACGAATCGCTTTCTTCTGCCTTGGATCATGGCCTCTTCACTCCTGAGTGTTATGATGACCTTATAACAGATACGGGAACCTGCCTGCGCCCACAGCCTTCCTCGTGGCTTGCACCAGGAGCCGTTTTCCGAGGAACCCAACATACCACCACATCCGCAAAAGCATCCTCTGTGCGCTCGCCACCAGCATTCGATGCCACTCGTCCATGGCTGGCCCATACCCCAAATCCATACTCTCGCTCGCTTGCCCCTTCTATGTCTGGCAATCCCTTCTCTTATTTGACATTACCTCCGCGAGATGTTCAGGACCGATGGCCAGTCAAGGTCACAATTCAGGCAGTAGACCTGGCAAATATGACTATGGCTGGTACCATGGAGGCCTTTGACGTGCCCAACGCAACACACCCATCGCCCGAAACATGCACCCCATCACCTCCCATCACGACATACCTGGAAGGACAGATAATTGACCTGAACGTACACACCTTTCTCACACCTGCCAACTCACCAAACACAGGAGGCATTGCGTTTCCTCCAACGACGGCTCAAACAGATGCCTCGTACTGGCGAAACCTACCACCCTTCAGCAGCATGAAGTCGGACGAAGACGTTGCTCGAGCAATGCTGAGTCGGGCGCAGATGGATGAGATCATGTCGGAGTGGATTTTCATGCGCTGGAAAGAGCGTTGCTTTATCCATTCTGAAACAGATCTGTGCCACAGGCATACCGACCATCGTACGGCTGGCGAAGGGGACGACAATGATTTGAATCACGGATTGACGATTAGTGGATTTTATTATGTTAGTCTGCGGAGGAGCGATGGGAATATTGATGGTCTTTATTTCGATACCAAGACGAGTCCATACCAACATTTGAGACTTGGTGCGAGGAGCAGAGGGACGCTCGGGTCATGGCAGTTTAAGTGAGGGTGGTCGATAATACTACAGACGAATGTTACACTCGTATGGGACAGACATGGGCAGGACCACTACCAGATATTGAGCTGTAGTTACGACATGAGAGTCACGGTTCACAATACGAGCGAAGCACTGAAAGATGTGTTTGGAGAGTTTTCTCATTCCATTTTGAACTTGTATGCCATTGCCGTTTCCTAAACACCTGTGCCCGATCCTCCGTTCTGTTTGGTTGACGTGATTGATGTTGTTCGGGGAGCTCGATGTTGTCAAGAGAAAGACGCGGCGTAAAGCGCAATGAAGCGTTTACTGCTCGGTCTGGAAGTAGTTGAGAAGGATGGAGCGCTCCTGCGACTCCTCACCCCAGTCCTTGACGACGACGCAAGAGCAGTTGACGACCTTGCGGGCGTTACCCTCACGGTCAATCTGGNNCCTGTGGAAAGATTGTTAGCACGCTGGTTGTGTCTATGATGGTTCAAAGAGCAAAAACTTACAGAGACCGGCCCACTCGCCGAGCTGCTTGCCATCAGGGACCTTGATGAGAGGGATCTTGTGCTCGCCGCAAAGGGCAACGATGAGCTTCTTGTAGGCCTCCTCCTCACAAGCCTCGTTGAGGACACACATGTGAGCCTGGCGGCGGTCAAGAGCCTTGGAAGCCTCGCGGAGACCACGGGCAAGTCCGTCGTGGATCAAAGAGATCTTGAGAACACCCTTGAGGGCGTCAAGGACGGACATGGAGCCGGACTGGGCGGACTCATCGGCGCCAACTTCGACCTCCTCGGCGGCGGCGACGGGGCTGGTGGGCTCTTCTACATCCGACTGTTTGCGAAGAAGTGTTAGTGATCTTTTCTTGTGATGCGGAATTGTCCACGGGATCAAGCTGTGTGCGCGCAAGCAAGCGCAAAGCAGCTTCTGTCCCGCTTCCTTCAATCGGTGCTGCGTACCATTTTGAAAGATATAACGACGCTGTCGGGTGATCCTCGAAGAGTCGATATGTGTGGGTTGTTGGAGAGTATGGATTTCGCTGCAGACTTTCTTCTGTGAGTGCCGCGCATTTTCCGTCTGTGCGCCATCTCGGCTGCGCAACGCCAAGAGTTCAATGATCACATGACATGCTCTCACCCTGGCCTTTGTGCTTGTCGACCATAGAATAGTGAAACATCATCCTTTAGTCTCGTCTCTTATGATATGTGGTGTGGCGATCAAAACGAATCCGAAGAGTATCGATCCAAAGCAGTGAGTCGTTATCATTGGCTAAGCATATCGACAATCACAAGGTATTAGAGAGCAGTAGGGACGATTCTTTACTGCGGAATATCAGTAGAGATTTAGTTTGGCTAGAGAACATGAAAGTTTGATTCAGAGCTGTATGCAGCAACAATGCAGAATATCGACAGGTAAAAGATTTGACTACGCTTTGAAGGCAAGACACAACGCCATTCGCTTGCTAGGACGCTAGGAGACAGAGAAAAGAAACAGTGATGAAGAAACTGGAAAGAAAAGGGAAAGCAGACATTCTCGAGATCCCACAAAGGAAACAGAAACAAGGGGAATCGAAAGAGCTATTCTGATGTTGCTCTTCTGCGTGTGTATGGGCGTGGTTGTGTATATGCATAGTTGGCACTGCGTGTCTACATGACAATACAGCATGCGGCACTCTTCTTTTCTTGCCATCTTCCTTCTCGTCGAGGTCTGGTACTCTTTGTACACCAGAGTTGACCGAGCTGATAGTCTGAGGCAGATTTGCTGGTGGTTTTGGAGATTTCGGAGGAGCGATGGGAGGCGCAATTTTTGGAGTGATAGTGTATCCACCAGTTGGACTTCTGGCACTTCCAGCTTGACTTCTAGCATCGCTCTGGATGCTTTTAAGAGGCCATGGTGGTGGAATGGTATTCGTGCCTTGTTGTCCAGGCGTAGTGGTATTCGTTTGTTTAGCTGACTCGGGCGAAGGCAAAGCTCCAATTCTGGCTAGCTCCTCGTCACTCAAAGAATCTATGTTCAGTGGGTAAGACTGATCGGCCTCATCTGCACTATCCGATCCACCTTGCATTGCACGCTTCGCGTGAGTAGGAAGCATTTGCTGGTCCGGCGGGAGCATGGGATCAGGCTTATACATCGTGGCAACCCAAGGCGCCTCTCCCTCTGGTCTCATGTGGATTGAGGTCGGCCGAGACCTGGTGGAGGCAGATGTGGGCCTTCTCACTGGACTGTCTTTTGGCGAAGTGTTTCTAGCCTTTGAAGCGGTACGAGGGATGGTCTTCCTACCCACAGAGCCTCCTGCTGCAGCTTTGTTCATTGCTTTCGCCCTCGTCGCAGCGGTCATGGACTGCGTTGTGCGTGTACTCAGTGAAGGCGATTCGGTAGCACTGGGCGAGTCCTGTATATGGGAACTGCGAGGCCTTGGCTTCGAGGACATCCCAGATCGCGTACTTGTGGGCTCGGCCACCATAGCGGGGTTTCCCAAGCTTCGACTGCGATGTCTGCTGCTTGCACTATCTCCAAGAGGACTACTCATGCTGCGAGGGTAGAGGAGAGTCGCGTTCAACAACACTCTGCGCAAGNNAGGTGCAGGACTGGCTCTCGCAACAGGTATACGAGATACAGTAGGCCTTGGGAGACTTCTACTATACATGTTGCGGTCTACCCGGGGCTCCTCCCGCAACATTTCCTCGTAATCATCAGAATCCTGATCCTGGTTCGCGCCTGCTTCAGTTTGTTCTTCAAATCCAGGCACCTTGGGAACAACGCTCTCGCCGGTGAAGGCAAGCTGACTCGTTTGATTACGCGAGGCGGCATTGCGACTGGCCGATCGACTTGCAGAACGGCTATCAGAACGACTCTGGCGACGATGGCTTGTACGAGGCACACCAAAGCCGGCAGCGGCCATTTCCTGGCTTTCAATTCGAGCAAGTTTGTCGCGATGGATCCAGGCTGATCTTTCAGGGTCAGGGTCGATAGCATTTTCAGACTCAGCACGGGGTATCGCAAGAGGTGCTGAGGGTCGATTGTGAGATGTTGACGGTCGGCGTACGTGGGACACTGGACCTTTCTGAGGGCTCGAGTTTCGTGAGTTACTGCTTCCCTTCCTCATGCTTCTCCCACTATCGCGTTTGATCTGTTCCAATTGGTATGTGTCGACATCGAGAGTAGCGGTGTGCTGAGAAGGTCGGCGAGCGTTGTAGGTCGAGGGGTCGTGCGGAGTCTGGTTGGGGTCGAACGAGTACGAGGAATCAAACAAGGCTTGATTAGCCAAAGGGAGGTTCNNTGCAGTAGACAATTAGCTGACCATCCTGGCGCATGCTCCCTCGAGGACACTTGCGCTTACTTCGTGGCCTATGGGTACGGACTGCTCCCAACGCGGGATAGGCTGGTATGCAGTTGCCATGTCGTGAGGTGCGTTGTTGTTATCGTCGTTGCCACTATGAAGAGCCGCGCAAACGGTGGATGCACAACAGGTCCAGCCTGTTCATGACCTTCTGAGCTGTACAACCAGTGTCTGGTGTTTCACCGATATACGCCTTGCTCGACACGTCGTTCTTGATTGGAGAATGCTTTGAGACTGGAAGACAAGTCGGCCAGAGCGACCTGAAAGCGACCGGTCTTTCGGGTAGGTTTGTTTAGGCAGGAAACGGCTCTAAACAAGGAGATCGATATGGAAAGCGCGGATCGTTGCGATTAAGGGGACGAGGGGTCGTGGCCAAAACGGCTGTATGCACTCGATCGTCACAGAGATGGTTACACAGGTCGAAAGAATATTTCCAGATATCAGAGACAAGACCTGTCAAGACACAACAGTGTCTCTGCAAAAGAAATTGAACGAGATCTCCATCCTTGTTTCCCATGGTCGATGACCGACAGGCCGCCGCTCCGCGCGACCGTGCGCCTGGTGGCCTCTTGACATCCGAGGGTCTTCTCATCTTTTTCCCTGCAGCACCAGCCACAAATCGGCACCAATTCCTGTCTCGATCTCTAAATCGCCCTGCCAACATCATGACGCCTATAAGTTTTGCTTCTTCTGCTGAACCCAGACATCATCCGGATTGCTGCATGGCCATTTCGCAGCCTCTGCTCCACAATTTGGCCAATATCCTGCCTCGTGGCCCAGCCATCTCTGTGCTTAGCATCGGTAGCGGTACCGGCCTCCTCGAAAGTTTGCTTCTCCAAATGCTCGAGGACTCTTACGACATATGCGGTGTAGAAGTGTCTCCTGCTGTCAACAAGTATCTGCCTGAACAGAATATGTTCTTTGTGGGCGGTACCTGGGACCTCTGTCCACAAGCAGGTAAATCTCATGTTTGGATCTTTACGTACCCTCGCGAACCCAAGTTGATCGTAAAATATCTCGAACTACATGATCATGCCAGCCTTTCCAAGATCATCTGGCTCGGACCCAAAATGGACTGGCAGGACTACGAAGGCGTATTTGCTTCATCAAGATTTAGTCTTACTGTGCTAGAAGATTGCGGAGCAGCAACCTACGAAATGGTCGTTGTGGCGGAACCTCAAGTGAACGGGCCGTAGATGGAGTCTGATTTTGGCAGACAGGTTCTACAACCATTGTGCTTGATATAGGAGAGCATGCCTCGTACTGACCACACCACAAGTCAGCGACTCTCCGCTTGAGAACGTTCGGTCCTGAGATAGAACATCTCCCAGACGTTATAGAAGCATGGCAATCTCTGTCTAACATGCGTTCCGCATGAACTCATGGCCATGCTTGCACGATTGACCACATGACAAGAGCTCATGAAAGCAAGCCAGCGGTGCAGACATGTGCTGAAAGCATAAGCACATCTGGCGCTGGCAACGACACGTTTATAATGCTCGTGATCGACAATATAATACTGCCTGGTTGCTCGCTTTCATCAACAACTCCTGAGATTACTTGTTGAACTTCTATACTGCACTATTTAGATCCCACAAAGATTAGGTCGCTGCAATGGTACTGATGGAGACTGGTAGCATGCAATACTGCCCTTCAGAGCTTCAACACAAAGAACTGCGAGATGTGTGGAACCACACCTCTTTCCTTGTGCATATCGCCTACGATCTGAATTGGGCCGTGAGTCAATTCGAGATATTGGAAAGGAGAGCACCAAACTGTCTGATCAAAGCAATACTTCTACTCAACGTCGGCATAACATCTTCCCTCATGGCAGAATATCGACACGCCGAGAAAGCCTTTCAAAAGGTCCTTCCGTTGCATCCTTTTCTGGCCCCACTTGCTCACTTCTTTCTTGGTGTCGTTCGATTCGAACTTGCAGACTACGAGCAGGCGCAGATAAGCTTCAAGCTCTGTGCTTATATCCTCAAGCAGACTGATCAAAACCGCTCGTATAATCACCTTGGACTCGATTTCACTCTGTCCCACTGTCTAGTTGTGGAGAATGAAGAGATCGCTGCTTACGAGTGGACGCTCAAACAANAGGGACGCTATGGGTTCAGGCTACTGAACAGGATGCCAGCGTCCTTGGTCTTCAACAGCACTGTTCTAAACAACAAGATTGAAGTCTGTTGTGACAGAGCGATCAGACCGCATACCCCTCGCTCAGCAGCTTCAAGTAGCGTTTTCAGCACACCCTCAGTGGGTGCTCTGTCTACGACAAACGCCATCAACAATCCAGCTTCAGGGCCAATTTCAGACCTTACACGCACATCTCCTGTGATACCTTGGCGACCCTTCAAGAAACCCATGATCCCACGTGCAGCCCAGGCCGAAACGTCGAACCTGCGGTCTTTGACACACTTCTTGAAGTATACTGGACCAGAAGATCCTCGAGCGACCCGAGCAGAGGATGTTCCAAACACCCCAGCAATCACTCTCCCTGCAGCAGATCATGCAAGCGTACCCAACAGACGCACTGGATCGGTACGACAAGCTCTACTCCAAGTCTCAGGGCAGGCAGACATGAGTAACCTTCTTCGAAAAGCTTCGACCTTGACACTCAAGAAGTAAGTTCACGGACGAGGCGCTAGATCTAAAACACTTGACTAACGGAGTTCCAGAACAAGCTCGATCCGCCAAATGACGAAGACCGTTTTCAGCACTCCAATAGAACAACTTGGAGCAGCCAACGTGGATCAGAGTCGTGGCATCGAAAGAGGAAGGGTGATTGTAGGACCACAACATCAACCAGCTATAGGCACGATCACGCGTACACCAAACCATGCCGCTCATAGAGCAGTGTTTGGGACAATCGCAGAAGACAGCAGAGAGGCGAATGAGCAACAGCAGGTCGATGGAAGAATCAGCTTGGACTCACATCTGATCTTTAGCCATGGAAGACTGATGATGTGATGAGATCTTTGTTTGCGGACATCATGCACATTGACGATTTTCTCTGCAGACAGTTGATATGTCTTGCTGTTTTGATATGAATGCATATTCCTTCAATCTCTCCTAATTGTAATCTAAATGTTAAATTATCTTCATGTATCTTGATAGCTGAACAGAGACATGTTGAGAACGCTGCATAACTGTGCGATGAACAAGACTAGTCCGCATTTGGTATAGTGCATCAGGCATAAAGCGCGTTGGTCCGCGTCTCCATCAAAGCCACCTGCAACTCTTGATGAAACAGTCGTCTTTAAGAACAAGATGCAGCGATTTCTTGTTGAGCCTGTGCAGCAATTCGCTGGAGCAAACACAAGAATCAAGAAACCAACTGTATGTACTACAGAATTTACAATCACAAACCACCAGAGCTGATTGTAAAACAGGNAAATTGCTTTCTTCTCCTACGACTCTGAGCATAAACTCAAGCCGCTCGACAATGAATCATTGAAATACTATTACCCACCTTTCTTCAACATTCCTGGTCATCAAGATAACAGGTCTCCTGTCGATCTGTCGAAAGGATACAATTCTTTTCGGCAAAGAGATGACAGCGGTGACGAGCATCTAGACGGTCTTCTGGACACTCTTGTTGAGGCCGAGAAACGCAATGGCACAAAGACCGAAGTTGACCTGGTGACATGGAGGGGTATGATGACCAGAGTCAGTCTTGAATCTAACACGAAATTCTCAAAAACAAAATATGCTGATTCTATGCTCAGANTCTTGACAGCGCCTTATGAGATGGAAGATGGTTTTGAGATGAACGCGACATGTTTTCAAGTGCGCAATCTTTCCGAACCAACACGATTTGTCAACTTTGCTAATACACGTTGAAGGGCACGATGTAGGCAATATCAACCAAACACCATCAATGGTAATGCAGGGACTGACCATCTTGTCTGCATTAGATACATCGAAGAGAACCACGCATACAAGGCCGCGTCAAGGGAAGCACAAAAGGCTCGCTTCTCACGGAATAGAGGTCCACCACAAGACATGGCTATGTATTGGGGTACAGTTGATATATCCCTGCCCAATCTCTAAATGCTGACACCGATTGAAACAGGCTACAAATTTGAGACATTGTCACTGTTGAACAAACCCTGGGGCGAAACAACAAGAGAAGAGATCGAGGGGCGGGAAGACGAAGTTGTCGACAACTATGCCCAATACTGCAGTATATGCAGAACAGAGATTGGCGGTGCCTCAATGGTCATCGGAGGAGAGGTGGATGGAGGTATGGAACAGGCGTCTGCCTCGTCACGAATAGAGCTGATATGATACANNGTGCTCGGTTACAAACCTGACGATCCACAAGCACCCGCCAGATGGGTAGAGCTCAAAACATCCAAACAGCCCGAGCATGAACGTGACCGATGGGTCCTCGACAAGAAACTTCTGAAGTTCTGGGCTCAATCATTTCTGCTGAAGTTTGTAACTCACCGAGACCCTTATCTAGTTATGTTGCTGACCAGGCTATNNAGCGTACCGAAAATCATCATCGGCTTTCGCTCGCGAGATGGAAAACTGCTCAACATCGAAGAATTGAGCACGCAGCAGATTCCATCCAAAATCCAACAACAAGGCACGTACAAGTGGAACGGCAACATCTGTATCAACTTCACAGGCCAGTTCCTCGACTTTCTCAAGCAGACTATTGTCGGCGAAGGCGTGTGGAGGATTCGAAGAGAAGCCAAAAGTACAGCGATTGAGGTCTTCAAGGTCGAGGAATTGGGTACAGGCAACATCCTCACTCAGAACTTCATTGATCATCGCAACAGGCTTCTCGCAGGCGAGATTGCCACTGCATTGAAGGATCGTGGAGCTGCTTGAGCTTGAACTTCCAGTAACAGCATTGTTAAACAACTTATAGCGACTCAGGATATGTCTGGCGCTTTTTGTTATTGTCCATGCTCATATCAATCCTGATGGAAATGGTGGAAGTCAATGGTATCGTGTGGGGAGCGATGGGCATGTGAAGAAGGAAAGAGCATTCTCGAAGCTTCCCCGGAGACGTCACTTGATTGACCGAGGGACCACTCATAGCAACCACCCAACAATCAAGAATGGAAGTTTGCTGTCTTCTCACACTCCTGCACAAAGAAAATTCTCACTCGCTCGCTCGCTGGCTACTAGACTAATTTACGACACGCACAAGATACATACCAATTGCATACAATGGTCGCCGAAACAAAGCTATACGACTCGCTAGGCATCGCGCCTACCGCGACCCCCGACGAAATCAAANAGGCCTATCGCAAAGCAGCCTTGAAATACCACCCCGACAAGAACAAAGACAACCCTCAGGCCTCGGAAAAATTCAAAGAGGTCTCGCAAGCCTACGAAATCCTTTCCGATGCCGACAAACGCAAGACCTACGACCAATTCGGTCTTGAATTCCTGCTAAGAGGTGGTGCTCCTCCGCCGGATGACGCTGGCGGTGCTGGTGGCTTTGGTGGTATGCCCGGTGGTTTCGGAGGCTTCCCCGGAGCGGCAGGAGGGCCTGGAGGTGCAAAGTTCCACTTTTCGACTGGTGGTGGTATGCCTGGTGGCTTCTCCTTTAGCAACCCCGAGAACATCTTCTCAGAGTTCCTCAGAAATGGTGCTGGCGGTGGTATGGGAGGAGGTATGGGCGACGAAGACGACTTCTTCTCGTCCTTCGGCAGCGCCGGTGGCATGCCTGGCGGTTTTGGAAGCCCATTCGGTGGACGCCCTGGAGCAGGTGCTCGTGCCCGTCCTAGCATGAATGGCGGCATGCCCAGACGTCAACAAACACCAGAAGTCACCGTTGTCGAGAAGCCATTGCCCGTCACCCTCGAGGATCTGTTCACTGGCTGCACCAAGAAGATGAAGATTAAGAGAAAGACATTCGACGAGCAGACCGGCAAGCAGTCGGTACAAGACCGCATCCTTGAGGTCCCAATCAAGAAGGGTCTCAAGCCCGGCAGCAAGATCAAGTTCGCCGGAGTAGGAGACCAGGTCGAGGGAGGTGTCCAAGACCTGCACTTTGTCGTTGAAGAGGTAAGAGCGCACAACCCACAATCCATTTGTCACACAAGTACTAACACCTATCGCAGANAAGAACACCCCCTATACAAACGCGAAGGCGACGACATCATCCACAACGTCGAAATCACCCTGAAGGAAGCCTTGACCGGCTGGTCCAGAACCGTAAAGACCATCGACGGCAAGCAAATCGGCGTCAGCTCTGGCGGTCCCACACCACCAACCTACAGAGACCGCTACCCCAACCTAGGCATGCCCAAGAGCAAGAAGCCAGACGAACGAGGAGACTTTATCGTCGGCGTCAAGATCCAATTCCCTACAAGCTTGAACCTTCAGCAGAAGAACCAACTCAAGGAGATTCTGTGAGAGCAAGAAGGATGATTGTTGAAACTTTTAGCGTTAGCGTTCTCTCTTCTTTCTCTTTTCACCCTATTACTTTTCTGGTTTTGTTTATTACAAGCGTTTGTTATTCTGTTTCTGGATGAGAGCGAAAGCATTTTGGGAGGCTGGCCTTTTCTTGAGATGATGAGATGGTGATAGAACGAATTAATGAAGTCTTCTTTTCCATGCAAGCATTCTTGAATACTGGAGCTCACCCTTCCTTGGTGACGATTGATCCAAGCCCTGCGCTCTCTTCTAGTGAAAACGTATTATGTTGTAGGTTCAGCTGATGCACGCCAGGGGGCCATTGAGACACAGAAAGACTTGGAAACAGCTTTTTGGAAATAATACATGGTACCGTCGTGCATTTGTCTCAATACCTCCTGTGTCTCAATAGCCCCTGACATGTGTTATATAACTTATAGTAAGGACTTTCTCTGGTGACATGCAAAACATCAAAAAACAAACACCGTAGGCAGGGATCGAACCTGCGACCTCCCGATCCTTGAAAGAGAGTATTAGGGACTTAGGTAAGCGAGTATCAGGATACTGGATCGGGTGTGCTACCACGACACCACCACGGCTTTCTTGGCTTGTTGAAGGTACCTGTATCAAAGTCGTATATAAATGTAGTTGGGAAAGAGTGGATCGTTGCGGGAAGAGAGGTTGCATGAGGGATTTTCTTTGGTCAGCAGGCTTGCTTGGGTGATGAGTGCTCGACCTCTTCAGAGGGATAGCACACTTTTAGGATAATCACAGTGTTTGGCACCGGTCGGTTTGCGACGAGAATTAGTAGAGAGGAACATCAGACTTGGGTCAAAAATTGCATTCAAGTAAACAGACTAACCGAAAACCGAATGTGCTCATCGTCAACCTCCTTCTCTCCATACGCGTTCGCGCAACTATTTCTCAGAACACATGTCCCTCCACTACCCGAGCCCCTTTTCTTGCTCCATGATACGCCACTTCTACAGAGGCTGTTCAGAACCCCAGGCCGGGAAAGCAGGAGCAGTAGTGCCATCGCAAGAGTACTGAACAATAAAGTCAGAGTTTTGAGTATTGGCGTCAAGAATAACTGTTCCATCAGGTGCAGTGATTGAGAAGCTAAAGACAACGGGCCCACCCTGCTGGCCAAAGACAAGACGGAATGGAAGGTATTGTCCAGTCGTAAGGGTGTAGGTGGCGCTGGCACTGTTACCTGGCGCACTGCAGCATACAGCCTTGGCATTATAGTTGCTCTTGCCATAGCCTCTAATCGCATTGTCTCCGAGGTACAAGAAGGTGATGTCGTCAACCTGGGATGTTGTAAAAGTGTAGTCACCATCGATCTGAGCGAAGATGTATCCACGGTGGTTCAAAACGAAATAACTGGCGGGCACATTTTCCGAAGTGCCGTACAGGTTCACGCGCGAGCCAGCAGGTTCGTTGATACCTCCAACTTCAGTTGTGGTGCCCAAGTAATCCGGAGTGACGGTCCAGTAGTTTTCTGGATCCATGGTAACGATATTATCGCCCCAAGGTTCATTGGCATAGTACGCAAACTGGATTCCCTGGTTGCCACAGATAGAAGGTTTGGGGCAAGACACAACCGCAGATGTAGATGTAGTTGGGACGGTGGTGGTTACGATCGTAGTCTGGGTAGCAGCAACGTCTGAAAACGAGGTGACCACAGGGACATATGTTGTACTGACATATACGGTCGAGGTAGGTGTAGGAATGCCAAGGCATTTGCATGCACTAGATACAGCGGAGCAAGCAATATTCTTGAGCAGATTAGGGCAGCCAGGGCAGGTGCCGGAGATACTGATCGAAGCTGGGATTGCGGTGGATGAAGACGTGGACGAGGCAGTCGATGAAGACGACGTAGTGGTGACCTTTCTCTTGGCAAGATCGCGCTTCGCAGCACTTGGAATGCATGTTGTGATTGTGGTAGAGGACACGTCGTAACTGGTCACAACAGATCCTGTGACAATAACAGTCGAAGTAGTGGTGGGGATCACTGTGGTCACAGGCGAGGTGAACTGCACAGTGGAAGTGGTCGTTGCCGTCTGGATGCCGAGGAAGGTAGAGCAGAAGGGTGAGGCAGAAGGATATGCTTTGAGGAGATCGACTACCAGATCGACTGCAGGGCAGAGATTGACGGTGCGTTCATCGAGCGGGAAAGCAGATGCGAAATAAGTGAGCGAAGCAGCCATGAGGCTAAGGTAAGCAGCTGTTCTCGCCATGATTGTCGTCTTGGGTTTTCCTTGTGTCGCTGAGGAAAGAAGACACTGTGTGATGACCAAGATGCTTTGGCGAAGGACAATCCCTCCTTTATACCCAACATCCTGTAGCAGCTGAAGCAGAAAAGCTCAGACTTACTCCATAAAGTCGGCCAGACCGAGATAGTTGGAATACCAAGCAGCTGAGGTCGAGTATACTACATACTCATGCATCTTCAGCTATACTGTTCGATGCCTACAGCTTCTCTCGGCTTCGTCTGTGCTGAGAAACGCAGGTTTTAAGCCAGCTGAAGGCCGCGGCTCATGCTGATTTGAGGGGTTATGCTCAGACACTGTCCGAAGCAAATGATCTAAGTCTCCCAGGTAGCCGATAGATCTGTACATTCGAGGCAGAGACGCCTACCCAATGCGGACAAAGATCTCTAAAAGAGACAGACCAGAATCTGCGTTGTCCACGCAGTAGATCATGTATACCAGGCACTTTCGAGCTGGATGGTACAATACCAAGCTGAAAAGTCCTGCACTGCAAGAAGAATCAAATGCAGTGTACTAATCGGTCTCGGTTCTCACTCTACCGCCTTAGGCTGGATAGGCCTTTGTGATGTGCTACCGTACTCGTCACACAGGAACAAGTCATGAGCATAGCCGTGATCTCAGCTGGTCGACTTTACAGGCCTCCAGCGCTACGGGAAAGCCGATTCGTCAAAGGCGGTACTAGGATCTGACGACTAAGTTGACCGTCAGGTTGGGCGCGCTGCTCTGCGCAAGGGATAGCTGATTTTTCGGACGACTCAGTGCCTGGTCGCTATGCAGTGTATCACAGACCTTCTTGAGACTAGCACTCAAACTCTCCTGTCAAGCTCAACCCCATGAGCTTAGAGTCACATATGTGACGTGAAGGTGCCTTCTGGAAGAAGCGTTAGTATTTCAGGCTGCAGCTGTAGACGCCAGAGCCGAGGTTTTCAGTCTCGCGATTGGTCGCTTGTCTCCATATATAAGTACACTGTTGATTGACATGGATGTTTTTAGCCTCATGTGTACCTGCACGCGACGTTGACAGGCCGTGTCCTTAGATGCAAATGGCAGTCCTTAGTCCAATCAAGCAAAAGCTTATTACGAGCGTATGTCACAGGTTGGAATGTTCTGTCCGTCCACAGAATGAGCCTGTGGCGCACATCTCCTGAGCGCAGTCGTGAGACGCGGAAGTATCGATTCGCCCCTTGAGCGGACAGTGTTGGAGAGAGCGTCTGGAAGATCGTGATGATTGTGATGTGTTATGATGTTGGTGACAAGTTGATGGCGATCGATGTCAACCGACGTCTATCCACAGATGTCGCTCTTCCAAACGGAAGGTGCAAACGTCGTGCAATTGCATTGTTGTGCATTCCAATTGTGCAAAACGTTATGCAGAACTGAGCCTCAACTCCACTCCGACTCGTTCAACCGCCTGATATCTACCTTCTCCCTGGACTTGATTCTCGCAACCTGACAATTGATTATACTGTTTGAAAAGACATTCGGCCATCTACTTCGATTGCACATATAACTCCCTAGAGCAGGATCGCGAGCAAAAACAGAATCAGATCCAAAGTGCAGCACATCAAAAACAAAAAGGACACAGATGAACAATCAGAGCAACAAAATGTCAACACCAAACCTGCACTTCCTCTTTCTCCTCTCCGACTCTGCACTGCCTCTGGGTTCCTTTGCCTTCTCCAGCGGCTTGGAATCCTACCTCGCCCACCACAAACCGCCATTTTCAACCTCAACAACCACAACCCCACCACTAGATTTCCACTTTNTCCTGCACTGCAGCATCAGAAACCTGGCTTCTACTTCTTTACCTTATGTGTTGGCTGCCTATACCAACCCTCACGACCTAGAAACCCTAGACAATGATTTCGACGCCAGTACCTCGTGTACGGTGGGAAGAAGGGCAAGTGTAGCTCAAGGAAAAGCGCTGTTGGGGCTTTGGGAGAGGGCATTTGCTGCTTCTTGTGTTGCTTCTGAGGAAACGGATGCGGCGATAGCTGCGATGACTTCTNTTGCTGCTGCGTTCAAGGCTACTAAACCTGATGTGTGGGGGTTGAAGTTGAATGCGCATTTTGCTCCTCTGTTTGGTGTGTTGTGCAGGTCTCTGGCGTTGTCGGAAGAGGAAACGGCTTACCTTNTTCTGTGCAATCATGCTAAGAGTGTTTTATCTGCGGCAGTGAGAGCAGGTGTCATGGGCCCGTATCTCAGTCATGGAGTCCTGGCATCCGAGAAGCTGCAGAGTGTCATAAGAGGTTGCGTCGCGGGAGAAAAGGGGACCAGAGTCGAAGATGCTGGTCTCAGTATCCCGGTCACGGATTTATGGATGGGAAGGCACGAGCTGTTGTATTCGAGGATATTCAATTCTTAAGACAGAGAAAGTGCTGTCGAATAGAAGAAAGATATGAAGAATGAAGGCCAAGATGAATAATGCATCTCGACTATGCAAGCCTGGTGTTGAGCTATCTAATGATGAGAGCATAGGTGGGAGATGAAGGAGGCGTGTACTCCTAGTCCTTAAAATCGATCAGGTCGACTTCTTCGTCTGGGCCCTTGATACCTGTCATTGCATCATCACTGACTGTCTCAGTAATCTTGGGACCATCATTGCCGAACCTGTACAACGAAGGTGCCGCATGTCCCTTCTCAACCATCTCGACTCCTGGTTGATTATCGGCCTCTTCTTGTACCTCTTCCTGCTCAAGGCGAATCTCATGAATCGGAGGACTGTTTCCGCCGTCCATGGCTACGTCTTTGTTGCCCTGCATGTTGATCGGTATACGGCCGTACTCCACATCTGCGTCGTACGGNGGTGGCTCATCGACGGGTGGACCCTCGTCGAAGTTGACGGCAGTACTGTCTCCTGAGTCACGGCGTTGGCGGACGCCTTCATAGGCAGGATACACGTTGACATGGCCGAAACCGCTCGTCTCCAGCTCTGAACTGAAATGTTCGTCGTCGTAATGGATAAATTCGTCAAGGGCTGAGGTGAGCTCAATCTCGTGCTCATCTGAGATGGCGTAGTCGCTGGCGTAGACTAGAAGAGCTTGATTGTGCTCGAGTTCCACGGCCCGGATAACATCGTCTTGTGTTGATTTGGTCTTGATAACCTTGGCACCATGGACTTGCACATCGTACTCGATGCGCCACCACTGCATGCCTTCTGGTGCGTCTTCGTCGTCGACCATGGCCGTATCGGAGGGATCGCGAGGGCGGAGGAGATATGTCACATGAGACTTAGTTGAGACGCCTCTGAGTGAGTATCTGTGCTTGAGGCTCTCTTTTGGCAGTCCAGTCTCTTGCGAAAGCTCTGCCAGTGCCTTGCGCACCTTCTCCTTNTCTTGTTCGAGAGCNTATCGCCTGTTAGACTTGTTGTCAGTCGCATAAGGAAATCTGCACATACCTTGAAGCTTCAGCTCGACCTCCTTGTAGACTGCATTCAACTTCTCGGCTATTATGCCGTGGTATTCTTGTGGTAGGGGAATGTCAGTGTCCCCACCAGCACCAGCACCTTCTCTCTCCTCAAGCAAGTTTTTTCTGGTCTCGCCTGAGAAGTAATCTTGGGCGTGCTTCATCAACTTGCTAGTATCCAGATTTCCTTTCTGGGTGTGTTGATAGTTGTTCAGCTTGAACTGAGCAGTTTCAATGCTTTCAATCTTCTTCTTGCCCTGAATCATCTGCTTGCGAACATCTCTTGTAAGATCGGCGTTCTCTTTGAGGTACTTGTCGACATAAAGCACAGGGGGAATCACAACGTTGAGTGTTTCTTTCGTACTGTCGTTGTGCGCCAGACGTATCGGCAGGACGTGTGCGCAGTGCTCTATGAAGTTATCGTAAACAGTCGATTCATCGCCATCGGTGTCCCAGAGAGTGTCATCCATGATGGCGGTCAGATCTAGACTTGAACCTCCGGGACCAGAGTTAATGAACAAGGGTAGTGAATAGAGATCCGGTGTGGCCATGCCTTCGGGGTTCGTTGTGCCTATCAGTGAATGGAAGACAAAGCTATCAGAGTCTGGAGTCTCATCCATGGCATTCACGGAAGCATTTTCCCAGGCTCCAACAACTTTGTCTAGGATACATCCGCCGTTAGCTTGGACTTCGGCCAGGCGGACGAGTGTTTCGACGCTGCCGTAAGATCGTGAGCTCTCGTCTAGCAAAGCCATCAAACGCTGCATCTCTGCAAGAATCTCATCCTGATTGGTGGTAGCAGGCTCCATAGGCGCGCCATCGACAGTACTGACGATCTTGGGCAAGCGGATGCCGTGACCCTTCCACCACTCAGAATCCAAGCCGTAAGAGGAGTAAGCTTTGTGGGGTGCCAGTAGAGCTTTGCGTGCCATGGGGATAGAGTGTGCAATGGTGAGTAAACTAGGCAGATAATCGCCAGATGGAAGCGGCTTCAAGAACCTGGGTTCATCAGATTCATTCTTGCGTTCGTGCGGTTCAAGGTCCGGAATGATCTCGCTAGCCTGTTGAGCATCCATGTTGACAGTAGTAGTCATCGACCACTTTGAAGGGTCGTAATGATCATCCGTCGCAGGCTTGAAGTTTGAGTTGGGCAAAGTGATGCCAGAAGGCTGTTGTGATGCGGCGATGGCTTTCTGCAGATCAGCGTCTTCGTCGTCTCTGTTGGAAGGTTGTCTGAGGGAAGGCGCGGGTGAGTTGCCTCTGGTCGGGGCCGCGCTCTGTCCTAACGGACGCAGGTTTTGGTCGTTGTATGCNTTTAGACCGTTAGTAAAACGGATCAGAATACATGATCAGGGTGTCGCACCATAGTTCTGCGGACCGAATGCAGCAGTGCCATCACGGCCGGCATTGAATTCATTCTCGTTCCAGGTAATACTTGACTAGCATGAGTTAACATACAGCGCAGTAATAGATGTGCTAAGACTGTCACGATTTCACATCGAACCCGTCTATCACGGCAATATGAAAAGACATTGTGAGCTATAAAAATCCACAGGACTCTTCAGATTTCAAGTGCGGCCACAGAAACACCTTGAGATAGCGGATCTCCATGGACAACACTCTTATAGCTTGAGAGTATTGTGTCTTTCTACAGCCACGATGTGACAGTCTTTGGCACACAGGGAGGAAGATCCGAACAACATACCTCGGCTTTGGAAAGATCTTCGTTGTCTAATATGGCGTTCAGAGCAGCGTCGGCGTCGTTGTTTTTGACCTTCAACCATCTGCGCGCCTCATCATCCGTACAGCCGGAGATGCCAGTCAACAGTTGAACCGACTCTGAATTTGAGTCAGCCATGGCGCCTGGAGGGAAGAATATAGATGCGCTTTGCGACTGTACAGAGGGTTCATATATGTAAGAAACGCGACTGTTTGCTTGACTGCTTGCTGGCCCGGTGAACTGACCACGCTACGTCATCAGCCATTCACTCTATACCATTTCATCATTCGATGGTGCTATTCATTATTCTAAACATTGAACAAAGAAGTCACTAATGGCCTGTGCTGACTGGAAACGAAGTGAATAAAAGAACGTCCTCTGTATATTGGTCTAATAGAAACTCTGTAGTAAAAAGTCGAAGAAAGCAGTTGAGAAATGCGCCATAAACCAGCCCCTCCTGTATCGCTGTCCGCCTCCCTGAGCAGTAAAACCCACAAGCCTGCTAGTGTGATTCCTGCCCTGAACGCCGCGCTGGTGGTATCGAATAAAGCAAAATGTCGTAGAATGTGCAACCCGTAACGAGTGCCTTATGTTCAATCGTCGCTGTCACTGGCCACCTCCTGCTCATCGTCTTCGTCGTCTTCGTCAAAGGTCATCTCTGCGTCGCTGTCGTTGTCAAAGTCATCCTCGACTTCTGAGTCGCTCCAGCTGAACAGGTTGTCTTCGACTTCGGGCTTGTAGGTGGCGTGTTGTGTGGGCATGACGAAGCCTTCGGGAATGTCGGCTTTGCTAGCTTCGACGTCTTGACGGGCTCTTTGCTTGTATGCTTCAGGGTTGTTGCGTAGCATGACTCCGGCATCGACGTTGGCAGGTGAAGAAGGTTCGGCATCGTCGAGTAGTGATAGGATACTGATGAGGACGGACTCGACGCGTTGGGCAGGCGACCAGCGTTCAGCAGCCAGTTCACCTGACATCTCATCTTCGCCGGGTGGGTGCAGGATGGAAATGCAGAGCTTGCCATCAGGGTAAACGTTCGGGTGGAACATGGGACGGGTGAACTTGAATTCTNNGAGATCTTGGTCAGCACTGCGGTGGCACAAGAGAGAGTGGAAGGCAGATCGCATACCAGGAGGGCTGTAAGGGTAGTTCTTTGGGAATGTCATCTTGGCTTTGAAGTAGGCACCATTGTAGATCGAGTCCGGGTTGATGACGATCAGAGCGACATGCCATGAGAAGATGTTCTCGTCGATGAGNCTGAACGTTGCAATGTCAGTCTCGCAGTCGCATACCACTATCGCATAGGATCCACGTACCTCGATGTTGGTCCAGGATTCCTTGGAGAGGGCCTTGAACTCGTTCATCAAGACCTTATCCGCCATGATGTATGATGATGTGGAGGGGTTGTCGGTTTCGGGTATCCTTGGTTGTGGAGAGGATGGAGGGCGAGCGACTAGATGCGATAAGGGAAAAGTGTCGTGTGAAGAGAGAAGAAGTCAGTCACAGTCAGAAATTGTGTCTCGGTGCCTGGAAAGTCAAAGAAAGCGCGAGTTGGTGAGTCTTCCTTCCGCTTTCGTGGGAGTGAAAGCGTCGCTAACGCGGCAAATCTAGGAATGAATGTCGGTCTGGCCACGGTGTAGCTATGTATAACACTATTGTTCAATCTACAATACTTATCATTCCTCTCCGCATATAGAATATTCTACGCCGCGGACTGCTTATTCAGGTTTTTGATAAACTGCCACCTTCTGCGTGACCAATCCCACGTCATGCGTAACGGCCATTTCATGCTTTATCGAACTCGAACATCCGGCTGCTCACTCAGATCCCATCACAAGGCCAAGTCAGGGGAACCAAAATCAAGTGAATGGTAATAAAACGTGATTTTGTTCATTGCAAATGAGGATCCGACTTTCCCGCTGGCATATGCTGCAATCGCCGTCACTGATATTCAACGCCTGAACACCGTGCCCAAACGCCGCCTTTCCTGTCCGAACGCGTACTATACACTGTAATGCGCTTTACTTTTGAGTCCTTCTCTTCCGTCTAGAAGTCGAGTTTGAGGGTTTACTCGCTGTCAGAGCTGTCGGCCTTGCTCTTGCTCTTTCTCTTCTCCTTCTTCTCGGCCTTCTTCTTCTTGCGCTCAGCCTTCTCCTCTGCTGTCTCGCCTTCGCGCTTGCGCTTCTTGTCCTTCTTTGAGCCAGCATCCTCCATGGTTGCGTCCTTGACATCTGAGCCGTCTCCTGCAACAGCGGGGGCGGCCATAACCTCCTCGGTCGAGGTGGTGTCCTTGGATTGACCAGTGATGCCCTCCTTGACAGGGNNGGCAGCCTCGGTAGCGACCTTCTCAGCACCAGCAGTCGACTCGCCGTTGACAGTCAGGTTGAAGTCCTTGTACTCGGCGTTCCACTTAGCAGGGGTGGCCTCGTTGGGGCGGCCGTACTTGTCGAGCTTGCCGCTCTCCTTCATCTTCTTCTTCTCGGTAGCGACAGGTCCCATGCCCCAGCGGCGAGGGTATAGGTCGCGCTCCATGATGCAACGCTTGACCTTGGCAACAACACCGTGGTCGCAAGTAGAAAGCTCGACAGTCGACATCTGGGCGATGGCGATGGCAATGGCCTCACCCTTAGTGGTGATCAGAACAATCTCCTCGTGAACCTCAATGCCGGATTCTGTGAAATGTTAGCAGAGTCACAATATGGACGTGAAAATACAAGACATACCGTATCTCAAAAGACCAGGAATCATGAGCTTAGCACCGTAGCAGACAGCATTGACGGCAGAGTCCTTGACAACAACACGCTTGTAGGTGGTGAGCAGAGACTCGAGGGGGCTGATGACTGAACGGAGGTAGCTCTCGTCGCGCTGGTTGTCGTAGAGGTATTGGGCGTCAAGGACATCGTGAAGGGTGACGAGGTTCTTCTGCTCGTCCATAGCACCAGATCTCACACGTCTCAGCTCCTGCATGTGAGCACCGACACCCAAGAGAAGACCAAGGTGGACACAGAGTGTACGGATGTAGGTACCAGCCTCGCAAGAAACCCAGAAGACACCGAGCTGTCTCTCGTTGTCGAACTCGTAAAGCTTGCTCTCGTGGATGGTTCTGATGCGGAGCTGTCTCTTGACGGCGGAAATAAGAGGGGGACGCTGGAAGAGAGCACCAGTGAGGGTCTCGAGGGCGCGGGCGAATTGCTGCTCGCCACCAGGGAGCTTGTTGTGCAGTCTGATGACACAGACATACTCCTTACCGGCACCCTGCTGAGACTTGACCAGGCGGGTGGCGCGGTCAATGCAGACAATCAAACATCCAGTGACCTTGGGATCGAGAGTACCGGAGTGACCAGTACGCTCGCAACGGAGAATGCGCTTGATCCAGGCGACGACTTCGTGCGAAGAAGGGTTGGAGGGCTTGTCGAGGTTGATAACACCGCTGGAGATGTACGACTTGAGGTCACGCTTGAGGGGAGTTGCGCCTGCAGGGATGGGGGTGAAGTGACCAGTGCGAACAAGGACTNNGCGCGCAGGCGGGTTAGTTGTGAATATCACAGATGTGGAAGAGCTCTACGACGTACGCTGGTCCCAGTTCTTCAGAAGCAGCGGCCAGGCACTGGTGTCGATTTTGGGGGTAATGTTCTCGGGCTTGATTGTGTAATCAGCCTCATCGGCCTTGACGAGCGCCATCTTGTTGGTATAGTCTTGTTGGAAAAGATTGAAACTGCTGTCCTCCCAAGACTTCTAATGTCGCTGTCGAATGGCAGATCTGAGATAATTTTTCGCGAAAGCTTCAACAAGCCTGTGCGGATGCCTTGGCACGCTTTGTAACAGTCACGTGCTGCTGCATCATCAGAAGAAATCGTTTTCGCCGCATCGATATTTTGTCATAATCGTGAGACAGTTTTCATAGTCACAGTGGTTTCTCATTGTTTGACTGGAACTCGTTTGTATCGTTTGCTTGCCGAGCCAGGATTTCACGTCGCTACAGCTCGATACGCAAACCAGTCCGCAAAGAACGAATTTGTCGAAGGGCGAGCACCTCGAGTCAGACTTCATATACTGCCCTGCCCAAGCAGAACTCTATCTATCCCCCAACATGCCGGTTTGGCGCAGGGGTAACGCGTCGCACTTGTAATGCGAAGATCGCTTGTTCGATTCAGGCAATCGGCATAACCAATTCCTCTGGATAGATTTCTTTTGCATTCCACCGCACGCAGTCGACATTATGCTCTTCTCGGTGTTTTTTTTTCTTTTCTCTGTACACTTGGTACTAACCATGTTTTGTTCCACGGATTCCAAGGCGAAAGAGCCCAAATATATGGAGGGGTGACAAAATTCAATAACACGCGCGCAAAGGGTTGCAGTGTGGTTGAGAGGGTAATCATCCTAAATAGAAACACTATCCGATTTTGTACGAAACAGACAATTACATTGTCATGGACTGCTCTGCTATACATAGACAGATCAAAGATATCATTGTCTTCCCAAATTTCAATTCGGAGGGTCTCTTGATGAGCAACGAGTCTTGATTCGAGTACTATAGTAGGGGCCAGGGTCATACTCCAAGCATTGAGTCTTGAACCGTTTGCACTACAGGAGATATCTGAAATTATGCTCGATCGAGAAGCGATGATATTCCAAACACTAACAGATCGCTACGAAGACAGATAATGGAGGCCTCCTAAGATACCTCACGTGCTAGTTGCATACAAAACGCCATGCTCGATACCTATAGAATGCCTCCAACCCTAGATTGTACTAACTAAAAGGACCAAGTACACGAGGTGGAAAGACGTCGAGACTACTGCAATGGTCAGTAATGTGGTCGAACAATAGGGTAAAGTTCAGCTTACAAGAAAATCATGCGTATCGCCTATGCTAGGAGAGTTGGAGAACAAACAGAGATAAGTCATGTTGAGATCATGCCTTCACTCCCAATGCAGCACTCCTTTCGATAACCATCAGCCAATGTAAAATTGCTCCAAGAAAACCAGCTGCGCAGCAGATAAAGGTACTTGAGCTGTCACGATAGAATAAGTCCCATGCTAAGCCAAGCCTGACACGCACAACTGGGTCTCTTACCCAACATGCCAACCAAAGCCTGGAACCTCTTGCCAGGAGTCTCCATCACCGGGTCTTTAGCACCTTCATACCAGCTATCTCCCTCTTCCTTGCCTGCGATCAGCCAGATGTCGGAGTTGACGGGGAAAGACCAGCTCAGCAAGAACCTAGGAAGCTGGATCTTGCACAGTGCGTCTTTNTGTTGCTGGCTTAGGCCGTGGAGAAGGAAGCACAGTGTATCGGATGGGGTCAGAGAGATGACAAGAGACTTCTGAGTCCAGATGTGCTTGAAAGCAAGGCGGGAGATCAGGCGATTGATCAAGAGAAGATTGTATGGGTAGTTCGATACTGTGTAGCGCTTGCATCGAGAGACGAATGGGAACAAACTACGCGTCAGAGAGCTTGCCGTCGGGGCCAGGGTGACAGTAATAGGCTCGGTAGTGACGCAGTGTATAATGATCAGATCGAGCAGCTCGATCGGTAGATCCAACAACTGCATGGCGGAAGAGATGAACGCAGTAATCGAGGGTTCAATGGTTGATATCGAGCGGGTCCAGGGTGGGAATTTGTTCGTAATAACTGCACTCCAGGTATTTCTCGTAAAGTGACTGATGACTTAGAGAATGAACGATCGCAATAAGACGCAGAGCGGGTGGTCATCTCATATAGGCAAGAACAATTGACTTGGGAGTCCCTAAATCAAGAATGAAACCAGGCAGTTGCCAATGAATTGAACATAGAAGATAATACCATGAGCATTCTACACTAGCCCCACACTTCGCAGGTGCCTTCGGATGACGGTCATTCGGTGCGACTTTGGGCCCAAGAACTTACAGAGATCTCAATGGACAGGAGAGCGTCAGAATAAGAGTCAAGTTGGATGACACATGGTCTTCTGACGCCTCGAGGCCATGTTACCAAGTGCCACGACGTCGATTGCAACCTCGGCGTCAAGGAGGTGACGTTTTGTACAGCATAGAGTGTCAACAAACCTTGGCCATAGATAGGCAGGTGACGGTTGTTAATATTATGAGTTGATGTCTAACTTCCAAATCTCATTTGAGCCTGGGCATACTTGTACAGGCCGCGAATGAAGACCTGGTATCCGACACCGTTGTTGTCAGGAACGTGGNNCTGATGATCAGAGTATGTCAGCATTTGAATATTTTGTGGAGCAACGGGAGCCTCGTTCCGTCAAAGATTGACTTACAAAATCTCGGTGAGTCTCAACTGCCACGGAGGATATCCCTTGAGATGGACACTATCAGCGAATAACATCAATAGATCAGGCTCGCCCATGACGCTCTCGGTGAGCTCGGCATCGACCAGATCCATGGAAACATCCTTTGGAGCAAGTTTCCCCTTCTGGCTCATCTCAGCCAGCGTCTTTGTCAAATCGACGAGGGTGCCACGGCCGTCCGAGGCTGACAAAAGCAGGATGGAGAGATGGGGAGGTGATTTCGAAGAGTTGGCGTCGAGACTGGATTTGGGCGAGGCAGGCGGCGAGAAAGATTGCATGTGAGGAGCGCCCAGCGAAAGGGTTGGCTTGTTTGGGTTGTCATGACCAAAATAAGCAGCCAGAGTACGCGAGATGCGGCGGTGTACGAGTGGCAGGGACTGCTTGAGGAGACCNTAGAAGCGGTTAGACAGAGGACGTGGCCAGGAAGGGCGGACCGTGGTACCGGTTGGTTCGTAGATACTCAGCAGGGGCACACCAGCGCAGGCGGACCAAGCAGCGACCTCACAGACATTGTGGATCAAGGCTTCCAGGCTAGAGTTGTCGCGTGTGTTGTCGTCCAGCTCGAGGATGATTGACAGGTGCTTGGGCAGCTTCTTGAGGCGGTGGACATCCTTCTGGATGTACTCTGGGGTGCGATGGTGGTAGTACAGGACGGCAAAGACGCGGTCAATTAGGTTGTGGTATGCGACGCGAAAGCGGTGGTAGACGGAGAAGGCGAAATGGATGAGGTTGTACAGCAAGAGGTGCAGGGCCGCCTTGATCAGCTGGCGCAGCGGTTGCGATCGCTGGTGCTTGCGAGCTGAGGTGGCCTCGGGAAGATACGGTTGTAACAATCGCTCGCGTTCTTGTGCCGACAGTGGCCGTCCATCAGGGCCGATGTTGCTACGAAAGGCCTCCTGCTTCAGTGGTCCAACCATTGTGTTTGACTCCCAATTGGAAGTTGCGATTGACCAGAATAATTCAGGGCAGGAGCGACGTCAACATCTCCGGATTCCGCTGCTTCACGCTTGGCCCAGCCCACGCGTCTCCACCCCCTCGCTCCTTCCCGCCCCGCTGCATGTCATGTTACTGAGCACTTGACATAGACGCATTCGCATTGACATGTCCTCGTCCAGAGGCCGCTAGCGTGAGCGAGACGACTGCAATGCCTTCCATTGCCGACAACGCGTCCATCTTCTCGGGCGTCTCGGCTGCCCCTTCCCGATTCGGTGCCTCGCGACAGCCTCAGTTTACTCTCGACACCTTCTCTAGCCAGGATTTCATAGTCAAGGACTTTATCGAAGCTCTTTCAGACGCTGCAATCCCTCCGAGTCGCCGTACTAGTCCCAACGCTGTCGCCTTTGATCCTAAACCCTTGATTCGTACCTTCGAACAGGCCCTGAACAGACTCAAGCTCTTGAGTGAGGACCTCGAGTTGCAAGAGAATGAATTGTCCGCCGGTGTGAGGAGAGCAGAAGCTGTGCACAATACGAATGTCCAAGCTAGAGAAAGGGAACTCGAACGTGCAGTTGACTCATTCCACCGCCTAGAAAGGAGCCTGGACAATGGCGATCAAGGAGGAAATGCTGCCGTGAGGATAGGCGAGAGGCTGGACGAGTTGGATCGCCAGAGTCAGCGCGCTCAAGACGCCAAGTTCATATTACAGTGCTGGATTGACGTGAGCGAGCGTCGTGATCTGTCTAGTCTCGATGATGTCAGGAGACTTCAAGGTGGTGAGGGAAAGTTGCGCTGCGCTCATATTGCTCGTCAGTTGCTCAAGATCAGCCAAAGACTGGATTCATCAAACTCGCTATCCAATGGTGATGGCGTTAACGGCAACGATACGCCCACTGAGCTGATTGAGAAGTTCCTCGAATCGCTGGAGAAGGATCTTTTGAAACAGTTTGACGACTTCTACAGACGTCAGAACTTTGACGGCATGAGAGAATGTGCCGTCGCCCTGAAAGACTTTGGCGATGGTGCTAGTGTCATGGGTCTCTTCGTCAATCAACATCAGTTCTTTATCGATCGCAGCCAGCTTATTACTGAAGATCTAGCTGCTGATCCAGAAACTTGGGAACGTCTTGCCGACCCAGATACAGAACCGCCAGGTGTTGAGCCTAGTTTGCAGAGTTTGGTAGATGAGGTGAAGCTTGTCGTTCAAGAAGAGAGCTTTATCATCAAANAAGCATTCCCCTTCCACGAAGAAGTATTGGTACGCTTCTTACAGAGAATCTTTCAACAATCTATTCAACAAAAACTTGAGATGGTGCTCGACAAGGCGGATTCCATTTCTTCACTAGCTTTTCTTCGATCATTGCAAGCCAGCAGAAGCTATATCTCTGCCCTGGTTGAAGACTTGAAGGCGCACGGGTTGACCGAACACCCAGAACCTGCTTCTGCGCAGACTGCCGCTGTGCTTGACCAACAACTCGAAGACTTGTTCGTGCCATACTTCTCTGGCTCGTCATACATTGAGCGCGAAAAGAGAAGCTTGGAAGAGCTTTACTCCTCTCTCCTGTTCAAATTCACAACCTACCACACGCGCCGACGAAAGATGCCCACATCATATCTCGGCTCCCTGTCAGCGCGCAGCAGAGAACTAATCTCCTCAACACGCGACACATATCTTGAAAGACTCGAGAACTCGGACATTCCAGCTTCTCAAAAGTCCACTCTTCTACGAATCGCTGGTCTCAATGCTACAGCCAGTCATACTCAGAACAGAAATGACGTAGATGTATCAGAGGAAGACGGTGCACTAAGCCTACCATTCATTAAACGCATGCTCAAATGGCTGGCCGAGAGTGTAGGCCGCGGACTTGAACTGGCTAACGGCCACGAAACTCCCAAAGACGTGCGTGAACTGCTAAACCTGCTCATCGCAAACATGGGCGAGATATACCTAGAGACAGCGCTGGACGCAGTCACTGAATCAGCCACAGCAGCCGAGAGCAGCACAAAGACAGAACCAGATTTCGGCCACCTTGTCGATCTCCGCAGCGCAGTTAGCATCCTCCACCTGCTGCTTGCCACCATACAGACCCTGCTGCTTCCTCTAGCAGCTAGCAACCTCACCATCCGCCGCGACCTCGACAAAACAACAAATTCCTTCATCGACCGCTGCGAATCAAAAATAGATACCATCCTTCAAAAGACCATCGACGCCACCTTATCATATTCCACGCGTATTTTATCCCAACAGAAGAAAACAGACTTCCGCCCTCGCGATGACGCTCTGCTCCAACTAGACCAACTCCAAACACCCACCTGCCTTTCCCTCTTCACCTTCCTCTCCAAAGTCCACAGCAGAGCAGAAACAGCACTCAGCGGCAAAGTGCTCGACAACTTTGTCTTGGAACTGGCTTTGGGCATTCGCGCCCTGCTCCTTTCCCATTTCCGCAGTTATCCTGTATCTCTCACCGGCGGTTTGATCGTCTCCAAAGACATGGCCAAATACATTGAACTCTTAAAATCGTGGAAGACGTTGCCAAAACCGTTTATCGAGAGTTTGGAAGTGCTGACCGAGATTGCGAATTTGTTTGTTATTGGGCCCGAGGCGTTGAGGGATAGGATGAAGGGCTTGGATGGTGCTGTTGTTGATAAATCTACTGCTGGTGCTGGAAGTGCAAATGGAAATGTTGGTGCAGGCAGTGGCGGTATTGAAAAGGCGGATCTGAAGCCGTTTATTCTTATGAGAGAGGATGCGAGGAGTATTGGTGTGCAGAGTGTTTTGGGTTTGTAGGTGACTTTGAGGTAGCGCACTGAGAATGATAGCAGGTAGCATAGATAACATGAGCCCATTCTTCAAGAACCTGAATGACGATACCCAGCTTTCTTGATCCTTGTTTTGAATCTGTTTTGAGGCCCCTGACTGTCCACTCCATCTGTGTGTATGTATGCCTGTGAAGGTATTGATGCTCAATGAAGAGCAATGATCATTGTGGTCTCGAAGACATGTGTCACTTTCAGGAGGATCTTGAGAGTCGCGAGCCAAACAAAGAAGCGACCAAGGGAAAAGGTAAAAACTAAGTTTGCAATTTGTGGTATCAGGGTATCATCTTGCTATGTACGGTTGCGGAAGAAAAGAAAAGCAGCACTTGTCGAGTTGAAGAAACAACAACGACAAAAAGTACCGTACAGAGAAGAAAAGCAAAGAAGGCAACAAAACAGCACAAAACGAGCGGATATCGGACAAGAAAATCAAAAACAGACCCATCCCCAGTAAAAGAAAACTCCCAGATCCCGTGTATCGATCCAGGATGAAAAAGGCATTAGTAGATGAACTTCGAAAGCAAAATGAGAACAACTCAGCAATCAGGCAGCTCCTCGATTGGCTGTGGGTTGTTCTCCTCAACCCTCCTTTCCATCCTCGCCCAGATGCCCTCCCAATCCGTCTTGGTGACGCTCTCTTCCTCTTTGAATTCTTCAAACATCAAGGGGTTGCCAGTTTGACATCTCATGACTCTGTCCGTCCAGGCCAAGAACCTGACTAAGTTCTTCAAGTCCTCATTGTCATTGCTAGCGAGACTGCTCAACCCACCGCGCTCGTCGACCATGCGGCGAAGCATAGGTTGGTGGGTGGAAGCGGCCGTCTTGCCGTGGCCGCTACAAGTCTCGTACAGGGCGACGAAGTTCATTGTCAGGATTGCGGCGTCGCTGTATGCGCGTTTGGGATCCGAAAAGGCTTGGTTGATGCTTTCGACTGTGCGGGCTTGTAGCCATCGTGGTATTGTCGGATTGATGAGACCTGGTGGCATCATGATGGAAGCGGTGGCGAGAAGAGAGTAGAAGAGACAGGGTTCCGAGCCGGCGAGGCGAAGAGGCATTTGATTGAACTCCAGCTTCTGGTCCACCGTCCAGCCGGTCAAGATTTCGTCGAGTTGAACTAGCATGTTGGAGCGGTCTGCGGCGGAAGGTCAGTCTGGGTGTTTCGTCTGATCGAGTGTGGCGTGCTGCACTCACAGNTTCTGAAGAAGTCGGCCGTAGAAAGGCTGCCATCTGACGGGAAACACGCTGAACGAGTCACTGCCAGAATCCACGTTCTTCCACATGGGGTAATCTTCGTTCAAAACAAGCTCGAGGAAGGCATTCCTAGACGTCTTTGGTGATGAGTGTTGTAGTGCTGTGACAGAGGCTTCGGTGTGCTCTTGTTGCCTCGTCGATGTTGGCTGAGCCGGCGAAGAAGGGCGTGAAGCCTCAGAGTTCGTGACAGACATGGTGTCGTATTGTCTCCAGTTGGCGCCTATTGACAAAGGTTGCGAGGCGTTCATATTTGCGAGAGGCGGTAGTCGCGAAGAAGCCAATGGGCTGATGGGTGGTACAGGACGAGAGTCATCGGCTTCTGGCATGATCTGTGGCGGGTGCATTGTCACTGGCGATGCAGCTGGCCGAAATAGCGGCACAAACGACTGTTGCGCGACGGAATCATGCTGAACAGGGTCTGGCCTCGCGTACCAGTGCGAAGGTTCTTGAGTAGAAGGGTAGGTTGAAGCAGCACTTTGGCCTACTTGAAGCGGAGGGCTCGTTCGCGCTTCTTGAGCTCGTACAGGTGCGGATTGGCCTGGTTGCTGGAAGAGACGAGGAGGTGACGAGGATGGAGTTGGCGCAGGAGCATGAACAGGAAGTAGCATAGCAGGTTTGGGGGCCCTGGGAGCCGAGTATGGCATGAGCTGACCTCCTCGCCTGCCATGTTGTTGTGGTGGAGGTTGTGTGGGCAGCGTTGAGGAGCTTGTAGAAGCTTCAGCTCCAGCTCCGGCTACAGTTCCAGCTTGAAAGTTGACGGGATTGTTAGTCTGAGCTGGAGGCGAAGGTATATATGTTTGCTGCTGTCGTTGGCCATGTCCGGCATGGTTGTCTTGGTGTGAGGTCTTACGACGCTTTTTGGGCGTTGTGTCCTTGTTCGGGGCGACGTCGACGTCCCTTTGCNNAGCAGCTTGTGCTTGCTTTCGACTCCTCTGCGACCAGCCAACCCTTGCAGCATGCGATCTGACATACTTNTTGTTTTCGCGTCCAGAAGAGCCGGATTCAAAGACAAAGTTGAGCCCGCCACTTTCATTGTTTGACGACTGCATTGACGGCAAAGCTGGCTGAGCAAAGACTTTTCTGCACTCGATGCTCCCGTCTTATCACGAGCATCAGACGTTCATACAGAGCCCTGGGTTTGCCCTGTCCTCGACACTGTCGGTGTTGCAAAGTTGAAAATGAAGCACGGTAACGGCGAGCAATTCGACGGACCGGTCGAGATCGCAGCGTGATAGATTTATCAGCATGCAATGATGCGTGGTGTGTCATGGCCGCCGCTGTCACTGATCTAGTTTGGGAAACTGCACTCCCAGCCTCGGCTACGCATCCCGATTTCTCCTTAGACAGCTCTCTGGTCGCGGCAACGGACGACTTACCGTAGGAGGAGCGACCAGGCGAACCGTTTTCCCGAGGAGCCCTACTCCGGCCAACCTATTTTGACATCGACATGTGCCCTTTCGCATCTCTGTCTTGCCTTTCCCCTTTACCGCTTGCTGCAAAATAATACATCCCATATACACTTTCTGATCCCATTTCGCGCAATTCTCGATTCGCTGTATGGAAGCCCCTCATTTTGCAATGCAATTTGCATAGAAGTCATGTGAACCCGGAGATCCTTCGCTGCCCCTTCGTATCGACGACGGATCAGGCAAGATATGCATGACTAAGCATCCAGCCCTATAACACATTTTCTCAAATCCCGAGGTCATTCACCGAGTCTTAACAACACAACAGCACCACAGCATGTGATAAAATTATTATTATTACAGTCGTCAAAGTCGTGATATATACATCTCGAAAGATTCTAGGCTCACTGGCCTGTTTCCAGTGATTTCTCCTCTTACAACATCCAACGCCGTCCATATGCAAAGAAAGCCGTCCCTAGGAAAAAGTCGAACACAACTTAGGCGGCCACCATGTCTCGAGCACTACCCATTGTTCTGAAAGATCCAGGCATTGATGATCTTCTTCGGGGGATACCGGGTCTCGCGACTGATTCGACTCGCGCGTTGAATGTGCGCTGTAGTTGACCATGCTGCGTCTCCAAAAATCTCTTGACAAAGTATGCAAAAGTCTTGCTGCACTTTGCATCGCTGGTAATCGAGATTGCGCGCGAACCATCTGGCTTCCTGATCAAACGCCACTTGTTGACGGAAGTAAAGCCACCGGGTGCTTGGATTGTGATGTCGCAACCATCCTCGACGGCCTTGAAGAATGCTGTGTACCAAACACCTCCGCTCCAGAGCTTCTTGGGTACGAATGCTAGGCTGTCTTCGACTTTGTATTCTTGTGGAACTGCTGATGGATCCGAGACGAGTTTGACGCCCTTGCAGTCTGGGTTCAAGTGCATGATGACATTCATATCATGCAACAGCCTGAGCGCTGTGTTGTCGGAAGCCGCTTTGGAAAGAGGTTGCTCCGAAGAGTACGAAAACGACGAATCGAACATTGTATCTTGTTGTAATGGTATATCTGGGCGATTATTCTGCTTGATGAGTGTCCGACAAGGGTTGAGTCGTGAGAGATGAATGAAGGATATGTTGGACACCGCAAAACGCAACTTGACAAGTAGAAAAGGTGATTACAGAAAGGAAAACAGAACCAGCCTCTGACATCTCTATGTTTTCAACATTCGTAATACCACCAGACCAGACAACAAAATAATGACTTACGTCACCATCGAAAGTGAAACGCTGAACACAGGCCGAGACTTCCGAGCAAGCCATACCAAAAACTTTCTGGATCGTGATTTCAATGGCTGGGGATTAACTTTTGTCGAACGGTGAACTGCCATCAGTTGAAGCCAATTTTGCTGCAACGTGGTGCCTGAAATTCCGGTCTTCTTTCAAGCTCAACGGCGAACACGCCATGTCGAGTGGTATGCATGATAAGTAATGGCATGATTCAAGTTAGAAAGAGGCAGCGTATCCATGATGCAAGGAAGGTTCGGACGCACGGCGGAAGCACGACCAACCCAAGGCACAAATGGTCGAGAACGGAAAGTCCATGAATAATGTCCGTGGAGTCAAGAGAGCACAAGCTTCGAATCCTCGATGACAAATATCTTGGTCGGTGGCTTGGCGTGTTTATGATGGAGACATGCTTTAAGCCACCACACTCATCGACCCATTGCTTATCCTAATAACCACATCTTTGCCTGGTCTCACACGCTCTTCCAAGTCTTTGGTGTTGTGTGTGATCATCAGTACAGTGTGTCCTTTGTCTGTGAATTCTTGCTCAATCACCCTAGATGAGAGACACTCGTATTCGTCATCGAGGTTTGCCGTGGGCTCATCAAGCAGGATAATGGGCTTTCGTCCTTGTCTGACTTGATATCTAGCTCTAAGAACAGAACGTACTAGAGACAGGAGCTGCGTTTGTCCTGCGGAGAGTGGTGGGAAACATGAGAGCAGAAGTGCAAGCGTGCGGCTGTCTTCATCGTCTTGGTAATGACAGTCAGAACCAGCAACCTGAAAGTGAGCCCATAGATGTAGTTGATGCAGCACTTGCGTGATCTCTCTAGTGGAGTTGTTGTTCATCAGGTCGATGTTGTTGCGTAGACTGACGTCGGGTTGGAAGAATGCATCTTGCGGTACGACGATGAAGCAGCGTTCGCGAACGACCGAAGGAGCTGCTTGTGATATCTCTACTCCGTCAACTTGTACAGAGCCCTGTGTTACTGCGCAAAGTCTTAAAAGAGCCATGAGCAGAGTGCTCTTCCCGCTGTTGCTTGGGATTAGAAGATACAGAGAAACCAGCACTTATGCTTTGACTTACCTGCCTGTCTCACCACAGATGAAGACCTTTGCACCAGCTTGCACGTTAAGGTTGACATTGCTCAGGATTACTCGATTACTGCGAGAGATGTCAGCAAATATTTCCCATCGACAAGTCCATCCTGTTTACCTGTGGCACACGCGTACGCCTCGTAGAGAAAGCGAACCGGCAGGGGACCAATCGGACGACACAACAGTTTCAATTGCACAATTTTCCTCGTTCGGCACGCAATCCTCTAGCTCCTTTAGACGCGCAGCGGCTCCAACTGACACTTCAAATGTCGTCCAAGACTCTATCAACCGGAGTAAAGTGCTGTTTGTGACCAGGACCATATTGAGGGCAATTCCAACATCGGCGCTAGAGCTAGCAGTAGTGCAGAAGGCTGCAAGAGCGATAACGACTATCGCAACAGTAGCCATAGATAAGTCCAGGACCACATTAAGCCAGCGCTGGAAACACAGAAAGAGATAGAATGCGCGCTGCGAAAGATCCAGACTTCTTGTGTTTCGATCCAGGTATTGTTGCTGCCAGCCAAAGGCTCTGATGGTGACTAAACCCTCAACAGTCTCCAAGAAGCTTGAGTATACAGCAGGTCTGGATTCAAGCTCTAAGTATCTGAGTTGACGTGAAGTACGAAGGTAGACTCTCTGTATGAAGTAGACGAAGAAGCCGTAGAGGGGCAAGGCAAACACCAATAGCCTTTGGCTCGCTAGAAGGAGAGAGCACTGCATCATCAACTTGAATATCTGTGTACACAACGCAGCCAATGCGGATGGTAGATCCCGATCGATCACCTGTATGTCTTGGCCAAACCTGTTGACGATTGCTCCAGTATCTTTGTCGAGCAAAAANGACAAAGGAGCTCCTAGGACTGTACTCAAGAGATTAGCATGCAGCACGGCTCCAGACCTAGGAGCCAGCTTGATGAAATTGACCCAAAGCATAGTGCTGGTCGAGACCCAGGCTATGGCAGAGCATAGCAAGTAGCCGAGCATGTATAGTACGTCTCTGGCGTCTCCTGCTTGCGTCCACCATTTGAGCCAGTAATGCGGGAAGGCAGAAAAGAACGAATATAACGCGGTACAGCCCAAGAGAGTGAGCATATTCATCGTGCCGACTGACTGAAGATAGTATCGATAGACTGATGCATCACCAGATCCCCTGTCAACATCGATGTCATCGTCTTCAATCTTGCTCACCTTGACAGATACGAGCTTTGCTTCCTTCTGGTCGTCAACTTTTGCTTCGTCGCCATTCATGAGAGCACTTTCTGAGAATGCACCTGAACACATACGAAAGCTGGTCCAATCACCATCAAACTCAATATGACCTTGTTTCAAGAGCAGAATTCTGTCGGCAAGAGAGCATGCAGCAGCAGCACTCGTGACCAGAAACACCGTCGTATTTGAATTTCGGAGTAGACCGCTCGGACCCAACAGATTGACAATCACACGCTCCTGTGTACGTTGGTCAAGAGCCGAGAAAGGGTCATCGAGAACAAGGATATCGTGTCGCTGGTATACCGCACGAGCTAGTGCGACTCTTTGACGCTGGCCCCCTGAAAGTCTTCCGTGCCCACGTTTGACATCTTTTGCTGCTGGACTGAGTGAAATACTATCGTCTATACAGCAAGCATCGAGAACTTGCTGATACCAGGTGCCGTTGCGTATACCATCCGTCCTAGAGAGGCTTGTGATCGTTTCGAAGACACATTGCCCTGGCAGCCATGGTAGCTGGGTACAAAGTCCAATCCTTCTGCTGACGACAGACATGGAGCCCTTGGAAGGTTTCATCTCTCCAGCGATTGCTAGGCCTAGCAAAGTTTTACCCACTCCTGTAGGGCCAGTGCATACAACAATAGAGCCTCGAGTAATGCGTAGGTTGATGTCCTTCAGAATCGGTGTTGCGAAGCCTGTTATTTTCAGTTCGACGTCCTTGAGTTCGACTGCTACTTCGGAAACAGAATTAGCGTCTATGAAGGTTGTCGATCCTCCATTTAGAGAATTCTTCCGAGCATCTTCAAAATGTGGTTTGCTGATAAAATCCTGTATTCTCTGGAAACTGGCCAGAGAGGCAATTGCTCTGGGCACAATCGTCATGATCATGTTCGCGGGATGAGTGACCAGGACCAGAATGGCTAACGTGGTATAGGCTGTTTCTGCATCAAGGTTCGAGTTGCTCATAGCAGCGAACAGAATGATGGTGATTGCAGGTGTGAAGAGTCCAAGCGCATTTGCTATTCTGATTAGACATGTTCATCTTGAATGCTCGAACTAACGTTGAGATAACATACCACTGGTGTTCGCGAGCACAGCTACCCAACGCATGTCTTTCGAAGCATTGATCTCAATTTTTCTCAGACAGGTAATCTGATCCCTGACGACATTCTCTAGGCCAAGCATCTTGATCGCTTTGATTTTACCTACCACAGAGACGATCCTGTTGATACGATCTTGCGTAGCTTTGTTCCACGCAAGTTGTTTGGAACGCAGATTCCGTGCTACATATCGGGTCATATGAGAGCAGCCTNNGCAGTATCTTAGTGGAATTTCAAATAAAAAGTCTTTGCACTCACCATATATCATAGGCAGAGGGACGAGACAGAACCATCCGATCTGTTGTGCCAATAATATCATACCGACAATGACTTCCAACACTTGAGCCCAGGCCTCATGAAACATCTCGCTGACGTTTGTGAGAGCATCAACGTCAGTACTCATCAAAGTGGTGGCGCTGTAGTCATTGTACACAGCAGCGGGCGCAGCGAGAGTCTTCTCGTATATGAGTTCAACAAGTGTGGCTCTGGTCATGATCTTGAGACCATTGAGCNNTTGTGCTGATATCTTGACGAAACAATCTTTCAGAGCGTCAGTTTTGCCTATTTTCCGTTGTAGACACACCTATCTTACAGCTTGTCCAACGTAGACTACCGAAGAAATAATGACTAGCGTGCATGAGAGTTGATATGATCGTCCGCTTAACGCGTTAGCAGCCAAAAGTTGCAAGATTCGGCTCATGAGCAGAGGCTGAGCATAGCGAAATACAATCAGTATGAACCGTGTGGGTGCAATGGTTGCAAAATTTGGCATAAGGCATTTCGACAGAACAAACGGCAATATCAAACGACTTTCTGGCTGTGCTGTAACGAATGTCAACAGTGTACATGTTCAAGCAATTGGCTTATCTACCTCTCTGATGCCAAAATCGTAGAGCTTTTGACGCAGATTCAAAGGGTCGAACTGACGCGGGTTCTGGGGCAGTGCTTCTAGAACAAACGTGTAATCTTTGCCAGCAAATAGCATCGGATGGATCCAAGCGAAGGTGACTTTGCTCCAAAGTCCGGCTTTCTCTTCAGGTGCAATGTCTAGCCAAGCTTCAAGTAAGAAGTCCCTCTTACTTCGAGATTCAACTGTAAGAGTTCCTGCTTCCAAGATTGTTCGTAGCACCTGCATTACCATAGAGCCCTTGCCATGAACCAGCAGTAACGCAGAGGCATTCAAAAAGGTGCGTGTGGATAAGTAGATAGTCAGCAAAGTTGACGGGTTCACTGAGCGGTCGTGTTCTCGTGGTGATAAGATCACAAGACCAATGATTGCGGCAAGGTGGATGGTTTCATCCAAAGCACTACCAGGCTCAATTGGCAAGGATAGAGATACGCCTACGATAGAGGACTGGAAGACTAGTAAGGCAAAGTTAAAAGCCTTGCAACCAGTAAGTTTGTTTATGTCCTTGATGTGTTCCTCGACGACTAGTATCTCAAAGACTCACAAACTTGATGTTTCTTTGGCGATTTGCTGTAACCTTGATACAACACTTTTGCAATTGATACCATCTTAGAAAACCGGTGACAATGAAGCATAATGATGCCACCGTAGAGGAGGCAGGAATCCATTGAGGAAGAACAGAAGGGACACTGTCGCTGGAAACAAACATGTTGTCAAAATACGTGGTGGTTGACAATGTGCAATGCTAGGCGACACTACATATTCGTGTTTGCAAGATGCAATGACACTTAAGGTAACAAAGACTCTCCCTCAAAGGCAACAGAGAGAGCCAAGATGGTAGGATCAACTAATTGATAGTATCACATGCAGACCTGCCTAACGCGGCGTTGTGCCCCTAGAAATTGGAGATAGCTAAGGCGCTAAAGTCAGCCATGGCATGGCGCAATCTTCAGCGATAGACGATAGACTCGATATGAGCATAAACGGACGGCATGGTGCTAACCTCACAGCATTTTGGTGATAAAACAGGAAGGGTCAAGTGAAGGTTGCGGCGTTGCGGGCAGCGAAAAGTGCAGCCCGAGGGACAAAAGTCGATGTGACTGACGCAAGACAATTGTAGCTTCACATGCTTCGAACCATCTCCAGACAGACAATACACTACATCAACTTGCGTCGCCATGTCAGAATCGCCTGTATCCAATGGAGTCCCCGATGAGGAGGAAGAGGCGCTTCAGAGATTCCTTGGAACGACGTCGTTCGGCAAACAGACCAAAGGCGCTCAAGCCGACCACAGATTCGAGCAGAGCAAAAGACAACAACCTGTAATTTCACAACCTGACAAGAAGGCCGACGATGACTCGGATTCGGACTCGGATGACGACGATGAGGATGAATACCCTGTGTCGCATGAGATGGTCTTCAAGACACACGACCGACCCGTCACATCCATCACGCTGGACGCGTCGGGAGGACGAATGGTGACTGGCTCCAACGACTGCACTCTCAAGTTTCACGATTTCGCTTCCCTCACGCCCTCGACCATCCGCGCCTTTAAATCCGTTGACCCTTCGTCCGTCAAGGGCTCCGCCTCGTCCGAAACCCACCCCGTCAATCATGTCTCGTTCAATCCCATCTCGCCTAGTACAATCCTTGCCATCACCGCTCATCCACAACCGCGCATATTAGATCGCAATGGAGAGACTCTTGCCGAGTTCGTAAAAGGCGACATGTACCTGCGCGACATGCATCACACCAAAGGTCACATATCCGAGGTCACTTGCGGCGTCTGGCACCCTCAAGATCGCGACATCTGTGCCACTGGAGGAACAGACTCGACCGTTCGTATCTGGGATGTGAACAACCCTAGGCAACAGAAGAACGTCATTGTCCACAAGTCAAGAGCTGCTGGTTCTGCTGGAAGGACACGAATCACTGCTCTCTCATGGGCCGCCAGCACTCAGTCCAATCTTCTTGTTGCCGCCGCCCTTGATGGCAGTCTGGTTATGTGGGACGGCAATGGTCCTTACACCAGACCTGCTGCCGAGATTCGCGATGCTCATACCAAAGACACTTGGACTAGTAGCTTGCAAATCAGCTCAACTGGTCAACTTGTCCTGACGCGCGGAGGTGATGATACCATCAAACTTTGGGACACCAGGAAGTTCAAGCAGCCTCTGAGAACTGTTGAATTCCCCTCAATGTCTAGCCAGTACCCCACATCCAATATCTGCTGGTCGCCATTAGGTACCGAGGTGCTCACTGGCTCTGCAAATGGCGACCTCCATATCCTTAATCCTGCTACACTGAAATCAGAGTTGGTGACTCCAGTGACGCCGGGCTCTGCTCTGATCAGCGTCTACTGGCACAAAGAGCTGAACCAAATCATAACCGGTTCGGCCAACGGAGAGACACATGTTCTCTACAATCCCAACATATCACAAGGAGGTGCAAAGACTGTCATGCTCAAAGCCCCCAAGCGTCGTCATATTGACGATGACCCTAATCTTACCATGGATCTGTCTCACGGTATTGGTGGTGATGCCGTCATTTTGCCCGGAGGTTCTGCTCCATCCGCTGCTTCCTTCGCGTCGAGACACCCTACGATTGGCCTGACAGCTTCTGGTAAATCGAGAGATCCCAGGCGGCCACATATCCCCAATACCACGCCATTTGCAAAGAGCAATGCAGATGAAGCCTACATCAGAGAGCACATTCCTCTCAGTGGCATGCGTGAGGAGGATCCAAGAGAAGCGCTCCTCAAGTATGCTGATAAGGCCAAGAATGATCCCATGTTCACAAATGCCTGGGCTGCAACACAACCAAAAACGATATACGCAGAGCTCAGCGACGAAGAAGAGGATGGACCTGACAAGAAGAAAGTTAGGCGATGATTTGATGATACACATGGGTAATCCTCAACTGTCACGACCCTCCCAAAAATAGATGCGATAATCATGATACCCAATTCGAACAACGCAAAACACTATCTCTGAAACATAATTTTGACAAAATGCGTGACACTGCTGCATACAATACCAAAAACCCTGCCCAGACGGCCCGATAACGCCATGAGGCTTTCGCAGGCTTATCGCAATAGCCCCACTTATCTTTTGTGTTGACATCGCCCAACAGACCATACAGATTGCTGGGAGTTGCCATGTGGGTGATTGATTTATCTTTGTACGACTTCTACTCACCCAGCACTGGCTTTTGGACGATCTAAAAACTTTCATCCTTCTCACCCAATTTCTCCAATTGCCCCAATCGACAGATTTTACCAAACGACGCCTGTTCCTGTGAACCTGACGATCTTCTGCCAAGCTATTTCGAAGAGGCAGCTTCCACAACCCCAGCCACAAGAACAGCCACTAGGGTCACCTCTGATCGACAGCTTTCGCAAAGTGTGCGAGAGGCACGATGAACAAGAACGCCATGGACGGGCAGGTGGTCTTTCTCACTGGAGCTGGTTCCGGAATTGGACGAGCAACAGCACTGAAGCTCAGCAAACTGGGAGCACGCCTAGCACTCAGCGACATCAACATCGAAGCATGTCGGGAAACCGCCAAGCAATGCGCTGGAGGACCTCACCAAGTGACACTGCTGAATGTAGCAGAGTACAAGCGATGCATCGAGACCATCAAAGACGCAATAGGCTACTTTGGCCGTATCGACCATGTGTTCAACTGTGCGGGAATCAACCCTACCGCGCGCTACTTGGTCGACTGCTCCGAAGACTACTTTGACAAGTTGGTTGCTGTAAACCTCAAAGGTGTCTACAATGTCACCAAGGCCACGATTCCTTATTTGCGATCTGGAAGTGCTATCGTCAATGTGTCTTCCATCTGTGGCATCCACCCCCACAAGCAAATGGCCATCTACTGCGCTACCAAATACGCCATTATCGGTTTCTCAAAGTCTATGGCGTTGGAGCTGGGTCCTAAAGGCATTCGCGTCAATGTAGTTGCTCCTGGATACATCGAAACACCAACAAATGCTAGCGTTGTGGCTGGCGAAGAAGCCCTCAAGAAAACCACTGAGCAGATATCTATTGGTCGCATGGGAAAGGCCAGCGAGATTGCTGATGTTGTGGCTTTCCTCATGGGTGATGAGAGCAAGTACATGAACGGATCTGTTGTTGAAGTCAACGGCGGCACCGGATAGCCAGACGACATGCGTGTTAGGGTTTTTTCTTCTTTTTTCGGCAAAAAATCATTATTATGCTGTTTTTCTTGAGCAGGAGCTACAGGAGTTTGGGGGAGAGCGAAAAGCAAAAGGAAGTTTTGGTAGGATTGGGGACATCACAGGACGAACAAACACCGCAAAAAGTGCTGTAATGTGTTTTATTGTCAGTTTCGTTATCAAAAGACTATACGATCCTTGTTATTCTTCGCGTTTTGGAACTTGATAGCAGAAGTTCAAAACCTGTCAGGGTTTAGCAGGTGCCACTCATTTCATCACACCCACCCTTCCTTCTTTGCTGAGGAAAGCACCAACAAGCCCCCTCCCTTTCCCTCTTCCCACTTTCCCCATCCCGGAAGTGTTCAAGCATTATCCTTCCCACAGCCGACTTTTTTATCAAAAAAGCAGCGATGGTCTAGCGGTCAAGACGCCTAGCCTTTACGGTCTTGCAAACACAAGCGTACCGAGCTCCCGATGATGTGAGTTCCGCACTAACTAGGGTGACTAGGTGTTGAGGAGATCGTGAGTTCGAATCTCACTCGCTGCAGGACAAAAACATCTTTTTGTTTCGTCATCGTAATACAGGCCTTCAGTGGATGATTACAGAATTGTACAGACTATCGTGCATTCTTATGGCTGGAATTTCAAGTAGCATTGAATTGGGGGATTTGTACACCTTTTTCTTATATCGCTGACCCTATTCTGCGCATCCTTTGTCGTTGGAGCAGGAGGTTATGTCAACTATACTCGAGGCAGGTGCGTGCTGGACTCCATCCCGAGCTATAAGGGTTATTATAGGCTATCAAAATGCACAGTTGCGATTGGAATTCAAGTTTGGCCAATGAGATAGCCTCCATCAGGCTTCTCTCTGTGTGGAAACCGTGTGCTGCACGAAAGTATTATGCATTTCTACAGCTACACTAATGCCTGTGTTCAGCCCTTGGAGAGGCTTGAGCAGGCACTTGAGTCTGATCGGCCATGGCATCTCACAGAAGCTCAACTCTGAAACATAGCAAGGAAATAAGCATATCATTCTCTATCTTGTTTGAGCCATGGTCGTATCAAGTTGCAAAACACAGTCAATGCTACGCTTCGAGTGATTGACTTCCTTTTATCTTGATGAAAGATTGCAGACATGATTGTTAGATTGGCTAAATATACTGTCCCCTGATTATCTGAGCCTTGACACGCAAACCTTCCCTTCTCATGTTGCCACTGTATTTGTTTTGCATTAACTTGATGTGTAGGACATTGATTGGTCTAAAAAGTCGAAGAATCATACCTGCTTCTAGTCACTCATACAGCGTTAGAACAGAGACTTACCTTCGTGTCCCGTCTCTAGCAGGATTGAACAAAAAGACGAGAAGCCAAATAGTTAGTAACGCCGGACAGTGTGTTTTTCGCAATCGAAGAGAATCTAATACTTCAGGTTAGTACAGTAGGTAGTCGCGATGGGATGTTATCTGTCAAGTTGGTTAGTACAAAAGAGATCCGTTAGAAACGCGATAAATCCCAGAAAGGGAAAAAGGACAACCCCGAAATCTGCCGTTGTTGGTGTTTTATATATTACAAAAAAAAAAAGACATGAAAAGAAAGAAAAGAATCATCCTCTACTCCAGCAGTCATAGCAAACGAGAGTGTCCTCCATGTATATGTGTGCTTGTGTTACAAAATACGGCCGTGCAAGATATGCTTTCAAAAACTATTGCGATGATCTCCTCTTCTTTTTTGTGGTCCTGGCTCGATCTTCCTTAGATAGGCTCATCACGGGGTTCGATCAGAATCTCGTTGACAGCAACGTGAGCGGGCTGCTTGAGAGCGTACACGATCGAGTTGGCGACATCTTCCGGGTCGAGGATCTGGGCGCCAGAAGGCTCACCGTATTTCTCAACGGCCTCCTTGTCGCTAGACATAGTGAGAAGGTCGGTCTGTGTGTTTCCGGGCTGGACACCGGTGACACGGAGACCCTTGCCTGCTGTCTCAAGGCGCAAGGCTTGCAGGGTGAATTCGACAAAGACCTTACTGGCTGAGTAGACACCAAGACCAGGGAAGCACTTGCGACCAGCGTCTGATGAAATAGCAACGATGTGGCCAGCACCACGCTCAAGCATGCCAGGTACGGTAGAGGACAAGCAGTTCAGCAGACCCTTGCAGTTGACATCGACCGTTTGTTCCCATTCATCAACCTTGGCGTTGGCCATCATGGTGAAGTACATGACACCAGCGCATGATACAAGGATGTCAACCGGACCCAGCTCCTCTTCAGTATCCTGGATCAGAGCTTGTACCTGCTCGCGCTTTGTAACATCAGTTTGGCGGACAATGACCTTGCCCTCGCGGACGGTAAGTCTGCGCTTCAGTGCCTCAAGAGCATCTGTGCGACGAGCAGCAAGAGCAATGTGACAACCCTCTCTTGCAAGGGCAACAGCGACAGCAGCGCCAATTCCAGATGAAGCACCGGTGACAACGGCAACACGTCCGCTCAAGGGTCCTCTGCGGGGCATGTGTGCAGCGCCACCGAGAGAGCTCAAACCCGAAGGAGGGCGGGGTAACCAACCTCTGGCAAACCAGTGGCGAGTGTATGTCTCGAGGAGAACAGCATCAACCTTAGGGCGTTCAACAACAGAGCGGAAAGGTCTAGTGGCCTCGTTGTTGAGAACAACAATACCTCTAAGGAACTCAACGCTAGGCATACCACTGCGAAGAATGTCGACGGTGAAGTTGCCATCACCACCTCTAACATTTCCTCTCTTCTCCGTCCACATGGTGACCCACNNCTCCCAGTCAAGAGGTTTTGTTGGGTAGCCAAGTTTCTCTAGGTCTCCGAAGACAGAACTCATGTCAACAGGAGTGGGATCTCCAAGATGGAAGACAAGCTGCTTAGCTTGAGATTGGTTGGCAAGGTGGATAATAGCTTTGCTGACAAAGTCCACAGGAGTCATCTCAGCACGCCATCCCTCGACATCCGGATGGAAGCCAAGATGGATTGATTCAACGATCAGAGCAGATACCAAATCCCAGGCGTTAGCGGAACCGGTCAAACTGTGACCACTGATTGTGCCTGCACGTAGGATCTTGACTGGCAGTCCACGACGACTAGCTTCGTGAACGAGTTGTTCAGCAACCCACTTGGTCTGACCATAACCATCAAGGAGCTTGTCCTGAACAGAGTCTACGTCAAGCATAGCAAACTCAGGCCAGCCATGCTTGGAAGGAGGCAAGACACCGTTGGTTGAGACATACTGAACGGTAGCGCCGCTCTGAGAAGCAAGGCGAAGAATCTCTCTGGTACCCTCAATATTGGCGCCACGCAGAGAGGCGTAAGGGTAGACCAGGTTGACAGTTGCACCGGCATGGACAATGACATTTACTCTAGAAACCATGTCTTTCCACAGATCCTGAGTAAGGCCGAGGCGCTCACGAGAAAGGTTACCGGGCAGGATTTCAACACGCTCCATGATCGAATCACGCCACAAGCCCAAGTCGAGAAGATGTCTTCTCAATCTTGCGATACCAGCAGAGTAATCACTACCTTCAGGATTGTTGAAGCGCACCAGACAGATGATTTGAGCTGATGTGTTCTCCAAAAGATCGTTCAGAAGGAAAGCACCCAAGAAACCGGTTGCACCAGTCAGGAGAACAGTGTTGGCTTTGTTCAGAGGACAGAACTTGGCTCCATTGGCCTGAATATCAGTGTCAAGGTTAGAGTCCTTACGCAACACGGCAGGAAGATCTGCTTGCACCGCAGCAGCATGTCCATCTCTAACACCACGGACAGTGTCAACGTGACCAGCAAGAGTAGGCGGATCTGCGAGACGAGCGACAGGAACACGGAAGCCGAAAGTCTTCGAAAGCTTCGCAGCCAAGTTTGCGAGCGAAAGCGAGTGACCACCGAGATCGAAGAAGTTGCTCGACGGCGAGATAATGCTTCGGGGCATGTTTAAGATGGTAGCCCAGACCTCGGCCACATCGTTAACGCCGATTGGATCTTGTGCCTGAGCAGCCTTGGTTCCATTGGCAGGTGGGGTTGTGACAGGCGCTGGCAGCTTCTTCAGATCGACCTTTCCAGAGACTTCATGCAGAGGCAACTCCTCAAGCACAACCCATAATGAGGGAAGCATGTACTGTGCTAGAGCTTCAGAAAGTGCTTTGCGAGCTTCGGGGCTGTGTCCCGATTCAAGAACCTCAGGGAACTTGCGGTCCTTAGTCTCATTCTTATCGCGCACAATGTAAGCCACTAATTGTCTGTCAAGACCCTCTCCATGAGCGACGACTGCGCACTGGCTGACAGCAAGATGGGTAATAATGGACTTCTCAACCTTGGCAGGTACGACAGAGTAGCCACGTAGCTTGATCATAGATCCAACACGACCAGTGATCTCGAGAAGGCCCGAAGGAAGCATACGTGCCAGGTCTCCAGTCCTGTACATGAGAGCACCCTCAGTCGAGTCATACTCGTCTCTCAGGAAAGCTTTAGCGGTAGTCTCGGGCAGGTTGAGGTAACCGCGAGCCAAAAGGTCTCCACCGAAGAAGAGCTCTCCACTAACACCTTCCTCAACTCTGTTGCCAGCCTCATCAACAATGTAGGTGTGTTTGGGGTCGAGAGATGGGCCGACTGGACAGTAGAGGGCAGCCTCGTCAAGATGCTCGAGCATCTCGCCGATATTACCACAAGCAATCTCATGTGTCTCACAAGCACTGTAGCAGTTAAGTAGGCGCACTTTGGGCAGCGCTTTCAAGGCATTGCGGGCGAGATCGGTAGTGACGACTTCGCCATTGAGCCATAGGACACGGAGGTCAGGGNNAAGGCGTTGGGCAATGTCGGGGTGACGTGAGAGGACGGTGGCCAGGAGAGTGGGAGTCATCAAAGTCTCGGTGATTTTCTTGGTCGCAAGCAATTCAACAAGGGCGTGCGGGTCATAGCTGACCTCATCAGGAACAGCGACGACAGTGGCTCCACGTAATAGAGGGCGCAAAATTTCCCAGATGAAAAAGACATTGCATGCAACACGATCGCCTGGCTGCTGGTCCGAAACGGCGAATCTCAAGTCATATGATAGTACAGGTGCTCTGTGAGGGTTGGCGATACCCTTGGGCTTTCCGGTTGTACCTGACGAGTAAGCAACAAAAGCAAGGCGTTCGAGATCATCGTCAGCGGGCAGAGGTGCTGGCTCTTTGTGATCGCCATTGATTTCTTGTGCTTCTTCATTAAGGGCGATGACTGGAACACCCTGCTGGATCTTGCCGACCTCAGAGCTGTGAGTAACAACGACAGCCGGTTTGGCGTCGTCAATGACGTCGGCCAAAAGATCCGGAGGGTATGCGAGTTCGAGAACGAGGAATGCTCCTCCAGCACGAAGTGCAGCAAGACAGGCAATTACATAGTCAGCACTGCGTGGAAGCAGCACACCAACAAGTGTGTCGCGACTGACGCCGTAGTTGCGGAGACGTTGAGAAAGAGCCTCAACGATCTGGTCGAGCTCAGCGTACGAGTATGTGCTTGACTCGTCCTCAAGGGCAATGGCATCAGGCGTCTCTTTCACCTGTTTCGTGAAGAGGGCCGACAGATCTTTGCCAGTATCAATGATAGGCATGATGCCGCCTTGTGGGGGTATATGAAATAGAGGGGGGAAGGGTGGGGAGGTCGGACGGACGAACTGTTGGTATGTCTCGACGCTGTGGTTTGGCAAACTGGCAGTTTGGCGGCCAGTTCCATCCTCATCCACCCGCTTCCTCAGAATCACGACATCGAGTCCGTGAGAGCTTATCCCCAGACTAAAAGGACTTTGTGCCGTTGTGCAGCAGATCTTCAGCCAGTGACAAGCCACATAAGCTAGATTATTTCGAAGGAACCGAATTTTAACCACGGAATAAATGCCACGATGCCTCGAGATTCTCCAAGAAACCGTCGTCCAAGAGAGGAAATCTTCAGCGCCGAAACTTTGCATAAATCCACTTGCTTACAGACCCAATAAATATATCTGCAAATTGCCAGGTAACTTCTGATGTTCGTGCGTGTATATACGTGTGTAGTCTCCTCAGTCCTGAAGGAGGGTATATTGTAATTCGACAAAGGAAAAATGCTTGATCGCTCGTGAGTACCATGGCCTAGTGCATCCAACCTGTTACCAAAATCTGGTTATGCTGTCGTCTTAATATGATTCCCAATGTTGTGCATCTTTCTGTTCGACCCCTTCTCTTGATGATACCGTGCCTCCGTCTTCCAATCTTCTGTCCACGTCTGCGTCTGGTGATGGAGTCGCGTGCTCTACTCGAACATGGAATTCTTGCTTTCGTCGAACCACGAACCCAGTCGCCTTGTTGATCGGCTCTTCATCATGGTCGGAGCCGTCAGTTGAGGAGTTGTCGGCTTCGATCTGTGTGCGAAGATTGTTGTGGTGTGGTGGGCCTGTGTTCTCCAAGATTCCCATCTCCATATCCTCAGATCGACCGGTGAAAGCATTGATCTTTGACTGGGTCAGAGTCTTGTCGTCGCCTGTTCTGGTGACGCGAGATCGTCCTCCTGAGCGATCTCCGGTGCTCGTACTTGGCATGACTGCGCCGTGGGGGTTGTTCTGGGCTCGTGCGACCTTGGAGATGAGTTCAGACATTGTCATCTCAATGTTGAGTTTCACGATNCTGAAAGGCGTTAGTGTCGTCGTTTGAGATATACCGATACATAAGAGAAATTGACAATAGTGACTTACATATGCGAGCGGATGGAACTGCACTATCTTGGCATTAGTCTTCGTAGTTCTGTTGTAGTGCACATTGGATAACTTACTGTAGACAAAAGAGTTCTTCAAAGACATCATAGCAATGATGAGAACGTCCATGGCCAAAGAGAATCCAATGATCCACAGGTTGAATCTGACCAAACTCTCGTACTTCTTCAGACCAGGCTTGACAAGATTACGACGAACGACGCGAACAAAGAGAAAATTGAGCATAGCATCCACGACGAGGTAGATGACCTTCTCACATCGGTCCCATACGTCGTTGATCTGTATATACCTCTCGCTGATTTGTAGTCTTGCTGGCACCNNTGTCAACGTGTCAGACTTAGTTTCACGTCGGAACATTACTCAGTTTCTTACCCATATACAGTACACAGATATGTTGATAAGTGTGATGAGGATAGCGACACCATATTTGAGGTTGGTTGCCTTCTTGCGGTCCAACATGAGCACACCGATACGATTAATGATAATCTGAAGTAAAAATTGGACTTGCAGAGCCCACAACGTCAAGATGCTGAAGTAGAAAGCGAAACTANNTCCACGAGTCAGTAAGATGGTAAGCCTGACTACTACATGTCTTTCGTCGTACCTTGGAGCAATAATGCCTCTCAGATACAGCCAACAGGCGATACTGAAGGCAAGGCAGACGGCGATCTCACACCAGATCATCCACACATAAGCATTACTCCTTAGTCTGACAATTCCGTAGCGTTTGCGCATAGCTGTTGACTGCTTCATGGCCTTCCAGGTGGTTAAAAAACCAAATCCTAGTGTAAAGCTGCTGTTGAGTCAGTTTTGGTTCCTTGTCGTTATGCTCCACGGTATATCGTACCCCCAGCATATTGACGCGATGCCCAAATCATCCAGAGTCACCTTCTGCAACACGAAGTCGTCTGACAAAAAGGTCTTCATCGTGCCAGGTTCGGTTGACAAAGGAAAAGATCCAAAATTGGATCCCCTCGTGGCTGGGGTAGTATCAGAATATGTACATTGCGTACAATCATTTCCTTGAGCCAAAGCAAGATCTCTCGCCTGCGGCTCAGGCTGAAAATAACGGAATGCAAAGATGGTGAAGCGCTAATGGCCGATGATATTGAAGATCTACTTACGCACGAGCAGAGGAACAACAGAGTTCGGGAGAGGCGTTGGGGTGTGTGAACTTTCCCAAGCCATATCCTTGCACTATGCCCTACCTTGGATGTATACAGTACATCTTCGCTCTCATTGCGAGCTTGGCTAAGGCTGAAACATGGGCGAAGGACATGGCCAGAAGCAAAAAAAGGTGTGATTATCGGACCGTCTAGGGCAACGTTGCCGGGAAGCTGGTAGATACGATCGTCCACGAACGACACCCACGTCAACGATGCCTTACAGTGGGGATATCTTTGGTAATGTGAGTGATCGCTGGGCCATAGGATTATAGGTGTTTGAAGGGTGCGCAAGAGGCTGAAAGGATCGGGTGGTGGTTTCAAAGATCAGTGATACAGGTTGTCCACAAGCGCTTGAATTGGAGGAGCAGGATGTGGACAGGGACTTGTGACAAGATGTTTAGTAAACCATGCATACGTAGAACCCCAGAATCCCAGATCGATGGGACATCTAACTCCAGCAAAAGCCTTCACATGGCGACTGGAAGATTGTCGTTCAAGGGTCGCAAGCGGGACCGAGTTCCTAGAGTACCGACAACCAAAGCCGGCGACACGGTAGGGCAGCAATCCGCGGAAGGATCAATTCAGGGCAAACGAGCCGATAGTGAAGCAGGATCCTTCGAACGTTATTCTATAAAGACCTCGTGGAAGGCACTAAGGCAGGCCAGCCTTGCGTTGACTTTCGCATCCAAAGCTTTGTCGTCCACGAGGAAATCTGTTCGGTTGAGGCCGAGTATCAGGGCCCGTCAATAAGCGCGACCGTTGCTATCTGAAACGTCGTTTGAATTTGTACAAAAGCCTTGCTGAAAAGTTTACCACAATAGGTATGCAATCATTGGCGAGCAGTGAACCCCGTCCTCGTGGCTATGATGGCGTTGGCGCGCACAAGGATGCCTAGAGGATACTGGGATGTGCAATTGTTAACGAACACCGAACATACAAAGAACTCTTCCAATGCAAACAGTCAAGTTTCTTGAACGTCTATGCCTGTCACATTTCCAGCCGCAACAGCTGTGCCGGATGATGGATCGTCCGCAATGAATTTGAATGCTTGGAAAGTTGATTAATCACCACTCCCCCTGCATACCGCAATCATCATTAGACCCTGGCACTGCAAGTTGAATCCAGGTTCATGATTCAGTGATATGCTCATGAGGTCCCGCGGCTGATGGACGAAGTACCCTGGACTTAATCAAGCCTGAGCTGAACATGAAATGAGTGACCCTGCATGATACACATCGATCTTGATTTGACTCTCTGGGCAGTCAAATAGCAAAAGTCACGACTATGTGTCATGCATACAGGGTACATATAGTTTCAGATCAATAGGCATGAATTCCTTTTGCTGGGCAAAAGATGTGCGAAAAGTCTTTGACCTCCTCTCTATGGAATCGATAGGATGTCACCCAGACCTCATGCTGCTCTGTTCTCCACTAGACAGACGGTTTTCGTTTTCATGGAGCCATCACGAAGAGGCGTCTCAAATCGAAAATGCTTTTAAAGTCAGTGTTATGCGCTTTTCGCGCTTGCGTTGTTCATGAAGGAGAAAAGAAGAGTCGGAAGACGCAGCAGAGATTTAGGTGAGAAGCCGGAGTTGGCCTGTGCTTTTGTGCTTAGTAAGCTCCAGGCTCTTGCTAATGGTAGCACCCTGCCCAAGCATGCTTCTGGTACATATCGGCCAGCGACGAGCTCTCATGAAGGGACAAACTGGTTCAAGATATTCTCACAGGCCATATATGTCGTCTAACGTCCTTTGCAAAGCTTTCACGTGTGTTTCGAATGATCCTTGATCGACTACGGTTCAAACAGATTTTTTGGAGAAGCGCACTTGCAAGAGCATCCAGCCTTTTCAACAATCGAGAACCGTTATATGGAAGATGATACACTATCAACAGACCAAACCACCATCAACGCAAGACATTATTTATCAGAAGGATTGAGCTATCTTCAGACTTTTATGTGTACCGTAGAGGTGACCACTAAAGAGAAAGACGACGATAAATCAATGGTCCAAGAATATAAGGGCCGTGCACTTTCACATGCATGAGTGCCAAGGCATATTTTCTATGACGATTTTCGACGATTGCAGGGCAGCGTGTGCCGTTGTTCTTGAGATCAGTCGAGGCACGTTCAACAATGCTGAGTCGGTAGCAGATAGTAGACGATGGGTCACTATGTAGCTCGCAATGCCTTTGCTGCCATCTTTACAGCGCGGTCAGGCGCTGCGTCGACTGCGACTCTCAGCACCAGCCAGCTATGGCGCGTCGCTGGAGCACCTGCCAAATCTGCTGCCCATTCTCTAATGCGATGTTATAGCACCTCGCTCGAGAACAGACATCCTATCGGTCTCGGTTATACTATTCCTTGCACAACAGCATCGCGCAATATCGCTCGAGAATGTGCGCAAGCGCTGAAGCGACACTCTCACACGTCCCGTAACAACTTTCCCTCGACCCTACGGCATCGACACTTGGAGGACTCGTTCCAGAAGTCTACCTACAGGTCCAAAAGTGATAATGCCCACCCCAACCTCGAGAAGAATAAGGACAATCAAGACAAGATGCAGGAACAGCCGTCATCCGTAAAACCCCAAGATGCCCCCAACACAACCCACCACCACTACCATCTCATGGATCGCCTACCGCACTTGCATCGTCCGACGAAAGATGAGCTGCTAGCCGCAGCTACAAGTTTCTGGCAGAGACTCGGTATCCGCTTCAAGTGGTTCTCTATCAGAAGTGCCCGTCCTTTCAACACCGATGACATTAGTGCTTTTGTATCATGGATTGTGTTTGGTCATATCCTCTGGATCGTACTTGGTACCACTACCTTCGTCTCGCTCGCCATCTTCTTCATGAACACCGTCTTTGCCCAGGAGACTCTTGCTGGTTGGGTCGGCAACTACTTGACTCAGTCCTCTGGTGTTAAGGTCGTCTTCGAATCTGCCATCGTGCCGCGCTGGAATGATGGTGTCATCTCATTCAAGAACGTCTTCGTGTCGCGGCGTCCAGGTCAGGGAAGTTCAAATGTCACAAAGGGCTCTTCTGCAAGTGCTGCCGCCGCCGCAGCTGCTGCCTCTGCAGGCAAGCCCGACCGCAAGGATCAGAAAGATGAGGACACCAATTATACACAATACGACGTCTCGATAGACACAGTCAACGTCACTCTGTCCTTTACTAAGTGGTTCAACGGTAAGGGTCTGCTGAGGGATGTCGAGATCAAGGGCGTACGAGGAGTAGTCGATCGTACGTCAATATTGCCTGGCGATCCGACAATCGACCCAAAGTCGTATCGACACGAACACACAACCGGAGACTTTGAGATTGACTCTTTCAAGGTGTCGGATGTTCTTCTGACTGTCTACCAACCAAATGGTTTCCGTCCATTTTCAGTATCTATATTCTCATGCGACCTTCCTCGCTTCCGCAAGCAATGGCTGTTTTATGACTTGATGTCTGCCAACATGATTTCTGGCTCTTTCGACGACTCTTTGTTTACAATTCATCCTCGTCAAACACACAGCCACACCGGATTGAGCATCAATGAGGAAGATGGCGATCACTCTGTCTGGAAGAAGCACAGTCGTCTACGCATTGATGGATTGAATATCGATCATTTGAACAGAGGTGTCGAAGGCCCTTTCTCTTGGATCCACGAGGGAAATGTCGACATCGTGGCAGACATCATGTTCCCAGCAGACCAAGAGGGCTCAATCGCCAAGGTCATGTCTGACTTTTATGATCGCATGGAAGCGACGGTGGCGCACAACTATCTCCATACCACACATCAACACGACACTAGTGATCATCACGATGAACGAGAAACACCAGATGAGAACGAGGAGGACAAACGCTTCATCGTCATGGACCTTCGTGTGCACTTGAACGATGTCCGTGCTGCTGTGCCCATCTTTACCAGAGACCTGTCATACGTCAACAACGCACTCATCCGTCCCATTGTGGCGTATATCAACTCGAAGCGAACATTCATACCCATCAACTGTCGCGTGGTCAAGCGAGTGAGCGAATTCGACGGAAGTTGGACAGTGTTCGACAGCGGACTGCTAGACGATCTATCGAGAGAGGTGAGTAAACATGTGAAACTGTGTATCAGATTCAAGCTAACATGCTACAGANCATATGAAGCCTTTGCCCGCGATATTGTTGACGACGGAGCTCGCACTCGACGACTGAAAAAGGTTGGTCTCTGGACCATTCAATTGGCGGCACAAGCTCTATTCATTGGACTCGCTGGCCAGCTTGTATAACAATTATCTCTCACCTACACTCTATGTAACAACAGCATCGGAAAAGGACTTCTCTGGCGTTCAAAGGCGGGCGTGGCTTCGGGAGTAGAGCATCGACTTTACAGTATACCTGCATGGGCGTTTCACAAAGGATTGTCACAAGCATCATTCAGTTATTCTTCAATTCACGATTTACCGGTTTACACTTTAGTAACGACCTTACAGAGTCCCTTGTGCGCAACGCTCTCAGCTAACGGCAGGCAGCTTGGCACAGGAGCAAATCCATAACCGCTCGTATGCAGCTGTAAAAATGCACGACAGTACCAGGAACAGGACAGTGCCCACTGAGAAGTAACGACTTATCAACTCTCTGTGGACACGTCTATGGTTCAAAACAATTGTGCTTTTTTATAGTACATACTTTGCCCTTGCTGCAATGAGAGTACTTTATAATATGGGGAGGAAGTTCAGCCCAGGCGCAAGTCCAGCGGTTTTCAGCTTCAGCCCTTGCCCAAGCTCAGCCCTTGCTTCCAAGGAGAAATGGCCACACTTCACAATCCCGCACCAATGATACTGACATTACTTTCTAATATCTCTTCGTCGTCCATTCTGCTTTGTGGACACGATCCAAAAACTTGCTCACGCAATGTCCAAGTTGAGCGCCTCGTCGCCAAAAGTGCTGGGGCTTCTTGCCCTTCTCTTCCTCGCTTCTTGTCTTGTAACCCTCTCTTTCCGCTCTTGTCCTGCAGCATCTTATGCTCGACAAGGAACACGACCTGCCCTTCACGGATCCAAGAAGGTCACACCCAATGTAGCCTTTGTAACCTTCCTCGGCGCATTCACCGGCGGCATCGACCCCAACAAACCCGAAAACGACGATGACGATGGCTACTACGTGTCCACACGCGTGCTGGGCTATCAATTGATGCATTCACTCACTGCAGGTACCAATGCCTCTATCCCCTTCGTCGTTGTCGTGACCGACGAAACGCACCTGCGCAAACGCGCCCGCCTGGAAAAAGACGGCGCCATCATCATAGAAGTATCTCGCATCTCTCCCGGTNGGGCGATTCCAGGCGACCCACGCTGGAAAGACATGATGACCAAACTGCGACTCTTCGAACTTGTCCAATACTCCAAGATTTGCTATATCGATTCTGACCATTTGGTTACGGAGCGGCTGGATGGGATTTTCTATGATGAAGCTACGATTACGCAACACACATCCCAAGAGCTGAATAACCAGAAGGAAGATGAAGCCCAAATGCCTAGGACGTATATGATGGCTGCGCATGCCGATTACTGGGGCTACGATCACCCTTACCCACCTCCCACGGATGGAACATACATGAATTTTGGGTTTGCGGTGTTTTCACCTTCAATTGCATTGTTCAAGTATTATCTTTCCGTGTTGGCTGTACCGGGACGCTTCGACATGGGTATGCAAGAGCAGAGTCTGATCAACTACGCACACAGGCGTGACGGAAACATGCCCTGGAAACCGCTGTGGCATGGTTGGAATGTGAACTGGCCGACGGAANAAGATTGGAAGAACGGAGCGAAGAGTTTCCATGCCAAGTATTGGGATACCGATCCCAGTCATGACAAAGTGCTGAAAGCGATTTGGAGAGAACAGAGAGCGGAGATGGAGGGCTTTTATCGTGGCAGAGATGGTGGCAAGTGATGGTTCTGATGGCTCTTGTTTTCTGTTGATCGTGTAGTGTCTCGTGTTCTGCGAGTCTTGAAGCCTTCCATGCTGACGGCTAAGTGGATGATATACCGCACAAACACTCTCCAGGAAGAACTGCAATGCGAAGACGTTTTTGGGAGCGAAGATTGCTGTAGAGGAAGGAAGTCTTGGTCAATGCACATTCCGTGACTGTTTGATTCGACGCTCTGCCACAACGACTTGAACACAGCAACCAGTGTGTTGACGTATGCTTGTGGGTCAGCATGCTACCGTGTTTGGACGGATATGGCTTTCAGGCGGGATGTCCATGTCGAAGGTTGAATCACTGTGTGGTAGATGGTGAGTATCTATCAAGGCAGATGAGGACGTGGTGGCTTGGAGCGAGACGCTGTAAACGCCGAGCAAAGCTCACTGACCAGTCTGAAACCGAGTCATAGTATATCAGTTAAGCGACTGATCCAAAGGTTGCATCCAAGCAAAGTCAAGCCCATAGTCTGCAAGCAGAGCCCGCATCGAATGAAACATGCATATAGCCAACTACCAACCAGTACCATATGAAGTTATTCTTGCGAACTGAGGTGGAAATTGGTGTCTCTCAACTCCAGGTATACTCCACGCCAAGTGGATATGGCAGACCAGCTAAGGAGCTTGCAAGGAGATATTCATGAGGGATATTTGCCAAATCGCTTGCTGCCTAGAGCCAGAGTATCCCATTTGTGGACTTACGACTCAAGGGGGAGAACACGTATACAAGGTTCGAAGGGAGACATGCTTCTCGAGCAGCTCAGGGGTCTTTCGTGTGCTGTTGCCAGGCGCGTGAAAGAAGCTTTCCGTCTCAAGATGCAACCCTCCAGGGTGCCGCTGTACAGCCGTCTGGGACAAATCAGACTCAGATGATGTTCATTTCTAGCTGATTTGCCAATTCTCAGAGGATGGATCTCATCTCAGCAAGCGTCAAGCCGGCTTCTCGGCGCGAGATATGGGCGGCTACTTGTCTTGGCCTCTGGCAAGAGCTGAATATAGAGAATGGTATACGGAATGCTTGACGTAGAGACAGACTGTTTGCCACGATGGAAAGATCAAAAATAGTTGCACGCGCAAGGCAGAAGAAGACCAAAATAGGTCGTTCGTAAAAGTCGTCAGCGGTGCTGAAAATGGAATAAAAGCTTGCCGTCTTGGCTGAGGCTCCTTGCTCTGGATGCGAGCAGCCGAACGGATTCAAAGGCGCATCTCTAGGTCAACCTAAGAGAAAGACAAGAAACGCTTCAGGAACCGAAATCTTGAGACAGGAACAGGGGAGACACGAGGAGAAAAAGGAAACACTACTGGCAGTTCTTGCAGACTATCTGCGCGTCGTCATGTCGATTCGTAGGCACTGGGCAACGACGCTCGTGGGCCAACGACGAACATCGATTGCGGATGGCTGGCGCCGGTAGATAAGGTTCGGTTTGCCGGGTGACGGCAGGGCTGGGGACCCTGTCACCGCTTGCAGCAACCCAACCACCTCCTTTTACTCTCTATGTTGTAAAACCCGAAGCGCTCTGCTGCAAGCCTTGTTCCTGACTGGTCCAAAGAACTTATTGAACTGAACATGTCCAAAAGACATGATGAGACAATGTTCAGCAATAGCTGAAGCAGCGGGTATGCTCCATGTAGGTCTCTCCAGATCTTCCTCGGTGACGACCAACCTGCCAGCCAGCGAACGGACGAAACGGTGGCAGCAGGTGGCGCAGGCACGCTAGTGAGCATCAGAATCTGTGCTTCGCTATAATACGAATAGTCCACCTCGACAGTAGCCATTGGCGCTGGGCTGGCCTCCGAGTACATAATAGAACGCCGTTCCCCCTTGTTACAGCATTCCTCATCTCACATATCAATTCTGTTTGTCTGTGCATAATTTCAACCCACATTCCTCTCATTCACAAACAATCACATTCACATCCTCTGCCTCATAAGGCCAAGACCGAACACAGATCTCCCTCTCTTTCTCGTCGAGAGACGTTTCATCGACACCACCGACAACATGCACTTCGCCAGAAACTCTGCCCTGGCTGGGCTAGCTGTCATTCCCCTTGCCTTTGCCCAAACCTACACCACCTGCAACCCTATGGACAAGACATGCCCTAACGACACTGGACTTGACTCGGCTAGCTTTGCCTGCGACTTCACCCAGGGCAAGTCGGCTCTTGCTAGTTGGAGCACTGCCACCGGAACTTCGCTCACCTACGATGGCTCTAAGGGTGCTCAGTTCGTTATCAATGGCAAGAACCAGGCACCTACCATCTCATCTGACTTCTACATCTTCTTCGGACGTGTTGATGTTACCATGCAAGCAGCTCCTGGTGTTGGTATCGTGAGCAGTATGGTTCTTCAGTCCGAGGATCTGGACGAGATTGATTGGGAATGGCTCGGTGGTGACGGTACCCAAGCTCAAACCAATTACTTTGGCAAGGGCAACACCACCTCATATGATCGTGGTACCTACCAGAGTGTCTCATCACCTCAGACCATCATGCACACTTACAGCTTCGACTGGACCCAGGAGAAGATTGACTGGCTCATCGACGGTGTGGTCGTTCGCACCCTCATGTACGCCGACGCTGTAGGTGGTAAGAACTTCCCTCAGACCCCTATGCGCCTCAAGTTGGGCAACTGGATCGCTGGCGACCCGGCCACCAACGCCCCCGGCACTATCGAGTGGGCTGGTGGTGAGACCGACTTCTCCAAGGCTCCTTTCACCATGTATGTCAAGACTGTCAGCATCACCAACTACAACCCGGCCAAGGAGTACGAGTGGACCGACAGAAGTGGCAGCTACGAGAGCATCAAGCTGGTTGACGGTTCTTCTGGATCATCCTCGTCTTCAGCTTCTGGCAGCAGCGGCTCGGCTTCCGGCACCGCAACTAAACTCAAGTCGACTGCAGTCATTTCGAACAGCTTGAACACTGTTGCGCCCACCTCTTCCATCAGCGTTAAGAAGGCTCAGGCTCAGGACAGCGCAGCTATTGTTGCAAGCTCCAACTCTTCTTCGACTGCTTCCACTCTGAAGTCGGTCATCAGCAGTGTCAGCGCCAGCGTCACCTCGGCTGCCGCATCTGCATCTGCATCCGCATCTGCATCAAAGAGCTCATCTCACAGCTCTTCTGCTTCAGCCACCTCGAGCCAGCCTGCACAGCAAAGCACCAACGCTGGCGTTTCCAACACTGTTGCAACTGGCCTTTTCTCCGTTGTTGGCGCCGCATTTGCCTTCTTCATCCTCTAAGGTCCATGATCTTTCTATTTTCTCTTCATTTGCATAGCGACGGACCTTTTTTTCCATCTTCTTTCTGGCAGGTCCAGGTATACCCACTTTTTACTAATCAGGGCGGCTTTTTGAGGTTCGAGAAGATTGTATTAAAAAGGAGATTAGTTAGCCTACTTTGATAGATACCACAATTGAATAAAGAGACTCGAAGTCTCTGTGTTTTTCCAATAGTTCTCTGTTGATCCTCATACTGTGTCGTACTGAATAGGAGGTGCACTTGAGTTGGTAAGCAGATGGTGCTTGGTAGCCGGCAAAGACGGAGATTTGTTTGGGCACGAGCGGAGGGTCGGGCAATGATTCGCCGAAGGGAATTGAGTTTGTGCCTTCTCATCATCGTGCATGCATGTGAAGATGGCCCCGTCGTCGACATTCTCCTCGCAATCGCTGGTTGCGTGCTCTCCTTCTCAATTAGCTCGCCCTTGAGATACTGCTATGGCTAGAGACGACCGATAGACATACAACGACAAGTCAGGATTTTTCCTCTCCTCACTCTCACAGGTCTCAGACCCTTCGGACTTGACGCCGTCATGTTGCTCGACTTTCTCCATCTGGGAGCCCTGGACAAGGTCAACGGTGGCTGGTCTTCCATCATAGGCATCATAACCGCAATTGTTGGCAACATTCTCATCTCCTTCGCCTTGAACACCCAACGATATGCGCACATCCGTCTCAATCGCCAGTATCATCAGGATGAGGAAGAGAAGAGGAGGAACAAGCGCAGTCGCAATCGTGACTCTCAGCAGGAGCGGATAGCTGAGGAAAGAGAAGCGGAAAATCTCAATGGCAGCGGCAGCCATGCTGAGCCTTCAGAGTCGGATCCGCTGCTTCCTTCGTCAGCCTCGACGTCTTCTGAGTCCACCATCCGCCCGAACAAGGACTCGTCTGCCACGGGACCGAAGTCGTACCTGAAGTCTCCTATCTGGTGGCTTGGAATCGCCCTCATGACACTCGGCGAGGCTGGAAATTTCCTCGCCTACGGATTTGCTCCTGCTTCGGTCGTGTCTCCACTCGGTGTTGTGGCCTTGGTTTCGAACTGCTTGATCGCGCCTTTGTTGCTGCACGAGCAGTTCAGAATAAGAGATGGGTTTGGTGTCATAGTTGCCATTGGTGGTTGTGTTACAGTGGTTCTCAGCGCCAGCGGAAACAACCCGAAGCTGGGGCCTAATAAGATCTGGGAACTGATCTCGACTTGGGAGTTCAAGACCTACTTTGGAATCACAGTCTTCTTGATGCTGGTCTTGATGTCAGTGAGCTCGAGATACGGACACAAGTCTGTTCTTATTGACCTCGGTCTTGTCGGCTTGTTTGGTGAGCGCATCCAGCTTTTAAACTGGTGCAGTTTCTAATGCTTTTTTTGCANNGGTGGTTATACGGCCCTCTCAACCAAGGGTGTCGCATCATTACTCTCCAACACCATCTGGCACGTCGTAACGTTCCCTATTACATACCTCTTGGTCGCAGTGCTGGTGTCTACGGCCGTGTTGCAGATCAAATATCTCAACCGTGCTCTGCAGCATTTCGACTCGACACAGGTCATTCCAGTACAATTCGTGCTATTCACACTGTCCGTCATCATCGGAAGTGCCATCCTCTACCGTGACTTCGAACGAACGACGACCGACGACGCCATCAAATTCTTCGCAGGATGTGCCTTGACCTTCTCAGGAGTCTGGCTGATCACGTCGGGACGTGGGAAGAGCAGACAGCAAGATGAGGAGGAAGGATCTGAGGATGGAGAAGCGATTGATCTGGTAGACGAAGAACACCAACAGCCCGAAATCCGCGAGCGACTAGGCAGCGATGCACGACGTGGCTCTCTGCGACCAAAATCATCTCGTTCAGCAGCTCCCTCATTTGTCATCACTTCGGATGATACTCCTACCCAGCACTTCAGCTTCGAAGCTTCTTCACCACTGAACGAGAATCCATGGACGCTACCCGCACCCGCGAACATCTCATCCATTCACCCACGCTCGGATGCTAGTGTGGCTGCCGAGCAAAGACTTCAGAATCCACCTCCGATGCACGCCACAACATCCGCCCCTGTTCTTCCCACTATATCATCCCAAAAGCTAAGCCCACGACGACCAACAACGCCCAACCGAGGCATTAGTAGCCCCTCGATTGATAGCCCGAATGCACTATCACCCTCGCAGCAACGCCATCGTCAAATTGACGCTAGCGAAATCACACCTGGTCGTCTGAACACATTGACGCAAATCTTGCCTGGCCCTCTTATGGCCCCGCTCTCATCTTCACTCTCTGCAATCGTAGCGGATAGTCTGCGCAAGGGCATCGTAGATACGTCAACATCGACTGGAAGGCGCAGAACCTCTGGGAGAGGATCCCGCACGGAAGCTATGGAAGCCCTGAGCGAAGGTACTAGTGCTCCGTTGCAAAGACCAGGGTCTTCAAGGAACAGAGACAGGAGTTTGAGTGCTACGTTAAGCGACATGTTCCACGGAGGTCGGAGGTCAAGGAGCGGGACATTAGAAGAAGTTCCTGATGAAGAGGAGGCTGTTGTTTAGTGGTTCGGTGGGAAAAGCGTGTAGGAAGACATGATGACTGCATATAATCCTTTCCTGCTTGTTCTGGATATGTTGACGAAAGCATGGCGTTGTTGGTGTGGATAGTTGCAAATGTACATACACCAAAAGGTGACCCTGTCTAAATTTCGACCACCTCTTTGATGGCCCGTGCTCAGCAACTTTTCGAGAACCGAAACATCGACCTTGCCGTTGCGCGAGGCAGCACCGAAGACTGGTCTGCTCACACCACACGACACCATGTCGCTCACACATTCGCTGGAGCGCCTCTGGAGGTCGCTAGCCACACGGGCAACAACCCCCTTGGCCTCACAGTGCCGCCGCCACGCCTCGACAGACATTGCCGACACCATCACCGAACTCGAAGGCGGTTCTTCTCTACGCAATCGCAACGATGCCGACATTGACAACTTCGCAACCACCTACGACCCTGTAGGCCGCGCTGGCAAACGCAACCGCCAACTGCCCGCCAGCAGATACAAGTTCCGCCCGCCCAAGTACTACCGCGGTCCTTTGCATCCTCACCAACCTCCTCCCAATTCCGATCCCGCATCAAGGCTTTTTGTGCCTGGACCTTTCTCAGCGCCTAGACTTGAGCAAACCTATCAATCCACGTTTGAGTCCGATCTTATGACATTGGCGTATACGCATTTCCCTCCAGGCTACAAAGCCCCTCCCAAAGCAGCTCGATTGAGAGCTTGGGAAGGCGCTTCGCCATACTACAAGAACCGTCCTTTGCGCGGGCCCAGAGGTTCTGATGTGCTGCGTTTGTTGCGCAAACCAATAACCTTCCGCAATGTTCCCGCCTTGGAGAAAATCACCGTTCACACAATGGTANAAGGAGCTCTGGACGACTCAGCACACTTGCACGTCGCAGGCATGGTCATGCAAGCAATCTCCAACGTGCGCGTCACAACCCACAAAACGCGCAAAAACGTTGCGGGCTTTGGACTCAGGGCTGGCCAATACGTGTCTGTGACTGCAGAGCTCAGAGGAGAGGATATGAATCATTTCTTGGCCAAGGTTATTGATATCGTTATGCCCAAGATCAAGGAGTGGAAGGGTGTCAAGGGCAGTTCGGGAGACTCGAGTGGTAATCTGACGTTTGGGTTTACGGCTGAGGAGACGGCGCTGTTCCCGGAGATTGAGGTCAATTATGACATGTAAGTTGTGCATTCGTCCTTTTGTGATGATGAGGCAAGGAAAGAGACAGAGACTGACTTGCTACCCAAAGGTNACCCTCCCAAGATGATTCCTGGCTTCCACGTTACCGTCCACACTACCGCTACAAACGACAGAGACGGCAGACTGCTGCTTAGCGCCCTTGGTATTCCCTTCTACGGCAAGCAGATCAACTAGAGGAGCATATTGAACTGGCCTTTTTCTCTTGCTTGCACTCATATCTTGTACAATCACACGGCGTTTCTCTTTGCATAGGTCGGAAAACAGGGGTTTAAAAGAGGAAGATGTAAGAAGGAACAATGAATGTATAAAACCCATCATCGCAACAATCTTCAACACTGAGCACGAGATGATTGCAGAGAAAGTGAAATAAGAGGACTCAAGACGATACACTCCAATCGCAAGAATTAGTTCATGACGGCATAACAATATCCTCGGCTCTAACTAAGGCAGTCAATCGACCAACCTCCCTGCCCAGACTCTTAGGTTATAAACACAGGCAGCATACTTCTCGCGTACTCTACGGGCAAAGGCATGCCCGGCTGGACCACATGCAGCCTCTGCCAACACATGGCTCGCAGCATCATCGCCAACCAAGCGTCCTCGGCCTGCATCTCGCTAGGCCTCGTCACCCACTCTGTCTTCTCGCCCAATTCCTCACCTGTAGCTGAAGAAAGCGCTTCCAGAAGTTCACCTGTAACGTCCCACTCCGCCCTCAGAGCACGCGCCATTTCCGGAAGGGCAGCGAACATGCGCTTCATCTTGTCCCCATCCGTAGCTGAAGCCTCAATGCGTGTTGAGTAGATCAGATGTTGCGCGACAAGGACGTGATATCTGCCAGCGCGGATGATTGGGTTTGCTTGAAGGATCGACTCGCACTCACTCAGGACATTAAAGATTGCCCTCGCATCATATGCCTCAGATGTCACCAACTCGCTCTTGAATGTGAGCTTGGGTATCTCCCAACTGAAAGTCTTGTCTCGCTGAGCTGCTGGATGATTGAAGCGAGCTTCTAAGCCTGAGTAGAGATGGAGTACTCTGTGAGACTCTGCCGAGACAGTGCTTCCTCTGCGGCTCAGCAGTGTGGTGAGCTCGTCTCGAAAAGGTCTGAAGACTGTATGGGTCATACCACGAGCCGATGTATTGGGCCAGGGTATGATAGGTCGAGCATCAGAAGAGATACCCAGAAAGGGAGTAAGGAATGCAACAATATCATTGACAGGCTCCATCCAGTCCTTGTCTCCCAAATCGCTTCGAGCGCGAAGAGTAGCAACAATGCTGTCGACAGCTGACGAATCAGAGAAGAGTGCAGGCAATGTGGATGAGACATCAGCCAGGGTACCGATATGCAGTATCAGATGTGGCAGCCCGCGATGAAGGTTGAACATGTCGGTATGACCGATTCTTCCAAACAGCAACTCATCAGCTTGGCTCAATGGTGAAGTGTTATAGAGATGCTTCTGGCCAAGAACGTCCAAGTCTAACTCTGGGTCTCGAAGGTAGTGAATGATGACACCCATGCCTCGAATGACGGTTGAAGTGATGACTTGATGGTTGCCTTCAGCTTGTAGGGTGCCGATGTTGGGTTCGAATTGCTTCTAGCTCATTCCTAGCCGACGAGTAGTTGCTGCCAGACCCGAGAGCGTTGTGATGGCTAGTGGTCGTAGAACATCGTCTGGCACAAAGTCCCAGCTGCGATAGGCCTGTTCCACGTGTGCACATCGGATCCAGTCGATGTAGGCCATGCGTCCTGCATCACGGAGACTGACAGGAGCAATGCGCTGCCTAACAGACTGATCATGTAGGCCTAAGTTGTGCATCAGATGGACCCATCCTGCTAACTCAGCATTCCAATCTCTTTGCTTCTCCGGTGGATTGGGATTGAAGGTGGTGAGCTCTGGCTGGTCGCAGAAGGGTCTGATGATTCGTGATCCATCTTCGCTTTTGACAGGCAGACCATACTCGACAAAGGGAACACAATAGAGAACTTCAAACCGGAACTCTCTCCATCGCCAGCGAAGTCGGGACTTNTTTCCCCAAGGACCCATCACTCCCGGTCCGCAACGTCTGTACCCATCTGCTGTACCGAGGTACTGCTGTAATGTCTGGAAGATTGTTGCAAGAAGGGCAAGCACGCCGATAGTGAGTGCAACCATGGTCGATATGTCCATTTTCTTGCCAGAAGCTTCGAGTGCGCTTTCAGGAGCATCACCTCCATGGCGCTTCTCGAGTAGGGATGCCAGCAGAGTAGAGGGAGCCATAATAGAAAGAATGGCGAGGTATGAATACTGAGATGATCACGTTGCGCTGGTGATTTAGAAAGCCGTCGAGGAAGATCAAGTTCGGTTGTTTATCAGCGTTGCCTGAAATACGGAAGGAATCTGGTTGAAATCCAAGGAAGTGTCGACAAGCATGTCAAGTTTCGCGCTTGCCTCTTCGTTGGTGTTCATTCGCGCTTGCCTTGCTGTGCTTGCTATGCTTGGCGAACTGTATCAACAAAATCATTGAATACCGTCTTTGTGATTCTTGAACCTCTGATGATATTTATGTCTAGTCTTTATATATCAAGATACGTATTACAAATTAATAAAAGGTGGGATATCCAGCAGAGAAAATGGAAAGGCGGTTGATGCCACCACAGATTTCAGCAGTGTTTCCTGGGCATGGATTCTTGCACTGCATGTCGACAGTGAGAGTGGCAGATGCAGAGCTCATCTCATTGCCGCACCAACACTTGGTCGCATCAGACATGCCAGCGACCTTGAAACCCGAGTTTACACAGCTAGATGTGCACCCTTCGATCGTGTTGTTTGCGTTATCGTACAGAAGAGTGGACAGTGCCTCTGGTGTTGTTGGGGCTTGGTTGGTCCAGCAGCCTTGGTAAGTCAAACCGCCGGCATAGGTGTTGTAGTTGGTGACTCCAGGAGTGTTGACAAGGCTAGGATCAGGGAAAGGATCGTCACCTTGCTGCTTGCGAGGGTAACCAAAGTCGTAGGCACGGCTCTTGTCACCGTAGAAGTTGTCTTGGAAGAGGCGGGCAAGACCTGCTGCAGAGTGGAACATCTGGCCGTTGTCGTGAGAAGCATCGACAAGATCGACGGTATCGCAGTTCTTGCCGGATGGGTCAGGGCAGCTAGGTTGGAACCATTTCATAAAGTAGAAGAAACGTTCGTTTCTGTCCTGGCCAGTCGTCTCGGGTGCGCAGCTCGAAGCATGGTTACCAAAGTCTCTGAGAGCACGAGCCCAGGCAATCTGCTTGCTGTCGAAGTTCGCCTTGATGGCATCAAGACCCTGAGCGACCAGATTGGCACCATAGGTCATGCCGTATTCAACGAAGTTGGCGAAACCTTCACGGTAGTCGTTGTACTCGGGGCAGTTCGGGACGTTAAGAGGACGGTAATCGCTAAGCCAGGCCCATGAATCTCCATTGGCAATCCACAAGACAACAGGCGACTCGGTCTCAAGCTGGTCACCGATCGCAGCGTAGCGCTGCAGCATCTGACCACCCAACGAGTGTCCAGCAAGAACGATCTGCTTCATGTTGGGGAAGAGCGTCTTGTTGTCAAAGTAATGAATCAGCTCATCGAGAATGTAGTAACTCGATGTGTTTCGGCTGTTGTGAGGGTATTGATTGTTGGCGCCAGCAGACCATTGAGAACCAGACCAGACTAATGCATTCGATGTGGATCCGCGTCCTGCCTTCTTGCCGTCAGTCCAAGGGTAGCCAAATCCCTTGTCGTTGCCATTGGGGAAGTAAGGAGCCATGACAGCGACACTATCACGGTTGATGTTGGGGTCTTGAACCATCGCGAGAGCATTGAGCATNCTATCAATTTTGTCAGTCTGTGACAATCGTCTAGGAACCAAAAGACATACGTCGTTCTCATAGTTCCAGGGATCTCTCAAAAGACCGTGAAGGACGATCACAGCTCTCTGGATCTTGCTTTCCACGATACGATTTCCATCGGTACCGTGAGAGTAGTAGTTGATCAGAGTGAGCGCATCATTCTTGCCGCTGGGATCGTCAACCTTGAAAAAGGCGACCTCTGCATTGTTGATAGTAGGAAGATATGCGCTGATCACGTCTCCTGCATACTGTTGTGCGAGGACAGAAGTGCTGCCGCACAGGAAAAGNAGCGGAGTCAGAAAACGCATGGTCGTGAAACGAACGAACGTGCTTCTAGAAAGCACAATGGAGGGGACGAAAAAGACAGGCAGGTGTGAGACAGATCAGAAGACGCAATAGCAAGGGCATCGCCATCTTATATGAGGAGCAAGGAAAATGCTGGCATTACTCGAGTAGGGCATTCGTACAACCATGCTATTGCAGTTTCCGGGTTGCGATCAATAATTTCGGGTCGGGAGAGAATGCATGGATGATCGAAAAGATCTTCACGCATTAACAAATTAGATAGCGCGTCCCTCAACCTGTTCCTGGATTCTGCAATGCGCGCGTGTCGTTCAAGGATTGCGCTTCGGAGTCAGGACATGTCTAGCTGGTTTCGAGAAGGGCTACAGACCTCTAAATGATCAAAGCCAGGGGAATGACGATGATCTTATAGTGTTTGTGGAACCCCAATTCAGCTTTGTTGGCAACAACTTGCCGCGATCGGCGCTCATTGATGGCAACAATACTCTACCAAACACCACCTTGGATCTTGAAAAGAAAAACACAGACATCTCCAACCTGACTCGGTGGACGATTGGGTGTTCACGCTCAGATGTTTGCTCTTCCCTGTTGTCGCTTTTTGATCTGTTGACCCCATTTTAGCTTCGCGAACAATATTGATCATGGACATGTCTTGATATTGTAAAGCTTCTACCTCATGAAATTCAAGATTTCTCAGCTGTATAGACGACAACAGAAGCTCTTGCTTCGTCAAACCGTCTTTTCTATTTACGTACCTTAGCTTCAAGCCACTCTGCCATCGCCTGGTTGACTTCCTCATGCTTCTCGACAGGGACAAAGTGACCAGCAGCAATGCTCACATAGGTCAAGTCCTCGCAAAGCTCCTTCTGTGGCTCTGCCAAGGTCGAGTTGACAGTCTCACATACTATGTCGTACTTGGCCTCGATGAACAACACTGGGAACTTGAGGCGACCCTCATTTTTGCTGTTTTCCAAATTGTAGGCACGGTTTGCTTTGTGATTCATGTACCAAGCATCGCCGGGCCAGAAGCCGGTCTTCTCCATGGCGGCCACAAGCTCCTCGAAGGTTTCCTTGTCGATGCAAGCGTATTCATCAGGGATCGCGCTAGCGGGAATAGGTCTCTCAATACCGCCCATCCATCCTCCATCTTCAACAGCTCTGCTCATTGGGGCGGGCTTGCCAACAGCAGCAGGGTTGCCCTTTGTGAAGGCGGCTCTCAAGAAGCCACGAGGGTCTTTGTCAAACCACTCTGTAGCCTTTTCGAAGTTTTGTTCGTAATAGGCTTGATAACTCCACTGACCGTATTTGTACCGGTCTTCGGGGTAAATGTTGCGATCGACATGTTTGAGTGCCTCCTCCAGACCTAGCTCCAGAACACCATAGGGCACGCACATTCCACAAGCTCCCTTAAAGACCTCGGGATGAGTGCGTGCGAGGGTCCAGAGCGTACCGCATCCCCAGTCATGAGCTACCCAGATAGCTTGTTCGTATCCGAGATGTTTAAGGAGAGCCAGCATAGCTTTGACGATTTGTTCTTGAGCATAGTCGCTAGTGACCTTGCGAGCGGTAGATCCGCCATAGCCTGGCATATCGGGAGCGACGACCTTGTAGCCTCTCTTTGAGAACTCGGTGAGCTGGTCGTGCCATGTCTTGCCAATTCCGGGCCAACCGTGCATGAAGACCATAAGGTCCCCACCATCGGGGCCGGCGGAGAGGTAGTGCAGCGTCTTGCTGCCGTCTTCGTAGACCAAGTCGTGTTCAGAAAATGAAGGCATATTGTTCAATGGTATAGCAAAGAAACAAGGAGAAACAGAAGCGATGACTTGTGTTTATATAAGTGTCAGAAGTTACGATGTCAAAGCTTGGGGAATCATGCCATGGCCGCTTCCTTTTGGTCCTCCGAAGCGACGAGGCTGAGCGACCAGCAAGCAGCAACCACCAAGACACAAGACAATATATTATACTCCTCCTTCAAACGATGATACGTCCGTATAACAATGCCAAGGTCGAATGACTGTAACTCGACTGCTGCCTAGCGTCAGCACGGTATACACATTGCCGAAGCGTACCGAAGGAACACGTACAGTAAGCCGATCAATCAAAGTAGCCAAGCAAGAGCATACCCATGCCGACTCCTACAGGAACAAATGACCAATGCTTCCACTCGCCTCCACCAGTGGCTTTCTTCTGTATGAAGCCGTCCCCAATCGCGACAAGCATATCGGACATGAGGACCCAGGCCAACGTCCTACTGTCTGCAAAAGTTCTGACAGCCAGGATCATGAGCCCAAGCGCAACGTTCCTCATGCCATAGAGTTGCATCAGGGATTCGATGACAAGCTGGTCTTGACCAGGCTTCGTTGAGGTTTTGAAGCCCCAAATGTCTTGAAGCATGACCTGAGGCCGAAAGACGCCGATGAGCCCAAGCGTGACCTGGAAGACGCCTGCGGCAGCTCCGGCATTGAGCGCGAAAGGAGAGCGTGATGATAGCCCAAGGAAAGACATGATGACTTGTATTAGGTGAGATTGGAAAATAAGGTACAAAGTCGAGAAAGTCAGCAGCTTCTGCCGGTCATATTTAAGTCTGATTGACCGGTCACAAATCCTTCTACTCATGTGCTTGATTGGTTGTGTTTCGAGATTTTGATCACTAAACAACGAGACGCAAATCGTGTACCCAATTCAATACAAAAATGGAATATAAAAATCTATATTATCAATGAGTTATTATCCGCGCTCATTCCCAAGGATGCTTCACTTCATCCTCGAGCGGCTGCACGCCTTTTCTCTGCATCCAAGTAGCCACAGCGTCGGCATCGGCCCAAACTCTCAAGATGTTCCTGCCTACAACTTTGCCAGCATCCTGCTCGCTAATTCCCTGCTTCAGCATTTCAGTCACTAGATCAGGGAACTTGGACACATCCTCAAATCCCTTTGGTGTGCTTTCAATACCATCGAAGTCGGTGCCAATGCCTACATGATCATAACCAATCATGTCTCCAATGTATTTGATATGCTTCACCACCTGCTGCAGGGTCGAGGTTTCGGGCACGAACTCAGGCAAACCAGAGGAGCTGTTGGAAGCACGACAGCTAATGAAGTCTGGGTTTGCGTTGATCATTACGATACCACGTGCAGCTTTGACGTGAGGAAGTATGTGGTCAGGAACGTTGCGAGGGTGAGGGCAGATAGAGTATGCGCTGGAGTGACTGAAGATTGGAGGAGCAATGCTGCCTTGCCAACCATCTTCACCTAGGCCCAAGACATGTGCCATGGTGTTCTGGCTTACATGGCTGAGATCGACCAGCATGCCTAACCTGTTCATTTCCTGGATCAACTTCTTGCCCGCAGGCGAGACACCACCCCATAATGGAGGTGCAACAACGGTTTGGTTGTCAGAGTTGGAGACAAGAGCAGCATCGGCATACTTGTTGTGACAGTTCCAAGTCAGAGTTGCATAGCGGACTCCGAGTTTATGGTAGAGGCGAAGAGTCGAGATGGAGTTTCCAATCTGGTGCAGACCTTCAATACCCAGAGGGGAGATCAGTTGGTGCGAAGCAAAGGCACGCAGAGCTGCGGCAGAGTCTTTGGCGAGCGTGAAATAGCGTGGGTACATATCGGTGAGACGGTTGTAGAGATCAATCTGCTCGAGTGTTGTCTTGACGTAGGGAGCATAGGCAGCATCAGAGAAGTCGGATCCATTGGCTGGGCAGGGCACAAAGGCACTCCAGAATGCACCTCCGAGTTTGCCTTGGTTCATACGGGGGATATCAACTTCGCCCTGGAGGCCGCCATTTTCCATTTTGTCGGTAAATTCGGGAGCATAAATTTGGTTGCGGTAGTCAACCCTCAGTCTGATCAAAAGATCGTTGTGGCCATCTNNTTCAAGGATTAGTCCATGGACTCTGAAAATTGTACATGTTGAACCAATTCAAAAATGGAAGCAAAGAAAGAACATACCAATCAATGGATTACGAATAAGAACTCTCTCAGCTGGTGTGTATATCACATAGTCAAGAGGCCAGTAACCGGTGTAAGAATAGCATGCAGCAAACGAGGCAGCAAAGGTGATTGCGAGTACGCGTATGGCAGCAAGCAAACAGCGTGATTTGGGTGTTGCGGCCTCACGAGGCAGGCCACCACCAAGCAAAGGCTCCTTCTCCATCTTAGGTGTGTATGCAATGAATGGTTGTGATCAAGAGGCAGATGGGCAACAACGATAGATAGCGATTTAGCGCGCGCCATGGGTCACCGCCTGCCGCGATAGGAAAGTGACCCTGGCAGAACGAGCAAACGTCATGATGCCGGGGTAAATTCGGATGCCTACAGTAATAATCTTAGAGCCCCTCGAAGTCAAGCTCTCGACACGATACCACCAGCAAGCAATTGTGAGATACAGACCAAGATGGGCTTCAGAATCTCGTCGTATACACTCATCAAGAGTGTGTCGCTGGCACACATCACAGCGGCATACCTCCTCCTCTACAAGCCCCAAGTCCTGGCCGAGCAGAACATTGTGGTTATTTTGGGCGAGTCGATGCAAGTGGTAAGTGTCCCTATTCTCTAGCTGCTGCCGCTTATAGCTGACAAGACACATAGCNCCGCAACTTCTGCTTTCAGCAAGCCCACAGAAATCACCGCTCTCGCGTCCATTTTCATGGCCTTCCTCGGCGTCAGCGACTTGATCGCAGCCAGTCTTCCCGAACGCTCATGCCTCGAATACTGGTCCAACGTCCTGCCTTTCCGTCTCTTCATGTTGTTTGCCGGCACTGGCTACATCTACCTCACCAGAGGTGACGACACCACTACTTCGACTCTCCGAGCTCTCAAGGGCGACTCGAACCCGCTCGACCTAGTCAAGAACTCTTTCATTTTCACCTTCATGTTCATGGAGACGCTCCACTGGTTCTGGGTCTTTGTCGCCATGAAGGAAGATAGACGCGAATGGATGGTCCGTGAGGCGACTGCTCAGCTTCGCGAAGAGGAGGAAAAGAAGTTCAGAATGTAGATGAAAGAGCTAGGAACATGAAGAAAGCCTAGAAGTCAACAAAGTCAGTCAATCCAAAGCTTGAGACCTGTGGAGCTGTTTGCGGCCATCTCGCAACTCCTGAGCAACGTGCATGGAACGTCAACCTGAGGATGGAGCAAGAAGAAAGTGATGCGTGCAACAATGCAAAAAGACCAGCAGTGGCCCACATTGGAATCGAACCAACAACCTGATGATGCATCCAGTCACAGATGAAGTGATCTAAAGCGGCCTGCAACATTGCTCTCAACTACACCATCGTACCGCTGGTGGAAAAGAAGCCAGCTCTTGGAGATTATCAAGGACAAGCAATCGATTGACCTCAAATTGATACCAGAGTGTACATAACCTAGTTCAAGTCTGTACCACAAACAACTTTCGAAAGCCTAGATACTCACAATAACCAATAAAACCTAGTGACCTCCCTCTGCAGGGGTCTAGTTGCCTTCTTCATGCTGCCAATACTTCTTTAGTCTGTGGCAGAATGGAGGAGGCATCAGTGAGCAGGAAAGCCAATCATACTCTTTTTGACCTCGCTCTCATCTACCTTGTCATGTCCTCTCAATTGCTTCTCAACCTCAAGAGCATTCTCCAACATATCCTTGGTCTTGACTTTGGTTTTGCCGTCCACGTACTTGCCAAACGGGTTCAGTTCTTGGAGAAGGTCGTCGATAAAGCCGCGAGGTTGGAGTATGTCGGCAGTGTCGGATGGTGTTGGAAGAGGTGCTGCTAGCACAGATGTGGCAGCGAGAGCTGCGAGGGCAAAGTGGGATATTGGTGCCGTGTTGGGTGATGGTTGGTGATGAGTATTTGCGTGGGCTGGAATGATGCTCGTTAGTGCTTGACGAAAGTTTTTGGTTGAGACTACTGCACGTACTTTGTAATTGCTTTGGTTTCGAGGTGAGAGAGGGTAGAGCGAAAGAAGGAATGGGAGGTTCGACTCAAGATGCAGATGATATATGTCGTGCAAGAGAGATTGGTTTTCTGTGGTCATGAGATATGTCCAAAGTTCACCTCTAATTTCCTTGAGCTTTGAGACATTTCCGTTGCGTCTCACCACGATCATGTTGATATGGTTTAGAGGTCGTGCACAGCTGCTCACACCATCAAGTCAACACTGTCATTCACATCACTTCAATCAATGCTGCACTATTGCGATTCTGGTCAAATCAGGTATATTTCTACAATCTATCATTCTCTATCTCTGCCTTGCCAGACATCAGAGGTCTGGCGAAGATACAGTAAAGTTGAACTGCTTACTCAAGCAGCTTTCGAAATCCGATCATACCAGCCAAAATTCTCTCCACAACCTCCCACCTCCAAACTCAGACAACCTCAAGCTTAAACAGCATCCTCCGCAATAGCCTCCATGGGACCACCCATACCCTGAATAACCTCGTTGAGACACTTTCTCTTGATCTTCTTGACCTTGCCTTCAGCGTAAAAGTCCCAGCCTTGTTTCTTGAGCTGCATGTCATGATCCTTTTTCTGCGTGTAGAATATCCAATCCTCGACCTTGGAGCACTTTGCAAACTTCTCCTTCATCTGTTCGCCAGCATCTTTGTCTTTGGCAAAGCCTTTGCCATAGAAGGTGAAGTGGTGTTTATCGGTGAATGTAATCTGAGCTGCTGCTTCTGCGTTGTCGGTGTCTGTCTTGTCGGATTTTTCTGCCTTGTCCACCCCTTCAGTCTCGCTGATGAGGTTTGCAGGTCCATCGGCCTTTTCGATGACTTTGTTCAGACATCTCACATCCTCAGCAGTCTTGCGAAGAAGTTCTCCCTTTGCGTAGAAACTCCAGTCCGAGGTCTTGATCTCTGGTTTGTCGGCTGCGTACAAGAACTCCCAGTCTTTGATCTTCATACCGCAAGACTCCATGTTGTTGTGCAGTTTTTCGGCGTCGTGTTTTCCGCGTGCCCAGTCTTTGCCGTACAATTCGAATTTGTGAGAGTGCTTTCCGTGGAAGATTATTTCGGCGTCGTGTTGTTTGTGATGTACGGTAGGTTCTGGTGCTTTGGTCTTTGTTGTTGAAGAAGTGGTGCTTGTAGAGGTGGTTGAGGACCTTGTGGTTGTTGTTGAGTGGGACTTTTTCTTGTCTTCTTTGGCCTTCTTTTCCTCTTGTTCCTTTTGCTCCTTGTCGTGCTTCTTTTGCTCCTTTTTCTTCTTTTCTTGCTCCTTTTTCTCCTGCTCCTTTCTCTTCTTCTCCTCTTTCTTGGCTTCCTTTTCTTCCTTCTTTAGCTTCTTCTTCTTCTCCTCGACCTTCTTTTTCTGCTTCTCGATGGCTTTGTGGTCCTTCTTCTTACTATGCATAAGATCCCAGAGCACTTGAGCAGCGTCTTTGAACGCTTCAGCTGCACATTTCATACCCCTGCTTATGGCAGTCACGTCCCCGTAATCAGGAATCGAGACCGCAACAGGTGGAAACGGAGGAGGCACGGGTGGAGCCACAGGTGGAGGCACCTCTCCAGGAGGGACTGGGGCTCCTTCAGGTGAAGCGGGCACATCGAAATCATCAGAGTCGTCGCCGTCAGGAGAGTCATCGCTTTCGGGATCTTCGTCGACCCCTTCGGGTTCATCGACCTCGTCCGGCTCATCGGTTTCTGTAGAGTCTGGGTTGATGGGCTTGTTGGTTTTCGTGTCGCCATCCGGGTTTTCGTCGACATCGTGCCATTCGTCAGGGTCGTTTGACCCGTCAACGTTGTTGGGACCGTCATTAGGCTCATCAACCTCAGAGGGCTCCTCACCCTCAGGGGCATCAACCTCATCAGGCTCGTCGACGTCCTCCCACTCGCCATCATCGTCATCGACGTTCTCATCAACGTCCTCCCAATCGCCATCGTTATCGTTCTCATCGACGTCCTTCCACTCGCCATCGTCACCGTCAGGAGACCCATCAACATCATAAGGGTTGGGCTGCTCGCCATTAACAGGGTCATCCGGGAAGGTAACCCTAAGCTCACCCTTTGCCTTTTTCAGCGCTCTGTCCGCCACTTTCAACTGCTTTCTGAGTTTAGTCAGATGTTCCAACCTCGTCTGCTTCATGTTTTGGAGGTTCTGCAGTGACTTTTCGTAGGCTTCGACGGCTTCTGGCGATGAAGCGTCAGGGCGGTTGTGCAGTGTGTTGCGGATCTCTTCGTCGAGTTCTCTGACGCGCTGGGCATCTTTGTCGGCNGATTTCTTGCAGTTTGTCAACGCGTTTCTGGGCTTTTGCGACTTCTTCGGGATCAATAGGCTTAGTCGGTCTGGCAGGTCCAGCNNATCAGGAGCGCTTGGATCAGCAGCACCAGGGTCGTCGACAGGAAGACCCCTTTCGCGGATTTCTTTTCTGACCTTTTTCAAATTCTTTCTTGCTTTGAGCCACTGGTCTCTGCGCTGTTCTTGCTCCCAAGGTCGGAAAGCAGGGTTATCCTTGACTTCTTGCCACTTCTTGAGTGTGTAGCGGACTCTTTCGAGGGCGTTGTCGAGCTTGCGTTGCATGGAGGCGATTTGTTCTGGCAGGGAGGTAGGTGGCTGCATCGGATCTTCTGGTACAACCTCTTCGTTGGGCACTTCAGGTGGTGGGTTGGTTTCCCGGACTCTTCTCAATATCTCTTCCTTTTCGGCGAGATGTTCTTCGGCTGATCTGATTGCGTCTTTGTTCTTTGTCATGCGCTTGACGTTCTCGAGAGCATTTCTGGCTTCTTCGACTTCCATCTCGGCTTCCCGAAGTGGATCGCTTCCAAGTGGATCATCGTATGGAGGGTTTGCTGACGGATCGCCCTCAACTGGTTCGCTTTCAACCGGATCACTTTCGACTGGATCGCTTTCAAATGGATCGTCCTCGAATGGATCGTCCCCAAATGGATCATCCCCAAATGGATCATCCCCAAATGGATCGTCCTCAACTGGAGTATCCACTGGTGGGTGATCCAAAAGCTCCTTGATGTTGCGTCTCACAGAAGACCAGTCAATCCAATCAGTAATCAGTCGACTACGAACTTGCTGCAACTGTCTAGTAAGCCACTCCGCAACAGCAGTCTGAGTAACCGGATTGCTGCTCCACAACCCGCGATTGTTCAAGATAGTAGGCAGCAATCCGCCAGCAACGCCACTCTCGACAACAGCACCAGGGATGATCTTCTTAAGGTCTTTTTGGCAGTCGTCATCGCAAGGCAGGAAGTACCAGGTTTCCATGTTTGCAAGGGCTGTGCAGTTGACGGTTTCCAGAATGTTGCCGTTGTCGTCGGTGTAGGTGACGATTTCATCGTCGGTGTCGAGGCAGTCGTCGATGGAAGTTGGCATGTTGCCGCATTTCTCTTGCAGTTCGGATGCGATAGTTTCGGCTGAGTCTTCTGTTCCTGGGACCTGGACAGGCTCGAAATCATCGTTGACAATCTCAGAGTCGTCATCATCGGTGGTCTCATCGCTGTTGTCGTCGTCGATGGTCTGCAATCCATCGTCCTTGTCGTCGGGTGTCTCGTAGATAACATCTTCGTCATCGTCGGAGTTCTCGACGATGATCTCGTCACCGAGATCGTCGTCGCCAGTTTCCCAGTCAGCGCCATCGTCGTCGACAGGAATCTCATCAACACTGGTCTCATCGCCAGAATCAACGCCATCTCCATCAACAAAGCTTGTAGACTCGTCCACATATTCGACATCCGACTCGGTAGACTCAGGCTCCGTACGTGCCACCAAGATGGTGACAAACCCACCATGCTCATTAGTAGGGGTGGGTTTAGCACCAGCCCAGTGTGTTGGAACCGGGAAGTCGTTATTCCAGCCAGTGGCGACAGGCTGAACCATGTTAAATGGCATAGAGACAGCAGGNGTACCCAGCACACCACCAGTGACGGTGAGCGCTGTGGTGAGTTGGTAAGGTGGCAGTGGTGCCATCGTGGAATGTCGATGTAAAGTGTTCAGTTATCTTGTGTAGAAGTTGTGTATGTTCGGGTGTGCCAAAAGGTTGATACTTGTGCTACCTTTTTCTGTGGTGAAGAAAGAAGGATACAGGAGAAGATTGCACAGATTATATATCATCAGTGGTGGCAATGTTACTCATCGCCGCTCTCAAAAGTCATACTGAATTTAAGCACTCACACAGTCATCTTCTATAGCGACGCATAAGCCCTCAAATGTCTCGAAGCCCGAGCCATACAGATGAATTGGAAAACTGAATACCACCCACCGAAAGCCGTCAACCCGAAAACTCTCCATGGATGAGTGTCTGAGAGAAAAAAAGTACCGGTGCCTTCGTGTAGCTCGCATGTCGCTGCATACCGATATAGAATGATATTGCAGGTGAGCTTGAGCCAAGAAAGAGGTGTTGTGCGTGGTGGCGAGATTTGCGTTAGTTAAATTTTCAAACATCTCTACGGCGACTCAATCACTGAAGCTTTACTTCGGAGTCCTCCGACATAGCGCTGCTCACCATGGTCGACATGGGATGGGTTTGTTACGGAAAGCGCGACCACCGCAGCGGATTCCAATTCTGACCATTCGCTCGGTGATGCAAGAAAATTATCTCTACACTGAGGAGTTAGTATTTGGCAAATTTGGAGTCCAACCGACAAGTCGTTGGTGTAGAACCTGTTGTCACGCAAGCTCTACAATGCCTATAGTGACTTGACCTGACCTACTGATGTAAACATGGCATTATTCTGGCCGGGCCTACAAGTCTAGTTGCTGACATGACTCAATGATACTGAAGGGTTGAATGACAGATCTCGTCTCGTCTATCATTCTCTGAGGGCAAAGCCATGAATATACGAACCACACCACAGCAAGGGCTTTCTTGTATGTGCGACAGCAATGCTCGGAGCTCATAACGCTCGGTCAGGTATTCGTCCTGAGCCACATCTACATCATGTCAAGTCCGGCCAAGAGCAACTCGACATTAGGCGACTGGTTGTCCTCGAGAGTAGAAGAGAGCAGTCGGGACAAGTGCGCCATCTTCCTTCTGTTCGCTTCTTCTTCCATCTGTGTGCTTTTGATGGCTGCGATGTCAAGCACATCTTTNGGCAGTCCAGCCAGTCTTGCCACATTTAGGCCATAGCTGCGATGTGCAACACCCTCACCAACCTCGTACAGGAAAGTGATGTCCGTGTGATCATCGCCAGCAACCTCTTCGGTGAAACGCATGTGAACATTACGGAGTTCGCGTGCTTCGTATCGCTCGGCCATTCTCGAAAGTGCCTGGTAATGAGTGATAAACAGAGTGAGTGCCTTGGTCTCACGCACGACGTAGTCCAAAACAGCTTGCGCAATTGCCACACCATCGTGAGTGCTCGTACCGCGACCTAATTCGTCCAAGATGATGAGAGATCGAGGTGTAGCTTGCTTCAGGATGTCTGAAGTTTCGGACAGTTCCACCATGAAAGTACTTTCACCCNNCTTGAGCATGTTGTCGAATGCACCCATGCGTGTGAAAACGGCATCTAGGGGAGTCAGCCTTGCCTGCGAAGCAGGAACCCAGCTTCCTATCTGTGCCATGATGCTGATCAAGGCTACCGATCTCACATAGGATGACTTGCCGCCCATGTTTGGTCCTGTAATGAGAAGCGCTCTCTCCTTCGAAGACAGCTCAATGTCGTTTGGCACATACGAGTCAAGAAGAATTTGCTCAACCATCGGATGACGGCCTTCTCTAACCTCGATACGGACCTCATCACTGTCGGTAATGAACTCAGGCTTTGTGTATCCGGGTTGACTCGCAATGTCAGCTAGCGAGAGCAGACAGTCCAGAGTCGCTAGCGACTGGATGCAATCGCGGAAGGTCTGATATTTGGTACCAATCTCGGACAGCAGGTCGGCAAAGGCCGCGTCACATGCGTTGGCAAGAGCCTCCTTGAGTTGATCACGCTCGCGGATGAACTTGACAACTTCCGGCGTGTGGAAACGAGATACTTTCTTGGTTCCACTGATCTTGGCCCACGAAGCTGGCACCCTTTTTAGATGAATGTTTTCGATCTCGATCAGGAATTCGATGCCAGATACCGTCACATAGTTGACCTTGCCTGGCTTGTTAAGCGTCTTTGCAGCCTGGGTTCGATGTTCGTCCAGATCATGTTCGACACAGGCGATACCGACTTTATGGTCAGTGATCTCTTCAGTCTCATACTGGTCGCGGAAGAATGAGTACTTGTCGTCGTCCTTTGCCGCCTGGAGGTCGATCCTCTCGAGAAAAGAGATGACATCTTCTGATATAAGTGGCAAGGACGCAACAGCTTCTGCAAGTAACGGGGATTTGAACCCAGAATCTTCTGGGGTCTTGACATGAGCGTACTCGTTTGAGATAGTCTGCAACGTCTGAAGGACAGACACAAGCTCTGGGCGGGCGCACTTNTTGTAGTAAATTCTGATCAAAGACTTCTCCAAGTCACCCCTGACATGAGCGAGGAGGTTCTTGATGCGATCAGTAGGAATAGCTCGGTCACTGTCGAGGAGTTCTTCCACAGCACCAATGCGTATTTGCAGCTGTTGTTGATCGAGCAGCGGGCGACCCACCCACTTGCGAAGCAGACGCTGGCCAAAACGAGTCTGTGTTCGGTTCAGAATGAAGAAAAGGCTGCCCTTCTCAGTGTAATCCGTTTGGTTCTGGTAAATTTCCAGTGATGACAGAGTATTACCGTTGAGAAGCATATGAGACCGTGCGCTGAAAGATTGAAAGTTCTTGGTAAGGTCAAAGACATGTTCGAGACCATAGTCAGTCAGGTGAGTGATCATAGCCGAAAGACACATTGTGACAAGTTCAGACAGTTGGTGGACCTTGTCAAGCATCGCCGACTTCTCTTCCGACGCGTCATCCGACTGCATCTTACCAGCGTAGAAGTCGGAGATATGAGTGTATGCTTGAGCGGCAAAGGTCTTTGACTTTTCGGTGCGTTCTACACGTGCACGATCTCCAAAAACATTTGTTCTGCTACCGGAAAGATGTTCGACCAACTTCTCAGTCGCTTTGGACACAGAACCAACGATGAGAAATTCGCAGGGTGCAATATGAAGCAGCCGAGTTTCAAGCTCGCTTCGCATAAAGCCATCGTAGAAATCGTCGTAGATTATATCGCCTGTAGTTGGTTGAACAGCGACTATACCAAGGCGCACCTTCTCGTCAGTACCTGAACCTCCCGCATTGGTCTCAGTCAAACAGAGAAGATGGCCAGTTGCAGGNGCGCCACCAGCTGGAGCAGCCACAGGGCCGTCCAGACCTTCTACATCATCAATATAGGTACCCTTGGTATATAAGTTGGTAAGCTTGCGGATGAATGGAGTGTTGCGGTTGTCGCCAGCCTTCTTCAAAGCGGCTGTCTCTAGTTGACGTACAACGCCGACTTTGTGACCGGCAGAGACAAGACGCTTGACATGGACATGCAAACGATGGGTGGGAAAGCTTGCTCCGGCAAATCTGTCAAGATGTGCTTCGGAAGGGTGTTCATCGAACCTCATTTTNCCAGGCACACACATGATCTGCAGTTCTTTTGCAGCGATGCGAGCATCATCACCGAAGAAACGAAACTTGTAGCCAACTTCAACGGCCAGAAGCGTGTCCATGTGTTTCTTCTTGATGTCGATGACTTGCTTTTCCATGGGCGTGAGTTTGCTAGCAGACTTCCTCACAGCAGGGCCCTTTCTACCTTTGGCAGGTTTCTGAACCTCTTCCTCTTCCNNCTCATCTTGATCGTCATCACCCTCAGCTTGATCCTCGTCAATGAAATGATTACGACGCCTAATATCTGCTAGACTGTCAGGTCTGCCCAGCTTCTTTAGGAATGCTCGGTGCAAACGGTCTTTCTGCCTGCGAGCAGCGTCATCGTCTTGATGGCCATGAAGAGGTTGGTCGGGCTGGAAACTTGAGAAAATGTACTTTGCTGTCCGGTCGGAGACGCTTGAAGGCACATTGGTGATCGCGGTGCCGTATGATTGTGCTCCGCTTTCTGTATCGAGGGCGTCCTGACGGGTTCTCTTGGGGTTTGGCAATTCTTCCTCGTCGTCACTGAACTCTTCGAAGGGACGTTTTGGCTTGGGAGGACTGCTATTCAGCAATGCCTGTTCTGCGTCATTGTTGGTGGCAGGCGCTTTGGATAGCGATGATGTCTTGGCTGTGGATGGTGTAGGCGCGGTGGACTTCTTCGCAGCGGGTTGTTTAGGTGTGAAGAAGCTGGAGATAGATTGCTGTTTCTTAGCCGAGGATTGGGAAGGCGGCGGACTGCTTCTTCCAAAAGCCATGTTTATGCGACTGGACGACGAGTCTAGATTCTAGACGACTGTCGCGATGCAGCACGTCAATGGAATGCGTGGAACAAGTCCGTGCACCGAGCTCTTTCCGCGTTCAAGATTGCACTTTACGCGCCTCGCGTCGAACGCGCCTTCCTCGAGTCGCTCCTTCCCATCCTTTACACATCGAACATTGAACATTGCTCATATCATTTGCACCTTCTTCAATTCATAATATCATATTCACAGTCGCGAGTCAAGCGTCAGCGGCAATGTCAGCTTCAGTCCTAGGAAAACGTACCAGGAGCTCAACAAATGGTACGAACTAAGAGTACTTTACGCGTGCTCAGACGTTGACAGTATGAACAGCATCAGATAGCGGTATCCAGACCAGGGCGAAGCGCCGTGAGACATTGGTGCTAGGAAACGACGAGAACGACAATCCATTCTTCAAGCCAAATTCTTCTCCTGCAACACAACTGCAACCCACATCCACACCCTCGAAACGCCTAACCTCGTCACCGAATAAGATCAGTGCACATTTTTCCGTTTCGAAGACCACCAAATCATCTACTGTCGTCAAGTCAAGTCCACTTGCCACACCACAAACTCCACGACATCGCGATGCCCTTGCCTCAAAGATCACAATCACCCCAAGGCATCGCCATCTTATCACTAGCAGTCCCGAAACTCCTCGCAGTCCATACACTCCTTCAAGTGCTGCCAACAATGTATACAATCAAGCTCGTCAAATCTTCTCAAGATGTACAGATCCTGGGGTATTGGTTGGAAGAGAAGAAGAGAAGGAGCAACTGTGTACATTCATATCAGAACGCCTTGTCTCTAGCGAAGGCGGATGTCTCTACATCTCAGGACCACCAGGAACTGGANAAAGTGCTTTTGTTGGCCAAGTCTGTCAAGATCTTGCTTCAGACTCAGATCGTGAATTGACCATCTCGACCGTCAACTGTATGAGTATCAAAACGGCCAAAGACCTCGCCAACACTCTGTCAAAAGACCTGGATCTCAATAGCCGTTCTAAACGCGCTGCCGATCTAGACTACTTGCGCGACATCTTCTTCGAGCAAGATAAGAAGTACGTCGTCATCCTGGACGAAATCGACCGCCTTGTCGATCTGGACCTCAAACTGTTGTACAGCCTGTTCGAATGGTCCCTGGAGCCTTCGTCAAGTCTTATTCTTATTGGCATTGCTAACGCTCTTGATTTGACTGACCGTTTCCTGCCTCGCCTCAAGTCACGTAATCTCAAGCCGGATCTGCTGCCGTTCATGCCATACACCGCTCCTCAAATTGCCAATATCATCACTTCGAAACTCAAGGGCTTGGACACTTCATTGACAGACCCAAACTTCATTCCATTCTTACACCCTGCAGCAATTCAGTTCTGCTCCAAGAAGGTCGCATCTCAAACCGGTGATCTCAGAAAAGCCTTCGATATCTGCAAGAGAGCTGTCGACATGATCGAGTCGGAGACGAAGATCGAGCAAGCACGTATTCGCCTTCAAGACAGCCCGTCCAAGACGCCATTGAAGGAGAATCTGAACCTGGCTTCTCCTGCTATCAAGTTGGCAGCCTTCCAGAAGTCGGCTCTCAAGGACCCTCGCCAGACTACTCTCTTTCCTTCTATCAGTCATTTGACGCTTGAGACTGCGCCGAGAGCGACAATCGCCCACGTTGCCAAAGTCACAGCCGCCGTGTTTAGCAATGGAGCATCTCAACGTCTAGCATCTCTTAACCTACAGCAGAAGGCTGTGCTATGTGCACTATCGGCGCTCGAGAAGAAGAAGCGCGAGGCACCCAGCGTGGTGACTTTCCCAATGACACCTTCAAAGCATGCGAACACCGCACCTACCATCAAGCAGCTGTATGAAGCCTATTGCACGCTGTGCAGCCGCGAGAATTTGCTTCACGCTTTGACCAGCATCGAGTTCAGAGACGTGGTCAGTGGTTTAGAGACACTATCGCTATTATCTGCTGTTGAAGCCAAGGGTGCTTCGTCATTCTCGATGCCTTTGACGCCCTCTCGTACACCCAGCAGGAAGTCCAAGTCTGGATTCACCGGTGCAGCAATGGGTGACGATAGAAGAATGGCTGCTTGTGTTGGCCATGCCGAGCTGATCTCTGCTCTGAAAGGACCTGGCAGTGACATTCTCAAGGAAATGATTGAAGGTGATGGAATCGTGGCATGATTGTGTTTTTACTATTTCTGTTTTTGTTTGTTTTGGCATGTTTACATGTCTTGTTTTTATCATTGTTGCTTGTTTCTCATTCTTAGCATTAGCGATTGCATGGCGAAGCCTAAGGGCTGGATGTTTATTTCTCATGGGTTGCTTGTTATGGTTTAGAAGGAACGAGAAGGGATACTTTAGCTGGACTGAAGAAGGGAGGGACTAGCTGGACTGGCTTCTTGTTATATCACGATGAGAAACAGATAGATAGAGTAGAAAGCTCTCAGAGTATATGAGAACGAATCAAAGAAACAAATCTTGATAATCGATTTCCAAGTCTGTGTGATGTGTCTGTTCCCCTCCACAAATCGAGTCTTGAGAGATACGAGGTCTATAAAGTTTGTCACTTGGAGAGAGTTGATGCTTCACTACAGCTTTCAACTGTGACCTCTCGTACCAGAAACGAGAGTGTCTTTCCATTGTGAAACAAACATGTCTTCCAGAGGTGGAACTTGACGCAAGGAGATTGGAAAGAGGTAATTCTGAGCTTTCCAAAAGTTGGATGGGTATGGGTGTAATACAAAGGACGACGCTTATGTACGATTGAGGAAAAACAAGGTAAGAAAAGAAGAAGCAAGCCAGCACCCCTCCTCTACCACTCAGGGTTGACATTCAAAGCAGGCACCCTCTTCTTNTTCGGCACTCTTCTCGCAGCCTTGAGTTCCTTGTCGTAAGCTTTGTCGTCCTCTGGACTCAACAAGGTACCCTCGATACTCAAAAATCCTCTTTCGCGGTCTGTACTAGGCGCCGATTCGAAATCCTTGACTGTGAATTTGATCTTTCCTTCAATCTTCTTGCCGGTTTCGTCAACGTAGTAGCCACTGCTTTCGTCACTCTTGTTGCGCAGGCCTCTCATCCAGTCTGTTGCGCTCTTGGTGCCGGCATTAGCGTTGTGGTTGGGCACCCATTTCCAGCCCGAGGGAATGCGTTTGCGGTCCACGCCTGCGTTGAAAAAGTTCCAGCAGACCAGACCGAGGTAGCTTTCGTTTTGGAGGCTTACGAAGCCTTCGATGACGGCGCCGGGNGTGGGGCGCAACAGCGTAAAGTCGACGGTCAGCCATACAAACGAGACTGCGTATTCGTCGATTGATTTTGCGAGGACGGTGGGAGAGGCATCGGGGCCGTCGCGTGAGGAAGGCGCGTCAGCGGGGTTGTTTGAGAGGCGTGGGTTGTCGTAGGAAAGGATTACGCCGCGAAGAGGTGGGTGGTAGGTGAGCAAGAGAGGAGAAATGTGTTCGGCGCAGAGACCATCGACAGGGAAAGCGTGGTAGATTGGCGACAGAGGAAGATAGAAGGAAGATGTTTGCTTGACAAAAGGGGATGTGCTGCTGGTTGCTACATCTGCAGCTTCTGGCGATGCGATGCGCGGACGCTTTGGTAGGCTCTCAATTGTCGTCTCTGATGCTTCTGCTGTTGCTGGTGTAGCTGCTGTGGCTTGTTCGTCGTGTCGTCGCTTCTTTGCCGACTTGTCGTCCTTTGTCTTTTTCGTCTTTGCCGATTTCGGTGTGTTTGCCATGTTTTCTGTTGACATTGTGTAGGTTGTGTTGGACAGCAACTGTGATCCTATACAGAGATCAAAAAAATGTCGGCTTCACATTTCTAAGAAGGTTTATGCGCAGACGCGATTTCGTCTGTGCACGTCCTGCCAGACCCCGGAGATCAAGTCCCCTTTGGAACCATGACTTTTGTCAAGCTTTCGTTACACCAACAACGAGTACACATCGCCAAACTATCGAGCACCCTCGCTCGCAATTCACCTCAGACGCAATCATGTCTGATAATTTGCTTTCTCTAGCTGGTTGGTATATCCTGCCCAACGTAAGTTCTGTATCTCTTTTCCATTCCTTCTCACCATCAATTTCACGCAAAATCAATATGGAACAACATCCCTTGGAAGCAATAGAGTCACTGAGCTTGACCATAACATATTCACTATGCTCGAAGTTTGGATTCTACCTCTTTGATCTTGTCAGACTTGTCTTTTGTGTAAAAGTTGGCATAAGAAAAATGGCTGATTATTATCTTATAGCTGGTCACAGGATGGGTTCAATCAGCCTTCTATGCCATCTGGATACGCGCTGGTGATCCCAGACCTCAACCCGGAACCAGAACCTTCGTACAGCATCGTCGAAGAATAAACATCATAGTCATTGTGGCCTATCTGCTCTACACAATCTACGAAGCCGACTTTCAACTCCGCATGGCTGGAAACTTTTACCAAGACCTTGGTGTAGGACTGGCAGTCGACGAACGAGGAATCAACAGTCGTTTCAGAAGATTGTATGTTTTGGATCCTACCTCAGTTTCTTTCGGTTTGGATATGCTGACAGTAGTCGAAAAGANNACCCTGCTTCATCACCCAGACAAAGTATCTTCGGATTCAGACCGCAGCACTGCAGAAGCCTACTACGTACATCTCAAACTCTGCCGTGACATCCTCATCGACCCAACAAGACGCTTCGCCTACGATCGCCTCGGTCCCGAAACCCTTTTCTGGCAAAAATCAACCACGATCCCTGATTTCCTCTCCGTGGGGCTCAGACACATCTTCATGTACTATCTCGGTACTGCTGGTGTATTAACTCTTCTCGGCTTCTTGGGCTACATCAAACAAGCTGCTTTCTGGCGCTTTCTTGCCTTGGCAGCTTTGGGCATTTTCGAAGTTCATTGCCTTACAAACCAAACTTTTCCTCGCCTCCTAACCCAACTCGCAAATCCGGTGTTTGCCATCATCCCACACCATCCTGCTTTCCTTCCCTTCCAACTAATTTCTCTGTTGCGCAAACTGGTCTTGACGGCTTTCATCGCCTTTTCTCAAATCGGACCTTTGTTGTCCTCGCCCGAAGCCGCTGCGGCGCAAACAGACCAAACCGATCAAGTATCTCAACAGCAATTACAGAGATTAGGTGCTTTAGGACAAGCATTGGAGAATGAAGCTAATATGCTCATGGGATTGGAGATGACGCCGTTTGCAAACGACGAAGGTGCGATGAGGGAAATGAGAGGCAGGATGAAGAGGTTTTTGGTCGATAACACCGTGAGGAGTAATGCAGAGGTTAGGAATGCGATGGGTGAGGCTATTGCAAGGAGGAGGCAGGGTGTGCCGCATGGTGCTGTGGGTGCTAGGTAGATTTTTTACTTTGCTCAACGAATTTTGGTAGCAAATGATAAAGAGGGCTTTCCAATCACGATAGCACATGCATAAGGATTGGTGAACAGAACACCACTCAAGAACAGATGTAATCTGAAAACAACAAACAAACCAATTGGAAACGGCGAAATTTGATAGATCTTCTATGCTAAAAGGACAATGCTACTCTACAACTCTTCATGCTCAATAGGCTTTTCTTGCTCCTCAACCACAACAGAAGGACTAGCAGAAGCAGACTCTGAGGCTGTAGACGCCTCACTGCTCGACTTCACCTTCTTACTCTTAGTAGCCTTAGGTTTCTTGGAGCTGCTACTACTAGAGCTGCGCTTAGGCATCTGCATCTTCTTAGTCACCATATCCATCAAAGCCTTGTTGAGCTCCTTGGCCTTGGCTTCAATCTCCTTGATTGTGAAAGCGGGGTCCTCAAAGGCTTGGAGTTTGTCTTGCTCGGCCATCTTGGTCTTGACCCATTCGGCAACGCTGTCGTAGACTTTGGTGATGGAAGTGAGGTCTTCTTCGGTGTAGGGCATCAAGGCAGGTGTCTCGCTGGCCTTGGCTGATGAGGAAGTTGATGAAGCATCAGGCTCTTCGAGGTCGTCCAGGTCGTCAGCAGAGCTGGGGCTGGGACTGGCCTCGGCAGTCGTAGTGCTCGACAACGCAACCTCGGAGGCGGATGAGATGGAAGCGGCAATCTGCTTGCCAATGGCGTCAACCATTGACTTGGTCTGGTCAAGCGAGCTCTGCAGTGACTTGAGGATCTCGGGACGTGCTGCAGCTTCTTCTCTACGCTTCTGAACAGGGTCGACGATAGCCTTGAGGTCGTTAAGCTTGCTCTTGAAAGCCTCGGCCTTGGCGGAAGAGCCTTCGCCATACAACCAGTCGCTAGTGCTGCTGAGCAGAGAAGTCAACTGAGTTCTGACAGCCTCGGTCGAAGCACCGATGAAGTCGGAGTTCTCAAGAAGATCTCTGGTGCGGTAGGTGTAAGCCTCGAGAACGTTCAAGGCCTCTTCTCTCTGGATGCGAGACATGTCTGAACGGTCAAAGGCAGCGAGACGCTCCTTCATGCGCTTGATCTCTTCAGGTGCGGGCTGAGGAAGACCCTTGACAACAGTGGTAAGCTTGACAGGGATAGTCTCAGTGCGCTTCTTCTTGGTGTCGGCTTCAGGAGCGGCAGAACCACTTGACTTGGCGTTGGCGGTACTGGAGGAAGAGCTGGCGGATGATGAGCTAGATTCTTTCACAGTCTCAACTTCCTCATCTTCGATAAGAGGCTCTTGGTCGCCCTTCTTGGACCCAAATCCGAAGAGACCCTTGACTGAATCACCAAGACCAGCACCCTTACCGCCCTCGACTTCGCAGCTGACAGAAGCAGCAACAATCTCAGGAATACTGTCAACGGGGCTGATACGGAGCTTGAGCTTGGTCGAAATCTCGTCCTTAGCACATCCGAACTTGGTGGTCAAGGCCTCAACAGAAGCGGTCAAGTTCTGGGTCTGAACTTCGGTGACCTGGCGATCAACGCTGCCAACAGTCTGGAAGATGTTGAAGGTGAAGTCGTCAAGGTTCTTGAGGGTAATCTCTTTAGCAGATCCGGCTTGGGATGTAGGAACGAACAGCTTCTGCTGTCTCTCCTTGCCGTCCGAAGGATACTTGATGCCTGCGGGATAGACAGCGGCTTCAAGGTCTCTGATCTCCTTAACGCGGAAGCTAGGGCTGAGTCCAGCAGCCTTGAAGGCGGCACCGAAAGCGGCTGATTCATCGGAGTTGACGTTGCTACGGACTTCGGTGTTCTTGCCAGTCATGGATTCGAGCTTCTTCTGAACAAATGGTGTTCTAATGGCTCCGCCGTGAAGAATGACAGAGTCAAGGTCCTTGAAAGACAGCTTGGCAGCATCCAGAGCCTGTTGAACAGGGGCCTGAATACGGTCAGCGTGGGAGGCAGCCATCTTCTCGAAATCGGCTCTGGTGAGCTTGGTGGCAAAGTCGATGTCCTTGTACAGGCCCTCGAAGCTTGATCTAACGTCAGAGTTGGCACTGAGAACCTGTCTTGCGCGCTCGGCTTCACGCCAAATCTTGGAAGCAGTTCTACCGTGGCTCTTGACTTCTTCGGCAGTGATGCCAGCCTTGACGGCCTGAGGCTTAGCCACAAAGCTGTCGACAAGGTAGTCGACAATAAGTGCATTGAGCTCGTCTCCTCCGAGAGTCTTGTCCCAGCCAGCACCCATAACGGCGACCTCCTGAATAGTCTTGTTGAAGCGACCAATGTCCTTGACGTCCTTGGACTGGAATCTGAGGACAGTGGCAGTTGTCGAACCGGCACCCATGTCGAAGACCATGTGGTATTCTGGCTTCTCACCCTTGCTGACGCTAGGGAAGGTGCGCTTGACGGAGTAATCAATGCCAACAGCCAGTCCGTCGCTAACGAGACTCATGATGTTGATACCAGCCAGATCAGCGGCACGTTCGATGGCACGTCTCTCATCAGCAGTCCAATGGACAGGAACAGTGATGACAGCATCTGTGACAGAGGCTCCCTTACCACCAGACATGGCCTCGGCGTTTGTGCGAATGTTCTTGAGCTCCATGGCCAGCAGCTCGTCGAGGCTCCATGGGGCTTCAGATGAGCTGAAGGCACTGGGCACGAATGAGACTGATCCCTCCTCTTGCTCAAACTTTGACTTGATTTCGGGATGGCGTGCGTGGTAGTTCTTGATCATAGAATCGGCGTGTTCGCCAGGGACGAGGCCGAGGAGGGTCTTGAGGTTGGTGAAGACATCGCCAGGGAAGCGACCACCGAGGGCCAGAGCGTCTCCGCCGTACAGTCTTTCTGGGTATGAGCCAAACTCGAGAGCGGAACCAGATACAGGCTTGAATCCAACAACAGCGGCTTCTTTGCGTTTTGAGTCTTTGGTGGGAACGATATCGAGGGGTACTCCAGGCTTTACGATTGCTGCTTTGATGTATGCACCGCCGAGATCAATTCCTAGCACTGCCGAAGCTGCTGATGCCGTCGAGGTAAATGCGACAAACAGAAAGGCGAACAGCATAAAGGGNTGGGTTATGCCTCCCATCCTAGCCATGATTGAGAGGAATATAAAATAGTCGTTAGGTAGCTCCTTGAATATGATTTAGGAGCTCAGTTGACGGGTTGTAGGGAGGAACTCGGTCGAAGTCTAGTTCGGGACAGCATTCGACATGACTCTTGCTAAAGTGACAGGTGTTTGGATGACTCTTCTATCACCAACTTTTTGAAACGTGTACTGCCACTTGTCTTCCCCGAGCTGTCGCTACTTTCGCCGCAATCCGTACTCCGTCACTTTCTTGGCAAGGACGGAATGCACAGACCACGACCACGGCAATAGCCGTCCACACACGCGAAGCCGCCAAGCATGCGAGTGCGAAATTTGGCCAGATACTCACGCTCAAGCCTGAAGATTCTCGATTCCCCAGTCGACGCCTTTTTTCCTTCGCCCTCGCCCATTTACAGAAGAAGCTATCTCAGCTCATCACACAAGACTTCACAATGGAATCCGCCAAGGTCCCCGTCAAGCTCGTCAAGGTCACCCGCGTCCTCGGCCGTACCGGTACGTCCTCGCAGAAGAGAAGAACGACAATCCTCCATCGCTCGCCGCATCGAAAGAGTCTACTGGAAAGAGGAGGATCGCGCACATGGGAAAAGACACATTGAACGACTCGGGCACGGCTATGGAGGATTGCACAATCTGCAGAACAAATTGCTGACGGTTTTCTNNTGCGACACAGGCTCTCGCGGTGGTGTTACCCAGGTTCGCGTTGAGTTCATGGACGACACTACCCGTTCCATCATCCGTAACGTCAAGGGTCCCGGTACGACTATCTCGCCTTGATCGCCGCTATGCGAGCATATTCAAAGACTAACACCACATCTTCAGNTCCGTGAGGACGACATCCTCTGCCTGCTCGAGTCCGAGCGTGAGGCCCGCCGTCTCCGATAAGCGACCAACGCATCGCCCCCTTCCAAAACCGTCAACCGCAACACTTTCTATTCCGAAGATCGATCGACTGTTCCACCCTCTCGTCGATGTTTACTTCTCTCACCTCAACCCTCTTCTATGATACCGCTGGCTTGGGGAGATGTTGAAGGGGAGTCTCGTTGCGGGCGCAAAAGTGCAAAGTTCTCTGATTACGATGATGTCGCCTAGGGGTCTTTTATGATGGGTCGGGAGCTGCTGCGTAGTTTCTTCTAGCAAGGAGCCGGACAAGAAAAAAAGGAAATACGAAAACAAAAAGCTTCGACGACAATTCATATCTTCCTCTTTTTCCACCTGGGCAGTCAAGTTCTGCGCGTATGTTGTGCTGACAGGAAAGGATGATTTTATGCGATACAAAAGTCTTGGGCGTTCTGGTCTGATCTGGTCTTGGTAGGCAATTTATTCTCGTTTCTTCCTAACACTGTCCAACTATCACATCAACATCTGCTCGAACAAGGCATATATCGACCGCAAAGACCGAGGCATCGGCGCGTTCTAGTACGGGTTTCCGTCATCAGGTCTGCACCCGAAAGCCTCACAACACCACCTGGACTGCGACTCGATTCTCAACAACTGCTCACGACTATCGGTTTTATCAAACATGCTATCCACAGCCAAATGCCTTGATCGTTATGTTCTGTTGTTTCTGATTTCTCTTATATTGATCACAGCAGCGACAAGTATGTCGCGTGTAACCCAAGGTAGGTCAGCTATTGGCAGTGTTGCTAAGTCAGCACTCCTTAGTAAGCTGTTCACGTGCTCATCCACCCTCCATCAAGTTTGAATCAATCTTTGGAAACTAGGATATTATTATTTTTGGACCTGCAGGTCTTTTTTTTTCATCTGTTACTCTGGCTTTAAGCTGGGTGCCGAAGAAGAAATGAGAAGTTGGTATCGCCCCTATATGCCCATCGTCTCATATGTGGTTGTAGTACAAGCATACTGCCAGTTGACCTTTCTGGTCTGCCTCCTAGCCTATAATTTGCTATCGCGCGCGACAAAGCTCTGTCCTCTCTTCAACATATCAACAGCCTCCCTAACCATATCTTCAACGATGTCCTTCGCAGGCTTGATGTCGCCGATCACTCCAGCTACTGTTCCCATCAGGTATGGCAGATCGACATCTTTGTCGTCGTCCATGTCTTTCTGCATCGGTACGATACCTTGCTCAGTTAGCCGCTTGATATCCTCCGGTCTGTCTTCCCAAGACTGGATGTAGTCGTTCATGCGAACGCGAAGTGGCCGACCGCTGACGACTAACGTGCGCAATGTGTCCTCGAATCTGGCCGATACCACCGCCTCTTTATGCAGTTTCGAGCATCCGGCTTCGACACTTGCAACAAATCTTTGATCATATGGTTAGCTCCTGGCACTTCTGGTGGCTTGACAGTCTCCTTACCTCGTTCCTACCCATACGCCAGCAGCTCCTTGCATCAAACTGGATGCCAGAGAACGGCCATTGTATATGCCCCCTGCTGCTACCACCAAAGCAGGCTCACCAGTTAGTGGACTCTTGTACCTGCTGGCCGTATCCACAACAGCTGGAATCAAGATATTGCCAGGGATGTCTCCTGTATGGCCTCCGCCCTCACCACCTTGCGCGCAGACACAATCAACACCAGCCTCTAGTGCTTTGATTGCATGTTTAGGATGCCCGACCATATTCATGACCAAGATACCATTCTCGTGCAAGCGGTCGATGACCCGTTTCGGCGGCACACCCACGGCACTGATAAAGAGCTTCGCACGTTCTTCGATCACCACATCAATCAGTTGATCCAGTTGTCCATGCGTATAGTCATGATTGGTCTTTCGCGCCGAGCCACCTACTTGTGGCAAGGCGAGGTCAACACCAAAAGGTAGATCTGGAGAGGCAAGATGTGATTTCAGATCCGTAATGATATCACGAAGTTGCTGGGGATTGTATCCTAGACCGCCGATTGTGCCTAGCCCTCCTGCGTTGGAGACGGCGGCGGCGAGAGGACCGGATGATGTGCGAGCCATGCCTGCAAGTAAGATTGGGTATTTTATGCCGAGCAGGGTGGTCAGAGGTGTGGTGAGCGTAGGCATAGTCATGGTGTGTTTTTGGTTCTTGTTGAGGATCTGAGGTGAGTTCGATTATGTACCTATCAAGTTGTCTTCTACTTCGATATGAAAATTATACATGGCGGCTATGCCGGTCTGGAAGGAGGTCAAGTGATGCGGAGAGAGAGGTTGGAGTGGGGGATTGTGCCGAGGCTCACCAGCGATGATCGTCAACTGGACTTGCTGCTCCTTCCTCCTTCGCATCCTTCTGCATTGAGCTCATCCGACAGTCTTCTGTAGATTGCTGACTGCACATTTCTTTCAAAGGAACCGTTAACTATGCGTGCTTCACTCTACGAGCCGCCGCTGCAGCCGGCAGACCAATGGTATGCCGAGTGGCTGGTGCCACATGCGTAGGTATCTCAGCTGCAGTAAGCAGTATGAGAAGGATTGAATCCGAGAGCCATAAAAATGGCCAGAGCCCCTCTTGGTTTCTGGCCAGCATCAAGATCGTCTCCACACTTAGAAGATGGCAGCAGTACAGACTCCTATCTTTCCAACAACCGTAATCACCAGCGACCAGCTCAAGGGCAGCTTACCCAATGCCACGATCGACGAAAATGTCGATTGCACTGCAATAGCCACCTCATGTATTGCTCGCCTCGAAAACCTGCAGCAAAGCGACCTGACCGACGATGCGATATGGAGAGATTCTCTCAGCATTACTGAACATCAACGAACATTCAACACTGCAACTTCCATCATCGCAGTCTGGAATGAGCTGAAGGCTAAATGTCAACCTCATAACTTCAAACTCGTACCACACACTGCACATGTCTTCAGATTGGGACCTCGGCCAGTTTGGCTCACTGCTGCTTTTCGGTTCGAGACTAAAGGCGCTCATGCTGCCGAATGTTCGGGCCTGTTGAACATGGTCCCGGACGAAAACGGTCACTATAGGATCTGGGTCTTCGGCACAATGATCGAGGAACTCAAGGATTTTGGAAACCCAGACAGCTTCCCTGACCCAAAGTTCACACCAGCTGCAGACCTCGAAGATGGCGGCGAGATTGATTGTATCATTGTCGGAGGCGGGATGGCTGGCCTCTGCGCAGCAGGTAGACTGCACGCACTGCGCGTTCCCTATCTCGTCGTCGAACGCAATGCTTCCGTTGGCGACAACTGGACTAAACGATACGACTCCATCCATCTGCACCTCTCGAACAGTTACAGCGAGATGCCATTTCAACGTGTGTACACTGACAAGCCATACAATCTCGGCAGTCGAGACTTGGCCGAAGGTATGCAAAATTACGTGGACATGCACAACATTCAGATTTGGCTATCAAGTTCGGTGGACCAAGCACGCTGGGACGAAGACACCAAGAGCTGGAATGTAACTGTGAGCAAAAAAGGACAACTTCAGAGACTCAAAGCAAAACACCTCGTCATGGCCATTGGAGGCGGCTTAGACGTACCCAGATATCCTGAGGAATATGCCAACCGTGACGAATATCAGGGCACCGTATTGCACTCAATCGACTGGAAGAACGCAAACAGCTTTACAGGCAAGAAAAGCATCATCATCGGCTCCGCCAACAGCGCCATCGACATAGCTCAAAACATGGTCGACAGCAACATGTCAGAGATAACCATAGTCCAACGCAGCACCACCCACGTTGTATCGACCAACGTCTTCTATCCCTTGATCGATCCCCTCTACAATCCACAAATGGATTTAGGGCTTTCGGACAGATTGATGATGACACAGCCCTACGCAGTAGGTAGATTGATGATCATTGCAGGCGCAACAGCTCTCCTAACCCAAAACCAACACCACTACGACTTCCTCCGAGACACAGGTTTCAAACTCCACGAAAGTCCAGATCTGTTCGCTCAACCTCTCGAAAGATTCGGCGGTCACATTCTTGATCATGGATTTATGTCTTCGGTCTTCAAGTCTGGANAAGGTATGTGTTTTTCTTCAGCAAACTTATTCAAAACCGAAAAAACTGACAATGCCCATCCCGAAAAACAGGTCAAAGTCAAATCAGGCATCTTACCTACCTCCTTCACAAAAACCGGTCTCCGCTTCCAAGATGGCACACAAGTAGATGCAGACGTAATAGTCTACGCCACAGGCTTCAGAAGCAACCTCCGCTCAAGCGTAACCTCAATAATCGGCTCTTCTACCGCCGCCCACCTCGACGATTTCTTCGGTCTCGATGCCGAAGGAGAAATCAGAGGATTGGCTAAACCCATTGGTCGTAAGTGTTTGCATCTCAAACAGTTAGGATGGGATTGATGCGCTGACACGAACTCAAAAACTAGATNNCCTGGGATTTGGTATTTTGGAGGTGGGACCGCGAATGCTAGGTTTACTTCTAGAGTGCTGGCTATGCAGATTGCTGCTGATGTTAGGGGTAAGCCGTTTGTGCCTTATACCGCTTCACCGTAGGGAAGTTTTGAAGGGTTGACAAAGAGATGCAAAACCATCCTTATGGTGCTCTCATAGATCATCTCTATGGTCTTTGGAATCATTTTGCACTGTCGTGGTATCTCATACAACCCATCATTACACAGCCTGGGTTATCTCAAGTGACACAAAGTACCAAAACAAGCATGCAAGAATCTGATGCACACCTACGAACTCCTACTACCGTTATATATCGAGCCAAGCTCATCGTCTCGCACAGGTTTACTGTTGCTCACACTCTGGTTTGCTGAGAGTTCGATGGTAAGGGGGTTCAATATACAAGCAGGGTCATCCATCCAGCAACGATGACTCGGTCTCATTCGCTCAATTAAACAGCATTGATAGCTGTTACAAAACATGATGTTGCTCGAAGCTATACTGATTTGGAACTTAGACACTCTGGCCAGACTACTGAGTTGGTGTGTCAATCCACACCTCCCCCGTGTACTAAAGTATGTAACGCGTAATAGCTATAGAAATGCACAATAGTAATAGGAAACAAGACAGTATCCACTGAGAGGCGATAGATCGTCAACTCTCTGTGGATATGCCTCTACTCTCGAAACAATTGTGTCTTTTTATAGTCTATATGTTGCTGTCGGTTACAATCGGAGTGCGGTGGAAGTTACAAACTTTAGTACACGGGGAGGCAATGTTGCCAGTCTCGAAGCAAAATCAAAATCCTGAAGGGACAATCACAGATATGACCAATCTATCGCTGACAGCAAAAGTTCAAAGAAAGCAAGAGCATCATTGTGATTGGTATCTAGGTACAAGCAATACTACCGCCTCATTTTGCGGGTTCGTTATTCACACTTTTTGTCTCGATGTCGTCTTCGTCGTGAGCAATTAAGTCGATCTTCTCGCCTCCGCTCAATTGTGCATGCTTAAACGCAGCATCTCAGCCTCGGGAACCATGGTGAAGCAAGTCTTCATCGACCTGGCGATGGTCTTCGCAGGGTGGTAGTCAGTAGCTCTGCCGACATTTTTGCGGCTTCTGGGAGCTCTTGTAGGAATGGCAACGGCCTTGCGAGGCACATGCAGCACATCTTTGCCGTTAGGAGCATCCACAACGCATGCAGGGTATTGATCGCAGGCAGTATGCATGCTGATATCCGAAACATTCCTCAAGGAGCCACGACAAGGCGGTGGAGTGTCTGAAGAGCCGTCAAGCATGGCAACACCACGTCCAATCAGTTCAGGGACGATAGCATTGGCAATCTCTCTGACTTGGTCGCTCGGGAGTCTTGTCATCTGAGTCTGCTGGATACCAGACTGGGGTGCATGAATGGAGTCCGATAGAGGAGCTCCAAAAGTGTAGCCTGACGAGAAGTCTGAAGATGCAGTCAAGTCATTAAAATCGAGGTGATCGTTATCGGTGAAGACCTGATCGAAAGTCTGAAGAGGTGCTGTGCTTGATGTATAAGAGAATGGCACAACACCAGAGGTAGTCACGGAAGGCGGAACGATGAATTTACTGTCCTCAGAGCTGGTGCTCTCATCATTGACAGGATAAGACATGTGAGGTACATGGCCATATCCGAAAGTATCCTCTGACTTGATGAAGAGTCGAGGATCTGGCCACGCAACGCCGGCCTTGCGCAGAAGATCNTGATTATTGTATGTCAGTAAGATTGGTACAGCAAGAACATGTCACTCACTCTGAGGAGCGTGAATCCATTTGAAGGTGACGATGTCTTTGACAGGACAGAAGTGATGTTTGCCAGTGCCAACTGCTTCGTAGAAGTAACCTTCAGACAAGCAAACTGTGATACGTCCAACGTTATTGGCAATGTGGAGCTGGAGCTGGTCACGCATGGTTCGGTGGAAAGGAGGAAAGAGCAATCTGCTAGTTGCCGAGTGGAAGACCTGGTGAGGAAAGTTGCCATCCGGATTGATCTTCTGGACNTCTGTAAGTTGTTAGTACTGCCCAGGCTATAATACTGGACTGGTCAAGCGGATAACTGACGCAACTGTCTTGCCATCAATGGCAACATGCATTGCCAGAATGATACGATTGCCTCTCACAATCTGAGGAGACGAGATGACTGGCTTGGACCACGCGTGTAACGAGATCTTGAAGGGGNNAGTTCCGCGAGGCAACGAAGGAATGTAAGCGTTGAGAGTTGGTGACAGGCCAATTGCNTAGCAATACTTATCAGTATTGATTCTTCAGCAGAAGATAATGGCAGACGTACGAGTAACAATGCCGAAGCATTCAGTGCGAAACTCCTGAATGGGTGTGCCGGACACCTGCGGGAAGAGCAGGATATCCCAGTTTTCGAAGCGCATGATGAAAGAATCAAAGTGATACGCTATCGATGCTTTGAGGCTTGTCGAAAAGTAGATTCGACGCGCGAATCAATACGACAGAGTTGGTTGTTGAGATGATGATGAATAAGATGAGCAGGAGAGAGCTACTAATGTCAACAAAGGTGCATGACCCAACGTGGCTGTTAGGGAAGGAGCGACCCAATACCAAAGCCTCGACCAGCAAAGAGATTTGACTTTGTTCCTTCCATCCATATCAGACATGCTCTTATCTGTTGTTTTTGTCGAGGAGTCTGTTGAATTTATTGGGCTCGACGAATTGCCTCGACGGAAATACTGATGAAGAAGCTTCTGCGTCGATGTACCTTCTATAGCTTGACTGACCCGTCACTTCTGGCGCGTTTTTTCTTCACTCAGCTTGCACTGAGGCGTGAATGGCTTGCAACTAGATATTTCACCGTTCGTGGAGGGCGTAAGACTAAGGTGGTCCGAGGCATTGACTGAATGGTAGATATACCCTTCTGCAACCCAGCTCTATTCTCTCGTTACCCCTTCACTGAGCTCGCACTTCCTCGTCACCTGCTTAACACTGGCTCAGCTGGGTATTCTTTATGTTGCCCACGCTCGATTCTATGTTACTCACATGGTAATTAGCCATGAGCCACTGAAGTCAAGTTCTATTGCCTAGAAGTGGTCTAGCTGCAGTGTTGATGATCAAGTTTTTGTGTCGAAGTTGCCGTTCGTCCATATGTCGTCGCTACGGCATTACGATCAGCTCTTGAGACTAGATCGAGGCCTTTCAATGGGTCTGTCACGCGCTGTCCGAAGCACATACGAGCGATATTGGTTTCCTTCAGGAAATGTCAAGATAAGTGGTTCGTTGATCCGTGGCTATGCGCTTGAGTCAACTGTCTATTGAACAGACCTTCAGCTACATAACTCGACCAATTGCTGTCTACGACTCGTAAGCAAAAATGCAAGACGAACTTCTTCAATAGTGCATATACCTCAGATGCCTCCTGACAGTGCATTGAACGCCATAACAAGTGGTATTATCATATCTCAAAGTCGTTGACCACATTCAATAGAGATCGTACAGAAACATTGAAGAATCAGAACTCATACCATTTTGGCCCTCCTTTTGGGTAGTAAGAAACTGGAAAACGCAAGGGTAATAGTAAACGAGCAAATAACTACATTGATGTTGGTCATCAAGGCGAAGCATAGACATTCCTATGCTTGCGCCATCAACGAACCAAGAAAGAATAAGAGAAATAAGAAATAGGAAAGACTGAACCAGGCCAACGTCGAGTTCAGAGAGCTTGCAACTTTTAAAAAAGAGCCCCATCCATCCTTCGCCGCATGACTGTGTTGAATTCGTGTGATTGCTGAAAGGACTGACGCCGAGAGGGGGAAAAAGAACAAGGAGGTCGTGAGGGGGCATGCAATAAGCAGGATAGATTCGTCGAAGTAAAGCCAGTCACATGAACCTGTCCAACTCCCGCTAAAAAACCACTCAAGGCTCAAGGAAAAACTGCTTACTGTTGATGGTTAGAGGCATCTGGCGACCAGAATTGCTGTTGCTGCTGTTGCTGTCCACTCACTTTCATGGGGGCGAAGCCACCGTAAGGGTGCTGAGGAGGCATACCCATGGAAGGGTAAACTGGTGGTGGGGGAGCAGGGCGGTAAGGAGTGCCAGCAGGGCCAGAGTTGTTCTGGCTGCGACCCCAGCTGAGGCGGACACGCGAGTTACCGATGGGGTAGCCCTGCATCTGGTTGATGGCCATCTCAGCAGCGTGACGCTGAACGAACTGGACGAAACCGCAGCCCTTGCCGGGAGGGATCTTGACGTATGTGATTTCCCCGAAGCCCTGGAAGAAGGAGCGGAGCTCATCCTCGGTGACGTAGCCACTAAGACCGCCAACGAAAACGGTGGTGTTGTTAGGATCGGTGAACTGGTTCATGGGCTGAGGAGCACCGTAGAAACCAAGAGGAGGGGCGCCCATGCCGTACATGCCAACGGGACCGCCGGGCATACCACCCATGCCGCCAGGACCGGCGTGCTGGTTCTTGTTCTTAGGAGTAGCAGTGCTGATGCGCATGGGTCTGTTACCGCAGTAAACGCCCTGCATCTCGGTAAGGGCACGCTGTTGGTCTGCCTCATCGGAGAAGCGGACGAAACCGTAGCCGCGAGAAAGGCCGCTAATTGGGTCCGACATAATCTTGGCTGACTTGCAGCTGGGGAAGCGGTTCTGGAAGATGCTGACGAGGACGTACTCGTTGACCTCAGGGCCGAGATCGCCAACGAAAATGGAGTACTCTGGGCCACGGTCGTCACGGCTGCGGTCAGCAAGACCACCACCCGAAGCCCAGTTGAGCTTGAAGGGGCGGTTTGAGTTGGGGATGAGAGTGCCGTTAAGCTGAAGAGCCTTGGTGGCAGCGTCGGGAGATTCAAAGTCGACGAAGCAGTATCCAGCATTACTTCTAGCCGAGTATGGTTAGCATTCCATCCTTTCCAAGGTGTGTTCAGGCTACTCACCCNNGGAGAATTTGTCGCGGATCATCTTGACGTTGACCTGGTAGCCCATGCCGAACCAGACGCTTCTGACGAAGTTCTCATCGATCCAAGGCTCGAGCTCACCCATCCTGTATTTTGTCTTAGCTGATATTCGCTGTTTCGTTCAGTTTCAGCATTCAACATACCACAAAGTGGTCTTGGGCTCGCCACCCGACTGAGAGCCAGGGCCGGGTGCGGATCCAGGTGCGCCGGAAGGAGTAGGAGGGAATTGGCCCTGTTGGGACTCAATGGGTTGACCCATAGGGGGCTGCTGGGGCTGGGCGGCAGGAGCGCCAGATTCCTCGGGTTGCTGACCCTGGAAAGAGTCGCCGAATTGTTGGAAGCTCATTTTCGATGATGGAAGTTATCGCAAAAGTCGAAATGGATTAGGAACACCGAGATCTGAGAAAAGCCAGTCAGTGACAGGACTCGAGACAAGAGTTGAAGTGCATTGTCGCATACTCACAAATCGTGCGGCGCAGTGAATAAGATATGCTTGTCGCAATGAATTGTCGACGCAAGTTATAGGGAAGCTTGATAAAGCTGGTGATGTGTCGCGTGGAAAGACAGGTGAAGAATCGAAGACGTTCGGTATTGTTCGATGCAATTCCTGAATGTAGACGTTGAAAGCTCAGACGAGTCGTACTTGGGCCGAAGGAATGTCCGTTGACAATAGTTCACTCGCGAATCTGTCACTTCGGTCAGCGCGAGTTGGGCTAGGTGCGCGACAATGGGCTAAATAAGATGAGGTGCAATGATGGTGGCGNATGGGAGATGATTGTGACTGAAGTGTGTGGTGAAAAGCCAGCTCGGCAGCCTCGGCGGGGTCGAGGATTCGCGGCAGCAACGCGAAAGCTTTANNAGTGCTCACGAGCTCAATAGCGACAATGCTGAGAACGTGGTTCGAGGACCCGAACGGAGCGGCTGAACCGATATAGAAACTGGGATAAGGAGACGGGCAGATGCAACTCCTCATGGCGACACCAACGAGGATGGCGAAAGCCATNTGGTCGTGAAGATCGGCTACCAGGGTGCCGGGAGGGAGATGACTGTGGACGAGTAAAATGGAAAGCGACATACCGGCAGCACGGGTGCAAATAGAGCAGCAGCGGGAAGCAAAGGACGAGACGAAAGACGACGAAAGAACCGCGGGAATAGCACAAGGAAAAGATGCTGTTTGCGCGCGACAGGGAGTCAGGGAGGAGCTTTGATCGAGCAACGTCGAGACAGAGAACTGCCAAGTTGACCGTTGTTGCCCCCGTCACGTGTACGAGCACATAAGCTAGATCGCTCCTGCCTGACGCAACCTCGAAGATCCTGTGGGGGAATGGTCAGATAGGGGCGGCGCCGGCATTCGGGTTCATCAATCTCGAATCGAAACATCATTCCAATCTTTATATTGCTGCCAAGTTTAGCCACACGAATTGCGCACTCAGGAGGAGAGACAGATGCAGCTTTGTCGGGCGGCTTTACGAGCACGGGGCTTCTCGCACGGCATCGCCAGCAAGGTGACAGTGACATCTTTCGAGCATAGACATAAAAAGAAAACTGGGATTCATTCATTCATTCGCTAAATTGACAATCGACCCTGGCCCAGCCGGGCTCCATGCAAAAGGTGTAATCACTCAAATCGAATATTTTTCAACCAAAATCTATGCCTGTTCGGGGATGCCTGATGCAATCAATGTCAGTCATCAGGTCGTAGAAGGACGCAAGTAAAATTTCGACTCACCAGCAGCCTGCTTGGCCTCGCCGAACGAGTCTCTGCCACTGGCAAAGACCTTGTCAAAGTCGTACTCGAACCAACGGATATCAGGGCTCAGTCCAGCGAACTTCCACTCGCCATTGACCTTCTTGTACCAGTGCTTGTTGGTGCTGTGAGCGTGGCCCTTGACAGCAACCTTCGATCTGGTCTCATCGGTGTACTTCTGGTGAGGTACACGAAGCTGGTGCCAGCCAATGATCTCAGTGTCCGAAACCTTCTCCCATCTGGTGCCACCAATGAAGTGCTGGGTCTTGAGGAGAGGGTCGCCGAGGACGTTAGGGTCCGATGCCATCTTGACGAACTCGTCGGCAGGCATGGCCTCCCAGATCTTGTCGAGGAAAGAACGGTAATCGATGATGAGCTCGGGTGCAATGACAGTCTCGAGTCTCTTCCAGTCCTATGGTATATTATCAGCCCACTCGATCCTTNNGAATTGCTGAAAGGCGCGCGTGTGCTCACCTTGGTGTCGTAGCTGTCTGCCCAGTTGAAGCAGGCGGCCATGCAGCCAAGCATTTCTACAAGTTATTAGCATTTCTGATCAGATCGTATTACCACTTGCTCGGAACACTGGATGTGCTTGAAGATCTTGTTCTTCAAGCGCGCATGTCTGCAAGGGCTTGTGGTGTTTGGAGATAGCATACCCTCGTGTGATGGGTAGTTGGTCATGATGATGGTGGTGAATGTGTGATGGATAGGAACTCTGGAACCATAACCACGGCGAAGAGCTCTGTATCTATATACCTACCTCTGTCAAAGCATTCTTGTCTCGGGAGTCTCAAACATTGAATATGTTGTTGCCCCACCATGTCCGAACGGAGATGTTTGAGGGGCCGAAAGGCTGTACCTGATGCGAGCAATTCTCAGGTATTAGCATGATTATCGACATGTGTACACCATAGATTCATTCAGATCTTCAGTCGCTCTAAGTAGCAACACTTTGACATTGCGAGCTTAACGCGGTGATTCGTTCTTTTCTTTCAAGATTCGAGCGTTCAGCAGATGGATTGAAAGAGTATACAAATGTAGGACAACAGGCTGCCAAGCTGATGGAGATCGAATCAAGGTGCCGCAGGGCTCGCGCCGGACGGCATTTTTAGCATCCCCCACTTGACGCTTCGGACATTTTTCTGAATCGCAGGCGTCATTGGGTCGACGAAAGCGAAGGCCGAGCAGCGAGACGTGAGATGTCGCAGAATGCGTTGACCACAAATAGTTCGGAGAATTCATGTCTGACCTGAGTTTGAGCTAGCCAACATGGATCTCTGTAGAAGCAAGAGCATGGTTTGCTTATGGCAGCAAGTTGGTGGAAGGATGTTTGCATGTGTTGGAGGAGAAAGAGAGATCATGATCATGGCAACGCTATCTTCCCAATGCGGCAATGTGTTGATGGGCGGCGTCACAACCAAACAGCAAATTCAAACATGTCATTCAATTCAATCTAAAGCGTGCAGCCCAAATAAACACTCGGAAACCATCATCGTGCACAATGGACCATGACACGCTTAACACGGCGTCAACATATCTGAACAATCTCCTCTTAGCTCGAGGTCTGCTCCGAGATAGCAAACCTCTTGATTTCGCCAAACCGACTCGAGAGACACGAGCTCAGATCATCAACCTTGTCCACGACCTCCTCTTGCGACGCGACCGAGACCAAGAGAACCGCGAGCAGATCGCCTTGACTCTTCGCACTCTCCGGACTGACCAGACCCGCAAAGATGGCGACCTCGAACGACTACAAACCCGACTCGATGCCCAAGAGCGCTCCCTGCAGCAAGCTCAAACCGAAGCCAGAAACGCTAAGATCGAAATGCGCAAACTCGAGTCGACCACAAAAGCATTGAACGACCAACTTGGTCGACTGAAAGCCTCCGTCTCGCAGATCAAAACACAATGTGCCAACGATGTACGGAAGCGCGACATGCACATCGAGCGCCTCAAATCACATCTCCAAGGCCAACAGAGAGGCAACAAAGGCGGTCTTGTTGCTCCTACCATCTCTGTCGGCGGTAGAGGTCCACACTCGTTCAATGCGTCAGTGCGAGACATCTCGGACCCAGAGTACAACCTGAAGCAAGAGACGACAGACTTCCTCACACAGCTAAGCTCCGGACTGAGCGATGAGAACGACGCTCTGATCGAGATGATCCGCGGAACACTGGCCACATTAAGAGAACTACTTGGGGTACCAGAACAGAACTTGGACAACACTGTCGACGGCATTGAGAACGAAGATGGCACACTTGGCTTTGCACACGGCTCTCTTGCCGAAGAGCTCGACTCAATGCTTGATACACTCAAGACTGTCTTGACAAATCCCAACTTTGTCTCGATGGACGAGGTGGAAGCAAGAGATGACGAGATCGCACGACTGAGAGAAGGCTGGGACCAGATGGAGTCAAGATGGAGAGATCTGCTCTTCATGATGAACGGATGGTGCACACGGCTGGAGAAGAGCGGCGACACTATCAACCTTGACGAACTTAAGAAGGGTCTCGGCTTGGGTGTTGGCCTCGAGGCGCCTCCGACTGCTCAGAAGCTCCGTGCCAGCCAACATGCTCGCTCCAACAGTGATCATGACAGCGGTATCCACACCCTGAGTCCGACCCCTTCAGAAAGCCATGCCGCCCCACCGAGTACTGCAAAATCTCAGAGAAGCATAGACCCACCAGAGTTCTTCAACCTCAATCCTCGAGGACAGCGTACGCTCAACAAAATGAGTCACAATGTCCAATCGCCGCGCAAAGTTGCATTTGCCATGGATGCCTCCGAGAATACCGACCCGGCCGAGCCAGCCCCAGGCACACTCGATACGCCCGTCTTCGCTAAGCCTTCTGCGACCAGATCCTCGCTTCCCACACGCCGCCAACTAGAACTCACTCCGTCCGCTGCCTCACATGACAGACTCGTAAGTACCATTGTCTAGCCGCATCTGTACATTGAGTTAACGAAGGTATAGCCTTCTCGATCACGCGGCTCTTCACCGCCACGAAGACCTGTGGACTCTCCATCGGAGCACTTGCCGCAAGGGGAAGACGAAGAGTATCGGGAAGAAGATGGTTCTCGAATGTCGGTCGAGGAAAAGCTGCGCCTTGCACAAGCTGAAGCTGAAGCTGCAGGTGGAGCACTAACCAAGGGACTAGATGAGGCCTCGCAATTTGACATCGACCTCGATGAGGAGATGAGCAAGCTACGAAGTCCTGCGAAGAAGACCAAGATTCAAGGCAGGCCGAAGCGTAGGAAGAGCACCCTCAGTCCGGAAGAACTGGAGGATCTTCTAGGACTAGAGTAACGAAGAAACGACCTATCACCAACCTTAGTTGAAAGCTTACGGATTGTTCATGACCCATGAGATAGCATTATCACATTCATCACCCTTAGTTTACTGGTCTCGACAGCTCGCTCCGACATTGTGCAGGTCAATCCTCCCAGCCTCTCCATGCATGGATCAAGGATCAGAAGATCTGCCGGGTGTCCGACGGCAGATTATTATTTGTCGAGAGTCAGTGGATGATAAGCGGTAGGTCGAAGAGACCATGTCGGTGTCATGCAACTCGATTGTGCGTGTTCCTGCCCACATTGTGCATTTGGCAAAGTCATGAAGCCTGATTGGAGCGACGCGCGAATCCTCGAATCCAATCAGCTTCACCACAGAACCGCCCTTCGATTCTGCTTCCATCCACCACCTCTTTGCAAGCGCTGCGACCGAGTAACATGCCCCAAAAGATGCGCAGTCACACATGCGGCTTGCCAATAGTGCCAGAACGACGATTATGCGAGCTCCCGCCCCGCCCATTATGATTTTCCCTGTTCGGTGCACTTTGAAGTCATGTTTTTCGCCATTCGGCATGGCGTGCGTAGTTTGTGTGCCTTGTGTGCCTTGGTGCAAAGCGAAGGACCGGTGACTGGCATAAGTATAATTGGCATTCGTTCTCCTCGATTTCTCCTTCTTCTTTTTTTCTTTTCAGCGAGACCTGTCAAGCCCGGAGCTGACTATTAGTTTGTTTTATTTTACTCCCCCCCTTTTTTTTTTCTTTATTCTCTTTATCCCACTAATCGAGCCTGGTGCTCTTAATCCACAAAACTCATACTATCAATTATCTTTTGCCCATACCACACCCTATCCAATAATCACTTTGTTTTTACCGTTTACCTTTTATTTCACCTTTTTGATCTTTTTTCTTTGTCGCTGGTCGACTTGGAAAATCAACCAAACTAATACTCAGCTCTTCTTGCTCAAAAACTGTCAATTCACATTCGGTATTCGCATACTACCGACCACAAATTCGAAAAGGAAACAGAACAGTATCCAGACATAATACAACAATGGCAGCTGTGCAATTGAACTTTACACTCAGGACGTCGTCCAACTGCAAGACGGTCCACCTCATCGGCTCATGGGATAGCTACAAGAGTCAACTCCCTCTTTCCAAGGACTCTGCGAAACAAGGCGGTTGGAAGGGTACCTTCAGATTCCAGGGCTCGACATTGAAGCCTGGCTCAAGATACTGGTACTACGTATGTGTTTTTCTTCTTGTACGCTTCGGGCGGCATGAGGCAGCTAGTTCTAACAACAGAAACAGTNATATTATTGATGGTTACCACGTCTCTCACGACCCAGCCCGCGAATCCACCACCGAACCTACCACAGGCCGCAAACTCAACATCCTGGATATTCCATCAGGAAAGTCGTCAGCCGCAGCTCCAGCACCATCTGCAAAATCGCACAGTGGGCACTCGAGCAGCAAACACTCTCGCCGCACCAGCGAACACATCCCCAAAGGCCGCTCACTGTCTCCCTCGCAAATCAAATGCCCGCGTCCCAATCGGCCCCACGAAACCCGCACCATCGCTCGCGAACAGTACAACGCCTCTTCTGTAGACCGTCTCGCCAGTCGCCTCGGCAACACCCAGATTGAGTCTGACAGCGAGAGCGACAGTGATTCAGACAGCGATGTGCCTTCGCTTACCTCCTCGCGCAGCAGTGCTTCGTCCTCGCCTTCGTCAACCAGTGCGTCCTCTAGGTCTTCGTCTACTAGTGCGTGTACCTGCAACCGTTTTGGGATTACCAGGTCTGGTGCGAGGGTGAAGCTTGACTGTGGCGGTGATGTGTGTGGATACGATGAAGGCAGTGAGTGTTCCTCCGAAAGCGAGGATGAGAAGAAATATCGTGCGCGCACTACAAGACGACAAGGCATGATTGTGCGTCGTTGAAAGCTTTTCAGCCTCTTTTCGCAACATTTCGACTGTTTTTGGAAAGTCAACGACACTCCTTTTACGCCTTTCTTTGAGACGAGGGGTCCACGTTCATTATTGACGATGCCATTGTCCTTTTGCCCAGCCAAAAGCCTGGTCTGGCTTTTACCTTCTGTTCTCTTTTTTGGAGAGATGCAGAGTATTCAGAGGGGGTTGTGTTACTTCGGGCTGGCTCCTTTTGTGACACTGCAACATCCTTCTGGTATACTCTTTGCGTCTTTCTCCCTTTGTGTCGCCCTGCGACACTTGACTTACTGATGCATCGTGACTCAAGTTACGACCAGCACTGAGGTGGAAGAGGAAAGGAGAGGAGAATAGATGTCTTGGAAGAAAACATTTGCGAAGGAGAGGAAGGAAGAGAGGAATGTCAATGTTATGGACGCACAGCAATGATCTCGAAATATTGCTTTGACCTGTCCTGTTTTGGAACGATTACAATGACTTTGCTGCAGCAAAAGAGTCGCCAGATGATGTTTATAGCTTGCCCAAACTAGATAAAACCAAAAAAGCTACTGCATTCATCTCTATCATGATCTGCTCCTCACATCTCTAAAACATGGTCAAACACAAAGATCAAAAGCAGACATACACTCTTTCATTAGAAAACTCATAAAAGGATTGCAAACTATTCATGCCATCATAAACCTATTCCCCAAACCCGTAAGTCCTTACTCCAAACTCCCCTTGGCATAGACCAAATAATCAACTCCATATTCATCCACATTAGCCATCCCCTGAACTCCATCCCACAACATCACACCTCCAAGATTAGTCGTATAAAGCTCTCTGGCAAGACTAACCTGATGTCTCAAGCCAGCACCCTCCACATAGCCACTTCCAGCTGACTCTGAAGCTCCAGCACCAATAAAGACCTTAGTCTCATTATTAGCAGCCAACAAATCGTCACTCCACTCTGCAAACGAGGACGCAAAGCCAGCAGAGTCAAGATCGCAAGAGGGATTGTTGTAGAATTGGACAAAGACGAAATCGCAGAGTGCCATTGTTGAGATAGGGATGGAAGCGTCAGGGCGAGGGCATTGGGGCGCAGACGAGAGATAGTATTTCTTGCTGGGGTCGGAGGCGAAGAGTGTGCGTAGGGCGTGAGCGAATGTGGTGTACGAGGTGGGATCTTTGGATTCGTTGTCGAGATCAAAGCCATCAATAACGATAGATCCGAAGGGACGTAACGAGGCGTCCAACCCGTTTCCTGCCCCAAACAGGTCCCACAGATTTTGAGCTAGCTGAATTGCTTCGGTATCGGAGGTGAAAGTTACGTTGGAGTAGTAGCCGCCTAGAGATACCAATGCAGGTTTGCCTAGTTGTTGGCAGCTTACGATTTCTGGAGCAAGGTCGGTGCAGTCTTGCAATCCGGGAGCATGGAGTTGCTGAGCGGTGGTGCTGCCTTGGCAAGCAGGGCCGAAGTTGGCTGATGGGAAACCTTCGTTGGTGAAAAATGATGTGACGAAGGCTAGGACTACGATGTCGACGTTGCTGTTTTGGCAGAGTTCCATTAGGTCACCGGTCTTGGTGTTGGGCGTCTGACCGTAGTATACGGCAACATTGTTTTGTCGACTGGTCTCGAAAACGTAGTCGGTGCTTGTGGGTGCTGAGATGGAGCTGTAGGGTGTCATCGCTTGTGAATCTGCAGAGGTCGCGGTTGCGCTTTTACTCTGGTCATCGCTGTCTGAAGAGCTAAAGACCGAGGGCATAGGCAACGCAGGTATAGACGACGTGGATGGTGTCTCTTGAGCTGCCTCACTAGATGTAGTAGTGCTCGAGAGCTGTGTGGGCTGGACAATAGTTGTAGGTGGCACTGGCAGATAAGTTGTTCTCGTCAAAGTACGAGTAACTCGAGATTCTGGAGTTGACGAAGTCGCAGCTAAGTCTGACGAAGANGACTTGGTCGGGCAGGGAAGAAGAAGTCTGAATGGTTGTTGAACCTGAGGCTTCGACACTAGTACTAGAAGGCCCAAGTATGTTGGTTGTGGTTGCGTTGCCGATGGCNNCAATGTGGCCGTCGGCGATGCTGCCTCTGATGCAGATGCAAAAACAGCCAGCAGACTTGCTAGTAGAGCTTCTTGTTCATGCAAGCGATCATCAATTGCCTTCAGGAATTGGAAGACATCTTGCGGTAGATCTGACAAGCCTTCCTGGATGGATGTGACAGTCTCCATCAGCTCAGCAGCTTCTGCCTCTGCCTCTGCAGTTGAGCTGGGTTCGATCTGCAGCGAGAGAGTTGTAGCGTCACGCCGAGCGTGATCATGTTTGTAAGGACGGTGTATGTGTAAGGACTGTACAGTGCAAATGAGATATACTAGTGAGATGAAGATGCGGAGAGTGCTTAACGAGAGCATGGTAGCGAATGACTTTGTTTGCCCACCTACCTCACGAAGGCCATAGCAAAAGGTATATATTCATGACGCTGAGACAACGGCCCAAAGGCAGGAGGCTGTCAAAGAATGAATTGACTTACCTGGGACCAAGGGGAACAGGTATGGTCACGCAGAAATGCAGCATAGTGTAAGAACGAGGACGTGAAGAAAAGAGGTGGATGGCATTCCTGGGCGGCGTCGCGTGGAATCACGTAAAGTGGGTTGGAGCGCTGGATCATGCCCTGGAGAAAATTGGACAGCTGACAGAAGGAATTTGCTTTGCTGACCCGAAAACGGGGAGGCTGTTGGAAAGTGTGCATTCCCAAAAGCGCCCGTCAAGACCCGAGCATGTATACCTGCCTACCTTGGCGTGTGCAAAGAGCTTTGCGTGACAGGTTGCATCGGCGAGACATGTTTGAACAAGGCGTATGGTCTGATGGCGGTGGGAGGCCTGTATGACAAGAATATCGAGGTGGATTGAGAACCCCTTTGGTTCTCGGAAGCGCGGATGTCAAATTGGAGGAAGCTATCAAAGGTGATTCGCCTAGCCGTACGGAGAAAGTTCGCTTGCGTCAGAAGTTAGAACAAAGACGCGCGGGTGCAGCACGAGGAACCCAAGGAGCCCATGTACAAATGACCATGTAGAGGAAAGGATGACACTTGTGCAGGAGTTAGATATTCCAATACTGGAGACTCTGATGAAAATTGATGGAATATTGGAAAATAGTGTTGGAGTTGAGAAAGGATATACGGATTTTGGGAGGAGGGTGTTTCCTGATTGGGTGGAGAGCTGGTCGAGAACGCTACGGCTGTCCTTTCCTCACAAATAATGAGCGCGACCTTCACTCAAGACCAAGAAATGGCGAAGGCCAACGCCTCACACACGGCCGGCAAAATGCTCGCTCAGCGCACAACAGAATCAAAGTGCCTTGCACTCTGCATCCCTTTCCCATCCATCCTAATCTCTCGCACTCACAACCATCACCACCCATCCATTTCTTGATATACCGCCGCCGACTGCCAGAAGCTCCCACATTCCCTAAGCCTGCCACTGATCCACTGACCAAATCCGACGACACAAAGCCACCCGCTCCACCGACCACGGGCGCAATCCAAGTCGTCGCTCCCAACTTGCTAACCACATTCACCACAATGGCAACCACACCGTCGCAAAAACCATCAGCTAAATCATCCCTCAAGCCTAACAAGACGGTCATTCTTCGTCTAGCTCCTCACCTGCTCAAGAAGTTTACCTCACCGTCTGAAGACGCTTCTGAGCCATCAGCCACTGCTTCTCCTGCACCAGCTTCAACCCCCCTCATCAACGCCCCAGCACCAGAAGCCTCAGAGACGAATGGCACTCCAGCTCCCGGTACCGATGCCGCTGCCACAGACAACAACTCGTTAGCTCCTCCTCAAGCAGTCAACGGCAAGAAGAAGGGCGTTCCTGGTCCCAAGCCTGGTACAAAGAGAACTGCTGCTCAAGCTGAGGCAGGCCCGAATGCAAAGCCTAGAGGANAAGCCTGGTCCCAAGAAGAAGCCTCGTCTGTACGTGACTTGCACACCAACCATACTCACTCATTCCTTGTACATACTGACACTAATCTCAGGGCTGATGGAACCATTGATAGAACTGCCGAGGGCACAAAGAAAGGTCCGTTCGGCGGCGTGGCTCCCATAGCTACACACAAGCTAGGTCCCAAAGCCAATACTGGTGCCATCAATGCTGGCCTTCGTGCACTGGACAGATCAGGCAAGCCATGCCGAAGATGGGAACGCAAAGGTCTTCAACTCAAGAGTATATCTGGTGTTGCTTGGACAGTTGGATCATGGGCTGCTCCGCTCAAGGACAACTCATCTTTCAGCGGCGATGTGAAGAGCGAGAACTCGTCCAGCAGTCAAGCAGACAATGCTAGGCTTGCGAGCAGCGCACTTCCTAGCGAAAGAAGCAACAGTGGCGAAGGAGCCAAGGCGGAGACTGCTCTTGAGAGCTCACCTGCACCAGCAGTACCTGTCGAGGCATGAACGACATAGTTTACACAGTACTTGTAAGTCGCCGTGGTTGTAAGTCGTCTTCTCTACGGTCACTAACATATTCCAGCCTTTTTTCTTTACAGAACATCACCTTCGATACCCAATGATGTACCCGAGGTCATGTATACAACCAACATCTTCGATTGCAGACACAAGCATTTGAGCAATGCATTTCCTTTGTTTCTATGGAAAAGCTCAGGTATGGCGTCACCCGGGTCAGAGGATAGCGTGATAATTTGGCGGTGTAAGCTTGGTCAGAGTTGTCAAGGAACGACTGATGGCGGAGCTATAATGACTTTTGTCAAACTACAGAGTATTTGACGACATGATAGCTATGGATACCCCTTGAAATACAGCACAATAAGATTGTATTTGTTTCCTTGTACGAGGTTCGTGGTTGGTCGCATGTGATTCTGGTCAGGAGCTCTGGCTATGGGGGCTTGGCATTCTGGCGGAGACTTAGGGAGCGTCATCGGCAGCGCGCTTGTATGGATCATCGGGCATTGTCGAGCTGTATCTGCCAACAAGAGCCCCATTGAACCTTCCATCGTCCGACTTCACGAGGTACACGGCCGAAAGAGCTGCATCAGGATTCATAGATACTTGTGTGATACGTCGTGCATCCAACCAAATTCCAGCGGTGGACAGAATGCGCGCAGGAGCGTCATGATTGCTCGCTCTATCTTTCTACCTTGATCAACTCGACAGCTGCTACCACCACTTGACCCCAATCCACTACTGCCCGACCTCGACTTGGCCAATACCACCTCACACTGCATTATGAGCGATCTTTATCCGCATTCTCAATCTTATCGTCGCTTGAACCAACCTCTCACATCATCATCGTCGTACGCTTCAGTCGCTGCTGGCGCGGGCTCCCACTCGGCCACCGTCCGCTTCGGTGCCCTCTCACACCTTCTCCACCCTGAAGACGACNCCCCGACACGTACCAACATGGCCTCGGCCAAATCTCAAGACTCGTGGTCCACCAGGCCTTATCTCTCGTCCAAAGTCCCTGACCAGGACTCCCCGCCATCGCCCCCACTATTCATCCGCCCTTCATACCTTCGCAATTCGCGACACCTCGAGAGGCTCGAGAAACACCATAACCTGGAACTTGCCGACTTCGAAGAACTGCGACGACATCCTCAGACTGCCTCGTCTTCTCAGGATCTGTCTGCGAACATTGGCAGTGCCACCATTCACAGATCGAGGAAGGATATCATTCAAGATTATATTGCTCGCAACCCCCTTAGGAGCAGCGGCCCAAAGAAACTGCCTACATCATGGAGCGACATAGACAAGTGGCCTGGACTCGAGCTGTCGGCAGGAGGCACCGAGGTCAAGTTCACCGGCTCTACCAAAACCAGCGATGAGGCTGCTGCTATACGCAGTGATCATCCCATGCCAAAAGAGGTCGGCATATACTACTTTGAGGTCACTGTATTATCCCGAGGGAAAGAAGGGTATGCTATCTTTACCCCTTTCGCATACAACATGCTAACCGGTCATCTTCCAGTTNTGATTGGTGTCGGTTTCTCTGGCCCAAAGGCTAGCCTCAATCGCTTACCAGGATGGGAACCCGAGTCATGGGCCTACCATGGCGATGATGGCTTCAGCTTCTCCTGCACTGCTAGTGGCAAGCCATATGGTCCCAAGTTTGCCGCTTGGGACGTTGTGGGCTGTGGAGTCAACTTCGAGACAGGGAGCGCCTTCTTCACCAAGAACGGTGTCTTCNTTAGGTGCGTAGTCTGTCTCATTCCGTTGATACACTGCTAACACATTACTTCAGGCGAAGCTTTCCATAACGTGAGGGGTGACAAATTATACCCATCTGTGGGTATGAAANAGAACAACGAACATCTTCGAGTAAACTTCGGTAGTGCTCCTTTCGTGTTTGATATTGATTCCCTGATTGAGGTGCGTATTCTGCGACACCCTTTCGACCCTTTCGCTGACCAGAACCAGAACCAAAGAAATAGAGTGAAAGCAGACATCAACAAGACATCGGCGGACACATTGGAGACTGCCCGCGATGAGACAATGTTGGTACAAGAGCTTGTAGCGCAATACCTTGCTCATGACGGCTATGTCGAAACTGCTCGAGCCTTCAACAGAGAAGTTCGAGACGAAAGAAAGCCTTTGAATATGGACTCTGATGGCGTGGAGTTGTTCGATCCTTCTCAAGATCTTCATGCTATCCAGCGACAGAGTACGCCTTCTCAGTGATCATACAATCTAGGCTTCTTTTTACTGACAATTCTCCAGGCANTACGTTCTGCCATCCTCGAAGGAGAAATTGACAAGGCTCTGAAATGCATAAGCACCTACTACCCACACGTTTTGGAGCGGGAAGAGAACAGAGATGTCTACTTCAAGCTTCGCTGTCGGAAGTTTATCGAGATGATCTGTCGAGTAAACGACCTCTCGACCGAGGATTCATCGCCGATCGCACCCAAAGCAGCTGGCAAGCTACCTCAAAAACTGTCCGAGTCAAACGGCATAACATTTGATCAACAGATGGAGCTCGATGACCAATTACACCGAGAATCACGAGCACCAATCATTCCACCAATGCCCGTTCCCTCGCCCTTCAATCCCGGCCTACGCTTTGGTGATGGTGCCAATGGCGACAGTGCGAATGGCGATGGCGCGAATGGTGATGATGGAAGAGACGACACAATGGATACAGCACCCGACAACTTCCAGTTGATGTCCTCATCTACAGATAGCGAGCAACTACTTGTGGACGCACTTGAGTTCGGTCAAGAGTTGAAGGCTGAGTTCAACGATGATCCCCGTCCTGCTGTCAGAAAAGCATTAGATGACACCTTTGCTCTGATCGCCTACCAGGATGCTCGAGAGTCTGTTGTGGGTGGGCTGATGGAAGGCAAGGGTCGAGTAGAGATCGCCGAAGCGGTCAACAGCGTAATACTAGGCAAGTCTTCCTTTATTTAATGTCATCAAGACTATACTAACCCAATCCAGNTGTCGCTCGGCAAGCCATCGTCCGCCGCGCTAGAAAAGGTCGTGGCGCAAGCTGAAGTCCTGGTAGACATGCTGAGTTCGGAGGGCGGAGCTGGTGCATTTGTCAATGTAAGAAGGGATTGTCTACAATAAGGGCGCGATCGGAGTGAGTGAAACTGCATTATTTCTCTTTTCCTCATCGTTGTTGGGCGCAAGTAATGGCCATGCATTGGCTGGAGTTTAGGAAGGAGCGGATTTCTTCTTTTCTTTCTCAGGGGATTCTTACCGCATGCTCCTTGATCCCTTTTTCTCTGTACATGTCAGGACATAACACACAGCTCTGATCCAAATCAACCCATTCATCTTCATTATCGTATGCGTTCATTGGTTTTCGACGGTTCTGTTGTTACCTTCCATTCTCGCATCTCTGGCCATAGACACTTTGAGTTCCAGCATGGTTGTGTTGATGATCGCAGGGTATCTACCGAAGCTGACGAAGCTGTTTACCGGCACATCGAGCGCGCCTTCTAGTAGCCAAGAACATCTCACTTTTGGACTCATATTCTTTCCACGCATGAGACATTTGAGCAGGTGTAAGCTGACAAGCACATGCGCACGTTCAAGCACAGCAATGCAACAAAGTCAACATCGAACAGTAAATAAACACAACCCGGCCAACTCTTACCACAATGCAATTCGAGCCTATATCTCAGAAGAAACCAGAAGATAAGTGGCTGGTACAGATCTCCGCTATATACCTCTCCATGTGCCACGGACAGTCACAATTTCGCAACTAACCCCATCCCCAGCTACGGGGTTTTCATAAGCCATCGAAATGCACAGATGCGATTCGAATATCAAGTCTGGCCAAGGAGGCAGCCTTCGATGGTGTTCTCTCTGGAGACCACATTCTTTTCGAAAAGTATTGTGCGTTTCTGCCGCTGCACTATGATCGTCTTCAACACACGGGGAGCATAGGTGCGATAGGGAAGCCATGAATTTCATTGATATAGCATACCCCAAGCCCAACTTCCACGAGCGCAAAATAACTCAAAATGTAGGTTATAGTCACAGCGACTCATAACCCCGTGAGGGTATAGAAAAAAAGAACTCTTGACTCATTCTTATGAGTCTTCACTGCTGAAGAGGATATATAAAGGTGATGGATCGCTGCTTCAACATACCTTTCTTCTTCAAATACTACTGACAACCTACCAACACAACTGACTACACCAACACTGGTTCTCACAATGAAGTTGCAAGCTCTACTCCTCTCTATCTTCGGCTTCGGTCTCCTCGCCACCGCTGCTCCATTTCATGATGCCTGCGGCAATCCAAAAATGCCTGCACCCGTTCAAAAACTCACATGCGGTGATTCTCTGAGCGACTTGGGCTGTAAATGGTCCCTCACGAACTCTGACTACATCGCCTGCATCCAACACTGTCGTCGCGAGAAGGGCTTGAACAGATATATCTGGCACAATCACCGCTACTACGATATCTCGGTTGCCGAGTATGACGAGATTATGAAGGCTGAGGGGAAGCAGTGTGTTACTGCTTCTGATGTTACTATTACTGCTACCAAGACTGTTGCTGCTATCGAGGCTACAAACAAGGCTGGTGGCCACCACACTGGAAAGCAAACTGGATTTGAGACTGTTGTCAGAACGATTACTCATGAGGCTCGTCAGCCTTCGGTCGAGACTGGCGTTGCCGCCACTCACATTGCTCGTCGCCATGAAGCCGCCGATGCAGCAGAGGAAACTGCCCATCACCCACGTCTCGACCACTATTGCCAAAAGACCAGTCAAGTCGCATTGTGCAGAGTCAAGTGCGGGTAAGTTTGTTCCTTTTCCTTCTTCAAGGGAGTGGTAAGCTGACAAAACCATAGTATTCACGTTCTCGGCGGATTCGACAAGTGCATGAAGAAATGCCACAAAAAGTGCCACAAGAAGCATCCTCTGTTCCCTGATGGCGAGGATACGGGTTTGGTCAAGAGAGCTGAAGACGAAGAGTCTGACCATTCACGCGTCGATCTCTACTGCACGAGCGAATTCCAAAACTGGAAGTACAGACAAAGCTGCGCGTAAGTCTTTTGTGTTTTTACCTTTTCGTGGGCTATACACTGACACTTGTAACACAGCCATCACATCACACCCAGAGGATTCAAANAGTGCATAAACAAGCGTCTCAAGAAGTGTTTCAGAGAACATCCTCTGCATCCTGATGGCGAGGTTTTGGTCAAGAGAGCCGACAGCAACGACACTGTGTTTGACGCTACCACCGACTCTCTCATCGACATCATGATCGACACTGCTCTCGACGAAGAAGCTGATATCTCCAATACCACCGACATTGTCAAGAGATCTGACAAACAGACTGTTACTCATGTGGCTCGTCACCCTGCTCTCACGCCAAAGAGTTACTGTTCGAGCTATAACGTCCAGTTGGGTTGCAAACTTGTGGCTCAGTAAGTGTTTTTCTTTTTTTCTTTCTCGTCTCTTAACTTCGCAAAAGTTTATTGGAACTAATTTGGATGGTGATAGGTTCTGGCCTCCTGCATATGACACTATCTTCAACAAGTGCATCAAGAGATGTATCGAAAGACACGGTGTGGATTGATGGGTCACCTAATGGCTCTTGGTCGGAAGGAGGGATCTGACTGTCGGTTCTTGGGCAGGATACAGTATGGCTAGAGTGATGGAGACTGGGATTAGAAATGGTGAATGGAAATTGGGAAAGTGAACAATGAGAAAAATGAAAAGAAAAATGGAAAGAAAAAAAAGAACGAGGGTAAAGGGATAGAGAATGTAACAAGAAAGGGATATAGAGGTCAAAATTGAGAGATAGGCCGAGTAGCTATTCAACACAGAGATTACAAGAGTAAAATTCAGAGTTCACTCTACTTTCTTTTACGTGTGTGAGCTTTCTAGTATGGGTTGAATCTATCCTTCTTCTTCTTGTCCTTGCGCTTTTTCTTCTTGTCAATGTCCATAGCGTCTGCTGAGGCCGCTTGAGGTTGTGCCTCTTGTGCCCATAGGCGAACCTGGCCGTCTTCGCCACAGGTGATGACTCGNTTGGTTCTGCAAACATAAATTAGTACTGCAATCTTCAAACCTCGTAGCATGTGACATACATGGTTGTCGATGAGGAAGTCGCGGACGATTTCATCGCCGTGGGCTCCAGGGAACTCCATGGTGCCATTCATATCAAAAGACCAGCTGGGATTCAGTGGGACCAAGGTAAGACGAGACGCGCTGCAAAAGCCATGAGTTAACAACATTTTTCGAAGGTTTCGCCATAGTATAACTTACGAAGTGTCTCCAGCAGCGATATAAGCCGAAGGCGAGTTGGGGAACACGTCAATGACATAACTGCTCTTCAGCTGTTCTCTGACATCGCCAAATGCAGTGACTGGCAGGGTTGCATCTTCGGCATCAGTGGGTTTGCTCAAGGTATACACTGAGAGCTGTTCATCTGTGCTGACGGCATAGACTTCCTCAGGGTTCAGGAAACCAGCACAGTGCACTGCACCGTAATGATTCAGTACTTGAACCAGAGCATCATCCTCATCTGAAATCGTTGTGTCGAATATCGATACTAGACCATCAGTGGATCCTGAGAGCAGGGTGTTTTGTTGTGTTGGATGGAAGGCGATTTGAGTGACAGTATCGGTATGACTCTCGGTGTATGCCTGCAATGGCTTGGAGGTATTTCGTGTATCCNNCTGGAAGAACATTAGCAAGACATCCTCGTCAACAATGACATCCATGACCTACCACAAAAGCACGCTAACATCTCCCAATCCCTCCTTGGTGCTTTCAGTGCCGGCAGCAATAAACGTATCACGGCACGCCAACGCAGAGATACCAGCTCCGCGAGCNTAAAAACATAAATCAGTCATCAGAGAAACCGTCATAAACACAAGAAACTAGGCAGCAACAAATCAAAGGGAAGAAAGAAACCTACGATCAGCCACTTGCACTCCAGCAGACTTTGCCCTTCCATCCCAGCATCTGACTGTACCATCTCTTCCCGCCGTGACTAACCCTTTGCCATCCGAAGTCGCTTTCAAACATGTGATTCCCTCGTGAGCTTTAGAAACGCTATGCACAAGCGAGAGGTTCGTAGGATCAAAGTAGCGGAGTGAATCATCGGATGAGATGGCAGCACAAAGTGTTGTTGTTCGGGCCAATGAATAAATGTATGTATCACTAGGCAGCGACAGCCCCGAAGAAGCGAGTTGTTTTGCAGTTGTCGGTGACATTTTTTTCGATTGGTATTTTCGTTTTGGCGAGATAAAGTCGATTTTTTTGGGTTTAGAGATGAATGGTTTGGAGAAGAAGTCGAAGTCAAAAGTCTTGGGATTTTGATGGAAAGCACACCCTGCCCTTCCTTCCTTCTACAAACGTTTTGTTCTTGAAACACTACCAAGATCTTTCTCGTGCTATTAGCATCTATCTCTCCATATCCATTGTCAACACGTGAACATGTCAGACAACGGGAGCGACAGCCGCACGGTATGACTCGATGAATACAGGAGGCAGCCAAGATGGCGCTACCATCTCCTTCCATCACCAGGCAAGAGGATGACAAACGCATCACTGACTACCACTGACCGGTACTCCCAGCAATATGACTCTCTATCAATGATATACCCAGGCAGCAGCACAACAAACCCATCCCAATACTCATCGTGATAGCTAAAGAAATCGCCAGAACACTCTCTGGTGGTCTGTGCAGAAGCCTGGAGAAGACTCCAGATTTCCAGAAAATGAGTCACATTGCGTTGCGTGCTATCTCGCGACGTCTTGCAAAAGTGTGGTTTTATCGCGGTTTGTTGCGGCCCAAAAGTTCTTTAGGCTTCCATGTAGGTGGCGATCAGCGATTTCGGGATGACTGGTACAACGTTTCCCTGAAAAGAAAAGGATATGTATAAAGACTATGGTAGTAATCAGTCATGAAGGGAACCCATCCTTTCTTCTTGAGCCTCTGCATTTTTCTTCCTCTCACGCTGTTTTTTCCTTAATCACAACTTCAACTCGATCACTATTTAAAAATGGGCAAACTTCATAATAGACGTCGAACCAGACTGAGGGCGAACGAGAGGACTCACCATCAAGCTCTTGCTATTCCACCTCTTTCTGCACCACTCATGCCTACTCAGACTGTACTCAACGACGATATGACTTTCCGTTCTCAGCAATCTGGTTCTCAGCAATCTGGTTCTCAGCATCTGAACCATCACAGCACTTATTACTACTCACATGAGCAACACGAAAGCCGACACACACAATACTATGGTGCTGAGGAGGGCGACGAGTCTGGAGACCTTTGTCCTCTGATGCTCCAAGTTGTCTTGGATCTGTTTGATGGTGTTGACTACGAGGACCCATGAACAGCTCATTAGCACGAGATCTTATGCCGCTTCATTCTGGCTTAGACTGTTCGTGTACGGAAAACATGATGCAACGAAAACGAAGAACCAAGCAATTGAAGCACTGCCAAAGCCAAGAGGATAAAGGCGTGACTGCGACGTTGCAGGAAGAATGTCTGCATATCACATGGAACAACTCACAGGCGACAATCAAGTTTTGCTATCCGATGTTACAACGGCTGCTCATGTCACGAGTCTGCTCAACATCACGAGTTACGACTCTCCAAGCATGGACTCGAAAGGTTCCAAAGAAGGAGGCTGAGTTGCCAGAGATGCCGAACTTGCCTCGTACGACAACTGCGTCTTTGCCACCAGAAAGTTGTCTGCCTGGAGACTGCTTGCCGTTTGCCACTGCTGGACACGATGTTGCCTTCTTGGTTGAATGACCCACTTGGGCAGTTGTTATGATGTTGCAACTGCAAAGATCTTCGTCGTAGTCTATCAAAGATGACGCGGTGATGTTGTGATCTACCAGCAGTATGTTATCGAGAAACACTCTTCTCATGCACGATGGAGAAGATCAGATGTATCTGCGTTGCCGGGATGGTCGGCAGTTTTGGTTTTGATGGTTTATCTGGTTGCTGTGGGAATGACCCTGCTCTTCAAGGCAAAGATCAACCAGCAGATCGGGGCAGCCATACTGATGTTTGCTGAGGCAAGAATGAGTCTCGCGCTGTTGAAGCGATTGGGGTCGTTATCTTCATGATGATGTTGAAGTTGATGTTGATGATGTATGAATGAATGAAATCCTAATGCCCATATCCTAGATCGATATAAATAGAAACAGAGTTAGCTTGAGAACGAAGTCGCTCTCACAATTGTCGTCATTAGCAATGATTATTCACTCAAGTATCCTTAATGTCTTGCGTGTTGTGTAGCAATCAAGCAATCGTTAATGAACTTTGACCGTCTGCCGTGTAGTGATCCACCGAAATGTTGCGGTAGTCGCATTATTTCCGAAGTTCCGCTTTCGTAATTTGACAATTGAACAGCCACACCAGAAACGGAAAGCTTTTAGATGGAAACTACTCCGTGGACAAGAACAAAAGTAGATGTTTACGCGTCACTTCCATTTCCAGAATTGCTCACCCCATGATCGGAATCCCGGATGGGAAGTTCTCAGGGGCTATTCAAGGAAGCAGGAGATTTGATCGTGATTTCGGTTTTCGCTCGTGCAGAGCTGCGCCATTCAACATGACGAAAACAAAAGCTGGGGTAAGTTAATGCAATTTGCGGGCTTTGTTGTTGTTGGTTTGCTGGAAAGATGCATGCTCCATACCATGCCACTTGCTCTTCGGTAGCATCTTTCTGCATGTGTGCCGTTCCGCGGGCTCTGCGATCTTTGCAATGATGGTGTTGCTTGCGCTCCCTGAATAGCATTGTAACGATATTTGCCTCCTGAGCCGAAGGCGTGATGGTAATGTTGCCATCCTGTGCGGCTTTGTTGTGCACCTAGCGCAATTGTACACGGTCCTCGTCACGGAGCACATTTTTCTGGGGGAGGCTTGCTTCAGCCACATCTGGATTGCGCCTCGGGAGCTTTGGCGGTGTTTGTGCTTTGCGCATCGGTTCAGCTGTTCACGATGGTATTTCTGTCAAGATCAGGCCGTCAACACCAGATCTACAGATCTCGATGGAGGCGTGTGAAAGTTGGCATGGCGCAAACGACGAAGAAACGGTGCTTTCACATCCAAGGAGGCGGTGGAACTTGTGTATCGTCAAGTCTGCGGTCGCCTGAAGCTGGCTCCGAGGGAGCACATTGCAGAGAAGCTGAATTTGGTGGTGCTTCGGCTGGCGGCTGAAGACACCGGAGCTACTTGCCGCTGCTTCCAAATAGTAGCATAACAACGAGCAGCATACTGAATGTCAGCATCATCATGAAAGTTGTCGCCTCATAGAGGTGTAATGATCGTCTCTGTAGCGGACAGATGTCCTTGGAGAATATCGTAAGAGATGATTTGCGCTGTGTCGTTGCAGTGGTTGGTCATACCGCAAATTCAGATTCTCATCTTGACCAGACTCAGGCTTCACCACCTCTAAGACATGACATTATTGATGACGACTATCACCTTTGTGCTTTGGATGAAGAGTTCAGTATGCGACAATCTTAGCGAAGGCATGGCAGAACGAAGAGACTCAAAGCCACTGTCGCAAGTCTGTCTCGGTTGACAACCCTGATACCGGCGATTGAAAAACATGGCAACCGTTTCTGAATCCGGACTTGAACGGTCAAGCCCGGTGCGGCGCGCACGCGTTTCCATGACATCTTATCGTGCTTGCTTGACCGTTTGACCTTCTGGAATATTGCCTTGACAGTCGTCCTGTTGTCTCGACGACTGGGAAATTGGGAAAGGGTGGTCACGATCTATTCAATCATGTGTAGGGCTCACCCAGATGGACATGACGCCGAGCAAGTAGCCAAGATGCACCTCCTGACTTTGAACTGTGTAAGGTCGGCGACCAAGGCCGAGTTTGAGTTTACCCTACCTCCTCATGAACGACGTTCGCTTCTTGCACAGATGACGATCAGCAGAGGGGGGATGAGAAACTTTTTCGGCGGACAAGCAGCTCCGAAGTGGTGGAGCAGCGGTGAAAAGAGGCAAGGACAATTGACATCTGAGTCATGTTTACAGGCTCTCACTTCGGCGCGAAACGGAGACGGACGGCGGAAACGCGGAGCGCAACAAGACCAAAACGAAGCCTTATGAGGTATGATCGACATGGACAAACCTGAACGACGAACGTGGTTGCAGATGAGGTTGTGACAGACAGCGAAATGGGCGCTTGGCACACGTCTGGAAAGGCGTGAGAATAGCTCGGTGAAATAGATGCGTGGAAGGGAAAAGGTTGTCGGCCAAACACGCGATGACGGTGTCTGAAGAAGCGCCGTTGGAGCAGAAGCGTGTTGACGAGGCTCTCTCTCGAGGGTCACCTTACAACAAACGAGTGAAACCGCAAATCTACTCGGAGTAGCCAAGCAGCAAAGTTGATTGGACCAATCTCGCGACTCGCATGTGTCAATATCTGTAAGAAGCAGAGAGGGTACAGCCAAGCCGGCAGCACATAAATCGTGCCCGTAAAGAGTGGAGTTGTATGAATGAGGGCAAGGAAGAAGACGGTCCGAGGACTCAGTTGCGTCGGGTCAGTGACAGGAATGATGGACGATCCTGTGTCGTGGCCTTTTGTTCACGTGGACGATTTGAGGCAAAGTCATGACATGAGATGGCACAAATTCAGGTTCAGGAAACCCTTGGTAGAGGATAGGCAAGGCCGCGGGGAGCATGAATCAGCCGGCGGCAGGTTGGGGGCATTTGTGTTGCAATTGGTGTGCTCAGGGAGGGCAGATCTCTATCGGATGCTACTACCTTACATAGGATGACAGATCAGCATCACAGCGCCTGTAAGCTCTTGAGCCTCCTGCTTGCAACCAGTACAGGAGAGCCGGTCGTGTTATACAGAACTGCCGGTGTGCGTGTACAGTAGAGCACTGTCGGCAGGGGATTTCAAATTTCTCAGCTGACTTGAGCCGTTGATTGTGTTCATCTGACAGGGCCAGATGGACTGGATGGAGCTGGAGGGCAGGCAGGGAGAGATGGGATTTGAGGCTAAGGGCTCACGGACCCGCATATATGACGATTTCTGAGGGTCGTAGCCGAGCTTGGTCGCCCATCGCTCTTGGTCCCGCGACTCGTCCAATTGTCTTTTCAACGCAGCACCTGCTTTTGACAGTTCCACTTCCTTTCCTTGCTCACTTTTCGGCCTCTACCGACTGCCACTTGAGCCTTCTCTCCACCGCCTTCCACGTACTCATCAGTACCTCTCTCCCGACTACAGCCCTCAAGGAAGACATGGTGTTTCACGCGCTGCGAATCTTCTCCTAGCGCCGCCGTCTCCGAAATCCGCCCTCTCACTCGAATCTAATCAAACACCACACACCGCCGCAACCACCACCACTCTTCGTTATTTGTGTCATCTCGATCCATTGTCTGCACTTTGCCTAGAAAGTCAGACACCATCTACCATAAACGACCCTTCCATCACAATATGACATCGCTTGCATACGCACAATATACCGTCGACTCTGCTCCCATCGAGGCACTCAGTGAACCCCCATCAAACCCCTCTTTCTCCCCACCACTCTCAACTACGTCATCCGACAACGACATACCTACTCGCGGTCGCCTAGACGCCACTAGACCCAGACTTGGAAGTCGTAAAAGCAGCGGCACCATGATCATTCCAAGAGACAGCCCCCGTGTCGAGATGGCACCCGGCGAAGAAGAATACGAGCCCGATGATGTCCGAAGCATGAGTCCCAGAAGGACGAGCGAAGTCATTGAGAAGCTGGGCGAGGATGCTCGACGGAATCTCATCGAGTATGTCTTGAATCTAGAACCTTGAACATGCGTAATATTCCCATGCTGACAACCCACTTCTTAGGNNCAAGCACAAGCACTCAGAGCAAGTCTCATGGCAATTGTCGACCGTGTCGAAGCTGTCAAGATTGAGCACGAAAAGCTCGAAGGCGGCAACAAGTTCCTTCAATCGTGAGTACTCACCCCGCCGTAGTATACCTTACCGTTCTTGCTAACATCCCGTCAGGNNTACATTGGCGAATTAATACAGACCAGCAAAATCACATCAGCGGCTCCACCCAAGAAGGGTAAGAGTCGCAATGCGAAGTAACGACCATGATCTTTTACCTTCAACACAACACATTTGTCTTCAATTAGCGGCATTCGACACACGGCGTTTCGGCAAATCTGGATTACTATCGGCATGGCAGGGGTTTACTCGAATGGGCAAATGCAGGATTATCGGCGCATGGTTCAGTTTCACGGCGTCAGCCATCGATTTTCGATGTGGTCTCTTCATTACTATTATCATTGTATTGCTGCATTTCGAAGATACCAAGGGCCAAGCAAGGGTTCAGAGCTGGCAAGGGTGCCCATCGTGCACACCGTTCGAGATATGCCAGAAAGAGCCTACGGGCCGGCCACTCCTCGCATGACCTTTCTTTATTTACTTCTTGTATCATCAATTCAAAGACATTCTTAATAACCGGCTGCAGACGCAGATGTGTGGAGTCTTTTTCGGGTGTTTACTGCGTACTACCCCTGATCGTGATCGGAACATGTCTTGTCTGCACCCCCAGTGCGACTATTGAGAGTTACACAGAGACGAAGGATGTAGGTGGATCCACCTGCCTACTTCTAGAGAATTACCGAAATGGGCTATATACGATTAGGTTCAGGAGGTAGGGAGCGGATGGTCCTGCAAGCTACAATAGGCGTGTTCAGCCAGCCCACGCCGACTCTTCAGCCTCCAAGAGCCCCACGAGGTTGACAGCGTTTGGACATGGAGGCGTTGCCAAGGCTCGACGAGGAGTGCTCGATAAGGGGCGACGGTTTGACGAAAACCGATTGCTGGAAGATGTGCCTGTGTCCCTTTGCCGTGTAACGCAAACAGGAAAGAGAAATCCTTCACTTCGTTGTCGCGATCCTCTTTTCTACTGCTTTGATCGAGAAGTTAACTGAGAAAATACACTTCTTGGATAGTTGACAAGCAATGCCGCAAGCACGGACGATGGCTGCACGCTTGGGAGCGCAGGGTAAGCAAGCAAGCAGATGCATCCTCTCAATCACCATTTTCTGTATTGAGATCATTTATCATACAGCATTGCTGACAGTAGAGTGCAGTAATTGCTACGGCAGAAAAACGCCGATTCCGCAACATGTCGACTAATCACACGAATAGTGTCGCCTGTTGGCTCTGGTCGTCCTCATCTCACTAGGGGTGATAACTTTGCTGCAATCGCTGCAGACAACTCCTAGCATACATGATATACCACTTTCAATCCGCGGACACAAACTTCGAGGTTCTTCTGGAGCGAAACACCATCCAGCCCAGTCAATTCGTATCAAGAAGGTATCGGCACTTTTCGGCGAACCGAATTATCTCTATGAAGCTGCTCTTGCGACCCACGAACGACACAATGCCCTGCATGGGTACAAGATGCAGGTGTTGCGAGAACGTATCCATGCAAGCTTTTTGGCCAAGCCGGCGTATCTCATGTCTGTTCTCGTGGAAGAGTTGGCCAAGCCGTGGGATGAGCGAATGCAGTGGCTGGCGTGAGTTGTGTCGGCCTTTTCAACCTGAAAACTTTGGACTGACTTGAGCCAGCNNTGGGTTGATCCGGATACGCTTGTATTGAATCAGCAAATTCCACTGGAGCTGTTCATGCCTCCTCCTGATGAGGAAATCAACTTGATCGCAACTCATGACGACGATGGCTACTTCAATGGCGGTGTCTTCTTCCTGAAGGTCGACAGCTGGTCTCTGGAGTTTTTGGTACAAGTGCTTGCAGTGCCTCTGACAGACAGAAAGCATCACGTCTCCTTGAACAAGGACCACGCGGCGCTCGAACAAATCATGGAGAGTCAGAGATTCCGCAGCGGAGTAACTTATCAGCCTCGGCTCTGGTTCAATGCCTTCGATTACAACAAGACGTACGAAGGCGAATCTGGGAACCTGATGGTGCACCTTCTTGACCTTGGTGGAGACAAATGGGCTAGGATGGACAAGTATTTGGGCAACGTGACGAGCAAGATCAATCCTCACGAAGTACCGCTGGACCAGACGAAGTATGAGAAGCAAGTGCAAGGTTTCTGGAAAAGAATGGCAGATTCACGCAAGATTCTCAAGGAAGCGAAGGCAAAGGAAAAGGGTCACGATGAGATCAAGGAGGCAGCGAGAAGATTGAAATTTGCGTTGGACTTCGAGACGGACAATGAGGTGGTGATCAGAGGAGCATACGATTCGCTGTTAAAGGCATTGTACGAGAACAAGTAAGGGGCTGGTCTTTTGGTGGTGATGTAATTCCTTGGAGCGCAGGCGTAACGGAAGAGGAGCATTGGAATAGCCAAAGATACCCAAATAGACATGATTCTAGAGTCTGACAGCACAAATAGTCTGACTCAAATATAGAGAATGAACTCAATGGAGAATGGTGGAAGGTCATGGGCGCCAAGAATGATGCGGGCGTTGGAGGTTTGGAAGTTGGCAAGAAGACACGAATCGCAATTGCATGTGCTCTGACTGTCTCCAGCTACGAGTCACCTCTGAGAACCCTCCTTTTATTTTTCCTATAACCTCGACCTGGTCAAGACGCAGCGCGTTTGACTCTAAATTTCGACTACTTTCTTTTCTGTGCTGTTAACTAGCAATACCAAGTTCGCAGCTTGGTCGACTCGGACCCGAATACAGTAGCAAGGCGCCGCCGCCGCCATGTCGACCGAATACAACTATGACGAACAGGGCCAGTTCTTCCCCTTCTTCTTCGTCACGGTAGCTGGTCTGGTCACGCTACCAGTGACATATTCTCTTCTCAAGCCCAGCAAAGGTGCGTCTCAATCAATGCTCTGAAATAAAGCCAGCAACTTACCCAGTGTCCAGNACCTTGAAAACACAGCGACGCGAATCGAATCGTCCTACACGCCCGAACATGCAGATCTCATCGACGGACACAGGAGACGGCAAAAGAGGAGGGAGCGCAAGATCAAGCGAATGATTGTCGCTGGTGTCGGATGGACCACAATTGCTCTGATGGTCTACCTCATGGCTGTGACCCAGCGCAGCACACCCAAGATCTGGGATCCTTATGAGATTCTGGGAATCCCAATGTCTTCGACCGAGAAGCAGATCCAGAGCCGCTACCGCCGATTGTCAGTTACCATGCATCCCGACAAGGCCGTGCCTGATGCGGCAAAGAACGAAACTCTCGAAAGTGTCAACGAGCGCTGGGTTGAGGTCATCAAGGCCTACAAGGCTCTCACGGATGAGGATGTGCGCAGAAACTTTATCGAATACGGAAACCCGGACGGCAAGCAGAGCACCAGCTTCGGCATTGCTCTTCCTCAGTTCTTGATTACTGAGGGCAACGGAAAGTACATCTTGCTCGTCTACGGCGCTTTGTTGGGTATCCTGCTGCCATACTTTGTGGGTAGCTGGTGGTACGGATCGCAAAAGGTTACACGCGAGAAGATTTTGGTTAACAGTGCTGGCAACATGTTCAAGGAGTTCAGCGAGCGCATCGACGACCACGGTGTTGTCAATTTGCTCAGCTCGGGTGTTGAATTCGAGACGCTTCTTCACGGCCACAAAGCTGATGCTGGAACTGGACAACTCGAGAAACGTCTACTTCAAGAGGCTCGTGTTCTGACAGAAAAGGATCGTCGCTTCTTGCAAGACATGGACGACACTGTGCGTCGCAAGACTCTTGCACTCCTCTGGGCTTACCTGGCTCGTGTTGAGCTTGACGACCAGACCTTGAACGACGAAAAATACCAGCTCGCCCCTACCGCTCTCACACTGAACGAGGCCTTTGTCTCTGTCTGTCTAGCCTATGGCTTCACCAACCCCGTCCTCGCATCCTACCGCACTTCGCAAAACCTGATTCAAGCTGTTGCTCCCGAATCGCCTCCTCTCCTCCAACTTCCTCACTTCAACGAGAAGGTCGTCAAGGCAGTCGAGGACCAACTTGATCAACGCAGCCACCTGAACATTCAAACCTTCATGAACTTCCCCGACGCTCGTCGCCGTGAACTCGCAACCTCTGCCGGTCTCTCGAACGCTCAGCTCGACACTGCCATCAGCGTTGCCTCTCAGCTTCCCCGTCTGGTCATCGAGCGTACTTTCTTCAAGGTCACTGGCGAGAAGCACATTATCCCCAACTCTCTCGTCCACCTGNTCGTCAAGGCCCGCTTCATCCCTCCCGGCACTCGCAACATCCCCGACGTCCACCCTTCAGACCTCGAAGACATTGACCCAGATGAGACCGACACCAAAGCCAACTCACGCCCCGACCCTGCCGAGCAAAAGCAACACCAACCCCCTCTCGCCCACGCTCCCCACTTCTCTCGCGACCACTCTCCCCGCTGGCACCTGTTCCTCGCCGACGCACGACAAGGCAAGGTTGCCGTGCCACCATTCACCTTTACCACTTTCGACAAGCCTATTCTTGATGAGTCTGGCAAGCCTACCTTCAACGTCCAGACTCTGAAGATGCAGTTCCAAGCCCCTCCTCAACCCGCGCACTACAAATTCCAGATGCACCTTGCGTGCGACAGTTACATTGGCTTTGACGACAAGAGAGATGTGATTCTCTCCGTCGAAGACCCGAGTTCGATTGAAGAGGCCGAGTGGGAGGATGAGGATATCTCTGAGCCTGAAGAAGGTAAGTTATCTGCCCTTGTGTTCATCCCTTTTGTCTAGATGTTGATGCTAATGCTTTTTATCAATACAGACTCGATTGCAGGACAAATGGCCACTCTGCGCGGCGGCGCTACCAAGAAAGCCACAAGCCCGAAGATCAAGCAGGCCAATGACGATAGTGATGAAGAGAGCGGAACGGATGAGGAGGAAGAGACGGAAAGTGAGACGGATACAGACACTGATACCGATGAAGAGTAGAAAGGCAAGGAAAAAGAGGATTGCATTTGTACGACTCGTGTGTGTGTGTGTTTCTTGTCTTTGATAGCATTATTTCCCAAAACATCTTGAAGGATGGCTGTTTCTCTCTGTTTACCTAGCTTTTTCTTCGAGATCCACAAATTCAGGTATCTTCATCTTCATGGCTTTGTCTACAACTTCTGAAACACCTTTGAATCATCATGGATCTCTCGTCAAGAGAAGTTGAATTTTGAGAGAGCTAAATGCAAGCAAGCAAATCAAGTAATCCTAACCCCCACACCCACACTGCCCGTTCTAAAACACTCGACGCCTCCACTCCCCAAACACTCTTCCAGTATCCACTCAAACCTAACCCCNCAAAACATCTTCCACTTTTTTGTTTTCCCAGGCAAGACGCCATTCCACTCGCCTCTAGCTCTCTTGGCTCTGCTTTGGGCATCTTCCAATGGTATACCTCCATCCCACCGCTCTCTTAATATGTCTCGAGTGCTTTCTTTGTATTTCGGAGATGGTTTTGTGAGGAGGGAGAAGAGGTGGGTTCGTGCTTCTATTATGAGGCGTAGGTATGCTCCTGTGTGTGGTAGGGAAAAAGTCAGGGTTTGTGGTTGTTGAGAGGGGGATTTGGAGGTTGAGGGGCTGAGGTTTAGACCNTTGCCGCCGCCGCCGTTGAGGTGCACGGCTGAGGGGCCACCAGTAGCTGCTAGAGTTCCTGTTGCTGCTGTGGACCAAGAGTTTGCTAGCGATGAGGAGCCTGGAGAAGATGCTTGGCCGGGTAGAGAGAAAAGGTCATTGCTCAGCACGCTTGTAGATGTTATGAAACCGGCTGCTATGAGTTCTTGAACTTCTTCTGGCAGAAACAGACTTGCTGGTACGGTGTATGAAGACGTATTGTCTTCCAGCACTTTNGCATATTTCTCTTTTAGGTCTTGAGATAGAGCTGGGTGTTGTTGGATAGTGTTTATCCAGTCCTCGACTATGATGACGCCTTCACCGATTGCAAAACCGCCTTTTCCTCTTCCTGGTATGTTTATCTTNTTGACGATGCCGGAGTGGATCAGGGTTGCGAGTTGGCGCTCGATGGCTGTGGTCGAGGTAGATACTGCGTGTAGATGTGCTATGGAGACTATGGGCGGCATGTTCTTTCGGAAGTTGAGGACTTCGGCTATTCGTGTGCTGTTCATTCCCGCTGCTCTTTCTGGTATCTCGGTCCATGTGTGCTCTTGGATATATCGAATAAGGCTAACCACATCTTGAGGTACTTTCGGTGGTGGTAATGTCGTGACAATGCCAGTATTGTCTAGAGGTTGTTCGGTGCTGGTGTTCGCTTCGGACTGAGATCTCTTGACTCCGGCTTGTGGTGTAGTTGCGGCTTTGCGTCGAGGATGGTTGCCGAAAGGTGAAGAAGCTGAGCGGAGTAGTTGGATTGGCGACTTTTTGGGCCGTGATTGTAGTGGTTTTGGCACACCGGTTGCGCTGAAAGACATGGCGATGGTATGGACTGATGAGCAGCTGTACTGCACAGTATCTGCCGAGATGAGTAGTGGAATGTCTGCCTTGTGGCAAGAGAAGTACACGTGATCACATGAGCAGGCGAAGGTGACGAAAAGAGGTACTTAGATATGAATTGGCAGACGACCGTGATAGACGGGTCGAGATGCTCGTGAAGAAGGGGATACTGAGCGCATTCAAGGTATGCGAATGACTCTGGGATGCAGTTCTTGCTTTGACTTTGTGAGGAGAACGGAAGGAGGGACGCGAAGTGAAGCTCGGGATCGACGAACGTGGCTGCCGAGAGACTTTGTGGTCCTGCAGCAGCTGCTTGCCAACCACCACTCGTTCCTTCTCTGACCACGTCTTCCTTCTTGTCCTTCTTGAATGCTGTAGAACGAGCTCGCGGTCTGCGAGGAACACTCGAATGAGTTGGACAAGTTATTCATCTGATCGGTGTGTCTCGATCGCTACATCTGATCGTGCCGACCACACGCGTGAACATACATACGTATTTCTATCTTCCATACCTGGACTGGACAGTTGAAAAATATTTCTCTGGATATCGGCACTTTGGACTTGGCTACTCTGCTGTACAATACGATCTTTATACACGGCATGTCTTCCGATCCAAGTTTCGTTATCAGCGAGAGAGCCTCAATACGGGTAAAGGCCCGCGAACACCCGCTTTTCTTATCGTGCATTTTTTATTCTTGTGCACGCCCTACAACACAGACGCTTCACGCCCAACCCACAAACACGCCTTGCGCCCTAGGGAGTCTGTAGCAGAGACTTTCTTCCATCATGGGAGCATGGGTGGTCGCAATGGACAAAACCCCTGCTTGTCCCGGGAACATTCTATATAGGAGTTTATATCTTGAAATACAACAACTTTTCTTCCCAGGCTTGAATATTTGATCGACTTGCACAAACCTAGTGCAGACATGTCTCAACCTGGCGAGAAGAAGACCATGCGGGAAACTATTTACGAGGAGACTGAGAAGAGTTCTGCTTCCTCGAGTCCGGATCTTACACCCACCCCTTCATCATGGTCAGAAAAGAGCATACGAGAGCCTCTCGAAGAGATATTCGAGCCAGAAACACGCCCACAATCTACAGATCTGGAAAGGACGCCGACAAACGTTCTGAACAGGATTGCATCACGAGTAACGACACATTCGCTCAAGGAACCTGGCCCACCACCCGATGGCGGCTTCAAAGCATGGTTACAATGCGCTATGGCATGGCTTGTCGTCTTCAATACTTGGGGATTCTGCAATAGTTTTGGAACCTTTCAGACGTACTACACTCAAACCCTTGGAGAAACCCCTGCAACTATATCGTGGATTGGCTCGATACAAGTATGGGTGCTGTTCTTCCTTGGAACCTTTGCTGGTCGTGCGATGGACGCTGGGTACTTTGTGCCTACTTTCGCTGTGGGCACTGTGTTCCAACTCGTGGGTATCTTCATGACATCCCTGTCCACAAAATACTGGCAGCTGTTCCTTGCTCAGGGTGTGTGTACTGGCATTGGTTCCGGAATCCTGTTCACACCTTCCATGGCACTTCTCAGTACCTACTTTTCGAGCCATAAAGGTCTTGCTGTGGCACTAGCGACTACTGGTAACTCTGCTGGTGGTGCTCTGTACCCTCTCATCGCTCGTCAGCTTCTGCCTCAGATAGGTTTCGGATGGACTATTCGCGTGCTGGGCCTGATCAATCTTGTCTTCTTGTGCACCGCTGGTCTTGCTATGAAGCCTAGACTTCCACCTCGCAAATCTGGACCTTTGGTCGACTTTTCTGCCTTCAAGGAGATTGACTACATGCTCGTCAGCATCGGCTTATGCTTCCACATGTCCAGTCTGTACTTTACAAACTGGTACATTGCGTCCTATGGTCGCGACATGCTCGGCTTCTCCTACTCCAACTCTGTAATCCTGCTCATCATTCTCAATGGCGTGGGCATTCCCGCTCGTGTCCTAGCAGGCCACGTCGCAGACCGTTATCTCGGTGCTCTAAACACTCTGATCCCTGTTCTACTCTACGTCAACATCCTTGCCTTTTGCTGGATGGGCGTGTCTTCCCAAACCTCACTTTACATCTTCGTTTCCTTTTACGGTCTTGGACTTGCTGCTTTCCAATCTCTTATCCCCACCACTATTGCCAGAATGACCAAGGATATTAGCAAAGTTGGCACGAGAATGGGTATGGTGTTTACCTTTNTGTCGTTTGCTTCTTTGGTTGGTCCGCCTATTGGTGGTGCTTTGCTTTCTGCCGCTGGAGGGTCTTATGTTTATGCTCAGGCTTGGTCGGGCGCTTCGGCTGCTGTGGGAACTGCTCTTGTTGTTGCGGCGAGGATTTATGCTTTTGGCTGGGGAAAGGTCAAGTGTTAGAGTCCTGGTGCTTGTTCTGTGCTGGAGAGCCTCAAAAGTGATGAAGCCTTTCTTTTGGGCCTGATGGAAACGAAGATCAAGAATATAGCATACACGATAGAGTTAGACGAATAATGAATATCTTTTAATGCCCCTATTACTACAACACAACACTTGGCTCATATCGATGGTAAGCAATTTGCATACAAACCAAGGACTGCACCTCGCGCAACATATGCACCTATTCTCTCTGTCACCTGCGCTGAGCTCAAGAGTGAGAGGATCCAGAACGATGCAGACCACGCCGAAGGAAACAGTTAGCATTTGTCGCTACTCTGTATTCTCGACTCACTTGCTTTTTACCTTCCAATTTTGTGGCCAACAGACCCATCACGTTTATAATATCAAAAGTTCGAAATCTGCATAACAAAGACCTTCACTGGCTCGATGGAAAAACCCGATACTCTGTAACATTATACATTGTTGACAAGGAATTTAAACCATAACAAGTAAGCCAGGAACCAAAAGGTCCGGGGATCGACTCCCCGCGTGCGCACCTTGCACTAAGAACTGTTGTGACTGTCCCGTAAATAAAACCTTGGCATGGCCTACATAAGATCTGCTACACAAAGACTACTACAAGTCCGTGGGTGATCGGTCAGCTGGTATACTGTAATGGACCTGTGCTCCGAGAGGGCCGAAAAATTGCCTATATTGCATAGGTAAGGACTGGGTCATCCTTTTGCTCTGGTGGAGTATGGTGGGTTTCTTTTTCTAAGGGCTGGGACAATGAGGTACGTAACTGCATTTCCGTGCGGCATGCACCAGAGTACCAAAATCATTGTGAGTGCTTGATGTGGTGAAATGTTTTAGACATTGATGTTTTCTGTTTTCATAGACTATACGCCCAATCACTTGCTGCTCTCAGCATACTTTGCGTACATCAAGTCATACAACTTGAGTTCGTTGATGGCATCCTCAGCACTAGTCTTGATCCCCTTGCCGTTGACCAAGCAGTCATGCATATCCTGGAACTCAGAAGCAAATGCATCTTCAAAAGAGCTGATGATCTCTCTAGTCTGGACCTCGCCAGCGTCATTCACTTCTTGAACTCTGACCATGACAGGCTTCTGTGTCTTGATGTAGGGAGAGTCGTAGAAGATGGTGACGCGCTTGTTCTCGCCGTAGACAGCCAAGTGAGCATCGAATTCTGGCACACCGTCGATGCCTGATTCGTAGGTTACGAAGAAAGGATCCTTTGCGCCTGACTTGTTGCGGCATTTGAAGATGGCGGAGTAGAAAGGTTCGTTGACGGTGACGGCAGTGACGTCCTCAGGGAAGCCAAGAGATTCTCTCATTAGAGATAGATCGTGGCTTCCCAAACTGCCTAGGAAGCGGGCATACTTTACTTGCTCTGGAGTTGGGTCTGTACCAAAGGCTTCTTTAAGAAGGGCATCTACTCTNTTGTTACGCTCTTCTCCTGCCGCAGGTGGAAAGTCGGTGTTTTTGACGGGGAAAGTGCCTGACTGCGATGTGAATTTTCCATTTGCNTGCAAATCTGTTAGTAAAACTGGGTCTGGCGCAATGAAGCTCTTCGAGAAAAACAGGTCCAACATACGTCCAGAAAAGTCACGAGATCTGGCATAGAGAATCTTTGGGATGGATTCAAGTTCACGCTTGAAAGCTTCCGTAAAAGTGCGACTGTGGCGCCTCATATAACCCACCCATACTCGCCCATTAGACTGCTTCTCGGCATCGATAATACGTTGAGCGGATTGCATTGACAAAGTGATGGGCTTCTCGATGAACACATTCTTTTGTGCCTCGAGAGCTGCAATGGCGTAAGGCTCGTGGAACTCATCAGATACGGAGATGAAGACGACATCTACGTCCGCACTGTTGAATATGTCCTTTGGATCCGTGGTCGCCTTGGGAATGTGGTACTTTGCTGCGCAATGCTCTGCATTCTTNGAAGGATGAGGCTTGTTAGCCATGCCGTTAGACTATAGCGGCGGCTAAACATATGCGAACCTTTTGGATAGATCACAAACTGCAGTAATGTCGTAGAGATGTGAAAGTTGGCACAATGTGGGTAGATGAATGATTTGAGTTACTGATATACACATGTCAACATCAATAGCTCCTTCCATACCATGTGCCTTCCACTGCTTACCTTCACCAGCACCGATGATACCAATGCGCAGACGTTGCAATGAATCAGCCATGATTTGTAGTATACTGAATTCCGAGTCGAGATCTCGCCTGCAAGATGACCGTTGTAAAAGTGTTCAAAGAAAATGTGCTCCCCAATCACGTTGTGTTGAGTTCTTGCCAGAAAGATGCGGGTCACTGACGTAGCTGTGTGTTGCCGGGTTGCGAGTCATGCTTGGCTGCTCCTTCGAACGTTCTTATATCGAATGAAAACGGCATCTAGATCTCTTGAGCCACGAGGTGATACTCATACGTACGAACGAGCCGAGCCCTAAGGGAGGGTTTCATTCCGGCATTTTAGATCTCATATTTGAAGAGATATAGCTTGAAGAGAAGGACGGACTAAAAGTGCGCTACAGCGCTTTCGCATATTGGTCAGGACTTTTGGCCTAGATATTTCAGGGGTGTGATGTTGATGATGCCAAGCATAGGATCAGGATCAAGATAAACATCCTCCGACGCTTTGCAGTCTTCTTCCACATTGCACGAGTGCTCAATTATCTTCTTCCTGTGTGCAAAAGAGTCACATTCTACATTGCAACATGTCATCAGAGGCTCTCGATAATGCAGTCATGCGACAATCCTGGCAAGCCCATCCGGACGGGTGCTCATGGTCGTTCTCAGAGACAAACGTTGTGCCTTGCCGCAGTCTCGACCAAGCCGCTGTACCTAGCTCTGTCTCTGCCCTACGCTACAAATGGCATAACGACTCACGAATATAGTTACGTGGGTCAAAGGCAGATGCTAATTACCTACTCTAGGTTAGCATGCCGGGAGGCTTATTTCAACGTTGTTCTCAATTGCCGTACAACCATACGATCCTTGATCTTAACCACGGGAGATAACCACATCTGGGCGGCGTTATGGCTTCTAGGTCAACTGCCTGGACTGGGTAACACTCGTAGACATAGGAACTAACGTCCGGCAGTCGATTGCACTGTCTCTGAATCCTTCTGATGCCCGTTGTGGTTATTGACCTAGCCTACACAGTCCTTCCTGTCAATCCTTTGTGAGTAGCGGGGCGCTGCGGTGTCTTATATGTGCCATCGAATCCTTGATGCGGAGTTCTACGATGGATCTTGTGTAGTCCATATATGACTTCGTTTTGCCCTCTCTTCATTCTCTCGTTCTGAAGTGTTTTGGTTTGCTGCTTTCCATCTTGACATTCGTTCATTTGTTTTCAGCGGCTTTGAGCCGACGGTTGACCAGCAAGATGCGTCTCTCTTTTGCTCTTCCAGCACTCCTCCTCACTCCTTTCACCCTCGCGGCAACTACTGCAGGCAAGACTACTTGTAAGAATTATATCACGTCACCTCATCTAGCAATGACGCTAACCTCTTCAGCTTGCTCTGCCACTGATCTTAAGACATTCAATGGAGATGTCAAATATGGTGAAGCATTTTGCGAGTTCTGGCTCGTTGTCAGCCGCAATACATCACCTCTCCCCAATCTTGCTGCTAGCCCTCTTACCAATGTCTGCCAGTGTATTGTCAGTGGTCAATCTTCAGCAACCAGCACATCCACCCACACATTGGTCAGAGGAGCTAAAGTGGTCTCGACGTCTTCAAAGAGCACTGCAAAGGTCTCGAAAAGAGCTGTGACCACAAGTAAAGCCACCAGCTCCAAGCTCGTTTGTGTTAGCCAGGATGTCACCGCTGTACAGAATGATATCACCTACACCACTCCTTTCTGTAAATGGTGGGCTACAGACTCGAGAACCAACTCACCTATTCCCGGCCTCTCTGCTTCTCAGGTCACGAACGCATGTAAATGCATTCTGAGCTCGGCAACAAGCACATCAAGCAAGCAATCATCAACTGTCAAGATCGTCTCAACCTCGACAAAGTCATCGGCGATATCTTCCAAGAAAGTCTCGAGCAGTTCCAGCAAGAAGTCTTCGTCCAGCGTCAAAAGCTCTAGCACCAAAGCTTCTGTCACAGCTACTCGTGGTCAAGTCTCATCTTCGGCTGTCAAGAGCTCATCGTCAAAGGTCATCAGCTCTTCCTCAAAGAGCTCATCTGCCTCTGCCTCGCAGCTTAGCTTATCAACTGCAACAACATCGAAGCAAGTGTCTTCTAGCAGCACCAAGACGAGAGGAGCACCTGCCCTCAAATCTACATCGGTCACCTCGTCTTCGAGTGTGGCAAATGGAGCGAGCTCAACTGCGGTTGGTCAGACATCTTCATCAACGAGCATGCAATCGTCCTCGTCTGCAAGTTCGCAATCATCTTCATCGTGGACTAGCACTAAGTCTGTCGAGTCACGCACCAGAGGTATGGCGCTAGCCCCACAAGCCAGCTCTAGTGCTGCTCAGGCGGCTGCGGGTTCGCAGAACGCGTTGAGTAGTTCGTCTGTAGGTACTCCAGGATCGTCTTCAAGTGCTTCTAGTGGTTCCAGCTTGCAACAATCTTCGTCTCAAGCTACTGCAACCACTTCATTAACCACCAGCGAGGTGCGCATCCGCGGAAGCAAGGTTCCTGTTACTACCGTATCGACAAGTTCAGTCGTCGCAGCTCAACCCACTTCTTCGACTGCATCGAGTCAATCTGCATCTTCATCTCAAGCCACTTCTGTCTTGGCTCAGTCTGCCTCTGCATCTCAGTCTGCCTCTGCGTCTCAGTCTGCCTCTTCATCTCAGTCCACCTCAGCCTCACAGATCATAGTCTCCGGGTCTACCTCATCGTCTACCAGTGGCGTCTCTGCAGCTGTCAGCTCGAGTTCGCAATCCGTTGCCAGTAGCTCGAGTTCGCAATCCATTGCCGGTAGCTCGACTTTGCAATCGAGCTCGCAGTCGAGTTCGCAACCCGTCGCCAGTAGCTCAAGCGCTTCTGTATCGCCAGACCAGAGCTCGAGCAGCATCGAAAGTGTTACTCAGTCGATCCCGAGCACTACCACATATGAGGCTTCTGCAAACCCTACCGTCAGCGAGAGTGCTACAAGTTCGATCGAGTCTTCTCTGGCTACTGAGACAAGCAGTTCAACCGTGTCGCTGGCATCCACATCTACTGACGCTATTTCGCAACCTTCTCCTGACGTCGAGTCATCTTTCTCTATTGCTCCTGGACAGGCATCGACAACCAGCAGTGGAAGTTCCTCGAGCTCAACTCTTGAGAGTACATCAACTGCTTCCGAGTCAGCTGGCCAAGCTGCAATCACTACGGACAGTGTTTCTTCGTCGCAGAGTGTGACCGTCGACCCTGCAACAAGCACTGTTACCCAATCCCTCAACAGCCCAGCAGCCACTCCTGAGAGCCGAGCCGCTGGTGTTTATGCTTCTCACTCGGATACCTCGGCTGACAACACTGCTCTGCAAAGCAATGGCACGACTTCTGGTTTCGGCTGGGCATGGAACAGTACTCAACTCTCTATCAACACCATGGGATGGTTGGTCAACTCAAATGGAAGCTACCAAGCTTTCCAGGTCGACAACCAAACGACATTGGACATGGCATCAGGTCCCATCCTGACAATGTCCAAGGCTCAAGTTCCCGGTTATGCCTACCTTGGCCCGTGTAGCGTCAGCTCTGACAACTACTTGTCGTGTAAGGCTACCAAATCAGGCATGCAAACTGACATGGACTTTTTCCTCGTTGCAGGCGAGACGACTGGCTCATGGATTCTGTACGCTGGTTTCCATGATCTCAGTTATCACGATGTTGACTTGCAGTTGATCACATCATCTGACGACTCTGCAACTTCTACAACTCTTGCCGGAGCTTCGTCCACATCTAGTGACTATGCATCAAGCACTGAGGCCGTGAACACCGAGTCTTCTACACAAGCTACAATCAGTGCCACTTCGCAAGAGACTGAAGCTCCCTCTACCAGTCTGGGAAGCCCCGAGGCTACCGTAACCAGCTCGCAGGAGCCTGTGACTACGTCCGTCAGCTCGCAAGACATCGAGTCTGTCTCTACCGATGCCAGTGTATCTAGCGACAATGCCCCTGTCACTAGTACCCAGTCTGGAGATGTTTCTCAGACTACTGATGCAGGGATTATCTCTACAACCTCTTCGAGCGATGCTTCGCAGACGACTGAGACTGAGACCTCGCAAATCGGTCCCATCAGCACTAGCACTAGCGACAACTCGCCTAGCGGCAGTCAAAGCGTTGAAGCGACCGTGTCTGCTACAGACATGCCATCCTCCACCACTGCAGGGCAATCTGCAAGTACCACTGGTGTGATCTCGCATTTCTACATCTATGCCACCAACTCATCGTCGTCTGCCGATGAGACTAGCCTCGAGACCGAGTACAACTCTGGCTTTGTAGGTTTCAACATGGCTATGAGCACCTATGAAATCCGTAACTATACTTTGGACTCATCATCCGGTTACGTTTACGATGGTCAGTCATCCAGCATGCTCGTAGTCTGGCCCGGGCATGGAAACAATGTCATGCTAGCATCGCCTGAGGACATGAAGGCCAACAACTATGCGCCCATCAACTGCACGATCAACGCTGACGAAACCTTGTCTTGCTCGTACCAGCAGGCTGGTGTCACTTTCTCAGGGTTCTACATCGATACTGAAGGCTCTAGCCAGTACCTGAACATTGGACAGATGGAGTCAAATGCTGGTTCAGGCTCCAAGAACCAAAGAAACTCTTCCTACGTTTCTCCGGTCACCACAAGTGCTTCCAGTGGCTCACCTAGCTCATCGAACTCGTACCAGACTGTCATCTTGAGACTTTCGTCCCAGCTCATAACCGGACCTTCATCTTTCACGAACAGCAATGCTTCGTCTTTCACCAACAACAGTGCTTCTACCACTCAAGCATCTAGCAGTCTCTCCATGTCTACTAGTGTGGAGAGTGATAGCAACACCTCAACCCAGTCTGCCGTGACGCCTGCGTCGAACAGTGCGATTACGACGACTGACGCAGCTGCGTCTTCGACTGTATCAAGCGAGCCTAGTCTGACGAGCACCATCCAGCTTCAGACAAACTCAACTAGCACTATGGCAAGCAGTTCGATCGTCCAGTACAACATCTCCTCTACGTCGGTCTCTTCTACAAGCGAGCCCAGTTTGGCGAGCACCATCGAGTCTCAGACAAACTCCACTATCGCTGTGGCAAGCAGTACAATCGTTCAGTACAGCAACATCTCCTCCACGTCGGTCTCCTCTGCAAGCTCCACTTCTGCTCCGTTCTATATTCGAGACGCTAGCAACAACTTCGTTGCTGTGTCTCCTGGACAGAATGAAGCTAGTAGCTACGTTGCTGGCCAGGACTCTGCCACATCATTCTACGTTGACGAGAGTACCGGATACCTTATCGAGTCAGGCCTAAACACTACCTACGCTGCCTACCGTAACCCTACCGACGCTCCTGAGAATGTTTACTTCAGCACCGTCGTTGGTTCTTACAGCTATATCGCTTGTTCGCAGAATGCAACAACTGGTGAATTGCAATGCAAGTCCGACAACGTCTTGCAACACGCAATGACTTGCAACAACGACAGCATGCTATACTTTGCACCTACTGTCCCTTCGCAGTGCTCACAGGTTCCTATGTACTATGTGGCTGCCACTGGTAACAACCAAAGCACATCTGTCTCAAGCAGCAGCATTCCCGCAAGCGTATCGGCATCTGTCACTAGTAACTCGTCGCTTAGTGGCCAAACCCCCAGCCAGACTGGCACTACAAGTGATTTGACATCAAGTACTGATGTTAGCAGCACCTCTGAAAGTGCCACCATGTCTCCTGTGCCTACGTTCCAGACGTCTTCGAACGCGTCATCCACCTTCAACGCTTCGATGACCACCAGTGCTGATTCGGCCGCTGCTACTTCGTCTAACGCGATCACTTCCAGCGTTTATGTTCAAGCCAATGTGTCGTCGTCTCAACCTTCGACCAGCGAGACCGCCACATCCTCTAGTGTCGATTCAGCAGCTGCTACTTCGTCTGACGCTTTTACCTCTAGCATCTTTGTTCAAACCAATGTGTCGTCGACTCAATCCTCGACCAGCGAGACCACCACATCCTCTAGCGTCGAGGCCTCATCGACACAGGTCAGCACCGCTACTTCTCAGACGACAGACTCGAGCTCAGGCAGCGTCTCGGTTGCATCCACCACGGCCACCGACTCACAGAGCAGTACCATCTCAAGTCAGACCGCCTCTGCTACTGATTCATCTACGACCGATTCTTCTATCAGCAGCCAGTCTACACTGAGCCCAAGTAGTACGCTCGCATCGAGCACGACTTCTACTGCAAGCAGTTCTGGGCTGCCCACTGCTACTCTTTGTCCTTCTGCAGACAATCAGAACATCACGGATGCTTACAGCAACAACTATACTGTTCACTGCTTCTCTGACTCTACTGTCACCTCGTATTCATCTGCACAAGCTGCGGTAAACTACCTCGATTGTATGACTGCTTGTGACGATGCTTCGTTAAGCGGTTGCACAGGCTTCACATACGTCGGTGGTGCCAATGGTGATAATAGCGGTATCTGTTACCTCAAGACATCTTCCGGTAGCTTTACCACAGCCGGTCCGAACTACATTTCTGGTCAGTTGTCTTCTGTCAACTCTACAAGATACGATAGTTCTGCTGGCGCAAGCCCATCGGGTTCTCTCAGCAGCCCTGGTGCTGCCAACTCCTCTGCCTCCAGTAGCACCGAATCCACAAGCTCGGCAATGTTTACGGTTTCTTCGTCAGCCTCGGCAAGCTCGTCCACAGCCACTGTTTACAACAGCACCATTGGTGCGAATGGTAATAATGCTGTCAATAGTAACAGTGGCACTTCATCGACACTGACGTTGAACAATGGTCCGGCCAGCACGTCGGCGTCAACCACTAGCAGCCTGGATGTTCAAACTACTTCCACGAGCAGTGACGTGACCTCTAGTGCTAGCACGTCTGATGCGACTCAGGCAACTTTGACTTCGTCGGCTTTCACGACTGACAGCTCGAGCAGCCAGAGTACCAGCGTTTCCTTGACCTCGTCTAGCCAGACAGTTGTTACGTCTTCTTCTTCTAGTCAGAGTCTCAGCTCTTCCTCAGCAACTTCGAGCTCGAGTGACGTTGTTTCCTCAACCGCCTTTAGTCAGAGTGCTCTTGTTTCCTCCTCATCGTCCAGCCAGACTACCACTAGTCTCACATCAAGCAGTACTCAAGGCTCCTCGACCAGCGTCAGCTCCTCCGCATCATCTTCGTCATCCAGTAGCTCGGTCAGCTCCCCGGTCTCCGCGAACAGTGCCTCGAGTGTTTCATCAGCTATCTCATCCTCAACGGACGTGGCTTCGGCTTCAACTTCTGTGTCATCCTCTTCGAGCAGCAGTAGATCAAGCGCCAGCTCCTCGCTATTATCATCCGCTAGCCCTTCGTCATCCAGCGTATCTTCGTCTAGCAGCTCGAGCGTTCCATCGACAAGCATCTCTGCCAGTCAAAGCTCAACCACTAGCTCTTTGTCTTCGAGCTCAGTCGTCTCGGTCGTCAGTAGTACCTCAGCAAGCTCGAGTCTCTCATCCTCAGCAAGCTCAAGTCTATCGACCTCAGCAAGCTCGAGTCTCTCGACCTCGGCTCCGGCAAGCACCAGCTCTTATAACTCTGTCTCAGCCGCTATGTCCATTATTGAAGCTTCGAGCTACCAGCCCTTCTGTTCGACATATCTTGGATACAGTTCCTCTACTGAAACTGTCACATCGACAACCACATCTACTAAAGTTGTTGCCACCGCAACAACTACAACCACATCGCTCGTTGCTCAAACCAAGCAATACAGAAAGCGTGATGTCGAACAGCCCAGAGCTACTTGCGACTGTGAGAATCACACTCACGAGCTCAGAGCTACAAGCTCCATCGAAAACACTTCTGCGACCATCCTTCGCCGCAGAAGTGGAACATACGTATACGCTCAGATGCCAACAACTCAATTGCAGCGTCGTGCTACCACAACCAGCTCGAACACCACACCAACCCCTCTCAGAACCTTCTCATCGACTGATCTCAGTTCGGCATGTAGCTCAGAGGTCACTTCTCCTGCAGTCTCTACAACCACCGTTTCGAGCACTGTCACAGCATCCACTACCAGCACGCTCACAAAGACGGCAACTTCTACGACAACTATCTCCGTGGCATCGAGTGCACCAACTGGTGTGGTCGGATACATGTCCTTCAGAGACCCTGTTAACCCTGGCGGTCAATATGCTCTTTCTGATCCCGCTACACACATGACCGATAACTACTATGCCAACAGCACTCGCGAGAGTTTCATCATTACCAACACCAGCCAGCTTTACTCTGTCACACATAATGCCTATTACTATTACCAGACACCTGCTGGAAACGACAAACTGTTCTGGAGCTCAAACAATGCAACTGGCAGTACCAACTGGGTAACGGGTAGCACCACCTCCGATGGATACACACAGCTTCTCATGGTAGACACGCGCTATACCGCTCGCACATACTACAAGTTCTGTTTGATGAAGCTTGGATCCAATGATGCCAACTCGGCCACCGGATACCACGTCTACTACTACAACAGCACAGCAACGTTCCCGACCAATTGCGGTGCCACACAGCTCTGGTTCGCGCCTTCCTAGTCGGGCTCAATACCTCATTGTCTTCTTCTTTCCTTTGTCATCATCACAATCATTATATTTTGCTACCAACAACTCGCAAACTACACTCTGCGAAGCGATCATCAACCATTTTGTATAATCTCTAGTATATAGTTGAAACATCAATCAAGCATATTTCAAAACATGTCAAAGCCACAATCGTCAACTTCATCATGTCACTTCTTCATCCTGCCTTCCAGAAGGTCTGGATGTCTCGTCTCCATGCAGGGTCAAAAGTCGCAATGGCCCCTTCCTAATCGGTCACCAGTCATTTGTCCAGTTTTGTATCCTCGTCTGCCCTTAGGGCAAGTCTTAGCGCGAAGCTTCTCGTTTCGGCTCTTACTCGTGATTACGAGTCATGAACATACGCTTGCGAAATTCAATTGACCGAAATAAACTGCTCACTTTCTTTGGTTGCGCACACCAGCAACGGTGGAAAACGTGCTCGCAGAAAGATCGTCTATGACCAACGGTGTTCAACAAACGTCGAAATTCCAAAGGTAGAGGACTGTCAAGACTGTCAACGGCTATATATACTAATCATTTGTTTTGTGTAAGGTGCGTGTTTGAGATATCGTGATCGATTTCTTGTTTTTTTCCTTCTCGCTTGTTTTTCTCTATCTCTTTGTCTCTCGCTCCGGCTGCGAGATGTTGTTCTTGGCTTGCTGGATTCGTGCAATGCACTGCAGTGAAGTTCTCGCTTACGTACGAGAGGATATGGAGATGTGATTTGACCGTTTCAGGTTTTCACCTGGGCGTTTCGTCGGCACCGCGGAAGAGATCGAAACACGCTCGAGTCACCGAAGTCTAGACACTGTGTTGTTGAGACTGTGAGGCATAGAGAGTCGAAGAGGAAAAATGTTCCAACAAAGAAAATTAGTATGTTTAGTCTATGAAAGGAAAAGAGAGTGTGCAGTTTTCCAGATGAATGAATGCGTGCTGTGTTGTCTACAATGAGGTGCAACTGTGGTTGGTTCCGATTGATGTTAATTTCTGCTTTTGTAGTCCTCCATGCTATGCTGCCAAAAGGGTATATGCAATTCGTAAAAGTCGTAAGAGCTTGGTGCTATCCGGACCAGCCAGGTCGATCTCCCGCTCGATTAGGTTGATTAATTGTTGATGTGGAGGGTAGCCGCAATATCAGATCCAACCAGCTTTGACGCCTTTGCTTACGCGCCAGTCTGTGTTATAGTTACCCATTTCGATATCAGGCTCAGTGCCAAGTCTACGTGGAAGCACTTGAATTTCTGGGACGTGGTCTTCGCTCTCGCTCTCCGCTCGACTGTCCCAGTTTGACATCGCACTGCCATCGCGAAGTGGGAGCATGTTTCGTTGACTCGATGCGCCTGAGGCAGAGCGTTGGGGCCGCGACGAAGCAGCAGAGTGCGATGCAGGCATGATCACGGCGTGATAGTGATCACTTGACTCGTTGCTGTCGTCGCTCACGCGACTATCGACAATGGTGTGCATTGGTATCTTGTCGGATTCCACATCTCGTGTGGACTTCTTGCGGTGGTGCTGCGAAATAACGGTAGAACGGGTAATGGTGGTGTCGTGGATTTTCGTGCCGCGAGACGAGCCGCTACCACTTCCAGTTACGGTGCTGATCATTTCACTGACATGAGCCATCATCGGAGCAAAAAGAGGTTTGAGCGAAGGCGCGCATCCGCACAGGATAGCCAGGTCAATCTCCACTGTTGCGCAAATGTATAGAGGCATTGAGTCCCAGGTTTCGTCGTAGGTGCCCAGCAGCGTTCTCCAGATGTAGTAGGTGCGAATAATACCGGCGATGGTGACAATCAAGCCCAGGGATAACAACCCTGCTACTCCTAATCGTTGTTTGAAGGGCATGTTGAGTCCCATGATGATAGGCACTGGCAACAGGGTGACCGTCAAGTCTGAAATGCAGTTCAGTACTCCGGCGATCAGTGTCACAACGCCTTCGTCCAGGCATTTGGCGTTCTTCATCATTGGAAATACCCAGTAAGCCTCGACTGGTNNCTTTGAAATGTTAGCGGGACGTCTGAAAAGGTGTAACCGAAAGACTCACGAGCAAAGGAAGACTGCAAGAATGACGAAGGCAATGCCAATGGCGATGTTGTAAACAAATGCTGCCCAGAGGATGTATCTGAAGATACTGTATCCGGTGTCTTTCAAGAGGCGGAAATAGAAACAGATGAGTGAAGCGCGCGCGAATGAGCCGGCAAGTGTAAACAGCAGCTTCGAGGCGAGTGCTACGATAGATGCGGGTTGGAACATTGTGAACTCGACGTCCCACAGATGGCGATTCCACTGGTAGCGGACATTGGCGAGGATGACGACGATACCTAGGGCCATGGCNAAAACCCTAGATCTATATGTCAGCCAGTGTATCAGAATATCAGACTGGATTGGTAATACATATGCAATTGCCATATTAAAGTCGTCCCATCCTAATCGTCCTTTGTTTGTGTATCGTCCATAGAGACGTAGTGGCACGGCCAGGCTTATTAGTGCCATAAAGATGACATTGACGATGACGAGAGGTAATCCTTGAGTTGGAGGATTTACGTAGTTTGGTATCGGCCAATCGGCCAGCACTTGAGCTGGCGGCAATTGCATGTTTGCGTCTTGCAAGCTGCTCAGGCGTTTGTTGTAGTTTTCCAGCAGTAAGGAAGATGGAACAGGGAATTGAAAGACAGAAACAAAAGATAAGACACAAGAAAAGACGGAGATCTGCAACACGAGGCGGCCTTACATCTTAAAGGTCGGGAGCTGTTAGCAATGCCGTGCTGAGGTTTTTGGTTAAGGTTATCGCACAGGCCTGTAACACCGGCTAGGGACGATCCCACCGTGGGGTCGAGATGAGAACGGCTATACCCAAGGTCATAGCACCTGAACTTCGCTTGTCTGAGGAAATGATTGGGTACGAGTAAGTGGTACGGATACCCAGCAGTTGAACATGACCGGGCCCTACGAGGCAAGGGGGCGTGCTGAGGAGCGCCTCTGGGGGATCTGCTCGTTACACCAGGTGCTGGGTTACCGTCTGCAGAGCATGGCGCGGGTCTGGAGAACGCCCTATCCGGGAGATACACCCAAAACAGAAGCCTCTTCGTCTCTTGCAGTCAAATAAGAACAGACACGGTTGAAAGCGAGCAGTTTTTCACGAGGAGTTGCACGTAGCAAAGCCCAACAAGAGTCAGTCTGCCGTTTTTGGCGAACGTTTTTGGTCATGATTATAGTGCACGTACGCATGACTTGGTCGTCGAGTCCTGCGACAGCAGTCATGGCTGGTGTGCCCGCCAGCCTTGATGCTGCGCTTGTCAGCACGTCCCTGCGTTGATCGGCATTGTCGAGAGTCGCATGCACAGCGCCCTCGATTGTTTCACAGAGGGTCGCTCGACACTCTGATGTGATATGTCATATGTGACATGATGTGTAGGAGTGGAGGAGAAACAGATCTCTTCCCAATCCGCCGGGACGACGTTGCCAAAGTAAGATAAATTGAAGCCATGTGGCTGGAGAACGCCAAAAGAAAGGCCGGCTGCACCTTCTCGTTTTGCGATGGACGTGGCATAAACCACATTCCATACGTGTTCCACCGACACTTTCGTTCTTGGTCAGAGGCAGTTCATGTTCAATTTCGTTAACTGTGTCTTCTCGTGAGTCAGAAATGGTTCTTCTGTTTAACTTTGGCAGGGACACTTTGAGGGTCAAATTGACCGAAGGACACGAGAGTCCACAAATGATTCGTCAAGATCGGTTATGGTCCGCGGGGCAGCTGGCTGCTGAATAATTGATGTGATATCTAGCGAGTCATGTCACAACCATCCACGAATCCTGATGTCCAACAACTACTACTCTACAGTATCTCGAATACCATACAGCGCTTACCTGATTCAAGACTACGAGTCTGGCAGTCATTCCGTGGCTATGATCTCTAGCAAAGCTGTTCGAATTACATCCCGCTTCGCTCCGGCTGCGAAATGTGAAGCCAGCATTTTCAAGCCGGCTTAGAGCGGACGAGTCCTGAGATATGATGTGCCGCGTGGTTCAGCCCTCGATAGCCAGACTGGTGCATTGAGAACTTTGTATCTCCTGGCTCTAGTACAGTTGGTGCGATGTCTGGTAAGCTGTCACAACGAGTCGCGTTAAGTGAAGCGGAGTTGAGAGTTTGAAGCCACTGATTCAGCCTTGCGACCAACCTACAGCGCTTCGTAAGACGGACTGTGGTCAGACGCCCTACGTTACAGCTGTAGTTGTCTACACGTGGCACGCGATGAATCTCGGAGTTTTGGTGGTGCAAACAACATCGATGCGACACCTCGACAGCATCGTGGAGGATTGTTTGAGATTTTGGCATTACGAGCTTGCGTATGACAGGACATCATGTCGTGTAAGGGTCCACGAACTGATATGCCTCGATGGCTGACCTTTACGGAATCATGACTGTTTCTTGATGTGAGAGTCAGAGACCATTCCCCTCTGCTCTATGTCATCTCGCTACTTGCCCAACATGCGGTGAGAAGTCATGAGCTGTGCACTAAACTAGAGCATGTCTTTCAGAAGACCATCTGAGCACTCTGCCAATATTGACCCAGCTGTCGTACTGGTTAGTTCTCACCTGTCTATCCATATGTCCGAATGCTTCGCTGGTCTGTCTCACATTAAGTAAACACAGTCGAATCTGGCGTGCAGGCACAAAGCAAGAGCTCTTGTCGGTCCGCGTTTGTACGGATCCATCCTACCTACGTTGAGCGTTCTCAAACCCATCTTCAGACGTGATGTTTGCTAACGGGAATTTGTCCGGTAGACCATCTGCGAACTAGCAAGTCTTCAAATTCCATGCGATTCTTCTCCTTGTCAAGGTCTACTGCTCGATCGTACTTTCTCCTGTGATTTAAGAGAAGAGTTATGAGTACGCTTTCACTGTGTATGGCAATGACTTTCATGCGTATGTTAGCATCGAATTTCTCAGCAAGCGCATTCCAGACTTGCCATCGAGAATCTGAATATTCCATTCGGAAGTCAATCGACCACGCTGAGACCACGTCGACCTATCTCCAGTGATTTCGGCTTTCTAAATTGATGCAACCTTCAATTCTTGAAACGAGTTTTGGTCACCGTGTTTCATGCGCATGGACTGGATCAGGTTGGCCGATGCGTGCCAAAGCTTCGGCTTGGCTTTCCATCTCCAAAGCTGGACTTCAACTCCCGTTCGCACTTTCCGAACACCCTTTGCCAAACTCCTGCAAGAAGTGTGGTGCAGAGACAGACTGAAGCTCTTTCAAATGTCGTAGCTGTGGAGATCTATGATGCGTAAAGGCGCCTCAGTCATATACCAGGTTCGAGACCAGCTATGCAGCGAAACAAAAGAAGTCTTGTGATAACACGCTCGGTGATGCCCTGGATCATTTCAGTTCACAAAAGAGAGGCAAAATCAGAGCCGGTTGTCATATGTGATTTTGTGTTGTTGTAGTACGATGTTTGCGCATCTGTAGGGTAGTGAGTTGCTCACAGTCGAACAGCATCACTTCTTACCTCACGCCAAAATTCAAATGTATCGCCCCTTCCTCTTTTTACGGTTGATACAGTTGACAATCATCGCATACCCTTCACTTCCGTTCAATAAGCCTCTCACTGGATCACTTTTTTTTAACCCAACTTGACAGCACTTTCCAACACTTTTCATTGCACAACTCAGTCCTACCATTTCAACTTCTTCTCTACGCTTCTGCTCTTGCACCGACTATACATCGATAACAACACCTCATCTGAGAGAACATGCTCTGGCTTCCCAACGAACTGCTCTCGCGCATCGCTGAATTCACGCTGGATGAAGATATCCCATCTTTGCGTCTCACCTGCAAACATCTGAAGCGAATCACCAGCAAGCACTTCATCAGTGCGTTCGTCAGAGAAATTCACTTTTCTACCACTTTTGAGGGCATTCAGCGTCTTGAGCAGATCGTTCAACATGCCGAGTTCGGCCCGAGTATTGAAAGATGCATGGCAACAGTGGATGGGAGTCTGGTGCTTAGCTCGCTACGTGGCCCAGTAGTTCGACGCCGTTACCGCGAAAGATTGCTGAGAATACAGCAAGCCCTCTCCAGAATCGCACACCATGAACACGGCCTCGAGCTTGGTATCACTTGCCGCCACCAAAGTTCTTCTATATTGGAAAAGGCCTGGAGGGCTGCCACATTGATGTCCAACGCAAAACCGACCAGTGTAATACTCAGATCTTTCATCATCGACCTTGAAAAACTATCAGTGATAGACATACCGGGTATCAGAGCTTGTCTGACTGAGCTGCCGACGTTCTTGATCAACAACGACCTAATTGAGAGCGACGTGATCGTGCGCTTTCCAAACCGTGGTGAAGCTACAGCAAGTCCCTCAATGCCTCAGTTGATCACCACCAGAGACGGAACTTGCATCAAGCTCAGTGACATGGTACCTCATGATGATCTGCATTGCCTTGCCATACTATGGCTACTTGTGCTTGGGGACCAGCTCAAAGAGTTGCACATCATCAGCTGCAAGCTTCTCATCAGTGACTTCAGGTTGCTTTTCAGTCTCGTTGTTAGCCACTCCTTGCGACTCGAAATCAAGGACTGTCAGTTCGATCACACATGGACAGAGCACGACTCAAATCTGCTCAAAGAATTTCTTTGCTGCAGGGATTCTGGTTTGAGCTCCTGTCACCTGAGCAACCTCACGAGCAATTCGGGCCCGATCCTTGCGGACGAATTCGAAGCTTCCAGCCTCTATGAGATTCGCGAGCGTATCAACACCCTCAAATTTCTTGAGCAAGCCAGTGTGGACGAGGAAGCAAACCGAGTCGTGAAGTTCACGGAGGGATCACAAGAAATCGACGAACAATAGAGAAACATGAATTGGGAGCTGGCGTTCAACGAAAGAAGAATAGCAATCCAGAGGGAAGCTCTAGTGAGTTACACAAAGGAAATGGAACAGAGATCAGAAAGACATCATCTTTTCAGCTTCCACCAGAGCTTTCCAACACAACTTGATGTAGCGAGCTAAGCACATAATCGATTCATAATCACAATCCAACTTTCTTCGGATCATTCGTTTTGGTGTTTTCTATGTAGGGTGGTGCTCTCCGAGGTATCTGACTTGAAAATCATACATCATCTTGATACATAGTTCGAGTTGTAATCGTGCAATGGAGATGGCAGCGTGTCTCACCATCCTGTTTCCATTTCATGTCTGTCTGCTTGCAGCATAGATCACATCTCGCACTAGTTTCTTCACATGAGCATACGGGATGTATTGGACTTGACCAGTAAATGTATAGCAAAGGCTCGACGCATGTAGGATCCTCAAGCAAGCAAAAGCATATCTAGGTACGTTCTTGCCTTACACCCAACAAAAGCTATAGCGCTCTTGCATCTCACAGCTCAGATTGAATAAGGATAGATTAGTCTAACTAGGATCTTCCATTATCAATTAGCTCTGGATAGGCATCAAGCAATCACATCAACACATTTCTGTGGTTAAGGATTGATGGAGCAAAAGATGAGAAGCAAAACATACAGCAGCAGGGATTCCCACGTGGTCACCCACCGTAGTACTAATCTGCCGTTCAACTGCTTATGTATGGCAGAGCGGACGGGATGCCCAGTTTTCAGCTGACTGTGGCCGTATGTGCTTGTAGTGGTTTCCTCACGCAATATATACCAATTGTTTCGCAACAATCAATTTACTAATTGCTTGAAGACAGCAATTGCTGTATGGTGTGTTGCTCATTGTCTTCATGTTTGACATCAAAAGTGGTAAAGGACTGCCTTTTCTTGATGCAGGGGCAAGTTGATTACTGATTATGTCCAAGTGGTTATTGGCATATCAAAACTTTTTTCTGATTTTGTCCATAGCAGTAAACGTGAACAACAAACGCCATGGCGCCCGCCATATGCTAGTAAAGGTACATACAACATCCAACAAGGAAGTCTAGGTATAGATATACAGATAGAATGGTCTCGTGACCACACCAAAACGATAAGAGGCTAGAAGAATTGCAAAAGAGAAGCGTCAAGTCGAGAGAAAACTCCTCTACTGGCGAGCAGGAGCAAGGTTGCGGGCGGATTTGCCTGTCAAACGCTCATACTCGGCGTCATCAATCTCTTGGACGTCCTCGCCGAGCTCTTCGATCTGGCGGGGNCGGGCTTCGCGCATTGCGGTGTATTTTTGGCTGGTGTTGCGCTGGATCAATTCCTCGACGGAGATGGCTGGCTCTTGGTCGATAGGGGCGGCGGTGTGACGGGCCAGACCGGCAAATTCGTGCTGGATGGCAGCAGGCCACTCAGGAGCGAACTCGGCATCCAGAGGGTTGGTCCATCGGATGACGACTCCTTCGGTGGTGTATAAGGGTCCCTGTGCACCAGAGCTGCGTCCTTTNGACTTAGGGCTGAGCTCAGGAGGAGGTTGGGAGAAGATTCTTGGAGGCTCAATGACTAGAGAGATTGAGTCGGGAGCGGTACCACGAGCGTCTTGGGCTTCAGCTTGTGTCATGGCCTTTTCCTTCGCCGACTCAATTGCCTGGGTAGCGGCCTTCATCTTTTCATATCTCAGGCGCATACCCTTGAGGGCGACCAAGCTCTCACCAATCTGCTTACGCGATGGAGCATTGGGACCGCCCTCCTGCTGCATTTGCTTCATGTTGTTGATAGTGGCTTCCTGATCCTTCATGGATTGCTCAAGCAAGGGCACACCACCATCCTCAGCCTCCTTTGCCAAAGCCAGCAGTTCCTCACGAATGCGATTTTGGTTGTCCTCGTGCTTCTGTGCCATCTTCACGCCCAGCTCTTCTTGGTGGCGCAATACCCAGGCAAGATCGGCGATCGAGTTGGCCTTTTGGTCCATGATGAGGTGTCCGCGCAATTTCTTGTCGGGCATCTTGCGGGCTTCCGGATCGGGGTGTTCCCAGTTGTGTTCGTGCAGCATACGGAGTTCGCGCAATTTACGGAAGGCGGCCAGACCTTGTGACGGCGAAGGGAAAGTGGCAGTGAGCAGAGGGCGCCACATATCCTTGCGCAGAGCGGAGGGGAGTGTCTGTTTTCCAGCAAAGGTGAGCTGCTTGAGCACTTGGTTGTTCNNTAGGCGGCATTGTCAGATGATGATCGTGGTGCAGCAAATGTAGCAACTTAAACTCACGTTCATAGAGCGCTCGAGCGAGTAGATGACTTGGTTGGTCCATATTTGGTGGTAGACAAAGAGGTGGCGACCGTGGTCTGCTAACCGCTTGGCCAGTCGGTCTGCTTTGGACGACGACATTGTGATATACGATGGGACGGGCACTTGGTCATAAATTCGAGTCGGTATGGAATTGAAGATGCGAAATCGACCCCCGGTCTTGGCGCCGTCTTCTCCGCTTCCCGCGGCAGCAGCTGCCAGCTGCACCCGGTCATCATCATCACATGTCGAAACAACAGCTCTGCAGAATGTCTTCCAATTGCACACATTCTTCTCAATGAGGATTCATAGCCGCTCCTGCTTCGTTCTGACTTTGCACAATGCCAGAAGCCGACTCCAATGCTCGGCGAGAGCGACCATGGCTCATTCCCAGTGTATGCCCAAGTCCCCCGCACCTTGGTCCAACACGCTCCTTCGCAGCTTCTAACTCAAGTAAACACAGANACAGGAAACTTCGCCATTTGCAGGCCATAACTCTTCGCAATCTCGCTTTATCTCATGAAGCTACTCGTCCTCGCCGAGGCACGATTGACGACGATGGCCTTCCAGCCACTAAGAAGTCCCCGGCCAAGATGCTTGCCCTGCGCGATGCTCATTCCATGAACCACTCCAAATCCTCCGATGACCTCCGTCCCATCCACGAATCTGTCTCGCCGCTGTCTTCTAGCCCCACCAAGCAGCGTACTCCACCTCGTCCCTCGTTTGCCAAATTGCGCAGAAGAAGTACTCTAGAATGGGCTGCTTCGACCTCGCAACAGCGTCAGAGACGTCTCCACGATGTCTCTGCCCAAAGAATGGCCGACTTGTTCTACTCTATACATATCCCCAATCAACAAGGTCGGTCAGTGCTGCCGTCCATATCCTATGTTTGCTCCCATTGACCCATCNAACAAGATCCCATCTATGTCAGCGAGGTGGCTGAAAAGGCCATGAACCCCAACTTCAGGAACATCCATCTTGACTCGACTCATCCTCAACTCTTGAGACTGGACGAGCTGACTCTCAAATTCTGGGCTAAGAGCGAGGCCATGTCACAATACTGCTTGTTGATAGACATGACGTTGAGCATGCGCTCCCTACAATTCATCGGCAAAACTGTGAGCCTTTCACACGATCCTTCCCTTTGCGTCCAATGCTGATCTTTTGCACATAGCNTAGCGAGCTTTCATCATCCTTTTCCGCCGAATTGTGTTATCTTCCATCTGACCGACGGCTTTTATACTGCTTTTACCGATGCTCGAGTCGATGAACCCTTGGACCCTTTCCAGGATGGTCCCGCGAAGATCAACAACTCTCGCACGTTGCCTACTTCATCTTTCGATGCTCTTTTGCGCCTCTCCAAGCTCGACGATAGCGTTCAAGATGCTTTGGCTCTTCGAAGACAGCTTGCTTCCGAACTAGAGCAGACATTGCAGGACAACAGGACCTCACTAGACGACAAGACGCAGCTCGCCGAGACGACTGACNTTTCTCAAAACCATCGAGTTCGCCACTGCAACTGTCAAAAGCAGCTGAAAGCACTCGAGCAGAAACGTGACCAGAAGCGCAAAGCTCTTCAGAACCGCAGGGATCTGCTTGCGCGCGACTCTGCCTTGCGGAAGGAGATATTGTCGCAAGTTGAAGCTGGCAAAGACACTCTCTCAGAACTGACCGCCCGACACACCGGAGTGAAGACATCCATCACTCAACAACGCCGCCGCATAGCTCACGATCTATCAAAGATCTACCCGATAGCACCTGTGCCGAACCAGAGTCTAGCTTTCACCATCCGTGGCATGCACCTGCCTAATTCTGGAGCATTGGACATAGCAAGTCCCGAATCTCTAGCCGCGGCTTTAGGCCATGTCAGCCATGTCATCCAGCTTCTCTCACTCTACCTAGGGGCCATCCTCCCATACCCTTGCCGACCGCGTAGCAGCACATCCACAATTCTGGATCCTATCTCCATCTTGAATACCACCAGCGCAACCTCCAAAGCTGTTTCTGACGAAATCGCTGCGCGAACATTTCCGCTGTTTGCGAAAGGTGCTGTACGCTTTCGCTTCGAGTACGGCGTTTTCTTGCTGAACAAGGACATCGAAATATTGTTGTCGACGCATCTTGGGGTCAGAGTGCTGGATATTCGACAGACGTTACCGAATCTGCTGTATGTGTTTTACTGTGCCACAGCGGGTGATGAGGAACTGCCTGCCAGGAAGGCTGGTGGTGTAAGAGGGTTGATGAGGATGAAGGCACATGAACGCAGTTCTACAGAAGAGGAACGATGGTAAATATTCAAAACGCTTGGTCAATTCTGGAGGGGCTGAAGAGTCGGCTGCGTCTGTCTCTATGGCAGGTAGTCCGACTTGGAAGCACCAGGCAATGTGTCCTCATGCACTTGTTCTGTTAAAACCTCTGTTTTGGCTCGGCGTCTTCGAGGATCTGGTGCTGCCATGGCGTGGTCTAGCATAGGTGTGTAAGAAATCAATATTCTAGCCTTTACCACACATTCATCTAAACACACATAGAAGATCGACACCATGAGAGTCAAGTAGCATAAGAGAACATATCGATACGAGATGAATGAGAAAAGTAAAATACCAAAAAGATTCAGACATCCATAGATTTCGCCCTTTTGATTCCCTTGTCCCTAATGTCCCCAAAAGCCCAAATCCCAATGCAAGCGAATGTGTTGTGTGATGTTTCGTAGTATGCACTTTCCTTCTTTTTTTTGTTCTCCTTCTGGTTTTCGAAATGCCACTTTCTTTTCCATCTTCTTCTTCTTCTCTCACTCTTTCTCTTTAACAAATATCCACAAAGATGCCTCTTCTTATTTTTTGATCTCATATCGGCCTTGCCAACGCCCAAAATTGCCCATTTGCATACAAAGATGTGATTACAGAATTGTTTCCAACAAGTAAAATGATCCATGGTGAGGAAGCGAATGTATAGAAGAGAAAGGTGATTTCGTCGCTTCGTGGGTCGGGTTCGTAATTAGATGGACATCATTTGCCATCTTGATGTAAGCACATAACCAGGTTGAAGGAGTGGATTCTCGATCGGCATGGTCTAAGCCACAGCGGTAACTGAAGACTCGGCACGGTGGTCGGCGTGGGCTGCTTGTGTTTCTAGGGCACTGGCCATTACGTGAGTAACTGATGCATTGGTTAGCTCAAAGACATACAATCGAGACGCCAAGATTGAAGACTTACCAGGCCAAACAGCTGCCTTCTCAAGCATCTGCGCAGTCATGCGCAAGATTCTACTGCCAAGTCCGCACTTCGACAACCCATTGAGTCTTTCCAGTGGCGACGGGAGACCCATCGACCCATTGGGATCTAGAGAGTCCATCTCGTGAGCGAGCATTTTAGCTTGCAGAGCCATTTTGTCCTCCATCACAGCACAAATGCTTTCCATCTTGTTCAACAGCTCCACGTCCTCAGTGTCGAGCAGCATGACTGCAGGCACCTGGCCGTAATCCACGTCTGCCTGGCCCAGAACGCCGACGTATCGACCAATCCGTTCCTGAACAGTGGTTTCCCACTCAGCCAACACTTGGGCACAGTCAAGGAAGCAGATAGCTGATTGAATAGGTAGTTCATGTGCAGACGAATCTGCGAATGTCAAATTGCATTTGGACGAAATGACAAGGGAATCAGCTGCGTAGAAAGCCGCTTTTCGCAGATGGCGTTCGCGCTTGGAGCTGTGTCCTGATGATTGTGCTTGGCCGTGTGAATAGGCGCCTTGCAAGAAGTCTGGCGAGTCTCCAGTCGAGCCGTTTGATGAGTGATCAGGAGAACCTGTCTGTGCAATATCAATACCACAAGCCAGCTCTTCCGACATGGCTTCGAAGTCGCGCTGCCAGAAGGCCTCTTTNGAACGTCCAAGGTTGACGAAGAGCCTCACGAACGCCAAGTCCAACAGAGGGATACTGTCAGCAGCCAAAGGACCTAAGCCAAANGGATTTGGTCGCTGCAGCTTATGACGGTCGTTGGCTTTCCATGCAGCTTGCCATGCATTCAATGCCGGCTCGATGTGAGCTACCATGGATTCCGTCTCTTGAGCTGTCCATTGACGTCCAATGTGTCTGCTTCTCGTCTCCCAGATGTAGTTGTGGAGAGCATTGATCAAGATCAAGCATCCAAATGTGCTTGGTCGGAGCTGACTACCTGCTCCATTGGCGTCGCCGTTGGGGCTGTATCTGGTGTAGCCGAACATGTTTTGCTGTCTCTGATTGGCTGTCAACAGATCACTCAATGCTGCAGAGAATGGCGTGGCGTTGGCTTCAGCTGCTTGTGCACCGCCTCTGGCAGCCCACTCGCGAGCACTATCTGCAGTCCAGAGCTCCTCGTCGCAAGGTAGCGCAAGGAGAATCTCCGAGTTAGTGATGGCCGGTGTCTGATTGTATGCAATCACAAGCAGACTGGAGAGTATGAAGATGGCAAANAGCGTTCTCTTGCGCTCTTCGGCTTCCTTCCACTTCAACCACTGGAGATGGACACTTGTGTGGCCATGGAATGGCGAAGAGCCATCATCCATGTGAACGTCAGGCTTCTCATCTTTGACATCGCCAAGATTGTCTTGAGTACTAGCTGGATGGGCCAATTCTGCGGCACGAGCAAGACTGACCAATGCTGCGCAGTGGTTACTCGCAATATCGGCCGCAGTCTTGTCACCACAATAGTGACCATAGATGACGTTCAGCAGCATGGCCTGGACCAACCACAATGGTGTGTTGTGCGAAGAGTTTTCTGTGCTGAAGTATTGCCCGCCGTTAACAGCTGCGGACATGTCATTCTTGCGGCGCTCTTCAAGATAGAGCTGAATCATCTTCTTCGCTGAATCGAACAACTCTTTCGAGGCCTGATGATCGTACTCATATAGAGCACCAATTGCAGCCATCGCGAGAATGAGACAGCCGCCGCCACCGACTACGCCACTATGGGTGGCCGGAGCCTGCGAACCGGCACTTCGAAGGTTCATCATATATTCCGGCGAATCAAAAGATAGCGTGGGTATGTGAAGGAAGGGCAGGTGAGAGTGGAAGTACTGGATGTACGCATTAATATAGCGCTGCAAGTCGGCAGTAGAAGGGAGGTTTGGTCCTTGGGGTCTGGGTGATAGAGGAGAGCTGACGGATGGCTGTGAGAACTTTCTGTGGCTAAAAGCGGATTGTTGTGAGAGACTCAGGAGCAAAGCCTGACGGGTGGCGTCTGTAATGGAATCTGTGGAGATGGAGGTCACGGAACTTTGCCTCGCGCTATCCGGTACTGATGACGAGGAGATGCTAGGGCTGTCGGAATCAAAGTTGGAAAGGGATTGTTGCTGAAATTGGTTGAAATGCATACCACTTATTGAGTCAGACACGCCGGAGTGCATCATGAGAGTGTCGAACTTGGTATCGGTGGTCGAAGACGGGTCATGCAAGTTTTGTGGCGAGATGGTGTTCAATGGAGGATCAATAGATGGGAGACCTGTACCAAGGATGTCCAGATTTAATGCACCAGGAGTCATCAGAGCCTGCATATCGTTCGGATTCCAGCCAGCCTGGGAGACATTGATGTGAAAAGGAGTATCAGTCACAGTCTCGGAATAACCGCTCTGGCTGGCAGTACTGAACTGAGATGGCGATGACTGGTCGATAGCCTCGTTGTTGGTATGTGACTGCAGCTGTGAGTCCCAGTCTCGCATCCAAGCGAAATCATCGCCTTGACCAAACAAGTCGAACTGGTTCATGTGAAAATTTTGGAGGTTTACAGGTTGTGAGGCTGTTGAAGCAGCAAAGTGCAACTGAGCAGGATTTACCGTGTTCCCTCCTGGTGTGAAGAGTTGTTCCAGCTCGGTTGGCTGCATGCCTGTGTATGCCGGCGCCGTTTGGATATGCGTCAAGGGCTCACCAAAATCTATGTGAGAAGTATGGGTATCTACACGAGAAAGGTCGAAACCATCTTGTTGGCTCATTCCGGGATGTGTCATACTGGTGATACCGTTGAGATCCAGGTTCGATGGACGCTGTTGAGCATTGCTCATACTCATGCGGTGGTGAGCCATACTAGCATGAGTTGGCCTTTGTGTATCAACCGGAGGAACGACGCCCATTAGTCCGAGGGAGCCTAGGTCCAAATGGCCGAGTGTGTTTGCTCGAGGTCTGCCCCCTGAATTTGCAGTGGCAGCACCAGCATTGGCTATTGAGCCTTTCCTCACACGGCCTCCATTAACGGGTCCGCTGGTACTCTCGCGCCTGTTGGCCTTCGGCCGACTGGACGGGTTGTTTGCAAAGTGCAGCTTCTGTTGGTGTCGCAAAAGCAGGTCTCGACGGGCGAAACATCTTTGCACTCCTGGCACTCGAACGGCTTCTCCTTGGTANTGCGAACGTTCGTGGCGTTTGAGATGCTCCAATCTGGCGAACGAACGGCCACAGGTTCCACAAACATGTGGCCGAGGCTTGTCTGTCTTTGGGGGAGGAAATTTGGACTGCGTTTTGGCGGGTTGGTTGGGGGGAGCTGCAGACATGTTAGCAGGCGTGATCCGGGGTTGAGTAGGCATCTGTATGATTACCGGCGACGACGGGGTCGGCGCTCCCAGGAGAGATACCTTCTGGCGATCGGTCCATTGTCATAAGCTCGGTGAGCATGGGATGTGTTAGTTGGCGGTCGTCCTTTAGGTGCGGCGCCGGAGGATAGGTGGAGGACAGAAGCCCGAAAGGTGGACGTATAGGGATCGCACAATGCAAAGAGGACACAAGCAACACGTCAAGAAAGCGGTGTGGGGATTCCGGTATAGCCGGGAGTGAGCTTGAGTCAGTATACGACACTTCGACAGAACAAAGTGCGTGTAGAAGCTTGCAGGTAGAAAGAAGGAGGCTATGTTTGGATTCAAGCGTGGGGTGTGCCGGGACTTTGGAAGAAAGACAGCAGATCCGGACGTAGGAAGAATAGATTGGTAGATTCGAGCCTGACGCTGCTAGAGTTCGGCCGGCGTAACGGGGGAACGCCTTCCTCAGGGACCTGTCCAAAGACCGGATGATTCCAATTTGGCTTTGGCCTGGAAGGAGCAGACAGTGGTCTCGACGCAGTAAGTCAATGCAAAAAGTCACTTGAGCAGTGTTTGGGAGTGGGTGGTGAGAAGCAGGAAAGGAAGCTGTGCGATGAGAGTGGGATGTCCCTCGAACGAGCAGCAGCGGATTGGGGAAGGCGCGACGGGTTCGCGGCGGGCGTTGCGCAAGCAAGAATCTGGGGTCGGCTTGGGGAAGACAAGGAGGTCGCGGCGGTAATATTGGACAATGCGCTCGGTCCTCTCGATGTCTTGAGCCACAGGAGTCACTGCACATATGAAGGACGGTGGACGCTGGTCTGGCAATTGCTCACGGTAAAACAGGAGCTCTGACGACAACTAACAGCAGTGCTAGCAGAAGCAGCAGCGGCCCTCATGTACAGCGAGCTGGCCAACGAGCTCAGCGGCGTAGCATGATGTGCAAGCGCTTGGACGCGCCTTGGCGACTTGTGCCGCCGTGCGAACCGCTATCCCTGTCCGTCCTAATACCTCTAGCCTCAGCCGGGCCTAGTGCGCTCGAACAGATCCGCTGGCGGAGCCTGGCGCTCGACGACCTCATTCTTGCCGTGGATTACTCTCTCGTGCTCCCGCGGGCCTGCATATTGATTACCGGTGCTGTTCGCAAAGCGCTGCTTTTGCTTCCATAACCGAACTCTGCATGCCAATTGATTGTCTCTCGATCAGAGGCACGGTCCGACTCTCATCACGCTGATCCGGCCCAATGTGAACGACGGACGTTGATGATGGCCATGCTGATGGACGTTGTTGATGATGATGCTCCAGGAGCCATGACGAACCAGCCTTTTGTGCTCAATGCCTGGAGCAGCTGACCGCTTGACCACGTTATATGGGTCCTGGACCAGGAGACTAGTCTGCTTGCATCGCTGGAACTCCTACTCTATCTCCCACAATAAGACTCGGATTCGGCCTTCCCGAGTCCTTAACCAAACCATAATTCCGCACTGCATGGGCTCCCCAGACCATTCGAAATCAGCCGTTTTGCATTCTGGCCCGAGGCCAGCAAAACCCTGAAGGGTCCTTATGCAGGTGCAAGATACTTGGTACGTTTATCGAGCAATCTCTTTGGCCATGCTGTGGACGATCCACACTGGTGTACTAAGGTACAAGTTCACAGTGTGCACGAATTTCCAAGCGTCCCAATGGGTTATCCAATCTATGTCAGCGCGAGTTCCATAGTTTGCGCCGAAGTCGCCGGTCGTTTCTGACACCGACAAAGGTGAGCTCAAGCCACGACTAATGGCGAGCGCGATTTTTCGAAACGTCATGGAAACCTCGGAGAAGTGGCCCGGTGGAAGCCTGTTGCAAAACATTACTCGGCAGTCTCCGGACTGCTCATGCATGTCTTTGATCTGGTGGCTTTGTTTCGCAGGCTTTGTCAAACCATGGTGAAGGCTTCTGTCGGTCTCCGTTGAGGATCATCGCTCAGCCCAGCCTCTAATACATCATAACTTGCTATATGTGAGTGTTCAAGGGAGACGTCAGCAAGCTAAGCGCAGCCAATTCAGCGCCAGAAACATGGAGAACATGGGGCCGTCTGGGGCCGCAATGTCACGCGCACGGATTTGCACGATTCATGCGCCTATACTTACACCAATCAGACACTATCAGCCACGCGCTGCTCCGTGTGCCTCGTCATCCCAAGGCAGCACCTTCCTTCTTTAAGCTGCTGTCTGGGTTGTCACTGCTTGTCAGCAAGCCCTACCTGTGAATGCATGAACCTTTATCCACACAGAAAATTTCATTCGTCCGTTGCGTTGTCATTGTACAGATCTTCTGCCAATTTTCATAGCATGATGTTGATCCGATCTGTGTGGAGGTGGCTGAACGCCTGCTTGATCTTGAATCCTCCGAGCAAATATGACACCTGCGAGTGCAGCATAAAACCAATGCGGTTCGCGATTATTAAGCTCTCGCACGGTTCATTTGTCGCATCGCAGCACGGTACACCTCTTCCCACAGGACGAAAGACTGGTTCGTCTTCAATAGGAAAGTACTGCTCTATATCAGCAGTCATTATCAGGACCTGCACGAAGGTGAATGTTTCCTTTGTTGTATCCTGAGGGTCTCTGCTGTCCCTGCATCCTTCTCAGGACAGACTTGCTATGGTGAATTGATCGGACATGGGGCGCGATGGCGTCTCCTTTAGCGAGTATGTGCTCAATCTACTCCTTACTGCTCATACGCTTAGAAGCGTGAGCGGCTCAGGTAGTTTACTTCGCGGTACTTGTGCGCGGAATCGGGATCCACTCTTACTTTGATTTAAGCAAGAATGGCTATTCGGATATCAAGTATCCTCGAAGGTAATAGGTATGCTTTTGCTCACATCCTCCAACGCCCAATAACAAGCACACAAATATGTTCGGTGCCCCTAATGGTCTCGCGTCGGCAACTGACTGGCTCAACACCATGTGCATGAGCTTGACCCCAGGAAATCACGCATGGGATCCAGTCGCTTCGCTACTGCAATGCATCCCACTTCGCGTTGTGCGACCAGTGATGTGGCAGATCATCACCCCACTAGCTCTGCAAGGCATCGTCTTCCACACTCTGAATCGGCTTTCCTAATCAAGGATTTGACTTGCAGATTGAATGAATGTGCTGCTCTGCAGCTATATCGAAGACCCTCGGCATGGACAAGCCTTGCTGCAACAAGACACAATCACTCACCAGACAATGGCTGTTGTACGTGTCCCCTCAGCATTGAGCATACATTCTGGGGATCGTAACATCGTACGCCCTACCGTACTCGGATTTCAGGATCCGGCAAAGACCTTGGCGCATGAACTTGTACAAGCGGTTGAGAGCATGCCACTTNNTCGTACCCTGCACTGCTTGGAAATACTGNNCGCGCTTCCTGCACTGTGAGGCAACGTGGATTGAATAGAGGTCGANGAGGACGCATCAAGAAGATGANNATTGGACTCCTAGCCAGCCAGCTACACGGTGTCACCCAATGGCATTGCTTGCATCATACCAATANNAGTAAAGGGACCCTCCAGACGGCCGGTTGTCTGCACGCGCGAGAGATACGAGCTCAGGCAACATTTGGTCCCACAGTATGACCGACGTGCCTGCGAATTTGGTCCCGAGAGAAGAGCCAGCCAATTGCTTTCACGCCCTGCAGAGTGCGCTCTAGCAAGGACTCTACGGNNTTGTCGGTAAGTCGGTCTTTGAATCGAACGGCTGCATGCGCCTCTCGCGTACCAGAGACGAGGTTGTCGCGTTACTACCTGCTTGCCTCGGTCAGCACTACCTGCAGGCATTGGGTGCGCCGGCGGCCACAACGTCGTGTGTTATGGAGAGACACTCGTTGCACACATGTCAACATCTTGGGAAGGTTTGCCGACATGTAAGACACAACATGAAATCCATCAGGAGTTTACGAAGCTCTCTCAATCGATTTGAATATTTCATGTGAAGATGACTGCTTGTCGGATTGACAGGGTAGAATGTAGCGGTACTCCACGAGAATTTTGACCATGGATTTTTCGTGTTTGCAAAAAGTGCAAAGACCGGATTGGAAAGAAAAAGGAGACGAGTCCCAAGCAAAAGGGAAGCTGCTACGCTGGGTCGAACAACGGACCTTAGGATAACTGCAGAAACTGCAATCCCACGCTCTACCACTGAGCTACAGCAGCCGATGAAGCTTTTTCTTGTAAGTACGCAATATAACCCACGTGCGAAGTCTGATCATGGAGCCCGACTATCAAAACATTCTTATCAACATCAATGCACCCAGGAAGTCGAGGTGCAGATTTAACACTCCCCCTCGGACACATGAGTATGGCACAGCGGCCTTCAAGTGGCAGATCTGCCACGGGCAGTTTGACTATCGAAGACGTAATTGTACGGAACGCCTACCATTCGAGGCCGTGGCTTCGTGACCAACAGCCTTGCAGTCGTTCCGTAGCTCGCTTCCGAGACGAAATCATCCGGACCGTGGCGCAGGATAAATCGTGAGAGTCTTGTGGTTTGCAGAAGGTTTCCGTGTGACATTCTCCTTGAGTCCTCGGTCCTGTGATTTGTGAAGCTTTCGAATGAAACGGTCTGCGCAGGAGCGGCTGGCTTTGGGTGGCATTCGATATTTGATCCACAATTACTGCTACCACGGAAGATTTCCGCATGACATAACCGCTGCGGCACACCTGCCTGTTATGGACCTGGGTTGTGGTCTTGATATTGACGAGGAACAACAGGTGTGTACAACTGTATCCAGTCACCGCAGTTATCATAACAAGATGTTCCGGCTCTTCTCTGCCGAGTCGAAAGAACCTTGGGCTGGAAGCCTGGAACGTATGGTGGATCGTTGTTGTCTAAAAACGAACACAAAAGATCGTCGCGGGGAGAAGAGCGTGGGGACAGCGGAGAACGGTTTGACAAAGCAGTTTGTCAATTTCTGGACAAACTCCTCCACTTCATTTCTACAATGTTTACCTGTACTTGGAATCTGGACGAATAACAGCGACTAGCAGACCTCTGGCTGTTAAATGGTTAAGGCGGCCGAGGAAAATAAATCATCCAGATACCTACCCACATATGCCCAGATTGTGTGCACGAATGATGAGAGCGAATGACGCTTATCTCTGGCTTCGAGACGCCTTATCGCGGCCAACAGCAGCAAGTCTGGCCATGTGATGCGCTCTTCTGCTGGGCATTCAGACGGTCCTTAACCATTATCAGCAGGTAGCGTTGAGCTATGGATTGGTTTGATTGATTTTTGGCGTGTCGCTCTCAAACAAACTCGTCTTGTGAGCGTCTATCGCCCGTATCTTGTTGTGGTTTCGTTGTGGATTCATATTGAGTCATCTCACATGTCTATCACCTATCTTGACACCTGCTCGTGACTCTTCCTTCTTCTCTCTTACACCTATTATAATTCTTATCCTATTCCCTGCTTGATAGCCTCCCTACTTCCCTACACACACCGTCACGACGCCAGATACCTCCCGCCGACCATGTCATGGCAGGCGCTCGTCTTCCAGCCTGAGCTGCCACCTTCTTGCACACCGACAAACGACTTCCTATACCGCCTATCTTCCACATTCCACACTTGTGTGCCCACGCCTCTAGCCTTCATATCGACCCTGTTGGGCACGCTTTCCATCGTATCATGGCTGTTCGCGCAGATGCCACAAATATACAAGAACTACACCATCAAGAGCACGTCTGGTCTATCCATCTTCTTTTTGGTGGAGTGGTGTGCCGGAGATGTCAGCAATCTCCTCGGAGCCGTCTTCACAAAGCAGGCAACATGGCAGATGATAGTGGCAGGTTACTACTGCCTCGTAGACTTCTTGCTTGTCGCTCAGTGGGTCTGGTATGAGCGTCTAAGACACGGATACAGGATTCGCCAAATGTGGCCGGACAGCGATGGTAGCGATCATCATGGTCGAGGTCAAGAGATGATTATCGAGGGCATGCTAGCGATGAGTCGCGAGAACACATTCGAGAGCATCGACAGTCCGGAAAGAAAGAGCTCGGCCAAGGATATCAAGACGTCTGGTAACGGAAAGGCAAGCATGTGGCGTATGCCAGTCTTTGGAGATGCCAACGAAAAGTACGGATCGTCCAGAAGTCCACGTGCCATCAACCGCGTCCAGGCTTCGTCTTCCTTCCAATCGCCATCTCCTCGCACTGTGCTGTTGGTGGCTTGCTTGATCTCTCTTGCCCAAGCGTCGCCACTGAAATCCAACATCCACCATCCTCACCATCACGAACCCGCCAGCAAGGTTTCGAACCTGGTAGCCGCTGGTACTGTTCTCTCCTGGTTGTCGACATTGCTGTATCTAGGTAGTCGATTGCCGCAACTTTACAAGAACTGGGCCAGGAAATCAACAGCAGGCCTTAGTGCTCACCTCTTCATCGCCGCTTTCTTCGGAAACCTGTTCTATAGTACCAGCATGCTGACAAACCCCAACCTTTGGGCAGACGCACCTGCTCATGGCTTGCATGGCTGGGTTGAAAACACACCTAATGTGCGTCATGACTGGTTCATGCGTGCTTTACCATTCTGGCTCGGTGCAGCTGGTGTGCTTGTCATGGATGCCGCTGTTGGTGTACAATTCCTAATGTACGGCGAAAGCGAAGACTCGAAAGTTGTCGTACTCGAAGAATCTGGCCGTGAGAACTGGCGCTGGCGTAGAGTTAGTGGCTGGATGCGCGGCTGGGTACCCAGTTTCGGTGAGCCTGTTGGCAAGATGAACGATGGAAACGAGCGAGACGCTCTGCTTTCTCACACAGCAAACCAAGATTATGGAGCTGCTTCTAGAGCATGATAGACGATGGATGGTTTGTTCTTCAGACCTAAACGAATACATGACGGGATATATGAGGGCTGTATTTAGAGCTGCATGGCAGTCTGGTTTGGGTTTGAGCATTTATATGGCGTTTTCAGGTCTGTGATGCTTGCCATGATCTAGGCAGGAGATCGACCAGATGGATCTTGGTGGTTTGACGACAATGATATTGATGACTTGCATATAGGGTATGGTCAATAGTGTTGATGAAGCGTAATCCCTACACTTGCTTCGCATGTCAGCTTCCGCTTGTGATATTCCTGCGTGCTTTGGTATATACATGGACAGAGTAGGGCAAATCTAGGACAATGTCGGGGTCTACTGTACAGGTCGTAGGAGAAATACCGTCACTGGTCAAGACTCACTCTTCGGTGCTGTTTCTCATGAAAGCATAAGCTGCATGAAAGTCATTCAAGCAGGCAGAAAGCGAGGTCGAGGTTGACGACAAGAGACTCGATCGAGAGATGCAATCACATGACTCTCTGCCTACACATGAAGCCTGTCGAACGAATACATGCTTCTTGTTGCCCCAGCAAGCTGATAAACTCGTCCATGGCAAGACGGGTTTGCGCAGCAAACACGACAGACGCAAAGTCACAAGCAGAGCACCCTCATGCCATCCAAGTGACACGGCAGCTAAAAGCAAGTTCAGGCTAGACCTTCCAGAGCACCTGAGTGGGCACATGCTTATCTATGAGCAAGCTTATCTCCTCCAAGCTCCGGTACGCTTTCTCGTCGTGACAGCATTCGAGTCACTGGCGCGTTACCTGTAGATAGTGGTGACTCAGTCGCTCATCAGGAGAAAGGGGGCCAGTGGCGGTATAAGACAGGAATAAAAAGCAGGAGGGGAGAAGAGTCATCAGCACCGTCTCAGACTTGTTGCGGTCGTGACCAAAGTCGTGATCTTGTGCCAAAGAGCGGGTCGCTGCGACGATCAACGTGCTCTGATTGCGGCTTCAATCTGCATTCGCGAGTCGCAACTCATCCTACCTACTTTCCCTACAACACACCAAACTCCTTCGCATCTTGTGAATATTCACTACTCTACCGTCGCCTCGTCGCTTGCTGCCTCCTGCATTCTTTTCCGCGTGTCCATCCTTTGTCGACAACGAGTACCCCGTTCTGCGGAGTCACAATCCAGCACCGTTCGATACAGGCTTCGCTGCCGACTGACTCGACTGCCATCTGACCCATTCGACCTTCGCCATCATCTTTGCCTTATTCGCTTCTGTTATCACCTTCGTGTTCTCTGAGCTTCTCGTCGTTAGCCGTCGACGTGCGTTAATTGTCGACCCCTCGTCGACCCCGTATACATCAAGGTCGAACCCCGAATCGCCAGCGTTCGCCCCTCCGTCGAACATCGCTTCCCTCCACCAGTGACCTTCGAACCGTTCACCCCGGATCACACAGATGCATTGCTAGCCGCCCTGCTCCAGGCCCTTCAGTCCAACCACTGCCCTGCCGAGCTATCACAACATGGCGACACACCGCACCTCCGCAGGACACAGTCGACGCGAGGCTCAAGTGATCGAAGTTCCTGTTGGTGACTTCATCCGCAAGAATGAGATTGGTAAGGGCAGTTTCGCTACTGTCTACCTCGCCTCTCACAGGGTATGCAACTCAGATCTTCTGTCCTCATTAGATCTTCTGGCTAACTCACATAACAGANAGCGCAAGTCGTACGCTGCTATCAAGTCAGTCGTCACAGGAAAGTTGACGGGAAAGTTGAGAGAGAATCTCAACTCCGAGATCAACATCCTGAGGAAATTGCAGCACCCTCACATTGTTGCCTTGTTCGAATGTGTCGACACCCCGCAGCACATCCATCTGGTCATGGAGTACTGTCAAATGTCGGATCTGGCTGCGTTCATGAAAGGTAGAGCCCGGATTGCTACACTGCCTGAGACGCGCGATATCTTCCAGAGATACCCAAATCCGACTAACGGCGGTTTGCATGAAGTCCTGGCTCGTCATTTCCTCAAGCAGATTGCCAGTGCACTTCAGTACCTGCGCAAATACAACCTGATCCATCGCGACATCAAACCGCAGAACATGTTGCTTAACCCGCCACCAACGTACATGCAGAAACAAAAGCCAGAGGACGTGCCCTTAGCAGCAAGCGAAAATTCACTCATCCCTGCTGTCGGTGTGGCTTCTTTGCCCATGCTGAAGCTTGCCGACTTTGGTTTTGCTCGTCATCTTGCCAGTACTTCGCTCGCCGAAACTCTTTGTGGCTCCCNNCCCTTATATATGGCCCCAGAGATTTTGGCTTACCAGAAGTACGACGCAAAGGCAGACCTGTGGTCCGTAGGTACTGTGGCCTACGAAATGGTGGCTGGAAGGCCTCCTTTCAAGGCCACCAACCACGTTGAGCTGCTTCGCAAGATTGATCAAGCACAGGACGTGATCCAGTTTCCTGCTGGTTTGGTTGTTTCTCGGGAGTTCAAGGACACGATCAAATCTCTTCTGAAAAGACAACCTACACAGCGCGTTAGCTTTGAACGATTCTTTGGAAGTTCTACCATCGTCGGCGAGATCCCAGATCTTGTTGAGGAGGACAAACCACGTGTCGCCGACGCGTCTGACTCTGACATCGCCATGTCCGCATTGAGTCTTCGCCTGCAGCAGCAGTCCATAAACAGTCCTGAGCAAGAAATTGACAGAGCTGGTAGCGGACAAACTGTTCGTGATCCCTTTTCAGGCATGGCTAGAAAGCCCACAGCTGCGATTGCTTCGCCAAGCGTTGAGCCTACTAAGAGACCTGAGATGCCTATCAACCGTCGGCAGACTGAAGCAGCTGTTCCTTCAGTCGAACCGAAGCGTCACGCTGTCCAAACGGAGCAAAAACGACCACCACTGGTCCCGACTGCGACTGCTCCCTCGCGCCAAGAGCTGCAGCACGTAGCCCCTACCAACCAAGGCAGGGCTAGTAACCCACGTTATGTTCCGTCTCCCAGTTCCTCGGCTCCTCAGACTTCACCCATGCATGACAAGATCTCTCAAGAGTCGCGCGATACGAACACAGCTCATGACTTGACATTTGAGAAAGAGTATGTTATGGTTGAGAAGAAAGCTGTCGAAGTGAACGCCTTTGCCGATGAGCTCGCGGATCGCAACAGACAACCAGAGAATCACGCGAGTGGTATGACTCGTCGTGCGACGGCTCCGGGAGTGCCTGGCGCAAACGTCGTATCGAACGTGTTGAAGACGGTTTCTGGCAGACAGACAGGCACACTTCATGGTCGTCGTCCTTCTTTCGAACAACGTGGACAGGCTCCCTCGCCCACAGACTACCTATCGCGAGCTTTGAGCGCTGCCAACAACCGTATTCGCCAGGCAATAATCGGACAGCCACAGGGTATTTCGCCACCTCAAGGATATGCTGGCTTTCCTGCATCTTCAGCACCCNCTCTGCAGTTGACGATGGGCGATGGAAGAAGCTCGCCGAGCAACATTGACGAAGACACTCGAATGCTTCAAATCGTTGAGGAAGGCGCAACTCGTAGTGATGTCGTCTACGGATTCGCAGAAGTCAAGTACAGACAATTGCTTCCTGCAACTCCTTCTGCAGAAGAGAGAAACACAATTCGTCAGATCAGTGCCTTGGAACAGCCTCTCAACACTGGCGAGGACGCCGACAACCAAGATCTCACACAGGTCGCGATCGTGGCAGTGGCAGAGGAAGCATTTGTCCTATACGTCAAGGCGTTGGCCATCCTGGTGAAGACTATCAACCTCGTGAAGTACTGGTGGGATCGTCAGCGCAGGATCGACACTCCACCTGGATCACTTCCATCGAGACTCGGCGAAGTTAGGCAAAGTTCTTTCGAAATGAACAAGAAGATGAACAACGTTGTTCAGTGGGCTCGCACACGCTTCAACGAGAGTCTCGAGAAGTCCGAGTTGGTCGGGCGCCGTTTGATCGAAGCTCAGAAGCAGCTCCCGATTAGTCATCCAGGACATCCCGACAATCATGGCCATTTACAATCTTCAGGATCTGGCAACACTTTGACCGCGGCTATTGATCACATTCAACTGACTAGCGGCGTCACGGCTGAGAAGCTGATGTTTGATCGCGCTCTTGAGATGAGTCGTGCTGCTGCGGTCAACGAGCTTGTGGGAACCGACTTTGGCGGCTGCGAACTCAGTTACATCACATCGATCATGCTCCTGGAAGCCGTCCTCGAGAATGACGATGAGCCTCTACTCTCGAGACCAAGCTCGCACAAGGCTAGAGCGGGCAACGCAAACGCCACCATCAACGGCATGGAATCTGAGGACCGCGATGCGGTTCTCAAGTGTAAGTTCTGCAAAGACGACTTGGCCCTGATCCGTACTGACTCTCTCTTTCTAGTAATTGAAGGCACTCGGGGCAGACTTGATTGTCTCCGCCGTAAAATCAGGCAGCAGGCCTTGTCGAAGCAGACCACACCGACATCCACGACCAGGCCTATGGCAAGAACATCTTCGTCGCCAGGCACAGCTATGGGCACACCGCCAAGATAGACAATCACTCCTACTAAAGACAGGCTCTTTACACGCAAGCTATGAATCATGAGAGGGAGTATATTGGTGTCTCTTTTTTTCCTTCTTTTTCTTTTTTCGCTTTGTTTTCATGATTTTACACATATCCGGAGGTCGTAACGCAAGAGGGCCCGGGTCGATGACGGCGCAACATTCAGGTGGTTTTTTTCAATCAGGGGATCTTTGCATCAGTTTCATCATGCTGGTTTTCATGGCGTCTGGTCAGGGTTGCAGGTCGGGAGCACGCGCGGAGCAAGCAGTAATGGGGTGTTACACAACAGATGACAATGGCACTTTCTCTTTGCTTGAAGGCATAAGAGGATATCAGATGAAACAAGACAATTCGAGTTTAGTCTACTTTAGCAAAAAGACCTAGACACGAATTTGTTACAGCATGGAGAGGAGACTCGTTGAAGAAACTTGTGGTGTTGTTGTTAACGCTCAGGCGGCAGAGGTTGAGGCACGCGGCCAATGCGTGGTTCCTCGTATACAAATTGCGACGCGAGGTATCTGGCTCGTGCCCTTAACCTTGTCATGAATCAGAGGGGAGATTGATTGCAATGGCGCAGTGTTAAGAAGACAGTGGAAAGGCTTCTGTTCGTAAGGTTCGGAAAGAGCCAAAATTAGGCAAAGGTACTCTGCAGGCACGTTGGAAAGAAGGGGAGGCACGACTCACGAGCAGGGTTCCTGCCAAGGGTAGAATACGGTGTTTCAACTTAGAAGGCCTCCGTCGCTCGAGCCTCCACCAAGCTCAATCTCTTGTCCGTCAACACAATAATCTTGCTTGGTGGCCTGTCACTTCCGAAGAAGGCCTCTTATCTCGTTCATTCCTCCGCCTCGCTGGTTCAGATCGCTGAAGACTGCACACTTGGTGTGATCGTTTGTCAACACAACCGTTTCTGGGGAAAGGCCCTTGATTTATACCGACAGCAACACCCTTTCCTGTTTCACCTGGTCGACTAGCTGTGGTCGGCACACGCCTGTCATGACGAGTTTCGCAAATTCTNTTTGGTCGTCCGACCAGAGTTATGCAGGAGGTATGCTTTATCCACTTCTTCGCATGCTCGTGCTAACCAGCGACANNGGGTTGGGAGTCCTCTTTGGCAAGCTCCAGCAGGGCGTGCAGGAGAATCAGCAGGTCCTGACAATTGCGCGCATGAGAGCCGAAGCCGAAGATCTATACGGCCAACGTCTGGGTGACATCGATGCTGCTACTATCAAGATCGAGGGAGGATTCCAGAAAGATGATGGTGCCAGTGTCAAGAAGGTGCGTCGCCGAAGCGCTCTGTTCAAACAAATGCAGAGCAGACGACTAATCTAAAACAGGNCATTCGAGGGTATGCGCTCCGAGATGAGCGAGGCGGCCAAAAACCACCGCAAGATAGCATCCAACATCCGCGAGCTCGTCGTAAGCCCTTTCGCGCGCTGGTGCGACGCCCACGCTGCCCGAGTTCAAAACTCGCAGGACGATCTACAAGCACGTATCAAAGCCCATGACCGACAAGCCGACCACGTTCGTACCTACCGCAGCCAGTACTACAACAAATGCCGTCGTGTCGAAGATCTGGACGAAGAAGAGAAGCTGGCCTTTCAAGACCCCCAAAGTGAGGCTGCTCAAAGCCCTAAGCCTGCCTCGCAAATCCCTGTCGTCAAACTGTCTGAACCGGAAGAGGAGGATGAGCCTGAGCCCATCGATCTTGGCGATCAGACGTACACCCCTGAACAAGTCAAGAAAATCCTCAACCACATGCTCGAGACTATCAAGCTGGGCGAGACTAAGGTCCCTATTCTCGGCACATACCACAATGTCTCGACAGGAGCCGATATCACCGATTACATTCAGAAGCACATGAACGGCACCAGTGTCAGTTATGCAGAGCGTATCGGCCAGGATATGGTTGGCCACGGTTTCCTCAGACTGATCGGCAATGTTGGAAACACCTTCGCGAACAGCAGCCGCATGAACTACCAATGGCGCCCCAAGGTCTTCCAAATCACAGGTCTTCCGGAAAGACGAGGCATGGGCAGATCTGCTACTGTATCCTCGGTCAGTTCGATCCCAGACTCGCCTGTTGGTGCTGTCGGCGAACTCTTCTCCGGATGGAACCCTCTGAGCAACGCTCACCCAGGCGAAACCGCCGCGGCCAAATTACGTAGAGAAGCTCGTGAGGCTGACGAACGCTACAAAGCTGCTGTCAGAAAACTCGACGCTCTTCGTTGCAACCTTGAGGAAGCCATGGTTGATCATCTCAAATTTATGGAGCGTTGCGAGCTCGACCGTCTAAAAGCTATCAAGAGCGTAATTCTGGATTTCTCTGGAGCCATCAGCAATGTCATTCCTAGCTTGCAGAGCACGGTCGACAACATGATGCTCTTCCAGGAAACCGTTCAGCCGTTGGGCGACTTGCGTTATCTCTTGGAGAACTACAGGACTGGTCCTTTCGTGCCCAAAGTTACCATTTACGAGAACTACTACAACAACGTTGACGAGCAAACTTTCGGCATTGACATCGAAGCCCGCGCTCGTGCTGACAGAAAGCGTGTCCCTCTGATCGTCACCACTTTGCTGACCTTCCTTGACAACCACTACCCCGAGCTTGAAGGTGATGAGGCCCGTCGCAGCATTTGGCTCGTGGACGTCCCCTTGGCTGCTACTCACCATCTGCGAAACATTCTCAACACTGGCAAAGACACGGTATCCCAAGACACCCTGAATCGCTACGAGATTCCTATCGTTGCATCAGTTCTGAAGCTCTATCTGCTTGAACTCCCCGATTCTCTGGTTTCAGCACATGTCTACGAGATCATCAAGACGATCTACACAAGCACTGCGCCCAACACCTCTGAAAGCGCGCGAATCTCTGTGATTCAGAGCACACTTGGCCAGCTCAGACTTGCAAACATTGCCACTTTGGATGCCATCACGACACATTTCACGCGCTTGATCGAGCTGACATCGGCCGAAGAAGGATATATTTCGGCTCTTGCTACTACACTTGCGCCCTGTATTCTTCGTCCCAAGCAAGGAAACACCCTCTCATTGAATGAGAAGTTCAACTACAGACTTGTCCGTGATCTATTCGCTCACAAAGACACCATCTTTGGAGAACTCAAGCGTCAATCCTCATTGACACACACCAACTCTGGCGCCTCGAGACCTCGTGCTATTAGTACCGACGAGAGCAGACGCCGTGAGCACATGGAAGAGCGCCAACGAGCCATTATTGCTGCAGCCGAGACTCGTGGCCGTGCATCCAGTCCCTTCAAGTCCACGTTTGGCGGTCCTCTTGGATCTATGCACAAGCGAGACCGCAGCTCAGGTGCTGAGACACGATTCCCTGTTACCCCATCTGCCGCAAGCACTCCAACTGCTGACGCCCGCAATGCAAACCGGGGCAGTCTAGAGGTGCCCGGTTCTCCCATTCGCGCCCCTGTTCTGCTGCAGTCGCCACCCAAGGGCAATGGAAGAACTGATTCTCTCCCATCTTCCTCCGATTCAGCCGTATCGGGAGACGCCGCCGCTCCTGTCACTCGTCAGCGTAGTGACACTACCAATTCGGTTATCATGACTCCTGGTGCTCAGACAGAAGCTCCTGACTATCTCACACATGCTCAAAGTCAGCAGCACGATGAAGAAGCTCCCAGCGATGCGGACTCTGTAGTTCCAGAACCGAGCTCAGGTATCAGTAACAATCGTCAATCTGTCGAGGTCGAAAAGCGCAACTCTCTAAATCGATCGATGGGACGTGTTGCCCGTAAGGGCACTGCAAGCAGTCTATCTCGTCATAGTCTGATTGGTAAGCGGGAGAGTGTCGGTAGTGTAGGCACTTCATCGTCTGGTGCCGCAGCCGCAGTTGCACCCGCTGCTGATTTCGTTGACAGTCCTGTTGACGTAGCAGAACGCCCAGAAGAGGCACTGACCCATCGCGGCGTTGAACTCGTTGACAAACCTATGGATGATGACTAGGAATGATCTCCAAGAACCTTTGTAACGAACCGAAACGTGCACACGAACGTTTTGCTGGGTCTCTTTCTTGACCCTGTTAGAAATGTTGTTTATTCTTCTATTGATTTACCTTTCATGGTTTTGTCACTGTTCTTTTCTATTTCGTTCCACAGGATGTCCACAGCGAGTTGTTTACATATCATAAGCACGCTTGCTCTTTTGACCAGTTAATTAGAATCGCTGTTCTCAATCTTCATGTTCATATGTGCACTCCTCATGTATAAATAAATTATGACGTATCGAACGCGTAGAATTCGTGTTTGGAACTCCACTCCATCGAGCTTTTGGACATTTGCAAGCAACATTAACCTTGTCTTTACCTACGTACACATCACCATATATACCTTTTACTCCGATCTAGCCTGCAAGGTAGAACAGACGCCGGCCCTCATCATGGCATCTTCCACACTAGAATGCAACGTCGAAGTTCGTCCCTCGGCAATCGCAGGCAATGGACTTTTCGCAACCAAAGACATAGCAGCGGGATCTACTTTATTGCTCAAGACACGACCATTAATTGCTGAACTGGACCTGGAGCGACTGCAAGACACTTGCCACAACTGTTTCATGTGGTCACAAAAAGCTGTTCGGGCTTGTGCGATACACGCTACAGAAGCAGATCGCCTAGGTCGGTATCCTGATTGTTCTGGTTGTCAGACTGAGGGTGAGGTTATTGCTGTCAAAGCTTGTACAGGGTGTAAGAGGGTGAGATATTGTAGTAAGGTATGTGGTTGATTTACTTTCTATGGTTTTTTCTTTTTTTTTTCAGTGTTCAACACATTTTGAATATGCTTTCTCAACGTGCTTGAGATAGTAGTGGAACTCAGCTCATGCAACATATGACATAGGNTTTGCCAGAAGCAGGCCTGGACCAGATATCACAAGTTTGAATGTAAGATTATGAGAGACCCGGATTTACCGCCAATACCCTACTCTGTACGAGCGGCACTGCAACTAGCATTTCTCATGGATAGCGACGCTGTATCTGAGGAGGACAAGGCAGGTGTGCATCGTCTTGAAGCTCATGATCCATCCACACTCGAAAAGCCTCGAGATCTCATGCAATACGACATGACTATAGAATCGACAAGCGATCTTCTTGCGCGCATAAACCCTAATCATCCCGAATTGTCCAGAATACCGAAATATGTCGGACAGGTATGTTGTTCCTGAAGTTATAGAAGGTGAGATGCTAAACAGAATAGANTTCTTCGTAACTCGTTGACGCTGATCACGCCTACTCTGGATCCTATTGGTGTTGCCACGGATCCAATTGCATGCTCTGCGAATCACTCTTGCGAGCCGAATGCAAGTGTGCTGTTCGATGTACCCAGGCTTATGATGCGCTCCCTGGCGCCTATCAAAAAAGGCGAAGAAGTGTTTATCTCTTATGTCGACAGCACAGATCAGTTCTATCGTCGACAAGCTCTCCTAAAACTTCGGTACCGTTTCGAGTGCAAATGCTTCAAATGCCAACTCGGAATCAACGGAAAGGAAAATGCTTGGGCGAAGCCATTGGAAAATCTCGCTCCTAAATGGTCGGACCTCGCCAAACTCATGGACAGTACCGAGCACTGCTCAGCTGAGCCAGCACACTACTTGGGCGAGAGTAGAGCAGAGATGGACATGGCAATCATTCAGGGCTCGGTCTATCATGATTACGAATCAATACGCCAACAAAGGACAACAAGCNTCGCTATCGAAGCACTCGAAAACGTCATGCGAACCTGCAAACAATCAGAAATGTGGCCCATCACCAGACAGCCATATGCAAACGTCCGAGTAGATATCGCCTCTCGTATGCTCGACGAAAAGCGTGTTGCTCTTGCACTGTTCCAAATGGCAAAGACGTACTTCCTCATCGACCCCGTTTTATACCCGCAAGACTTCCACCCCGTTAGAGTGGTCCACACTTGGAATCTAGCAAAGACGTTAGTACAGGCGTATTCTTCACCCAACGATCCTAGCCAGACTGTGGATCCTGGTGTGGAACAGCTCTTCCAGATGGGATTTGATTTCGTGGTTCCGGTGTGGAAGATCTTGAAGAAACTTAGTGTGGATGTGGTTAAGAGTCATGGAGCACAGAGTCGTCTTACGTTTATGGTACATGCTCTCACTGAACAGGTCAAGGATGGAGTTGGAATGCAGAATTTGGTGCAGATTGAAAGAGATCCTTTAGGTATGTGGAGGGAGTTTGAGAAGTGGGCACATTACTTAGAGTACTAGATGCTATATGTGGAAGGTGCGATGACGAGATAAAGACTATGGTACATTCGCAACTACAGGCGTCACTTGTTGGGCGAGGAAACCGCGCCTTCCTTGCTCGATTCAGGAGCCCCTGCCATCAAATTCGTGTTTACCGAAGCCAGCATCACTCATCTTCGCAAGCTCAATTTGACCTTCTTCAACAACATCCAAACCACATCATACATCGAGACCATCATCACCATTGACATCACGCTCAGTGATACGTCCACACGACTCATAGACGCCGATCCAGTAACACGCATTGCCGACCTAGTTACCATCTCGCCATCCGCATCTGCATCGACCACGATGACCAAGAAAAGAAGAAGGACGAAGATCAGGCCATGGCCGAACACAAACCCAAGAATCCACGTGCTTCAAGTGAGCTTCCAGTGCCTTCTCCACATCGATGCACCTTGCTGACTCCATCTTTAGCTGCTAGTTCATCAAGACACATTGGGTCCAGTTACCATGTCGACGACGGTGCAAGGGCGAGACGGGCCATGAAACGTGCCGCTTCGAAAGCCAAGGCCACTGGCTCACAGTCCAAGACTCTTTCGCTTCTCGACCTACCTCTGGAAATCCTCTTCATGATTTTCGATCATACTGTTTACCGAAAGCATCTCGAAGATCGCGACTACACGATTCGGGTTGTACCTGAAGGCGACCTTCGTAACAATCTGGTCATCCACCAACCACCACTCTTGTTGGTTTGCTCAGCGCTTCGCACAGGACTATCTTCCTACTTCTATTCGACCTGCTCTTTCCACATAAAGATCAATATGACATCGATGATCAGCAGCACTGGCAATGCTCTAACCTTAAAACAACTTGAAGATATGCTTCCGCTCCCATGCAAGCTAAGCTCTGACTGAAAATTGACCATTGAGATTCAAGAGCTGTCAAAAGAAGGATTCGACTTCTCAGTCTTGGTGCAGATTGCCGCAATGCTGTACGAGGAGAGCCGTAACAAAGGAGTCAGGCTGAAGCTCAAGGATTTCGAATGGTGGCTTAAATGCACCGATTCATTGCTCGAATGCGACTGTGTGAGACACATCGTCGATACATACCTCATCTGGTTATTGAACGACATACACGAAAAGGCCAGCGCCGCTGCAGTCGATACATCAGAGACCTTTCAGAAGTTAAGTTCACAACTGAAAATATGGCTGGAGGAAGAATGCGACATGGAAAATCACACATACTGGATCAGGGAAACACTCAGAGATTGTATGAGTGCAACAGATATGTATGACAAAGCAGATGTGCTCGACCATTATTATGAGGCCTGCGAGTGTATTCACCCAAGCGACGAGGACGAGGACGAGGACGAGGGCTGATGTTACCATGAGGAGCAAGTGACAGGTCGCTTGACTTTTCTAGTCAAAAGGAAGTATAGCATAGAAAGATCGGACGATGTGGTGTTATCACGATTAGCTCATTGTTTGCTCTTCCATGGCTTTCGCTCACAATGCTAACTCTATCGTTTCTTTCTATCACGGATGAGAACTTTCGAGGCACTGAACACTTCATATGAAAGGGTTCAAATTTTATGAGATAAAATGTCTTTCCTAGAGCATTCTTCAGCTCGTCTGAGGTCAAAGCAAGACCACATGAATCGATGCAGTGGTTTCTTCAAACCGTTCTTGAGTAGCTTGATATGGAGACCCGCAAGATGAAGATTGAAACATTGATTCAAGACCATAGGTCGTAGCTAGAAAGCTGTCGTGAGTAGTGCCATTGCGATACAAGCAAATGATATGTCATTTCGTTCAAGTCAGAGATCATTTCCATCTGCTGCCATTGATCATTGAATCCTCGACTGCCTTCTTAGTGAACATCTCAAGCAGGTCATCTTCGTTCTCTTGCTCGTCTTCGTCATGTTTGTGCTTGGTTTTGTTGAGGATCTGGTGCAGTCCTTTGTTCACATCTGCGGTCGTGTCGATGCGAGCTTTCTTGGAAGAAGTCTTCTTAGGCTTTGAAGGCTCGCCGATCTGGTCCTTAGTAATGGAGTCGTGCTTGCGTTTTTGTTGGCAGTCGAGGAGTCAGGAGTAGCTGGAAGATTCTGGGACTCCTCGTCGTCCTCTTCGTCCGTGACCTCCTCGACAGATTCGTCGGCTTCCTCGTCTTCGTCTTCTCCAGCCTCCTCAGCTCTGATCTTCTCTCTGACATTCATCAACACTTTACCAAGCAAATTCTGACCCCAATCCTCACGAGAGACCTTCTTCGCATCCGCCGCATTATACCCAATCCCCCAAATCTTATCGTTAGCAGCAGCCTCAACAATCAATCTCTCCCCCGTGCCCAACAACACCTTCTTGCACTTCTCATTCTGCGAGAACTTGAGATAATTTCCCCTTTCCACAATTCCAAACTTGACAGCATCCCAAATCGCCTCGTTAAAGTCTTTGATCTCACGGCCTAGTTTCTTTTGGGCGGATGAAGAAGTTGCGGTGAGGATTTGAGAGGCGATGGAAGGGCTGTGGAAGGTTTGGGCTTTGTTGTACATCATGTACTGTTCTGCGCAGTTGAAAGTGACGTTTGGGCATTTTTGGGGGTCTGAGATGGTNGCTTTTGCGAATTGGGAGAAGATGCCGTGAGGCTGCTCGCGCATGCTGAAGAAGTAGATTGGTGAGGAGAGGTCCTCAGCGGTCTGTTTTTGTTTGGGAGCCATGTTTGAGATGTTGTTTGATGAATCGAAGTATGGTGTGACGTGTCAAGATGTAGTAGTAGAAGATAGAAGGGCAAGGTATCAGTTGAGAAGAGTGGAGTGTTGTATGGTTCAATGAACGTGTGTGAAAGATGGAAGGATAGTGAGATGGAAGCTTATATGTCCTGATCAGATGAGAGGAAGAACTAGTGATGGGAAATAGCCACTGAATTGCTTGTTGGAACGTAGTGACTGGGAAGGAGCGTTTGGAGCTGAATTGAAGTCGGATGAAAGGAAGGAGTGGCTGACAGCCATTGTATACATACTACCTCGTAAGACGGCGCGATATCCAGAGACAGACATCACTTCGACTAGCTCTACATAGATTCACTTCTGATATCAAGACAGGTATAATTTTGACACTTACAGTATTTGCTAACGTCGCTGTGAGAGAGGCTGGATATTGCTTCACAGCATGCTTTACAACGCTCACACCAATACACAATGGAGAACACAGAACGATAGGAAGTATCACATGTATTGCTCACACAACGTAGACATAGATGTGTGGAAATTCATGAGCATTGCGATGGTCGGTTTGGGATTGGGTCATCAGAGCAGTCTGAGGTAAGTGCAATGGTATTGTGGCCCGTGCGTCAGTCGCATCGATGTAGCTGGAGGTTCGTCCATCATTTTCGCGCTCCAAAAGACCATACATCAACCTTTGCGTATCGCACATCATCTAGCCGTACATCGAACCAATTGCTGGAACAACTTCATCTATCTGCCCCATTCCATTCTCCGACAACGCGACAAACCTAGCGCCACGCGCGCATCTTTACATTCAACCGACAAACCATGGACTATCAAGTACGTCGCAACCATCCTCCACCTCTCCAATCCCTACTAACTCCTCCTCCAGAACCGCGCCGGTTCCAAATTCGGCGGTGGTGGTGTAGCCTCCGCCAGCGCAACAAACGCCGACCGACGCGAACGCCTCCGCAAACTCGCCCTCGAAACAATCGACCTAGACAAAGACCCCTACATTTTCAAAAACCACGTCGGCAGCTTCGAATGTCGCTTGTGTTTGACCGTCCACCAAAACGACGGTTCCTATCTCGCACACACCCAGGGACGCAAGCATCAGACAAACTTGGCCAGACGTGCTGCCAGAGAAGCACAATTGGGCAAAGACAGAGATCAGAATTTGTCGGGTTTGTCGCAGGTGCAGGTTAAGAGGAATGTGGTCAAGATTGGTAGACCCGGGTATAAGATTACAAAGACTAGGGATCCGTTGTCGAGGCAGTTGGGTTTGCTGTTCCAGTTGCAGTATCCTGAAATCTCGCAGGATGTTCAGCCTAGAGTCAGATTCATGTCTGCCTTTGAGCAAAAGGTCGAGGAGCCTGACAAGCAGTTCCAGTACTTGCTGGTCGCTGCTGAGCCATACGAGACATGTGCCTTCAAGCTTCAGGCTCGCGAGATCGATCGTTCCGAGGGCAAGTACTGGACTTGGTTCGATGAAGATAACAAGGAGTTCTGGGTTCAAGTCACCTTCAAGACTGAAAGAGAGGAGAGATACAGCGGCGTGCCTGGTCTAGCTCCCAGACGCTGAACCTTTTGTATTACGGTCACACATTGATTTGTTAACATAGCGATGGAGTTTGGCGTTCAAGATTGGAAGCAAGAGCAAGAGATCATGCGTAAAAGGGGTATTACGACTGGCTGAGCTGAAAAACATGTATCATGAGAAAGCAGAAAAAGGAACAAGAAATGAAGAAAAATAAAGAAACACGCCCTAAGCAATAATGACATCGTATTGTCCACCTTGTTGAACTTCTTAGCAATCATTCCTTCCGTGTCGGCGATGTAGAGGCACGTGGTGTCGGGTCAGGATCGGGGTCACTTGTGTAGTGTGGCCGTGGCGTCCTGTCCGAGTCCACGGCATTGAGACCGCGTGGCAAGAACAACTCTGGCGGCGTCAACGTAGCTCCCTCCTCTTCAATTGCCGCTTCCTCGTTGCCTGTAAGTGACGCCGTCGCTTTGAGGTTCTGCGTTGCCATGACTTCTTCATTCGACACAACGCTGCCTTGGGAATTCGTGCGCAACATCTCAGTTCCTAGCTTCGATGCCCCTCGTGTCTTAGACTTGGGTGATCGTGCTCGGATTTGAGCATTGCCTAGCTCTTCGTCTTCGTCGTCTCCAGATTCTGCGCATTCGTGTCTGCCCTTTTCAAGAGACTTNTTGCGAGCTTCGATTGATTCTGATGATCGTTTCTTGCGAGGCGATACTTCACGCTGGCTCTCCAATTGCCCTGGTGCAGATATCTGTTCTGCCAACGCCGGCATCTTAGACTCTGGCGGAGGCTTCGTCCTCGCGTGTACCACTTCCTCTGGACTGATCCCTAGGCCGCCGAACTGGCGCTCAAGTTCGGAATCCTGCCAGTCATTTGTGTGTCTACTGATGATGACTGGAATCGAATCATACGGACTGCCTGTCTCGGGTATCGAACTCGATCCTATTGAGTCTTCTCTGCTCGACCCACGGAAACTATTGGTGAGCATTCCATACCCAGATATCGAACTAGTTGTTGGGCTCTCCTCTGTCAGAGGTGATTCCCGACGCAGACTGGAAGATGGCATCATAGGTAACTGTGCTGGTGTCCATCCCGGCGGAGGTGGCTTCCATTGGCAGAGTCTGCTCATGACCTCGATCAGTTTGGCTGTGTCCGGAGGTTTCTCAATCAATGCGTCGAAATAGTGTGGTGCTTGTAAATCCTTGAGATAGCCTGTGACGGCTACGATTGGAGTATGCGAATTTGCATTCTTAGTATCTCGTATCATGCGTGCCACGTCTGCTCCGTTGATCTGAGGCAACTTGAACTCCATCATGATGATGTCGAACTTGACTTCACTCATAGCATAACGCATTGCTTCAGAACCATCTTGTACAGAGATTGTGCGACAGCGAAGCTTCTCAAGCAGTCTCTCCATGACAAGGCGTGATACAGGATGGTCCTCACAGATCAACACGTCCAAGGGTCGGAATGCAGGTCCATCGGCCAACGTAATTTGAGATAGTCTGCGGGTGCTCTGCCTCCGGCGTTGAACTCGCAATAAAGCCTTTGCCCGTTGGTCTTCATTGTCTGAAGATGAGGGTGAGGCGTCAAACGCCATACTCCTTCGCTTGTATTGAGAGATTGGTCCTGGCGGCATGTCATCATCTTGAGAGCCAATAGTATGTGAACGCTGTCGTGGTGACGAGATACTGCCTCTTCTCCCGTTGGGTAGCGAAGATTTCTCTGGCATGTAGCTTTGTTGCCCGTTCAAACTCTTTGGAATCTTGATTGGAGATGAAGCTGCGGAGAGAGATTTGAATCCAGCTGGCAGATTCGGAGCATCTAGCAAATTACTGGTGCCATGCAAGCTGCTGATTTGCTGAGCCAAAGACGAAGAGGTCGATGTTTTCCTGCGTTCGTGATGACCTCCTGCACTGAAAGACACCAACAAAGGAGATGACGGCTGTGAGCCTCTGCTTGGGGACGAGTTTGTCTTGCTTAGAAGTGAGGGTGAAGCAGGTCTGTTAGCTCCCTTGTTTGATGAAAGCGTGCGTTTTAGTGGCGCCGGTCCCACTGGACTCGATTCGACAGATGGAGAAGGCGAGACAACCACTGGCGATGGAGATGCGAGACCTTGAGCTACCTTGCTCTGGGCTTGCATTGCTTCAGCACGAAGTTTCTGGATGACATCCTTGTTTGCTTTCTCCAAAACAGGGAGGTTTTTGAATTGGAAGTTGCCAAAGTCATCCGCTGCAACGGGTTCGCTTAACCTTCTGCTGCGACCGTCTCTAACGTGTGGAGGTATATGCAATGGCATCAACCCTCGTTTGATCGAGTTGACCTGGTTTCTAACCCTGGACAAGGCGTCATGCGGTCGTTCTGGATAATCGGCGCCAGGAGTATTGGCTGGCGATGAAACCTGGTCCTCAAACTCTGCTCTGAAGTTTTGTAACGTAGCACCTCGGGAGTCGAAATACTCCGTATCTTCAGGATTAGCCGGTGCAGGGATGAAGGATGCTTCCTCTTCTCGAAGTGTGTCCCACTCGACATCAGCAAACCATGGATGGGCTTTGATCTCTTCTCCACCATTTGCAAACTTTTCATCATTGTTGGATCCTAGTCTCTCCTTGGGGTCCGAGCACATAAGTCTGTTCATGAGGTCCTTGGCTTCTGGCGTTGAGGCGCATTCCTCATCTTCGGGCCAGTCAATTTTACGATCGAGGATGTTTTGGAATACCTGGTCGGGAGTGTCTGCGTGGAATGGTGGGTAGCCATACAAGCACTCAAAGAGAATGCAACCCAATGACCACCAATCACTCATTTCATCTTGACCACTTCCATTGATTGTTTCTGGAGCGAGGTAGTCTGGTGTACCAACGAATCTCCGTGAACTGTCATCGGGGTCAAACAAAGCCATCGGTGGCGGCAGCATACCAGATTGGCCAGGAGGGGTGCCAAGACCACTCATGTGGCTCAGAACAGGCTGCAGAGCGTATGGCTCTGGTGATTCACCTTCGCTAGCGGTCTCTTCTTCGATTGGTGTACGCCTCTGGTAGCTAGAAGATTCATCTACAATGGAGAAGCGCCGGAACATATTTGCCAAAGCGTCGCTTTCTCCACTGTCGCTACGTTGGCCAGATGTTCGTCGTGAAGGTTCACGAGAGTCTCCCTTCGTCAGACTGAAGTAAGATGGCTGGCCAAGCTCTCCGGCCAGAGCGGGTGTCAGTCCTGGCGTAGGAGCTGGAGACTGGCCACCGTTGAAGTCGAAGGAGGTAGAGCGTGACGACTCAATAGACGGTGCTCGTTTGCCCAGCTTGAGCAAATCTGGTGCATCGCCAACCTTGTTGTTTTGCATTCTCTTCTGACGCCCGATAAGTCCCATTCGTGAAAGACCAAAATCTGTGAGCTTCAGATGACCTTTCTGGTCGATGAGAAGATTGTCTGGCTTCAGATCGCGATGAACAATCTGCCTGTCATGTAAATGCTGTACTCCCAGAACAACTTCAGCCAGATATTTCTTTGCCCAGTCTTCAGGTAAACCACCCAGTGTTTTGACCAAAGAAGCGCAATCACCTCCATTCAAGTATTCCATAACGAGATACAGATAGTCTTTGCTGGCAAAAGTCCAGTAGAGTTTGGCGACAAAATCGCTCTCGCCTTGCCACATCATGATTGCTCTTTCAGCCTTGACATTGGTGACTTGGTTTTTGGCCACCATATCAGCCTTCTTGAGAACTTTGATTGCGTAGTAATCTCCCGTGACTTTCTTCTTTGCGAGATAAACGCTACCAAAGGCACCTTTGCTGATAGGCTTGATAATTTCGAAGTCCTTAATAGAGGTTTGTACCGCCTTGGGCTGTGGATTGCTGCTGACAGCACTTAGCCTTGGTGAAGAAGGTGGACGGTATGATTCAGAATACTGTGTCGCAGAAGATTGACGTCGATGGTGGTGGTGATGCAATGACTGAGCTCGCAGAATGGGAGAATGGAAATGGTGATCATGAGAGAGTATTGGAGACGTAAGAGGTGAAGGAACAGGATCTCCACCACTTGGTACTCGTGGCTTAGCGACTCGTAGAGGCGAAGAAGGTGCGATGCTTCGAGTAGGAGATTGCTGTCTGCTGTTGTTCGCCAGACTGGGAAGCACAAGACTCCTTCGTTTGTGTTCACGGGTACTGGTGACCCGACTCAGGCTCAACTCAGGAGCTGGTGAGTCGGTCCGCACAGGTATCGAAGCCAAAGAAGAACGAACGCTGCTGTCACTCTCTGCACCAGCATCGCTCTCAGGTGCTAGCATCGCTGCTCTCTTCTGGTGGATCAAAGTACTGAGAGCACTTCCGTATGATCGCGGCGTTCGAGCACCATGAGGACTGTTCGAACGCGAAGATTCGCCAGTTGATGAGGGTCTTCGGTACGACGATGCTTCTGGAATGTTACGTAGTGCCATAGTCATGGCTGATGGCGCGAGAGGTGATCCATATGGGTTGATAGAGAAGTCCTCCTGCATACCTTCAGGCAGGCGTGGAGGTGGGCCATCTATATCAGACATGGCATCTCCAATCTGACTGAACTTGTCTTGATCTTCATTCTCATATTCTTCCTCGTTCTCCATGTCAACAGAAGAGGATGATTCGCTGGAGTCACTAAGTTCGCCATTGGCTATGCGTGCAGCCTTGGCCACAGCCTCGTCGATGCACTCCTGTACAAGTATGTGAAACTCGATGCGAAGGCGCTCAGAATACTCCAATATACGTCGGTGGCGGAAAATGGCTTCAACTTTGGCTTTGCAAAAGCCTGAAGTGTCCTCAGCAAGCAGCGCGAGACCGAGTTCGTTATCCACGGTACTCGTGTTTGGAGGCTGCCATTGCAATACCTGTGATATTCTACCTTCAGACTGGGGTGATTGAGTCCTTATCTCGCCATCCTGAGTGCTATCTTTGACAGCTGGTGGGCTGATTTCCAGAGCAGTGTCACAAAGATCGAGGATGAGCTCAACGACACGGGCCAGAGGACGTCTGACAGCAAAAGAGCGGGCTCTTTGATGGTTCAAACCAGATCGAGAAGAACTCCGTGCTTTCAGTTGAGGACCAGCAGGTGATGCACGACCAGATGATGGCCCTGATGAAGGCTGAGAAGCAGGTCCAATTGGATGTCCTTTGTAATCACACAATGGAGTGGGTAAGGGAGAGCCCGAGTCATGGGGTCCAGGGCGAGAATGGCGAGTTTGTGCTTCCAAGGCATCTAGAACTTTGACAATGGCAGCACGGTGCTCGGTTAAGTTTTCCTGGGCGATCTGAACATCCATCTCTGCTTTATGCTCCTGCATGCATAACTCGGTATGCTTTTCGAACCACCACGGGGTGATTTGACGCTCGCAAATACGGCATAGTACTGGAGGCGGGGGTGGATGATCAGCTGGGTCGTCACTGCCGATCTCGGCCAAATGGGTCAAATATTGCGCCAACACATGAGCACCAATTCCTAAGGACTCTGCAAGGACGTCTGGGAGGTCGATAGTTATCTCGCGATGGACTGCAGGCTTGATCATCCACATTGTCTGCAACGGCGTTAGTAATGCTCACATATTTCTAGCTGTCGAGGCTCGTACATGACTCTCCTCCCCAGTGGCCCTTTCGTAGACCATGATGCCTTGAGCCTCAAGGTTTACGAGATGTTGGTGGCTGTCTTGATCCTCGGGATGAGTGTCGAAAGCCACCGGTTCAGCATGTGGGCTCTCGATAGTGACTTCAGGACTCGCACCAACAGGTAGTTGGTATGCAATTGCGAAGCGAATGATGCGGCTCTTTGTATCGTCATTCTTCATAAGAGCAATGGCATCTGTGAATATGTTCTTGTGGTCGACAATGATATCAGACATGGTCTTTCCGACTATCGACTCCGGGTCAACTCCGCTGAGATCCTTCCAAGAGGGGCTCGCCCAGCGAATGGTTCCATCCAAATTGAGGTCCATGATTGCGTTGAGCGACTGTTCTGCGGCTCTTTTGAGGTCTTCGCGTTCTTCTCTGATGTCCATGCTGACAGTCCTTTCCATGGTACCTCTGTATGCGGTGTCCTTTGTTCCGACCGCCTCCTCTTTCAAAGCGACAACGGCAGGCGGAGCCAACATTGTCGGGTTTGGCGAATCGGCCATTGTGTTGGTTGTATGTTTGTAGCGATTTGAATCGTTGCAGAGCACCTGCCCGCCAGGGCAGCCCAGTTGAGGCTTCACTAAATGAGCGATTCGACCATGACCATCGTGACCAGAATCAAGATGGAGGCTCCGTCGCTTGTTGGCAGGTCTCTCGCCAGCTGAGAGTCGCTATCGGGTCTTGTCGAGATGGTTCACTTTTCGCGGCTGGGACAAGGACGAGCGGTGCGTGGAGCGTGGAGCTAGTTGGTTCGTGACGTTGGCGTCGGAGAGGGGTCCTTGGCTCAAGATGGCTCGAGCGACAATTGCGTGAGCGGCCGGGTGTAGCAATTGGCAAGGCGGTGAATTGGCAGGGCACACACAGTTGAAATTGTTTTGGACGCAGTTGCGACTTGGGAAGGCAATGCCTGAACAACGAGGTCGAGTGATAATGACCAACCATTCACCCTGCCCCGCCTCTTCCCGTCCGCTAGCGCCTCTTTCGGATGCTAAGCCTTTGTTTTATTCGGTCATTCCCGTCCCTATCTCGCGACTCGTGACTTCCTCGCACATGTCAAGAGCAAGTAATCGTCTATTGTTGCATGTACCGTAGGAAGCAGCTACAAGTCGAGCCTTCCATTTCCACTCGAATTCGTTGTGTTGAAACTGACAACCTCTCCACGACACGCTGAAATTTGCGCTTCTCGTACTTCTTGCTATTCATGTCAATCAGCTTACGAAGACTGCAATCAAGGGTCTGCCGTGTACCGCACCGAGGCATGTGAAGGTGTCGTATCTCCAGGCCTGTCGTTTGCGAACCCATTGAACAACGTGCTTCACAACGAAGATTGCAACAAATTGCGTACCGCTACAAGATTGGTAACTCTCGTCCGCACTTTGCAGCAAGCTGGACGCATGATTATGCAGCAACACCTTCGGTTGCCCCGTCCAACTCGCCGAGGCGCGAGGCGGCATCGGATCCTTGATAGTTCCGCGCCATGTCTTTATGATAACATCCTCTCGCCGGATGATACGGCAGCGACTGTGGTACGCGTGCTACTGAGCTACCTGGTAACTTCAACTTCGAGAATTCTTGGCCCAAGACTTTATGCAGGTGGTACGACCCTGGTCCTAGATCACAACCACCATTGGCATTCGCAAATCTATCAAGAGTTGCAACTTGACACTGGGATTCAATTCTGTAGTACCTGTTGTCATGGTCTTTTGCTCTTTGAACACCCAACTTGACGAATTCGTGCTGCTGAGTAGCGAGTCAATTTAACGTCGAATTATGGTATGGCTACAGTACATCACGACGACAAGTCATTGTGCAGATAGGTACGTTTCATATACAAGCACTCGAAGCCGATACTCGTGATTATCTGATATCATATGAACCTTTCATATAGCGACCTATCTCTCATAAACACACAAAAAGGAACAAAGACACATCAACATTCGGCCACCAAGCACCAAATCCATAAAGCCAAGCATTCAATCGCCAAGCCTTCATGAGATCGATCATAGACCCTCTTTGCCGATCTCCCAACCTCCTCCCAAGATTGAAAACCATCATGGTCCAAAAAACCCGACCAATATGATGTCACTTTATTGAAGCCTCTACCCATGGCACGATGCTTCAATGAAATCGATGACGATAGACTCCAAAGAACAATGAGGTGGGCTGGGCTAGGCTGGCCAAACCTCCCTGCCCAAGGTCGCATTATATAACCAGGGTAAAAGACCATGCGATTGATCAGATCAACACCTACTGTGAGACACTTCTTGAAATTCTCTTGCTTCAGAACAGCTCTTCCAATCAGAACTTTCGTATCTTCGTCAATTGCAAACATGCCTCCTAAGGACAAGTATACCGACCCTGAGCTTCGCGATGAAGTCAAGGAAGAAATCCACAACAGCGACAAGGGCGGCGCACCAGGCCAATGGTCAGCTCGCAAGGCTCAAATGATGGCCTCCGAATACAAGAAGCGCGGCGGTGGTGTAAGTGTCTCCTACCTTACCATGCCTTCCAAAATCCACCTCCATACCCAAGCCAATAGCTAACCCCATCCCCCAGNNTACACAACCGACAAAAAAGACCAAGACGAATCGCAACAACACCTTTCAAAATGGGGCGAAGAAGACTGGCAAACCAAAGACGGCTCCGCAAACGCAAAGAACGAAGACGGCACCCAACAACGCTACCTGCCCAAAAAGCGTGGGAAAACATGAGCGAGCAAGAAAAGCAAGAGACGGATGACAAGAAGCAAGCCGCAAGTAAAGAAGGCCAGCAACACGTCGAAAACANCCGACAAGGCAAAGGAGAGCAGAAAGCAAGCCAATGAAGAAGAAGACGACAAGTACGAGAAGAAAAAGGCAGAAGAGAAGAAAGAGGATGGTGAAGAGGAAGAAGCCCAGGCTGGTGACAAGCGCACTCGTTCTGACAAGTCTGCCTCGCCCTCAAAGAAGCAGAAGCAGAACGACGGTGCCGCCAAAGAAACTTCTTCGCCCTCAAAGTCAAAGTCAAATGACAACAGCACCAAGAAGGAGGACAACAAGGACGACTCCAAAGACGATACCAAAGAGGACGACTCCAAATCCACCTCAAACTCCAAATCCTCAAACAACAACTCCTCCACATCCGACGACTCACACGGCAAACCAGCATCCAAAGACCGCCTGCCCNAAAAGGACCAAGAAGTCTACTGGAAGACACTAGGCAACTGGACAAAAGGCACTGTTGTCGAGGTCGCCTACGAGGAAAAGGAAGTCGATGGCAAGAAAGTCAAGGCATCCGAGGAGGATCCCAGAATCGTGCTCAAGAGCGAGTCTTCGGGTAAGGTTGCTGTTCACAAGCCTGATGCTGTGTTCTTCGAGTAGAGTAAGAAATTCTGGTTGCGTTGGCTGTTGATGGGCTGCTGGTATAAAGAGAGCATCGTGGCGCACTCTTGTGTACGTTTGATTTGGACAGTAGGAAAGACTATGTATTAATATGGCCTGTAAGATAAACGAGTTGATTTGACGATTCTGTTTCCTCTGGCCCTCCTTGCGAGGTTTGCATTCTGCTCCTTTACTCTACAACTACAATGTGTGCCTCCTGTTAATCGCGCCTCGATCAAATCGACAAGAGCAAACCGCGAACACACTTCAACCACTCGTTCCTCAAAGCATAAGTCGATCTAACGTGCGTCTGGTCTGCCAACGCGCTGTCTCAGTTCCACCCTGCGTGTTGGCAACACAACGACCAGTAGCTGTAGAACCCACTCATTTCCGCACAACTGTGCAACACATCTTCTCTCGAGCTCGCGTCAAGGCCCATCACCAGTAACCAACGCGGCCACTCATCTTGTTTCTTTGTTCCCACTCTTCCAATTCAGCCATATCGGCATCGTTACCACGCCATCCCTTGTTTTGCACGCCGACACCATCCATACGAATAACAACACGATCAATAACATCCTGGATAGCGGACAGCATTTGATCATCGAGCACATCCTTTGCCTTCCAGGCAGCATCTTCACCAGTCTTGGTCTGAAGATTCTGGTCAAACAAAGACTTGAATGAGACTGACAGCTTTGCCTCAAACCAAAGACGACCAGCGGCGATCATGTCACTCCTCTCACGAGACGCGAACTGATGGAGTATGTTGTTCTCTCTCATCCAGCCTCTGTTCAACTCTTGGACCTCTGTAAGGTGTAGCGTTATGCGGTCATTGTTGATGTATCGCAACGAGAGACGCTTCTTGATGTAGGCGCTTTCGATCTTGAGATCACTGGTCACCAGAAAGCGCAGATCGACAAGACGGCCGTCCTTGGAGTCACGGATTTCGACTGATAGCTTTTTCAAAAACTCCGTGATTGCCTCATGGTGCTTGTATGTCTCTCGGCCTTTCACGGCAAAGCGAGCATCCCATCTTCGCTTCGGATAGTGGAAGAAGATCTGACCAACTGTAGTGGGAACAAGTTTGACCTCCACGCCGTCGGGGTCCCTGACTCTCACAATGAGGTGGTTGTGGTATTTGTCTTCACAGTGGAACTCATACCAGGTCGCCTCCGTGGCATCCTGGTGAAACAACTGTGGAGTCGGAATCTGGCATGCTTCAATAGTAGATGAGGTCAGTTTCTCCACGAAATGCAGAGCTGACTCCGGGTCTGAAGAGAGATGTTCCTTGATGCCTGCTGCCATACGCTTCGATGACATGGCCTTGGAAGCAGCAAATTCCTTTGCTTCCGGTCCTCTCAATCCTTCAATCAGGATGCGACCGATAGAGATCTCCATGTCTAGATGTCCTCTGTATGCTCTCGCACATTCCAGAAGTTGCAATAAATCGTCGCTGCACTCTGGGACAACAAGAGGCTTTGGCTCAGGAGTTGGGGCGGTTTGAGCATGAGCTGCCTTTGGTTGACTTTGAGCTGGTTTGCTGTTCGCTTGAGTTTTAAGGAATTCCGGAATATCGAGCTGGGCCTTGGAAGGTGGGTTGGCAGGCTTGCCCTTGCCCTTGGTGGGCTTAGGTTTACGGTGAGATGTGGTACCGAAATACCTTCGACTGGCGACTTCGTCTTCCACCTGGATTCTTTCTTCAATATCGTTGGACTCTGCAGGTTCAGCCAGAACCATCTGCGAGTATTGTCCAGGCCGAGTCGACAATCCTGGCGGTGCAGCAGGAGTGAATGATGATGTTGACTGCACATGCTGCACGCGAGGTTTGGGAGCCTGCGTTCCAAGAGGAGGGAACGGTTCGACAGTATCACCTCCGGCATAGCTTGTCGTAGGTGCGACGTCCCATTCGACTGGAACCGGATGTGCGGGTACGACGTCCCATGGTGCTCTGGGTAGCCTATCTGCGAATCTTATCCCAGCTGCCGCTCTAGACTGCACCGATTCGACCAGGGTCGACGAATACGTAGAGCCAACGTCAAAAGAGCCAGGTGGGGGGACGTAGATGCGGCCTCCAAGATGACTAGCCTGGGTTGAAGGTTTTGGACAACCTTCGTAGTCAATAAGAAGATTTGGATCAGGTTGAGCCTCGGCGTCAACCAGCAGACTCGAGTCAGGACGGCTTTCAAAGTCGGCCTCTTCGGGAAATCCAAGATCCTGGACAGTACGCCCTGCCTGCTCCTTGAATGGTGCTGGCTGGGGCTGGAGTGCCTCGATAGTCTTACCGAGATTGAGATTCTCAACACCACCATCCAGCAAATCACCTACGTCGGGCGCAGAATCGATGGTCCCCTGCACCCATTCCTCGACGGAGTTGTCCACGAAGGTTATCAAGGGGTCATGCATGCCTTCTCTGATGAAATGCGGAAGCGACATGGATGCCAGTCGCTGGACCAGTTCTGGGCTATGGGTGTAGTTGGAAGGCTGTCTAGTGCGCTCATCAGACCCGTATCCATAAGTGAGATTGAAGACGCTCAGTCGACCATCGCTGTCGGGACACATCAAGCGCACCACACGTTGACGAGGCAACATCTGTACGGTTCTCGGGTCGCCTGGAGTCAATGTTTGCAACAAGGTTCCATCTTGCAGGTGCTGAAGACGATGGAGTTGTAGCAAAGGGTTGTCGACCTTTTCCGTACGCATGAAGTGTGAGTCGATCTTTGAGCGGTGCTGGACATATTGGTTAGTCGAATGCGCTGGCTGGTTCAGCTATCTCAAGCTTACCGAGTTTCTCTCGATGTTGTCCAGCCTCTTAGTGACGGTCTCAATCTTGCTAGCAGTGGCGTTGGTGACGAAGACGCATGCCTTCTCGACACTCAATTCCAATGAGCACGTAACGTCTTGGGCGATCTCCTGCAAAAGTCGGTCTGGCAGAACAAGCGCGATATCTGTGTTCTTATCCTTCGGATTCCAGAAGGGCTTGTCTTCCTCTTCGTGCTCGGAAGAAGGACCGCCAACATCGATAAGCGGCTCGTCGTCTAAGATGTCGTCTTCCCTCAGAAGCTCTTCAAGTTCGTCTTCAACATTGGTGTCTCCACCCATCTCGTCAGGGCGAAAGATCTTCAGGCCGCTCATGACATCCTGAGGACCGTCCTGATGCTCGTCGATGTAGTTGTTGCACAAGTCCACAAACTTGAAGTAAGTCTGTTCATGTCCAGGCTCTGGAAACTCGATGCGGAACATNCTACGTCTCGTCAGCGTGTGTCGAGACAGAAAAAACAGCATGAGAGGTTGTGCCCAGCTTACCTGCTTGTCTGACATATATGTACATCTGACATTGGCATCTTGGACCATCTCGTCGAACATGGTGATGAGCTCATCCGGCTCAAGAAACTTCCACACTGTGCTGTACACGAAAGTGCTCGCCATGGTGGGAGTGTGAGCAGGTGTATGGATAGCTTAGAGGCGTCGAGTGATCAGCAGCTCTGCACGAGAATCGATGAGGATAAAGATCTTGGAGTGATGGATAGAACAAAGTGAAGATGTTGATGCGCAGATTGAAAATTTCGCAGATGCGAAACCGAATGCTAGAAGTCGTTCGTCTTTGCCTGTGCTGATTGGGAAGCTGCGAGGTCCCGTTCGTTTGCACACGCCTTGCTTGCGATGATGCGTGAAAACGAAGCTAGAGTGAGTCGACATGGAGACCTTGGGTTGATTGTGCAAACGCTGAGCACCTGAAGCCTTTGATGTATGCCAGCCCAATCTGCCAATCAACCCATTAACTCGCTCTCAAAGCAGATAGTGTCATCTTTTGATCATGTACCATGAGTATTGATATGTTGCTACCCGTATTAAACCCATTGTCTAGTCCCATAACGCCTCGCTATGCAGCCATTCGTGAGCAATAACATGTCTGCTAACACTTAGTTCTGAAACCCCCATAAACGCCTCTCGTAAAGTTCCTGTGCAGTCAGGAATCCCACTTTATACAACATAAGCATGCCAGAAGGAATACTTCTTTACTCCAAACAAAATTCACTTTTTGCAGCCAGCCGCTGTGGTGGGCGGAAGGCTCAAGAAGGTGGTGATGGTGGAGGTGAGTTTACGCCATTCTCGCTGTTGACTTTCTGCATGTTCATGAGCCACTTCATACGATTCATGACCTCATGCATCTCTTCCAGCGTGCTCTCCAGTTCCAGCTCGCGGTGGTTGATGCCTCCTTTGAGTGCTTTGACGTCTCCAAGGACAAGATCAACCTCAGAATCCTTCTCTGCTTTGTATTTGTCCGACGCTGTGACCAGTTCGCCGTACAGCTTTCTTGCTTTCTCCGACTCTTGACGCATCTGATGGTTGACAACGTCTAGTTTGATGAGGCGTTTTCGATCCTCTTCTCTATCGTCGTTCAGCTCTCGTAGTTGTTTGTTAGCCGCTGCGATACGCTGTCGGTATTCGGACGATAGCTGGCGGTGTGATGTTTCGAGAATTGAGGCGTGTGTAGTTGCGTGCTTGGCTTCTTCGACAGCCTGTTGGACTTCTTTGTTGCTGTGCTCTTGGTACTCGCCCATCTTGCGCTCGGCTTCTTGAACTCGGTGCTCCAAGGACTCCCTCTTTTGTCGCTCGATATCGAGCTCAGCCTTGAGATCCTCGATTTTGCGGTCACGTCGTTTGATCACGCTCTCGTCTACTGCTTTACAATGCGAGAGTCGTGCGTTCTCGGCTTGGAGAGCCTCCAGTCGAGGCTTCTGTGCATTTGCGGTGCGTTGTAGCTCTTCTCTCTTTGCAGCCTCTGCTTTGATCTCTCGTTTGAGTCTATCATTTTCGGCCATGAGTTTCTCAATGACACGGCCAGACTTTCCGAGGTTTGCATTTCCGAGGCCTGTGCCGCCGACCCAAGGAGTGCTGTCGAGAATTGGAGAACTCTCTATTATTGTCGTAGTGGTACTCATATCGTTGCTGGACGGTTTTGGTGACAATAGCTGCTCTTGAACGCTGTCGCGAGTGTTTGTTGACTGAGGAGGTTGAGCTGTCCGGGGCGATATCAAGCCGGATTGGATTTCTGAAGCTTGTGGAGGNGATGAAACGTCGACAGGAGAAGTCGAATCAAAGGGAGCAAAGTCGGGCATGTTCAGTTGAGGGGGTCTGAAAATTGACCATCTAGTTGTGTAAAATGAGCGATGAACGTTGTTGCGGCAGTGACGGACAGGAAAACAAAGGACCCTGCATTTGAAGCTGCAAGCAATCGCAAGAACAGCGCCAAATGGAACGTGCTTACCGCCAATAATCTCTCTTTCTTCCTCGACACTTTCCGAAGTCTTGCGTCCAACATGCTTCAACCGTTGCGAAAATTCTCGGAGTGTATTGAGCGATGACTTTCTTCGTCCAAGGCCAGGTTTCTGAGTGTTCTCGTCGGCCATGCTTGTCCACAACAACGCACAAGCGTCAGTGTCAAAGAGTCCGTGTGTACGGCAGAGCAGCAATGCGGCGCAAACGGTTCCTGTGGTTCCTGCGGTCCTTGTGGAGCAAAGCCAAAAGCATCGCGCGCGAAAATGTGGGATGGCCGCAGACCTTATGCGCCTTGCCGAGTGCCCATCTTAAAGTCTAAATTAAAAGGGACATTGCGCCGGCAGGTAAGAGATACAGTACGTTAGGCCTTCAACGGCTGTCAGTTGCGACACTCAAAGACAAGACACACGCGTACGACCATGAACCACTCCCCTTTATCTAGCACTGCCTCTTATGTGACTATGTATAGCAACAATATCAGTAGGCCGTTGTCCTAATCGATACACGGTCTTTGATCAGCCAAACTGCTATTTGGATTGTGTTTTTGCGTTATAGCTATGTGCGGTTCTCCTAGTTTTCTAACAAGCTTTGTCTGTCAAGGTTCGATGCAAAATGAGATATGTTCTCGTGTTATGGATGCCGGGTATATTGTGAGCAAGACATGCTGGAGACTCAGGAATACTCTCAGCCTAGGTCGCAACTGCCTCTTGCAGTTTCTGAAAAGCTTCTGGTCGGAATTTAGGCATGATTTTCGTCACCAGTGGTCGCGACTCATCGTCTGTCAAACATTGTCAGTAAAATTGAGGAAGATAGGGCGTCAATAATGACATACAGTTCTTGTAGAGATCTTCCAAGGCATCGAGAGCCATTTCTCTTGCCGGAGGTCGGAGAAGAATCAGATAATGTAGCGCTTGTACCGCAAGTTGCACTCTTTCCGGATCCTTCGCAAGCCTGACCACCCGTTTAAGAACATCTTGGTTGATGCTGGGAATCTCTGAAAGAAATCTGATGAGGAGTTTATCTTTCGCGTCCAGGAACGGCACGATTCCATCGAGAATCTTGAGCATCCACTTCTCATAATGCTCGGGAATATACTCTGCCTCTTCATTCTGCTGTTTTTGTATACGGTCATTGTACCATTCTTCGTTGAGCCAGGAGATGCCAACATCGATACGTTTTCGGAAGTCATCGACGACGTACAAATATAATGATTCCCGTATAGCGTCGTTGAGCGAAAAGGTGCCCTTTGACAAGCTGCTCGACTCAGATTTAAGCTTGCTTTCATCAAGTCCAGCAGGAGCGCGTGTCGCAAGACGAGTGATGAGGGTAATCCAGGCATCTCGGTCATGATTGATTGCTGCGAGACGATTGAAACCTGGTTTCTGAGTTTTGTTTGATGCGGGCTGGTCCATTGCCGTGAGTGTACTGAACACACGGCTGACAGCTCCTTTGCTGTATTCTACAGTCTGCTCTGTAGTCAACGGTGGTGGCGGAGGCAGATTGAACGGACCCAAAGATACAGGAGCTCGGTCGGTGTCTGGAGGAGCTTGATCAAGGTCATTGAGAATCTGGTCAGTACTTTCAGCACCCGGGTCGTACTCCTCATCCTCTTCGTCCTGGACAGGNGCAACACCTGTTACCGCCTGAGCTGCGCTTGAGGCAGTAGCAGGCCTTGCCGCTAAAGACAAATATCTTGCTTGAACAGCGTTTATGGCAGCGTCCATTTTCACCTTGTCTATAGATTTTAACAATGGTGCGACGATGCTCAAGACAACATTGGAAGGAATCACGTTCACATCGAAGCTCCTCAACCCCTGGTCACGCGTGAGAGTGAACAGCTGAGCAAGGCTAACAGGCCCTTGTGGTAGTGGTGGTATCTGAGAAGTCGCAGAACTGGGCTGAGGTATTTGTGCATCAAGACGTTGTCGCTTGGCCTCGGACAGACCGTCAGTAGGCTCAGCAGGTGCTGCCCTTTTACGGCTCGACTCATCGAACACATCTACAAGCGTGTGTCTGAGTCTCTCGATACATTGTTGGATGCGACCAGCCAGAGGATGATTGGGGTTCTTCTTGATGATATTCAGCAGGAAAGCGGTCGTTGTGCGTGTCATGGATCTGATCATGACTTTGTGGGTTGGAGAAACGGGTGTCGTGGTAGCGAGTTTGAAGGGATTGTAGTTCAGAACGGTTGAAATGATCTTGTTGGCGACAGAAGGGCGGTTCTTGACCAAAGACCCCAGACTGTTCAAGGTAGCGGTTACAAGCAAGGCATCAGTGCTGTTATCCTGCAATACGCCTAGTAACCTGTCGAGCAAGCCCAAGGCTTCGGCCTCCAATGTTGAGGGAGACATGATTGGATGGTCGCGCGGAACCAGGGCAAGAGAGATTTCGTTTTGCTCAGGGCGTCTTGGATCTGCAATCAACCCAGGTGTCTGGACCTGAACCACCCTTTGGATAAACTTGACGGAGCATATATGGATTCCAGGAGGAGCGTTGTGCATTCTACGCAAAATGCTCGATTTGATAGCGGCCATTTTCTGCCATGGTGAAGCATCCTGAGGGTTTGCTACAGTTTGGCGGAAGACAAAAGGGTAGATGCTCGCAGCTGTTTGTACGACGCTCTTGATGACGGCAGTGTCTTCGTTCGGACGTTCGAGGTAGGCTTTTAGTGTGTCCAAAACCTGTAGACCCAAATTTTGCTTGTGTTCCTGGGCGAGGACAGGAGATGCGAAGGTCTCGGCAAAGAAGTCGGCGCCCCATCTTCTCAATTCGAGGATAGCATCGGCGCCCACGATTCGAAGAAGGCCGGGAACGACTTGAGGATAAAGAGCGGGGTCAGCGAGTGCGAGGTTCCGGGCAGCATTCAGCTGTTTGATCGTGTCGGCGACGTTGGCTTGGGCAGCCATGGTGGGCGACAAGAGGGCGGACGCGCCAAAGACGTCACGCAGAAGGTGGAGGATTCAACTCGGTGACAGCTACGCTATTGCGACATGGGGGCACGTGTGTAGCAGATTTGACGGCTCTCACTGTAAGTTGTGATAGTAGGCTGTCTCGACGGACAATCAAGGAGAATGGTGGTGGAAAGCGCAACGCGATGAGATAGAACAGGTGGTAAAGCTCTCTTGCTCTTGCTTGAGTTCAGAGTCGACGCGCGGGAGAGCAGCAACGACCCTCGCAAGTCTGTCTTGGCAGCTCCGGTTCTCGAACATGTGAATCGTGCTTTCCCTCGCAGACCGGCGTAATAATATCACGACTCGACCAATATGCCTATCGGAAAGTACGCATAGTTCACATCTCATCGCAATCTAGTTCTTATTAACGCCATCTCAGGATTCCTCAGTCGTCGTACTACGACAAGTACAACCGACCCACCGCCGCTCTCTACCGTGCTCGCCAGCCGTACATTGTCAAGAATGCTCTGACCGGTCTGGCCATCTTTGGTTTCGCTATTGGTGTTNTGTCCGTCACACCTATCCCTTATGTTCTATGTGCCCGGCTCGACTAACACGTCACCGTAGACTCCTTCACTATCCGCGCAGTCGCACAAGACGAATTCGAAGATGTCGTTGTTCCCGATGCGCCCGCCACACCAGGCCATGCTCCTCACACTAGCAACGTGAGGCAGGTTGCTCCCAAATAAAACATGGACCGAACTCGACCACATATCTGTAACACCACATGTACATTCAATCTCGGCATGGTTAAGGCGTAATGGAGTTAAATGGGAAGACTGTCTCGAATAGCAGCAGCACTTTTGTTCACACGAGCCATGAATTACAAAGATACAAAGGAAAACATGAATTCGCTATTGGCATGGTATATCTACATCAACATGGTCTCAACGCCAGTGGGGAGGTTACCCTTGAATGGGTGCTCGCTAGGAACAGCATTGTCCTTAATCTGCTGCAGCTTCTTTGCGTTGGCCTCGTATGCCTCCTTCTCGAACTTGGCGATGACCTGTGACATGTCGGCGTAGTGGCCAGCGGGCACGTTGTGAGGTGCTCCAGTGTTGAGGATCNNCTGTGACAAAGACTTCGTTAGCATTCCAATTCTCTTCGCGTGTCATTGGTGTGCCCGTTCTCGATTCATAGTATCCTTCTCTTCCTCTTGCTGTAAATTGTATTTCCCAATGCTGTGCTGTGCTGATAGAATAGCCAAAGGCAGCTGGACGTACTCAGGGAATCTCAACGTGACGTTCTGGGCGCGCTGAGAGTTGGCGAACAGGTTGCGGTCGGCAGCAGCCTGCTCAAGGGCATCGGTGTGAAGAGCAGCAATGTGAGCGGCATCCTTGCGGTATCCGTCGTAGCTGTTAATGACGCGAGTGAGGTACTTGTGCTCGTAGTTGCCGGGACCAGAAAAGTGGTACATCAGGTAGCCGATCGGAATAAGGGACATGGCCATGAAGTATCCAGTNCTGTCTCCCTATCAGTCCATGGTCTTGTCTCGTCTTCCTATGACACGTACTCCAAGCTTCTCGTCCTCTGGGTACTTGATGCTGCCGGCGGCTGGGGCTTCGTGGTGGGCATGGCGTTTTGTTTGCTGACGAGTGACTGCGCGCGCAGTTTGCGCAGCGCTTCTTCTGAAGGCCTGCATGATGTGTGGTATGTACAAGCCCAATCGCTATGCTAACCAGTCGTCCTCTTGGTCCGGCAGAGTGATGTCGAATCGTCCTTGGCGCTGTTTTGCCGGCCCGAGCGCAAAGCGTGGAGGAACATCCAATCAGAAGCACTTGACCTCGATTCAAGACATATACAAGAACACATGCAATCACTAAATAGCGAGTGAGGTAAAGACTTGATGTAGTCAAATCGAAGCACATCTTGTCACGATGACTGGACCACAAGCAATCGATCAAAAGAAATTTAACATGACAGCAGGGGAAGACAATGCTCTTGGTCACATATTTCAATAGCACCTTGCACGAAACACTAGAAAACTCATGTATGCGCCGTGGGAAAAGTTCATGGATTTCTGACGAAAATATCAGTTGTATTACCTGAAGCCGTCGTGCATCTAGGTGAATAGAACACGACCAGAGAATGAGCTTCTTGAGAAGTGAGCTCGCTGAAACTGTCTCGTCAGTCTTTCGTTGAACTTGCAAGCCATTCCAGGGCTCTTGCGATCAGAAATTCGCATTCGAGACCTTGGTAATGGCGTGCCAGATCTCGTCGCCGAGCTGCGGCCATTGCTCCTAGGTAAATTCCAGCAACCTTTCGCAAGCCCGTCCTGTAGGCACCGTGAGTACCTTGAGTCATCAAGTAGTGTGCCGCTATCGTTTTGTTTTTATGTCAAATCCAAACTCCGCGCTTCAAGAAAAAGAGCCACACTATGCATGTCCAGCGCCAGTAAAATGCATCCGTTTAGCAAACTCCAGGGACTTCGGGGCTTTCGATGGAACCAGTGCGCGTGCCAGGGTGTGACGAGTCGTCAAACGTGTTGGTAGTTTAGAAAGTCGGGGTGAATGGTCTCTCATTGCACAAAATTTCTCAGCTTCATCATTTCGTCGAGCAGCTCTTGGAGGTCCTCGTCAGAAATCTTGCCTTCGAGCGAGGGCACGAGCGTCTTTGCTTCCNNCTCAGCAGAATCAGGGCATAGACTTCCNTTTTGAGACGGTCAGTAAACGAACATGTACTGCAGTAGTCAAGTAAACTCACCGAGCTGGCTGCGCTCAAAGCGCTCGAGCTCGGTGCGAGTCGTGAGCAATTGCTCAACAGCAGTGACGTGTTCCTGCTGCTTGAAGCGTGCAAACAACTCGAGGTATTCCTGGGTCTTGAGAAGAGTCTCGGACTCAGAGACCTTCTGCTTGATGTTGCGCCGACGTGTCGTGACAGCGTTGATGATGGTGCGCGCTTCGGACAAGTTCAGAGCAGGTACCTGCTGGAACTCTCCCAGACGCAAAATTGCCGTAGCCTCTTCATCTCCGGTGGGGGCTCTCTTTGGGCGCGAGATCATATGAGGCGCAGGAGCGGGTGCGCCGGGGTTGGCCATGTTGTCTGGAGCGAATGATACGGAGAGGATTCAACCGACGGTGGAGCACGACCTGAGAGGCAAAGAGCGATGTTCGACGACAATGGTGTGCTGGTATGCTGCGCGACAGCGACGTGTTCGAGTTATTGATTTGAAGTTCAAAGCGCAAGCAACTGCGACGAGGCTTGGCACTGGCTTCCGTGACCGCAAAGCCTCGCAATTAATCCTTCACTTCTTCACTTAAGCACGAAAAGATGACCACGAGGATCCAGTTCATGTCAGACCTACATCTGGAACGTATCGGCTACAATTACGACGTTCCATGTGCTGCATCCCATCTGGCCTTGGCCGGAGATATTGGACGATTCTGCGACTACGACGAATATGCTGGGTTCCTCAAGATTCAATGCCAAACATTTGATCAGGTACTATTAGTAGCCGGGAATAACGAGTTCTATGGCTCTTCGCGACAGGAGGCTCTGGACGCTGCGAACAGGCTTGTGCAAGAGCCGGCCTTGCAAGGCAAGCTGGTGTTTNTGAATCGTACCAGAGTCGACCTTGCAGGATCCAATATCATCGTGCTAGGGTGTACACTATACTCTTACATCGAATCTGACAGTACTTCCCAACTGAACAAGGATTTCAAAAGTATCAGGAACTGGAGCATCGAAGACCATAATATGGAACATGAAAGAGATTTGGGGTGGCTGCGTTCATCCCTTGAGCACATCGCTGATATGGAGCCTCAAAAGCAAGTCATCATAATCACTCACCACGCCCCGTCGTTCAAAGACACATGTCATCCTATGCACGAAAACAACGCTGTGAGTCAATGTTTCTGCAGTAATACATTGGACGCTTTCAAAACATGGAAAGGTCACGAGCAAGTAAGCAATTGGATATTCGGCCATACACATTGGAATGCTCGTTTCATGTGTGGAAACACGATAGTACAAAGTAACTGCCTGCCTAACCAACCCCGTAATCTCACTTGGTGGCGAAAGTTCACTATGTACAGGCCGTTCGACCCGCGAGCAGTCATAAACAATCATTTGGCATGGTACCGGAGTAACTGGTTGTTTAACGCGTAGGCTGTATGGATACGATAGGTTCTCTTTTCGTGTGCTAGAGTGTGTAGCTTCCGTCATACTCCGAGTATAGCAAAGAGCAAAGTATATGCTATAAAAGGCACAATCTTCTTCAGAAACAGGAACACATCCACAGAGAGCCGATGGACTGTCGCCTCTCTGTGGGCAATGTCCGGTTTCCTGATAATACTGTGCATTTCTACAGCTCCACGCGTCACATGCTCCAGCACACGAGGAGATTGCAATCTCAGGAGACACATTTGTGCTTCGATGTGGCGGCGGCTGCATCTTGACAGGTGCCGGCAATGCTGGAAGATAGCACCTCAACCTCAGCAAATCCAGAGTCAATAGATGACTGGTCGTTCACTTAAGCTGGTGGACTGGGTAGATGATGAGCCGAACATTGACATTGTGGAGCATCCTCCCGTGTGCTAAGGGTTACTATGCTACTCGAAATGCACAGTTGCGATTCGAATATGAGTCTGAACATTGATATAGCCTTCATTGGGGCTCTCTCAATGGAGATCACTTCTTTGCGAAAGTATTGTGCATTTCTGTAGCTACACTGTGACTGGCTTGCACATGGAGTGAAGCGGAAAGGAGATTTCAAAAATAGATCGTCACTGTCAGGCAGGGAGAGCACGGGGAATTTGCATGGGGTTTCGGCCACTCGGCGCCATTGGCCAAGTGCCATCCACGCGTGTGACAGCTTCCCAAAAGTCAAGTATTCACAGCCGAAGCAAAGTAGATGCAACCTAGATCATGTCGACGGCTGAGTAAAAAATCCAGGGCTCGAATACAATGTCAGGCTAGTTTTAGGAAGCTGCATTGGTCAAGTCTAGGTTCCTCTTTAGATTCCTTGTCTCTCTGGAATTCTCAGAAAACAGCGAGACGGGCTTCACGAGTCACTCCTTGGCGCTGGGGGGCTCAAGCATTGCACCTTTAGCACGTTCAGTATTTACCTACAATCGACCTACGCTGCTGGCTGCCCCACGCAGGCACTCTCTATTTCGACTCTTGCGACAACGTCCCATGCGGTCGCTATTCAGTCTTCCAACGAGCAGGCGCTGCGTCCGCCCCGACTAAACACACGATCGCCCGCCGCCTCCTGACTGTCGGCACCTCGCTGTCCTTGTTTTGATGCCATTCTATTCAACTCCGTCCCGCTCGACGCTTCCACCCAAGTAGCCGCTGCTACCTTACGCTCGCTTTGTTTCCTCTGTTCGCAATTTCTCCTAATACACCATGGGTTTACCGACGGACCCTTCCACCCAGCACGACGCTGATGATCATCCCTATCCTTCCGACATCGCCCTTCCTCCCTCTCGCACCAACACCTTTGAGTCTCCTGGCGAATCTCCTTCAAGAACCTCTACGGACGCCGAATCTCAGCTTGAATTGGCCTCGCGTCACAGACACAAGCGCAGCCTGGATGTCAAGGATGATCGCCCCTCCGACGCTCAAGTCTCACCCTCACGGGATCGCTCTCGACCAAATGGAAAGCAGTCCAACAGGACATGCGCAAAGTGTGGCGGTCATCTGACTGGCCAATTCGTACGCGCTCTGGGCGGCACATATCACCTTGAGTGCTTTACATGCCATGTCCGTAGTGCTGAAACGTGAACTATAGTGCAATTGCTGACTGTTCGCAGGNACTGTGGTAAAGTTGTTGCTTCCAAATTCTTCCCCGTTCCAGAACAGCCCCCGAATCAATACCCTCTTTGCGAAACGGATTATTTCCGCAGATTGGACTTGCTCTGCCATGCATGTGGAGGCGCCCTCCGCGGCTCCTATATCACCGCTCTCGATCGCAAATATCACATCGAACATTTCACCTGCTCTGTATGCCCGACTGTTTTCGGTGCCCAAGACAGCTACTACGAACATGAGGGCAATGTATATTGTCATTACCATTACTCAACGAAATTCGCTCAGCGCTGCAATGGCTGTCAGACGGCTATTCTCAAACAATTTGTTGAAATCTTTCGCAATGGTCAGAATCAGCATTGGCACCCAGAGTGTTATATGATTCACAAATACTGGAACGTCCGACTACATCAAGGTGGCTCTGTGGACGACCCTCTGGATTCGGAGGAGAATGCTACAGAAGAGATGCGAAAGATGGTCAAAGAAAGTGAAGAGAGTGTTGAGGAGAAAGTGCTTTGGATTTGGCGCACGCTTTCGTCATTCGAAGAGAAGTCAGCAACATGCATCTCTGACATGTTATTACATGTCAGCAATGGTGCCTACGTTGATGGGGTTATGACGGCCAAGAAGTTCATTACCCACGTTGACCTCCTCTTCTCTGCGGCAGACAACCTGGACCAGGTCCTACAATCTCACACAACGAAGGGTGTGTTTGCTTCCCGTGCCGAGTACACTCCGTATGCTAACTTCCTTANNGGTCTCTCCTACTCGAGAGAAGCCAAATTGTTGTGCAAGAAAGTAGTTGCTTTCTTCCAGTTACTCGCCGAATCTCAGGAAACTGGTGTGAGGCGATTGGGTGTCACGCAAGAACTTTTATCCCTTGTCACAGGTTTAGCGCACTATCTCAAGCTCCTGATCCGCATTTGTTTACAGGGCGCTCTGAAACTAGAGCGCGAAACTGGCAGTCACGAGGGCCTGACTAACTTCCTAGACGAGATCGGTGCTCTTGACGACAGACTCGATGCCGAAGATGACAAGGATCCAAGGAGCGAGACAGAAAACTTTGTGGCACGATCCGCAGATAATTGCGCCATTTGTGACAAGTCCGTTGAGGATAAGTGTTTCGTACGCAGGGACAGAAGATTCCATGCTCAATGTCTCACATGCAGCAAGTGCTCGAAGCACCTCGCTGACGATCATGGACTAGCAAGATGGGATGAGCCTTCTCAGAAACTTTTCTGTGATCGTCATGCTGGAAGCTCGAGCGAGGGCGACTTCATCTTCGTCACCCGTCTCCAGCAATATGTCCATCTTCTCCGTGTCGCTCATGCGAGATTACTTGCCACTTTACGCACAAGCGGTGCGCTGCCGCACACTTCAGGTGTGTCGAGAAAATATCTTACACTAGATGATATAATAACTCACAGAGCCTTTANNGATGATCCAAACCTTACAGACTACGATTCCAACCGGGGACACCGTGTCTCGCCGAAGGGCTCTATGGACCCACCATTGCTTAGGTCGAATACCCGCTCCAAGTCATATGCTGGCTCGACAAAGCGTGAGCACTCGCCTTCATACGAACAGACGCTTGGCGACATCCGAAGGTTGCGGTCTACACGCATGGAGAAGAATATTTCAACGACAAACCGCAAGGCTCGAACATCTAGAGTCATTGATGGCCCTGAAGGTCTGCACGGTGATCCAGAAGACAGGTTCGAACGTCGCCAAACTGGCAATTTCCAGATTGTAGACGATGGTGAAGCCGGCGGGTCACGCATGTCACAACTTCAATTCGGCAATCATGAGTCTATGACTCTAGATGATATTCCAAGGATTGTTCAAGCACAGCAAACAAGAGAACAAAGGCCCAATGCCTCCAAGTTCCATCGTGGTCCCATGATACCTCAGGAGCCAAGACCAAAGCTCGTCAACAACGGTCACACACGACACGTCTCGCTCGGTAACGACGACAAGCAAGCTCTTGTGGAAGGTGGTGCATTCAAGACAAAGAAGTACTTCTCCGAATTGTCAGCGCTTGAGTATTTCATTGTTCGACATGTAGCTGTTCTCTCAATGGAACCTCTGCTGGATGGCCATTTCAACCAGGAAGAATTGCTTGATCTTATAGAGACGAAGAGACCCACTTTCTGGGGCAAGTTTGGAAAGGCCTTCAAGCCCGAAGCAGGCAAAAAGCCAAAAGGCAACAAGCGGGGCATCTTTGGTGTGTCTCTTGAGCAGCTGGTAGAGAAAGACTATGCCGAGTCAACAGATGGCATTGGGCCAGGGGCCCTGCGTATACCTGTTCTTATCCAAGACGCCATATCCGCGATGCGGACGATGGACATGTCTGTCGAGGGTGTCTTCCGCAAGAACGGTAACATCAAGAGACTCAACGACGTCAAAGAAGAGATCGACTCTAAGGAGATGGTTGACGTTGATCTCACTAAAGAGAACCCAGTGCAAGTCGCCGCGCTTCTCAAGAAGTTCCTACGAGAGCTTCCAGATCCCCTTATGACATTCAAGCTGCATAAGTTGTGGATAACGTCACAAAGTAAGTTTTGCATGTCAACAACGACCAAAGTCTTGTAACTAACGTTGTCCAGAANNATCGCGGACGAAGAGACACGGCGAAGAGTACTTCACCTTACATGCTGTCTTCTTCCAAAGGCACACAGAGATACGATGGAAGTGTTGTTCAACTTCATGCAGTGGGTGTCATCGTTTTCTCACATCGATGAAGAATCTGGCAGCAAAATGGATGTCCACAATCTGGCTACTGTGATGGCGCCAAACATCTTGCACTTGGGCAAACGCGATGTTCCCTTGGATGATAACTTGCTCGCTATCGAGGCGGTGCACTCCCTGATTGAGTACAATGAGTACATGTGCGAGGTAAATACACTGTCGTCGCTTGTCCAATGACAAGAAAAAGCTAACATTTTCTTTCTAGNNGTACCGGAAGATCTAGCTCTTATCCTCAACGACTCTACGTTGTTCTCCGCCAGCGCCGATATTACCACAAAGGAGATCTTAAAACGATATGGCGATCGCACGAAGGGACCCTCGACTACACAAGGGGATGTAGCACCGCCACCTCAATCTACAACACCCAAGTCTCGTGAAAGCCGGGGCAGCGCGCCTGTCGTTACTCGTGTTGACACAGATGCCGAACAGGCCAACGCTTGGGGGAACGAAGCCAGTGTTCGTCATGTGGCAGCAGACATGCCACCACAGCCGCCTNTTGCCATGCATCCAAACAAGTCTTCCGAGAGCCAAGGCAGTCCAACTCGGAATGGCAACCGCAACAGTGGATACACCCCGAGGCCGATGGGTGTGACATAGGACGAAAACTCATTCAGCGGGCGGTAGCCTCAAACATACTTGAAGTTGTGGCTGTCCATTGTTTCTGTTTGTTGTCTACCACCGCGTATCTGCTTTCCAGCTGAGCAGATGTGTTAGCATCAGAGTTCCCCGAAAATCATCTTTTCATTGCAACGAGTTCTTGTGGAGGGCAGCTTGTTTTCTTCTTCTTCTTTTCTTCTTCTCTTCTCGCCACCTTTTACCTCTGTTGTCTCGACAAATCTTTCTACCTCTCCTTGTCATTTTCCCCCTTCGTCTCATCTCGTCATCCGTTTTGAGTATGCGCTTTCTTATCATCATCATCAACCACATCATCAGTATCATCGCTGTCATTGCTTTGGGGCAAGTTGATAGTCTTAAAGTTCTCTACTTCTTTTGATTCGAGAGATAAGCATTGGTCACCAGGACGACCCGTAGACGGGTCAAGCAAAATGCATCATTATCCGTAACCTATACCCTATGTTTCTGGTCTTCTGTCTTCGTCTGAGTCCATGCGACTATTCAATTTGAACCTATCTGACACATCTTACGTTCATTTGCCCCGAGAAGAGCGGCATAAGTATCACATCCGCTGACCATAAGCATCTTGCTAATCCACAACAGTTTGTGCATCTCCTAGAACTGTGCAAGAGGTGGTATTTCTAAGCTCTAAATGATGGGTGTGCGGAACACCCTGACCATCCCGGTCGCAAGCTGCCAAAGATATCGTAACGATGTTGGTAACAGTTCTGACAGTCAACTTCTAGTCCCTATGCTGGTCTCTGATACTTTCCGTATCTCTACGATGAGTGATAAAGTATTTGATGTTGCGCAATAGATAAAGGTATCGCACAAGGAAGCATGCCCGAATTCGGAGGCTGACAAACGCCTCGGCTGATGGCGTCAGATTCAAGGACCGACCATGACTTTTCTACCAGAGCATTGTAATCATACAACTTGACTTCTCTGCACCAGTCAGAGTGACAAGAGACAGCATGTCGACTCCTCGAGCAGTGAGGCAGCTTGCCAATGGACTGTTCCGACGAACAAACCCTAGAACACGCTTCCTTCCTATCCAACGCAACATACATAGCACGAGCAAACCGGCCTCGCAAGCAGCGGCGGGCCAACCCATTGTCGAAGCAGAAAGACCCTCGGAGACACCTATCGTAAACCCACCGCTCAGCTTCCCTTGTCTGGATGCCTTGGACAAGAAGACCCAGACCTTGACGAACAAGCGATCGTTATCTGGGCCCGAACCGTCATACGCGCCAGGTGCGACCGAGACCTTCCACTGCCCCTCGCCGCTCCTGCTGGACTGGGGCGGTGTTTTGCCGTCCTTCGGTATCGCATATGAGACTTGGGGTACCCTCAATGCCGACAAGAGCAATGCTATCTTGCTACACACAGGCTTGAGTGCTAGCAGTCACGCAAAGAGCACACCCGCAAACTCCAAGCCTGGTTGGTGGGAGAAGTTCATTGGTCCTGGTGCACCCATCGATACCGACAAGTACTTTGTCATTTGCACAAATGTGCTGGGAGGATGCTACGGCAGTACTGGTCCAAGTTCCAAGGACCCTTTGGCTAGCGACCAGCCATATGCTACACGATTCCCCATCCTTACCATGCAGGACATGGTGCGTGCACAGTTCCGTCTTCTGGATTGGATGGGCATTGAGAAGTTGTATGCTTCTGTTGGCTCTAGTATGGGCGGCATGCAGAGTCTGGCTGCGTCTGTCCTGCACCCCGAGCGTGTGGGCAAACTCGTCAGTATCTCGGGCTGTGCTAGAAGTCACCCTTACAGCGTTGCCATGCGCCATACTCAGCGTCAAGGTACGTCTTGATCTTCGTCATCATATCTGCAACTACTGACACTATTCCAGNTTCTCATGAATGACCCTGCTTGGTCTTCGACACGCGGCAACTACTACTCGGCCATCCCACCCCACGCCGGCATGAAACTAGCTCGCGAAATCGCAACCGTAACCTACCGCAGTGGCCCTGAGTGGGAACTCCGCTTTGGCCGCCGTCGCGCCGACCCTTCAAAACCTCCTGCCCTCTGCCCAGACTTCCTCATCGAGACCTATCTCGACCATGCAGGTGAGAAGTGGTGTTTGGAGTACGATGCAAACAGCTTGCTGTACGTGAGCAAAGCGATGGATCTGTTCGATTTGGGCAAGGAACACATGGATATGTTGGAAGGTGTCAGAGCATCCAATGCTCACAAACTCGACCAGTTTGGCGCCGATAAACCCACTCCGAAACCAGAGAGTGGCGCGGCGGATCTGTGTAACTTGACGTTGCCAGACACTCCTTATGAGGAGCAAGAGTCGACTGCGGACATAATGAATGAGAACACTGATGTCAAGGCTGCTACTCAAGATAACGAGCCTCCGGCTGATCTTGTCAAGGGCATGCAGGGGTTGAGGGATATCCCTGCTTTGGTGCTAGGTGTGGCTTCTGATATCTTGTTCCCTGCTTGGCAACAGAGAGAGATTGCTGCCGCGTTGAGGAAGGTGGGAAACAGAAAAGTTACCCATGTTGAGCTTGGCGAGGATAGAAGCTTGTTCGGCCATGATACCTTCTTGCTTGACCTTGAAGGCGTTGGTGGTGAACTGAAGAGGTTCTTGGGTTAGACATGAAGATGAGCCGAAGAACATGTGCATATATTATGAGCAAAAGCATAGCGAGTTTTCTTTTCCTTTTACCGCACTTGTCCTCGAACTCTCGAAGTGATTTCAAGTTTTTCTAAGAATATGCATGGTTTTGTTTTCATCTCATGGTCTATGGGTATCGTAGTATACTTTGAGCCTTTTTCAAACATCCTCAAACTCCATGTCGTCTTCATCAGACTCTGCGTTGGCATCGACAGGAGGCGCGACACTGGCCAAAGGCACAGTATCAGTTTCTTGCTCAGTCTTGACCCGTTTGGCATCTGGACCTTCGGCCTCCTCGACCTTGATGTCCGGTACGCTAGCGCCTGGAGGCACGTCTTCGAACTCGTCCTCGTCGTCCTCGTCTTCTTCTTCCTCTTCTTCTTGTAACCTCGCTCTTTCTTGCTCTGCGCGATAGGCGGCCCAGTAGTCGTCCATAACGGCATCATCTCTTCCGGGTGTACCTCCCAACTTCTTGTCGTCTGCTGCGTCGTCGACGGAAAGACCTCCTGCATGTGCTTCTCGTTCCCTTTGCTCTCTCAACTCCTTTGCGCCTGCCGTCGTCATATCGCCAGAAACCGTAGACCTGGTAAGCCACTCGGGCAAAGCATTTTGCTTGGCCTCCTTCTCGCGCTTGATTCTCGCAGCTTCTGGATCTGGCTTTGTGGTAATGTCGTCTTCCAATTGCACCTTGACTGTTTCTGGCGCCAGAGCCAGTCCTTTGGAGCCGGCGATGCTGGGCTTGACTTCCTCTGCGATTCTGGTTGGACGGTCTGGATGCGCATCTCCTCTGTTGATGGGCAAATGTAGCGATAACGCCGTGTCAAAGTCGTTTTCCGGTACATTTGCTTGATCGATTTCGCGCAGCAGGGCTTCAATGGCGGCGACTTGGGTGTTAAGGCGCATTTTGCTTTCGTTCTCTTGAAGGTCTTCGCTTACAGGGTCGAGAGGGTGTTCGCAGAGATGACAGAGAAAGCTACCACTCAAAGGGTCGATGTTGTCCATAACCTCCAAATCGGTATACTGACTCTTGCACCTCGGACACTCTAGATCCTTCTTCTCCGTCGTGGGTGCCCCCATACTATCGATATGCTTAGACAACCTCGACAACCGATACTTGATAGCATCAATAGCCGGATGAAAGTGCAACCAATACCAATCCACATGCTTGACATGTTCTCTGTTTTTGAAATTCGGATTTGTCGATGGCGGAGGTGCGTCTTCCTTTTTTTCGGCGCGTGTTTGGACGGATATTAGGCCTGCGTCTTTGAGCTTGCCGCATTGTTTTCGTAGCTCTTTNTTGTTGGTGCCTAGGCAGTGGGCGAGGTCGGCGTCTGTGAGGGTGCTGTGGATGCCGAGGGCGTCGACGATGAGCACGTCTTCCACTGAGTAGAATGCTCGTGCTGTTATGCGTAACAGGTTTTTGGCGAGATCCATGGTTGGTGCGGCGGGTTGTCTGTGGCCTGACAGTCGAGGAGATGAAGGTGCCTCTTGGGCTGGTATCTAGGTACTTTTGCTCTACTTTATCGGGTATGCATCGGCGAGTAAGTGATGTTCGTTTGAGACCGTTGTTGGAAGTGAGCTGAGTGTAAATGTTTGGTGGTCGTGTGAGTGGTGAACGATGTTGACTTCTTTATCGAAGCTCTAGCACATGCTGATCACTTCAGGCTATCGCTGCTGGCCACGTGGATGTAGGTATATATTGCAATCTAGTAACGCATGTCTCATCATCCAATCATCTGTCGCAGTGGTTTAGTGGTAAAATTCGTGCTTGCCATGCACGAGCCCCGTGTTCGATTCACGGCTGCGACATTCGTTTTGTCTTTTGTATGTGACATCCATGCTGTCTATTGTACAGACTCTCGCTTTGTTGAGATTGTTTTCTGGTTTTGGCTTCGAATTGCCCTCCAGCGGCCACCGTAATGGCAAGCCTGGCATTGTTGGCCAGCTCTCGGCCTCGAACTTTTGTGCATGTCACGCAGACTCAATGACCACAAGGAAGAAGAGGAATCGACTGCTCGAAACGTTGGAGACCGAGTATGTCTTACTTGACTCTAAAAGCTTTCTACAATCCAGCATATCCCTTGTCTACATCTTCCGCTTTGATTTCCTGTTTGACAGCCTCACCATCTCCCTTCTTGACACCCCAAACAACCATCTTCTTGGTCTTCTCATCCCACTTCATGACATCTCCATCGCCAACGTTGTACCGGTAGTAATTTTCCGTACCTCCCGTCACCATAGCCCTCCTAAACGTAATGTTGATTCTACCATTTCCACTTTCTCCTCCTTTCCTCTTGGGAATGCTGTGCAGCCATTTACTCTGCGTCGTACCTCTCATCAACACCATATCCCCACTTCCCAAAGGCAACTTCAAAGGTTTGGTTTCCGAAGCAATTGCCACTGCACTCTTATCATCAGAAGGCGGAGTAGGTTTATGCTTCATCAGAAAATCTCTCTTGGCTCCTAAACTGAACGATGCAATTGCGGGATCCACGCCCAGAAATCTTTCGTCGTCGCTGTGGTAGGAGATACTGTCGTCGCCGGTGGCGTAGTAGTTCACCAAGCAGAAATTGTAGCATTGGTCTGTTGCTGCTTCGGTGAGTTTGCGTAGTAGATCTAGGCAGGCGGGTATGGGCCGCGGGTTACAGGTCTTGTAGCGGTCTTTGGGGATTGGCTTNTTGGTAGTTGCGTCGATGAGTGATCCATCGGGTAGGAAAGAAGAGGTTTCATCCACACCAAAGACAGTCGTGAAGCGTGGCGTGTTGATATCTGTCTCGACAGGTCCCCGCTTGATCTTGTACTTGACACGGTAGAAGAACAACTCTCGCCGTAAAAACTCAAACAAGGGTGTTGATATCGAGCCCGGTACATATGGTTGGAAATACAAGAGATCCAGATCCGGTTGGTCATTTATCACTTTGCCTTCCGCTTCCGGAGCGAAATTCAACAGGTCGGTAATTTCTGGTGGCAATTGCAGTATGGCGAATGGATATGTGGAGTGATTTGACGGCGCATCTTTTGATTCGCTAAGCGATATCTTTGCTTTCTTCTGAGAGGGGCTGAAGAAGGTGTCTAGTGTTCGTTTCGACATTCTGGTGTTTGTGATGTGGTGTGTTATTGAGTAGAGAGAGTGATCTCTCAGGAAGACGCGACGTGAACGCGCCAACATCTCGATGACGTCGATGAGACAAAGAACCAACTTTACAATGACAATCGAGTTCACACAATACAGTGTAAGACAAGTGCAAGTCTAGAGACACAGATGACGAAGAAGATCCATGTAAGTTGTAAAATTCGAGGTTGGGGGTATCTACACGCTTGTCCATTTCCTGCACTGACGCCATGAAGCCTTACCAAGCCAAAGATGCTCGATAGAAGAAAAGTCCGTTGCGCCAAAATCAAGAAATGCTTGTTGTGCGCCGTGTCCGTCATGAATGCCATCTATCCAAGCTAAACGTCCTGTGAAAAGGTTTCTGTGTTCTGCTCCTGTGAACGAATGGTCTGCACTGCTCGTTCAACTTCAGCCGAAGCAACTTCCTGCCATTTTTCGCGGCCATCTTGGTTGGCCAAACCTTCAGCATCGCCGACCTTGTCATAGAGCATGCGAGATACATCTCGGTTGATGTCGGTGTACTGGTCTTTGTTTATCTCACCTCCACGATAACGAGGGCCAAGGACAGCTTTAACCATGCGTTGAATCTCAGTCTTGGTTGAATATGACATATTGCGCGATGGAGAGCTTGGTGAAATATCTCTTGGTGGACTGCTGACCTGTTGCTGAGCATGTCGACGTGATCTGCCTCTCTCGTCCTTGCCATTGGTAATAGGAGAAAAAGTGAGGGAAGCAAGAGGTCGAACGATCGATGTGAGAGGCATGGGTGAGGTCGGCCTAGGACGTGCAACTTGAGGTGGAGGAGTAACAGATAATGCGCGGGGAGAGACCTGGCCGGAGTGAATTGGAGATGCTCCAGGAGATGCTAGGTTGGATGGTCCAGGCTGTTCGTCGCCGGAATTGGCTTCAGCATCTGGTGAGCCCGTTTCTTCAGGTGCTGGCTGTTTCTCTACTTCTTGAAGGAGTTGAGTAAGGAAGCTTGGTCCTTCGGTAGGTCTCTGTATCGGGCGCACAGGGACTTCGATTGTAGATGGGCCTGGTTCTGCAAGTGTCGGGATCGTCATGTTTCTCTTGGTCCTCGGTCGTTTGAGTTTGCGCTGTGGCTCAGCCTGTTCGCGCTCTGTTGTGTTGTCTCGGGGAGAGGCAGGAGAAGCAGTAGCGGATTTGCGTTTTCTGCTGGGCGGCGCCTGTGCCTCTGGGTCGAGTGCGCGAGCCTTGTCAAGCGCATTCCAGGCGCGGAGTTCTTCTTGAGATTCTGGCGAGTGAGCAGCGGCAAGGTTTCTTCGATCCAGTAGAGTAGAAGCGGTATCCCTAAAGCGATTTGCTGCACCTTGACGGTTGGCGACTTGAAGTCTGCGAGTCCAGGCTGCAAGCTCTCGTCGTTGAGCTGGAGTACGATGGATGGTTGTGAGGTCTTCGTCTTCATGAGGAAAGTCAAGATCGAGGTTCAGCCGGCGCCAGACACTTGCCCAAACTCTATCCCAAGCTTCTGTACCCGGACGTCTACCTCCTGCTCTTCTGGGTCTTGGATTGCGAGCTCGTGTGTTGGCTCTGCGGCCAGCAGCATTGGTACCTAACTCCCGATGACAAGACTCGCAGTACCAGACATCTGGAGCGGTGGCATCGCTAAAGCCAGCGCAGAAGATGTGGACGGAGCCATCGCATCCATCGCAATACATGGTTGCATGCGTGCTGTCGATGTTACCACAAACGAGGCAGGGAGCCTCTTCGTCGAACAAGGCATCGTCGATGATCAAGGTGGGGTCGAGTTCAGCTTGTTGTTGTTTCTCCTCGACAATGTAGGAAGAATGGGCGGGGCCATCGAGAAAGTTGCGAAGTTCGACGACATTGAAGCTTGCGCGACATATGGGACAACTGTTGGCTCGTTCGACCCAAGGACGCAAGCATGAATCATGAAGGTTGTGTCCGCAAGGAAGGAGGTGGGCGACAATTTCATCGTCTATGGGATGCTTGCTGTACGGACAGTCAGCACGGGTTCTGTGTTGAGACGAAGATGAATCCCCCAGGAGGTCTTCGAAGGCGGGGGAGACGTCACCATCCAAGCTTATGCGGCGGCACATGCAAGTGTTATCAAGCCGATCAAAGCGATCAAGGAATCGACGGGACCGATGAAGAAGCTCCAGGGGATTATAACGCTCGGTGAGGACAGGATCTGAGTACCTTTGTTCAGAGGGAAGCACAGGAAGCGGCGTAGGAATCTCAGTCTCGGTCTTGATGAGTTCAATATCTGTCTCGGCATCGACATCCTCGGGACGGAGGCGCAGGTCGCCCAAGCAGACGATGCACACGTCTGTCATTATCACGGCGCCCAGAGCAGAGTAGCGTCGAGTTGAGAGATCATACAAAAGCAAGTGAAGGGAAGGGGAGGAGGAAGGGGTGAGGTTTATATACTAAGGTATGCGAAACTGCGGAGTGAGGGCGCGTTGCCTTCGGTTCACGTGTGACGGATGACTGGGCGTCTGCTTGATTCGCTTTTGAAATCAACACAAATCGCCTCCAGACCCAGCGAATAACTTCACAGGGTCCCTCCCTGAATCTAGAGGCTGATAATTAACCGGTTGCTTTCACATGTACTTGCATTTGGGAAACAAAGAAATCACATGGAGCGACTATGCACGCTCGTCGTGCAATTGCAGCCTGGGCTTGCGTTGCAGCAGCAAAAAATAAAACGAAGTTCGCAAAGTCGCAATACTAGAGTTACATCTCGGTCGTGTATCGTTGGTTCATTGCGATCGATGGATTCGATAGGCTGTTCGATGATTTCAGGTGGACTTGAGTGCGACAGTGTCTTTGGGCAGGATGACTGAGTTTCATTTGATCGTCCCCAGGATCCCAGCATATAGAGAAGCCAGCGTGGATGGGTATTTCCTTCTTAGCTACATCATCCCTTCGTCAAAAGTCCTTGCTGATTTTTTACGCCGCGATTGCCCAATGGAAAAGAACCTCGAAACGAGAAAAACCGAAGATGGATTGCTGTAATAACTTGATGGTCGTTGTTTAAACCTCAGCAATCTCGCGCAGACGACGGATGGTCGAGCGGGTGGCAGCGGCGGCAGGGGTGCTNGTGAGGGCCTTATGTTAGTCGGGTTGTCCAGATTCAGGCGAAGGATGCGTCGTCCTGGTGGTCGAGAGGGGGAAAACGTACGAGACGGTGTAAGCGCCACCAGCAACAGTCTTCTTGCAAGACTTGCAGTCCCAGATGCCGACGGAGTGTCTCTTGACAGTGACCTTGCCGCAGAAGGTGCAGGTGTAGCGGGCGTGCTGGGTCACTTCCATCTTCTTGACCTGTGGGAGGGGTTAAACCTTTGCTCTCGACTGTCGCACTCATGGATCCTGGTCGAGACGCACCTGCTTTCTGAGGGAAGCACCATAGCGGGTACCGTACTTTCCGGTGATGCCGACCTTCTTGGTTCTCTTGGTCATTTTGGCGGTTGGTTTGAAGACTCGGTGTTGACAAGAGGTAAGTCCTGCTTCAAAAGTGCGCTCCAGATTCACCAGATTTTGGGAAAGTGCGTGTGCGGATTTTGCCGCGCCAAGGAAGTCGCGCTGCACCATCACAAAAGTGGTCCTTCGACCAACACCTCACTCCCAAGGAACATGCTGGAATTCACTTTCTCTCTTCTGAATAATGTCAGTCTCCTCCATTCACTCTCCATGACTTGAGATCTCAATTTTCTATCAAGAATTTGATCTCTCTGTTGTCGAGTACAGTCAAGCGAGGCTGTCTACCAAGTCCCGCACCACCCTGAAGACGACGCTCGGGGACGGTTTTCGCCTAATCACCTCTAGATAGATCAATTACAAGAAGCATCTTTCTCCCTTCCTCAGCGTTCGCATATAATTCTGCCAACCATGTCTTCTCGTCCTTACGAACTCATCGTTTTCGGTGCGACCGGCTTCACCGGAAAGTACACCTGCGAGCACATTGTCTCGCAGCTCCCCACCGATCTCAAATGGGCCGTTGCTGGTCGTTCTGAGAGCAAGCTCCAGAGTCTTGTTCAAGAGCTCAAGTCTCTCAACCCCGACCGTCTTGCTCCAGGTCACTAATACTAAACCAAAACTACTGTGAAGATGGCAGCTTACACCATGCAGNAGATCGTCACTTCGGGACTCGACAAGCAGAGCGTCAACGATCTGGTCAAANAGACCACTGTTTTAATCAACACCGTTGGTCCTTACATGCTGTATGCTGAGCCAGTTGTTGCAGCCTGCGCTCAAAATGGCACTCATTATCTTGACGTGTAAGTTGATCTACGTTGGCTGACCGTCATGTCCACTCACATTTTCGTAGCANCTGGTGAAACCCCATGGGTTCGCGAAATGATCAAGAAATATCACAGTACGGCAAAGGCCAACAAAGCCATTATCATCCACCAGATTGGCGTTGAATCCGCCCCAGCAGATCTGCTTTCTTGGTCGATGGTTCAACACGCTAGACGTACTCTCTCTGCTGGTGTCTCAGAACTGGTCTTCTCGGTCGCCGATCTGAAGGGTCAGCCTAGTGGCGGAACTCTAGCGACTGTCATGGGACTATTTGACAAGTACAGCATCTCCGAGACTACAGAAGCTATGAAGCCATGGTCTCTCTGCCCAACTACTCCTCNNCCTCGCAGCAGCCTGGAAGGCCCTACACTGTTCCAGAGACTCTTTGGTGTCCGTCAAGTCCGTGATCTTGGAACATTGTCCACTAGTATCCAAGGTGCTACCGACGCTACTATCGTTCACAGAAGCTGGGGTCTGTTCGAGAATGGCAACTTCTACGGTCCCAAGTTCCGCTTCAGCCCTTACATGAACGTTCGCAACATGTTTACTGGTATTCTGGTACACTTTGCACTCGCTTTCGGCATGATTGCCCTGGTTTTGTCACCCGTACGCTCGTTGTTGAAGCGCCTTGTATTCCAGCCTGGCGAAGGACCCTCGAAAGAGTCTTCGCGTCGCGACAGAATCGAATACCGCGCTATCGCAACTGTCGATTCCGCCGACCCCAACGATCCTAAGCGCATTACTGGACGCATGGCTTGGGATGGCAGTCTCTATCACCTCACTGGTGTGTTCTTGGCAGAAGCAGCCATCACAATCTTGAGAGACGAGACTCCAGCTGTTGGCATGGGAGGTGGCTCGCTTACTCCTGCATCACTAGGCGCTCCCTTCCTGGAGCGTCTGCAGAAGGCTGGTTTGAGAACCGACGTAAAGGTCATGCCTTGATACTCAATCACTCCGGGCGTATCGAGTTGTTGTCGAGGAAGTGAAGCAAGTGTAGACATATCTGTCATCCATACATACTTCTTGTATATATCCAAACAATCCTGATCGTCTCATCTCTTAGAACGATAGCTAGACTGTGCCAGAGGCCTTGTTGCATGCATCGTCGGGAAACCCTGACCGGTAGACCCATTGATCTTACGCTGCACGCAACCATCACGCACCAAAAGACTGGCATCGGGTCGGGGATGATAGAGAACCTCGAGATGCAGAAGCCAGACACAGTTTCAATGATACCACTTTGCTAAAGCAGCCTCACCATACGTTGTCACAATACAAGAACAAAAAAACACAACGCCCCTATGCAGCCAGAGCAAAGAGCGCCCCAACTCTTACCCACTCTGCGTCATTGCACACAGAACACTTAAGCTCCGTTTGGCACATTCACACATTGAAAGGCATATTTTCGGCTTCGCTATCACCTCAGATGTTGAACTGCAGTGCGCAGGCATATAGTTTTTAGTCTTGTCGACACGGAGGCTCGATCCCCGGACCGTTCACGGCGTCTTTGTGGAAGATTTCCTCATGTGCCCGCGGCAAACGCGCAAGCAACTGGATTTTTCCATCGAGCCATTAGTGGTCTTTGTTGCCGAGAATTCGAGATTTGGGCAATACATCTTCAAGTTGAAATTCGAGATTGCATTACATCTTCAAGTTCAAGTCAAGTTCGAGAAGTGTGGTGGTTTCGAGCACCTTGCGAAATTGACTTACCTGAACGTGTTTGCAAAAATTCGAATTTTCATCCAACAAAGACCACATTGGCTCAACTGACCACAGTTGAAGAAGGGAAACGTTATCTCTCGCCAGGTCCGGGGATCGACTCCCCGCGTCGGAATACCTATTCTGCACTAAGTTCCTGAATACAGCAATCAGACCTTTCGGGGTCACAGAAATCAGACCTTTCGGGGTCACAGAAATCAGACCTTTCGGGGTCACAGAAATCAGACCTTTCGGGGTCACAGAAATCAGACCTTTCGGGGTCACAGAAATCAGACCTTTCGGGGTCACAGAAATCAACGGAAATCGACATCTTCGGAATGTCAAAGAGATCTTCGTAATGGACCTGTGCCTCTAGGGGCCGAAAACACCGCCTATATCGCGCATAGGTAAGGATTGGGTCATCCTTTTGCTCTGGTGGAGTAGGTTGGTATTGTTTTTGTCTCGTGTCGTAGGTTTCACCCGAGCTTGAGATGTACAGTTTCGCATGCGAAACAAGATCATGTTTTGCAAAACTTGCAGGCGGTGGTAATCCAGATCCGAAGACGATGACTTAACAAATTGAGAGTATGTTGAGAGTGATGGAAGATGCGCAGTCTACCCACTTTCAGTTCTCTTGAGATAAGCATGCAAGAATAGCCATTTGGATGTCATGCCAACGAGATGTTTTTCAAGTCTGATTCTAACAGGAAGTTATATAGAAGAGAATCGTGGACGAATCGGAAAAGCCAGGGAGAAGGACTTTGGCTTACAAGAAACTCAGCAAACACCCTAGCACATCGACTATCAACACGGTATCGCGATAAAGTGTGGAACAGATAGAAAGATACAGAAGGCAAGCTACTGAACGGCATTCTTGTTTTGGCTGAACAGGACTGGAGGAATGTCGAACGTAGCAAGGCAAGACTGTCATCAAGACAAAGAAGTCACCCCCATCCTCTCCTCCCATGTTTTTCCCTCCTTTTAGACCCCATGCTTTGAGGCCTTTCGTATCCATTCAATGTCCAACACTCCTCGTCTACAGCAGCGGTGGCTTAGTGGTCAGATCTCCTCGCAAAAGAGTCTTGCAAACACAAACTATTTGGTGTGACTATGCCTGTCTTCGTAGTGCGTCCACCACGCTCTCATTCGAGGAGATCGTAGGTTCAATTCCTACTCGCTGCGTTTTCTTCTGCTAACTGTCCAAGCATTATACTAGTCAATCGAACAGAGGAAGTATGATGTTGAGAAGGGGTATATGAAGTAACATTGAATGCTTTTTGTTGTGCATTTACCTGGGCTGGTTGACTTGCACCTTCTTATCCTCACCACAGCTGACAATACCCCATGCTTCGTCCCATTGCACGCCGAAAACCTTGATGCCTTCACCACCTACAGGCTTCTTCTCGCCTTGACCATCACGTTCGAGGACAAAGATGCTTTCGCCTGTCATACCGCCCTCAGCAATACCGCCGTTGCCTGCTTTAGCGTTACGGACATCCCAGACGCGAACACTGCCATCATGACCACCAGAAGCAAAGACATAGCCATTGTCTGGCGAAGGTGCGAGTGAGACTACAGCATTGTTGTGGCCACGAAGCGTCATAGCAACAATCGAAGTAGCGGAAGCGCGAGGATCAATGAGGGAGATGTGACGAGCAGTGGTACCTGCGGCAACCAGATTCAACTGAGGCAGAGCAGCAACCGAAACAAGTGGGTGGGAGGTAGCGCGTGTGTCAACGCAGGTGTGAGTGGCCAGATCCCAGGTCTTGAGTGTGTGGTCCCAGGAAGTGGAGTATGCGACTGTGGCATCGTCGGGCTTGAAAGTAACGTCTGATACTGGCGCGTTGTGACCAGCCAGGAGAGATAGTGCACCGCGTTGAGGTACGGTGACGCTGGTTTTCCTTCGCTTGTTTGAGGGGTTGGGGAGGAGATGTGCGGGTGCTGAAGGGTTGCTCTTGATATCACTGCTGAAGATACCGACAGTGTGATCTTGCGAGGCGGTCAAGATGCGCTGGGAGGGAGTGTGTACGGCCAGCCTGTCCACGGAAGCTGTGTGTCCTAGCAACTCAACTTTGGGTGTGATCTCGCTGTCGTTGTAGTTCCAGATTCTGACGCTGCGGTCCACGCTTGACGACACCAGGCGTGAGTGATCCAGGAACTTAACGCTCTTGACAGGTCCACTGTGTCCACCATCTCCACTCGTTGCCAAAATCTCTTTGCTCTGGTTCCACAATCTCAACAGTCCATCGTAACTCGCCGACACCAAACGCTCATTTCCAGCACCAGCGAAGTTCTTGCCTGCCCATTTTCCAGCCGCTGAAGTGTTTGAGAGAAGGTCGATACTGCTGACCCAGTCGTCATGTTCAAAGGAAGCAACGTGCGACGGCGGTACGAGAGCGCGTACGTATTCGACATTCAAGGTTGTTTCAGCGGAGATGCCGTTGGCGGTAAGGAACTCATCGATCGAGGTTCGGAGGAATTGGCCGTTGATCAGGAACTCGAAGGGGACGGGTTGTTCGGTCTCGAGCAGACGGTTGACAAGAGTTGAGAGCTGGTATCTACGGAGCTCTGCGACAGTCGTCAGCTATGTAATTCTTCGCAGCAGAGCAGCATTGCGCTGGCGCAAATGAGCGACTCCAGGGCATTACTTACCAGTCGAGACGAGGATCGGACCGGTGTCCTCGGGCAACTCGATATCCGGACTCCTCGTGCTGAGTTGAATTCTCACTTGCGACGTCGACATGTTGGTGTATATATGTGTGCTGTGTGTTTATGCGACAGTTCGCATCTCGAAAAAAGTTCATGCATGGGTACAAATTCTGCCGCCATCCGATTCACCGCCTTGCTGAATTGTGCCGCTGATGCAGAAGCTTGAAGCTTGCACAATCTCTCTACCATCTCAGCCATCAATTGTATGACTGTCACTATACATCTCTTTGAGAGCTCGTGTTCAGGCAGGGTGTATGAGGCCAATGATCTCTGCTAACACCATATTTGACTTTTACAACACTTTTACAAGCATAAATTGCTGCAACCTTGGTGGGACATCATAACAGCACTGAGATTAGATGTATTCGTAGCTGTCAAGACGAAACACAAGTCAACATCTACTTGCTTATAGATTGTCGTTGATCTAATCTTCGTTGAACCTACCGTGCTAGGACTGCTACAGCACTCGTTAAATTGGCATTCTTGAGGGTGCGAGATGCAACGACCAGCTGAATGCCATAGGCGCCAGAGACGAACAAGCTCATCTTGCTCTCACCTGAGAACATAGAATCGCTGAAGTACTTACTTAGATCAGGTTGACGCCTGAGGTCGGTGGCAATCTATGATCATTAGAGTCAAAGCTTATCATAAGCCGCATCTCGTGGAGAACAAGGTCGTGAAGTTTTGGGTGGAATATGCGGTCTAGGTAGAAACATGCAAGCATATCGAATTTTCCGGGCTCATAGTACAGACGACAAAGAAAAAAAAGTGAAGATAGAAAAGGAGGGTCCACCCTCGCGTTTTGATCTAAAACGCAAGGATGCTGTACAGGACCGGAATTTTCTCCCTCAATGGGCAACCCTTGGATGGAAACTGGCATTTGACATTTTGATGTCATCCATCAGCTTTCCGGACAATCGCCTAGATTTTCCCTCTAATATATAATTACCAGATTTCTTTCATAGAAATCGTCTACTTGAGGAATCCTTGGCCCTCGGTGTGGACCTCAGTGCGAGGAGATGAGGGGTTGCGGATGGCCTTAGTGGTAGGAGGGTTGTACACGAGCTTTCTGGTCTTGACGACAGTCCACTTGTATCTNATAGCACAAAGTCAGTATTTGTTGTAAATCAAACCAATGTTCGACATGACTCACCTCTTGACCCAGACGGAGAGGGCGAAGAGAGTACCAGCGACGGCCATAACCTTCCAGCCCATCTTCTTGCGGTCGTCCATCTCGGGCTCGGCAGTCCAGTTCAAGAACTCGACAACATCCTTGGCCATCTGCGAAGTGGTGGCAGGGGTCTTGTCGTCGTACTCGACGAGACCGTCGTAGAGGACACGGGCCATGGCGATACCGGTACCAGGGAAGTAAGGGTTGAAGTTGAGACCCTCCTGGACAACAGCACCAGCTGGAGGCTCCTCGGGGTAACCAGTCAGAAGAGAGAAGATGTAGTTGCAGCCACCGTGACGGGCCTTGACCATGAGCGAAAGATCCGGAGGAAGAGCACCGTTGTTGGCAGCACGAGCGGCCTCGTCGTTCTTGTAGGGGCTGGGAAGGTAGTCGGAGAGCTTTCCGGGGCGCTTCTCGATCTCGCCCTCATCGTTGGGCTCGGTATCGAACTCGTTCTCCTCGGCAAGGGCCTTAGCCTCGTCGACGGTCATGAAGTTACCGACAAGGTTGCGGTAGGCAATGCGCTTGAGGGAGTGGCAGGAAGCGCAAACCTCCTGGTAAACTTGGAAACCTCTGCGGAGAGCCTGGTGGTCAAAGGTCTTGTAGAGCTTCTCGTGCTCCCAAGGGTACTTGGTGGCGTGAAGACTGTTGGGCCAATGGTCAGCGCTGGATGGTCGAGTGTGTATGTAGGTGATAGATGACATACCCNNCTCTTCGGCGGGGNNGGTCATGGCGTGGGCCTCACGACCGAACTGGTAGTAGTACCATGCGGCGGAACCGACAGCGAAGACGGTGGCAGCAGAGGCAGTGGCGGTGGTTGCCCATTGGGAAGACTCGGCACCGGAGGAGGAAGAGGCAGCGCGCTGGAGGAATTGAGACGTCAGTTGGGTATGATTCAACGGGCGGGTCGGCGGTATAGAGTGGTTGTCAATGTGGACGAGTGTCCGGGTGTCGGGCGAGAGCGTACCGTGGACTGGCGGGTTGCAGTGTTGCGAGCTGCAGCGGCAATGCGCGCGGATCGCAGGCTGGATCTGGCCAACATGTCTGCGATTGACTGTGTCGGTGTCGAAGGGAGAGGAGGGGTGATGGAGGTGCTTGTCGAACAACTGAGGTCGATGTCGCCGCAGGGCAGGAGCGAGAGAAGAAGCCGGCCAGAGCAGGAAAGAGCCAATCAGATGCTCCAGATTATTCCGAGCACAAACTGGTCCAAGCACGAATTCCAAAGTCGAAGCAGCGGGCGGCCATTTCGACGGCCGCTCCGGCGAGCTTTTGGCCACCTCGTCTCGGTCTTCCCAGAATTTGAGAGTTTGGTGACTTTGCACGTCACAGCGAGCCCGCAAGACTCATAGCCAATTTCGCCCTCACGAGCCTTTGCGCACCCCGATTGAACCACCCCGAGTCCAACCGCGCAACCTCCGCAATCATGGCCTCGAACGGCGAATACCCCCAGGACGACTCACCACCTGCCTCGCCCACCTTGAACCCCCAGCAAGACCAGTCCGAGTCGGAAGATGAGCTTCCTGAGCAGAAGCCCAAGTCGGCCTTGAAGAAGTCTGCTCCTGCACCCGCTGTCCAGAAGCCTTTCATCGCCGAGCAGCCCGACCCGTCGACCATCGATGTCAAGGCCTTGAACCCTCTGTCGCCCGAAATTATCTCGCGCCAGGCTACTATCAACATTGGTACCATCGGTCACGTCGCCCACGGAAAGTCAACAGTCGTCAAGGCCATCTCTGGTGTCCAGACTGTCCGTTTCAAGAACGAGTTGGAGAGAAACATTACCATCAAGCTCGGTTACGCCAACGCAAAGGTCTACAAGTGCGACAACGACGAGTGCCCCCGCCCCACCTGCTACAGGAGTTACAAGAGTGACAAGGAGGTCGACCCTCCATGTGAGAGAGAAGGATGCGCTGGTACATACCGTCTGCTCAGACACGTTTCGTGAGTTACCACATACTGCGCCGCACACCAGCTGTATCTGACGGTTTTCTNNAGCTTCGTCGATTGCCCTGGTCACGATATTCTCATGAGCACCATGTTGTCTGGCGCCGCTGTCATGGACGCCGCCCTCCTCCTCATTGCCGGAAACGAAACCTGCCCTCAACCCCAGACCTCCGAGCATTTGGCCGCCATCGAGATCATGAAGCTGAACCACATCATCATCCTCCAAAACAAGGTCGATCTTATGCGTGAGGAGGCCGCCAGCCAACACCACGAGTCCATCCTGAAGTTCATCCGCGGTACCGTCGCCGACGGCAGCCCTATCATCCCCATCAGTGCCCAGCTGAAGTTCAACATTGACGCCATCAACGAGTACCTCGTCTCAAAGATCCCTGTTCCCCCAAGAGACTTCACCGCCGCCCCTCACATGATCGTTATCAGATCTTTCGATGTCAACAAGCCTGGTGCCGAGATTGAGGACCTGAAGGGTGGTGTTGCTGGTGGCAGTATCTTGACTGGTGTGTTGAAGCTTGGTGACGAGATTGAGATTAGACCTGGTATTGTCAGCAAGGACGAGCAGGGCAAGATCCAGTGCAAGCCCATCTTCTCCAGAGTTGTCTCTCTCTTCGCCGAGAACAACGACTTGAAGTTTGCCGTTCCTGGTGGTCTCATTGGTGTTGGTACTCGTGTCGACCCCACTCTCTGCCGTGCCGATCGTTTGGTCGGTTTCGTCCTTGGTCTCCGTGGCCAGCTCCCCGCTATCTACACTGAGATCGAGGTCAACTACTTCCTGCTTCGTCGTCTGCTCGGTGTCAAGACCGCCGATGGCAAGCAGGCCAAGGTTGCCAAGCTCGCAAAGAACGAAGTCCTCATGGTTAACATTGGTTCTACTGCCACTGGTGCTAAGGTCGTTGCCGTCAAGGCCGATGCCGCCAGACTGCAACTCACCAGCCCTGCCTGTACCGAGATTGGCGAGAAGGTCGCTCTTTCTCGCAGAATCGAGAAGCATTGGCGTCTCATTGGATGGTAAGTCAAACTCGTTTCATCTCACGAAATTCATGCTAATCTGATACAGGNNGCCACCATCCTTGCCGGTTCTACCCTCGAGCCTACCATTGAGTGAACAACGACTGCTTGATATATCAGCAACGACTTACACCGATACCCACACAAGCAGGATCCTCATTGCAGATCTTGTGGGGATGACACGTAGAGGATTTGATATGGAGAGGACGATCAAAAGTTGGATTTGCATGAACGCATCACGCTTTTCTATGTGTGTGAGGCGTGTATGTGCGGGATGCATGCTTGTCTGTGGGCATTAGATCAGGGGTGTTCTATGGCGCTGAGGACGAGAAGGGATGTGGTTTTTCTTTTCTTATCTTTCCATCCACGGATCTATCCTCACCCCTATTGCATGACACCAAAACAAAATACACAGTTTTATGACAGCACATTCATGGCCTGCCTCTTTCGACAAACTGATAATGTGAGCAGAGAACATGTACCACACGAACGCTGGAGAATGGATCATAGTCAAAATCATTTTGTACCAAAAGACCATCATAGAATCTCCCTCCTCAAGAGTCGAACCCTCAACCTTCCTCTCGTAAACAAAACTTTTTGGGGGCATAGCCCCCTACTCCCGACTCCGAAAAGCAGGCGGTCTCCCACTACGCCAAACTCACGTTTGTGTCTTACAAGTGGGATGTGAGAAGGATCACTTTCTGGGTATATAAGGGTAGGTAGGTGAGGTGTCTGCACGTAACCATCCCACCACTACTGTCTTTAGCACCAGTTTGTTTCTCAATACACTGTTCACTGCAGTGGTTGCACTCGAATCAAGGAAACGACATCAGGCCTGTATGCCGCTGTGCGGTTGGCACTTTCTCTATTGAACCACACCTTCTTCTTTCCCTTTTCTCTCAGCCGCACCTTCTCTCTTGTTGAGGCTGAGCCTGCTCTTCTCGTCCGAGCTGCACCTTCATCTAACAGGACTCGTCTTCCGCCCCAGACCTTTACGCCCACAACAATCACCGAATTCCTCTCTGTGGAAGACGTCAACTCACATTTTAAATCCATCACGCCTTCCATCCTCACAGGCCGGTACGCAAGTCAGTGACTTTGACCTCATACACTATCAGCATCTTCGGCGTTCGCTAACACAACCTAGGTAGCCATCTTTGGCATCTGTCCAGGTCACCAGCCGCCTGAGCGGACTTTACCTCTTGCCTGACTATACTCTTCCAACGCTATAGCTTTCCATCACACACATCACACCACATAGAGTCTTGACGCATTCTTGATTCTCGATACACACCGTCGACGATCCGGTTATCTCGGCTACGGTGCATACCCAACACCAAGACTCCTTCACCTCTCGCCATCACTGCCAACCACAACCGGTACAGACTACAAACATCGCAGCTCAAGATGTCTTCTCGACCTGAAAGTCTTCCCACAGAGCTCTTTGAGAGAATTTGTGAGACCGTCCTAAAGGATCAAAAGCGCCTTAACCAAAACGCCACACCAATGCTCAATCTGAGCCTGACCAGCAAGAAGTGTCGTTCGCGCGTCACGCGATACATCTTTCACGAACTCGTCTTCCAAGGAGATGCCCAGCCTCTCGCAGGCAGACTCGAAGACTGCGTGCTCACGCTAAAGCGCCTCGATGTACTCGATCTTGTCCAAGGAATCGCAACTCGTCTTTGTGTGATCGACAACCCAAAAGGATACTCGAACTTCTCGGCACGTTTCCAAACATAAGATGTGTTTCTTTCACTTTTGCTAAAGTAGAAGATCCAACCCTGCCCCTGGAACAACATCGTGTTCTCGAGGTCGATATGCCTGATGATGGCTTCATCAGTGCGGTTACGGACATGCTGGGAGATCAATTCTTCGATATTGCTACCACGGACGGAAGCTGGCGCCTGTGGCTCAAGCAGCGTTCAAGATCTTGAGCACAACATCGACCACTGCTCAGTCTTCTGCAACAGAGTATTCATTGCCATCGTAGATCCAGAGAGTGGAATCACGCCGCGAAGATACATCATTGTATCGATCAGAAGAAAGTACAAATTACTCGCTAGATTCTGTAACATTGCTCAGAAGACGATAAGGACACCGTATTGCTAGGGAGATTGATTGCTGTGAAAGAGACTAGCTGTTCAGAAATGCAAAAGACAGACATGCTACATAATGACACTTCATTAATGCTCTCATTATCTTTAAACGTTTAGAGTATCTCATACATGTAGTAAGCTTACCTAGTGCAGCAGCGTAATCAGAACGTCACCTCTCTTCCTTTACGGGAGCTTTATTCAACTTTCGACAATCAACCTTTCTTTTAAACCAACCACCAGGAGAGCGAAGCAGACATGCCTGAAACTCTGTATCTGTACTTGTACCTTCGATCTCACTTGGTGAGATGCAGCAATCTGATTGTTAACACAATTAGAGTTATCAGCGACCTGAAGAATCGAAAGTACCTTATTAGCATTTTAATAGGATTAAGACCATGTCGTATGTCCCGAAATGTATATTAGAAGGACGGTATTCCTATCTTTCAAGATTTACAAGGTTGAGACAGGGTCGCACCCTCAGTCACCAAAACTCAGTCGAAAACCAAGATGCCAGCAATTCAACTCGTCTTATATAGCAATCAAATCGATATCGATAGACAAAAGACGTTCTACTTCACAATAATACCGCCTCCCCGTGTTCAAAAGTATGTAGCACGTATAGCTATAGAAATGCACGATACTACTAGGAAACTAGACAGCAACAAAACATGGATCTCTCTATGGACAGCATTTGTCTTCGAATGAAGATTGTGCCTTTTCGTAGCCGTGTACAGCTACTCTGTTGTTGTTGCTCGGAGTATTGATGGGAGTTAGATGCTTTTGAACACGGAAAGGCGGCAGAGACGATACTTGATAAAGAAGGTCAAGGACTCTGATATCCAGATTCTTTGAATAAGTCCAAAAGCCAGCCACTAGCTAAATCCACATTCCTTGAAGAATTGCTTAGCAAAATAGAACAACTAAAAACTCCCATTTCTATGCAAAATGATTCCATCTGCGTGTAACGCAGCCCACGAAAGATGATTTATGCCCATGAACTTGGTGTCACTATCTTATCAATCTGCCCTTGCGATATGTCTCTCTTGATCTATGCCGATGCGAGACGTCGACTGACCTACAATCTGCGTCCGATGTTTCCAAAAGCAATAGCACTGACAAACAACACACTAGCAATCCAGGTAGCCACACCTACACTTTCGAGTGTAAAAGTGCCCAGCACCAGATCTTGTCCTCTGATGGCATTTGCTGTTGCATTGGCTACGCTGGAGAAGGAGTGGATGTTTGAAGCGTGAGGCGAAGGGATAAGGTCGGGGTTGATGGAGAGGAGGAGACCAGTGCCTGTGAGAGCGACGGTGGTAGCGAGGATGAAGCAGGGGCCTGTGCGGTCGAGGAGGTACCAGATAGCTGGGTTTGCGAGAGCGAGGGTAAGGCTGAGTTGGAGAGGTGATTGCCATGGCAGGCGGCGCNNTGTAGGACAGGTCAGCGACTGATGCAGAAGAAACAAAAAGAACGAGTGAAGAAGGGAGCTTACAATAGCGAACACAATGCCCACGGCGGCACCAATGAATCTGACAACCTCATTCCAACCAGGAGTCCAGGTTTGGCTGCGGGTACGCCTGTCCTGAGCGCTATGCAAGTTTCCAGAAGTCCTGTACTCCCTGTCTGCCTCAGTCTCACCACTACCATCGCTCATCCAGATCGAGTCGACCCAAGGCAAAGCCTGGCCCAAAGCAATACCACTGAAACACCAATAGGCAATGTATGCCCATGACTCTGAGGGCATACCTTCAACCTGCACAGGCACCAAAGTCTTTCTATCATGCAAATGTGCAATCAACTGGCCATATGCAATGCCAGCAAGACCCAAGACGACATTCTTGCCCACCATGGGCAGGAACCAGTTCTTGAAAGTCTTCTTCTTGGGCCGTTGTACACGCCGTGTCGAGGCCTCGAGCATGCTGCCCCTTCTCTTCTTACTTCTCATCATCAGGGCGTCGTCGACGTTGCCGTCGATATCAGCCATGTTCATACCCTTGCTATCGATGGGGGTTTGGGCACCGGTGCCCCAGGGTGTCTCATCGCGATCGGTCGAGAAGCCGGCCGGAGAGTAGATGCCGAAGAGAGTCGAGGTGGTCAGGTTGAGGAACGAGCGAGTACGAGAGGGCGGAAGGCCTGACTCGTCGGCTCCGGGAGATTGGGTTTCCGGAGTGTCACGGCCATCGGGAGAATTGCCAGCCGTCGGCGACATGGGTGTGAGCTCGAACGGACGACGAGGACGGGGACGCAGAAGAGGAGGCGATTGATCGGCCATGTCGAGGGAGAAGGTGTCTCGTGTGCTTGTGAGGTGGTGGACGGATTCTTGCAGATCTCACGTGTGCTGTGTCTAGATATTGTTCAGGGTTCAAGAAAATATGCAGATTGTGTCGGTGCGCGGATAACTGCGAGAAGAGATGAAAATGCAGTCAATTGTGGTCGGAGATGCAAGAGAAGGAGCGAGCCTCTTGTACAAGAAGGAAGATGAGGGAAGCAATCAACGAATGTGGAACTGTGGGCCGATGATGCTGCTGGCGGTGCTTCAGCTTGTGCTTGTGCGCTCCGAGTTGGCATGTGAAAGCGATCACCCAATGGCCTGTGCCCCGCCGCCCGGCGTCTGCAGCCATGATCCTCGCAACACGAACCACATCCAGACATCATCTCTGCAAAAATCATCAAATTTATGAACAATCCAAAAGGAACTTGATAGGCTTTAAACTAAGAGTACATGCAACAACGCCTCTCCATAACTGTCTTTTGTCTGTGACTTGTTTGCAAGGGAAACCCGTCCGGTCAACCCGCAACATGTCTACGAGCACGCCCCTCATCCTCAACAATGCGCTGAGGCTACATGGACACGCCGCTGCCCTGCATATGCACCCCATCCATTGTTTCATCCCCGCTTCTATATTATCTCTCCTCAGTCAGATCATCTGAAGCCTCCGAATCCTGTGGGTTGGAATCCAGTAGGCTGTGCCATCACGCCGTTGGAGTAAGGTGCCGGGCTGGATGCACTTGCAGCCGGTCCTTGAGTCAGCATCAGTCGTGATCCCCCGAGAATAGGTGTGTTGTCCTCCTCGGTCTTCTGGGTGACCTCTTTTGACTTGCGCTCCTCGTTGTCCTTCTTGAGCTGCTCAATCGCCATAGCCTGTTGTGACATGTAATTGATCATGAAGGGCATAGTGAAGTCGTTCAGACCATGACGCCATGAGAGCTCCATGACAACGTGAAGAGGAATGAGGTCGTAGCAAGCGTAGAGCATACCAACGAAGCACTCACGGCTGCCAATGTCGACAAAGTAGCGAAGGAGCTCCTCGACAACCTCGCCCTTGCCCGACATGGCGGCAGTCTCGATGGCATCCTTGAAGAGCTTGTCTTGCTTCGAGAGTGCAATCGACTTGTCCCATCTCTTGGTCTTGCGGTAAATGTTGGCAGCAATCTGTCTGAAGAAGACCAGGTCATGCTTCTCAAGACGCTGAGCAAGAGCAACAGCCTCGTAGTTGTCGTAGTTCTCGACAGAGTCACGAAGAGTCTTGTAGTCCTCCTCCTCGATGAGCAAGTCGTTGATAGCATCGTTCACAGCGCGCTTGTTCTGCGATTGGACGTTGAGAAGGAAAGGCTTGATGAGAGGGATATTGTCAGACTTCTCAAACATGCGCACAACACGATTGACGTCGATGCGAGGAGTCAAAGACTGGAGGAGATCGGTGAGAAGCGAAGGCTGCTCTTGGAGGTAGAAGTTGAGGGCCTTGTAGTAGATTTCCAAGTTGGCGACCTTGACAACGGTATCCTTGAAAGAGTGGTGCTCCCAAGCATCGGCAGCACGCTCCATCATGGCGAGAGCAGCGTTGTCCCACTCATCGTAGTGTGCACTAGGAAAATATAGTTAGCATACGAGGTTGAATGTTGAGAAAAAAAGTGTAACTTACTAAAGGAAGACAAGCTCAGGCCACAGGTGAGCCTCCTCGCAAGCACGAATCATCTTGGGGATGTTGATACGTCCCCAGAAGATGCGCAGGTGCTCCATAACACGCTCAGGGTGGTACTTCGAGAGGGCAATACCCAACTCGGTGAACATACCCATGTGAGCGCGCTCGAGACCAAGACCAGCCTCCAAAAGCGAGATGAGCTCGTCGAAGTATCCGTTGTACTCGTATTGCTTGACGAGGTCCTGGAGCTCTTCGGCGTGAACAATCAAGTTGAGACCACAGATCTGGGCAAGACGGAACTCCTTCTTGGCAACACAGGCCTCGTTGACCTGCTTCCAGACCTTGACGCTGTTGGCCTTGCGAGCGCACTCAACAGCAGCTTGGTAGTCCTCGAGGTGGACAAGAGTAGTGGCGAGCTTGGCCCAGTTGGAGATGCTGGTGAAGAAGATCTTGGCAGCCTCGTGGAAGCCCTCCTCGTATGCCTTGTCACCTGAAGCTTCAATGTCAGCGACGTTAGATGTGCGGAGGAAGTCCTCCAACTCGCTGAGCTGGTTGGTACGGGCGAAAGAGAAGGCAAGAGCAGTGTCGATAGGGATTTCACGCAGGGTCTTGCGTGCCATGCGCAGGAACTTGATAAGATCCTCGTCCCTTGCCAGCGTGTGTAGCGATCTCAATAACCTCGTTGTAGTTGGATGGGTCCTGAGCGCGGATGTAAGACTCAACAGAGTCGCTGACACGGAGACCATCGAGCTGAGCCTTGGCAACCTTGCTCCAGACCTCAGGAGTATCGACCTGGTCGGCGTACTCTTGAGCACGGTCGATGGAAACGACCTAAGAAAACGAATTAGTAAGGTGTCAAACTATAGTAAAAATATAACTGTTCAAGTAAATTCATCTCCAAGAAGGCTTCTCTGAAGCGGACAACCATCAGAATGCACGAAACTAATCGAGCAAGAGCCCTTTCCATTGAGAGCGCGACCGAGTACTGAACGATGCTGACTCTCAATGGAACTGACCGTTGCTCGTTTTGCTTCGTGCATTTTGATAGTCATCAACTCCGCGACTGCGCTTCTTGAGATGGCAGGAACTAAAGGGGTATTACTTACGTGATCAACGAGAACGTCAGTAGCAGCAGTGTGGTTACCGTGCTTCTTGTAGATCTCGAATGCCTCCTCGTACATACCAACCTCGATACACTGGGTGGCAATGTCTTCAGGGCTGTACTCAGAAAGGGTCTGGATGTAGTTGCCGACGCGAGCACGGTCAGACTTGCAAGCAGTGAGCATAAGCAGGTTTTGGAGGTTAGCGTTGTCGCTGAAGGCGGAAGGCTCGAGGATGATCTTCTCGAGAAGCTCGATCAGCTCAGTGGGCATGTCGGCGTCAATGAAGGCCTTGACAGCGATCGAAACACGCTCAGGATCTTGCGACTCAGGCACAGCGGTAGCGATGACCTGGTCAACAAGAGAACGACGGTGCATGTTGTTTGAGCTAAGGACGTAGTTCCAGATCTCGAGATCCTCACGCTCGAGCAGGTAACGAGCCTGGGCTCTGAACATGGCGTTGTCGTTGGTGATCTCGATAAGCTCGAGGTCGTTCTGGCCCTTGCGGTAGGCAATGTATGCGAGGTTGGGGTCACGCTTCTCGCAGTATTTACCAACAGTCAAGGTATCGTACATGTCATTCTCCTTGAGGAACTTCTCGGGGTCGTTGTTGCTGTCGATGTAAATCTTGGCGAGAGCGTTGTAAACAGCCTGTTGCTGGTTGCCGGCCTGGAGAGTGGCCTCCAAGAAAGGCAGCAGAAGCTTCAGACGGTTTCTTGACTCAACCTCTGAGACAAGCTCATCGATAGGGATGACAGTCGAGTCAACCGAGCTCAAAAGGTTCTTGATGATGCTCTCGTCGCAGTCAACATCAAGCAGGCCACCAACAACTCCGGGGGTTCTGCCAGGGTTGACACGCTGGACGTAAACTTCAATAGACTTGAAGTGCTGGTTCTTGTAGAGGTACAAAACAAGGTCGTGAACGAAGTTGAAACGGTCGCAGACAATAATAAGAGGTAGCTGTTCGGTGAGGTTGGCCTCCTTGAGGAAGTTCTTTACCTTCTCACCATTATAATGGTTAGATTCTCTGCAAACGCGTTCCACTTCTTGGATCTGGCCCATGGTGGTAGCGGCTTCGATGTACTTGAAGGTGACTTCCTCATCTTCGCTCAGGTTGACGATACCACCGAGGTAGTAGTAGAGACCCTCGGCAGTTCTGTACTTCTCGAGCAAGGCGATGATGCGGTGGGGACCGAACAAGTCAGAGTACTTCTTCGAGATGTTGATGACAGCGGCGAGGTTTTGGCGGATGTTGACCTTCAGCATCTCGTCCATGCACTCCATAGAGAGCTCGAGGGTGAGCTTGCCGAAGAAGTTGACCAAGAATTCCTCAGGGATCTTGTCGGACTGAACAATGACGCGCTTGATAGCAGCAGGATCCTCGTAGTGTTCCAAAGCTCTTGTGTATAGACCAGCCTGCTCGCACAGGGTGGCAATGCGAGGGCGATCGTAATGGGTGAACATCTCATTACCGAGGATAGCATCAGCGACTTGAGGAGCGTTCATCAAGTTCATCTCAATCAGGCGAGTCTGGAGGGGACCGTCCTCTTCTCTGTTAGCCGAGAGAACGTCAAGACCGAATGCGGTAGCCTGCTGGATCATGCCCTGAGCCATGAAGACATCGAGGACACGAGATGTGTCAATGAGGTTGGCATCCTCCTTGGCCAAAGCAGTAGCAAACTCGGCACCCTTCTCGGGGTTGACTCTGACGATGTGCTGGAGAAGAGCGTTGAAATCAGGTGTGTAGCCAGCCTCCTTGGAGTATGAAAGGATTTGGTCGAAGTTACCCGACTCGGCCATTGCAGCAATGACCTTCTGGGGGCAACCAGCTTCCTTGTAGATCTGCATTGCCAGGTTCAGGTCGTGCAGGCGGACGATGTCACCCAGCTGCTCGGAGCATCCAAGCTTGCCCTCGCTCATCCACTTCTCAAGAAGATGCTTGCGGTTCTGCTGCAGAACGGGTCTGGCCAACTCAAGAGTTTCGTGCTGGTTGAGCTTGCCCTTGTCGAGCAGCATACCAAAGTACTGGAGGATGACGGAGAGTTGTCCAGGCTGGGCCTGCAGAGCCTTGAAACGCTCAATGGTCTGGGGTGTGCGAAGGAAGCCATTGGGCGAGTTGGCAGCGGTCTTTGCGGCATCGGCGTATTGGCCAGAGGACAAGAGGTGTTCGAAACGCTGCTGGTAAAGCTGGTCAGCACCGGGGAGGCCACCACGCGAGGCTAGCTTGTAAGCAAGCTCGGCATTCTCGGGGCTCTGTAGCAGGTAAGGGATAACGGTATTCTCGTCAAGGCTGACAGACAGAACTTGACCCTTGCGGTTGATTCCGACGATACCAGAAGACTCGCTGTCGGGGCATGTAGTGAAGACAGTCTCGCTAGAGATGCGGTTCATGAAGATGACGGTGCCAGTTTCCAAGTCGTACAGGTGGATGAAACCATACTTGGTCACCAAATAAATGACCTTGTATTTCTCCGAGACCTGCATGGAGACAGGGAAGTCGCTGGCGGCCTCTTGCGGGAAGTAGACGTCGACGGCTCTTTTGGTGAAAACTGGGTTGTTCTGCTGGTGGTCGATCTCGACGACGTGGAGCTTAGCGCCTGTGGCAGTGCGATTGCAGAAGGTGAAGACCTTTGTGTCTGCAGGTGCACCCTCCATGCGAATGGTACCGAAAGCAGCGGCGTGACCCTCGATTGCCTGACTGATACCACGATCGCGAGAGTAGAGTTGCATGTTTCCGACAACACGACCACCTGCTGATGAGATAGAGACAACAACCATCCACTTCTCGTCTTCGCTGACTCTGTAGTTGATGATTTGGGAGCCCAGGTTTGAGTTGCGGTCAAACATCTTTACGGGAGCGGTCTGACTAGCATCGAAGATATCCCAATGGTAGACGCTAGTCTCTGTGACCAAACCCAAGCTCTTATCGCTGTACCACTTCCAGAAGACGACGTCCTCGTTCATGGTGGCCGACTTGAGCTTGGCCTTTGCGCCCAAGTCGAAGATTTGGAGTGTGCGCTGCTGGGCACGTAGGGCAATGATGTCCTTTGACCAGTGCATGATGGCGTTGTCAGCCTTGATAGGGCGACGCACGACGCTGTTGTTGTTCTTGAGGTTGACAATAACAACCTCGCCCGAGGCAGTGTCGCATACACAGACATAGTGATCTGATTCTAATGTCTGCACTACGCGTCAGCGATTGTTATAGGAAGCCTTGCAGAATTGTCTTACACAGGAGTTGAAACCAAACGACTTGGGCTAGAGGATCGAAGTCAGTCATGTTTGGAGGGTAGGATTGCGGCGGATGGACGAACGTCAATGTTGAGCGCTGTGAGCTGTCGAAAGTTGTCAGTAATGGCCAATTGGACAGAGGCAGGAATAGTACCTGAAGCAGCTCAGTGAACTTGATAGGTAGAGCAGCCATGGTGTTGTGTGTAGGCGGCTACCTCATCCGGCGGCAGGATCAGGAGCTTGTGTAGGAACGTGGAGCCTTGGGGCAATGGCGGCCCTGCGAGAAGGGAAGTCGTGGAAGCGTTCACTGTCAGATGCAAGGAAAGTCGTCAAGACGTCAAGCAAAAAAGGCAGTTGCGGCGAGAGAGTGAAGCGGGAGGGTCGGGAGTGAATTAGGTAGGTGCGGTGGTGTTGATTGCTGGGGACGACTTGGGTGCATTCAAGCTGGGCTGGCTGGCTGGGCGCTGCTTGCTACGTATTGCGATCTCCCCGGAGTCTTGGCGGCTCGTCACCCAAACGAGCAGCGAGTCACAAACAACCATCTTTTTTCCCGTAGAGAACAATAATTGGCGCCCCTCCAACCCCGTCATCCCACCACTTTGACCACCCCTCTCGTCGCACCAAGGACGCCGCTCCGCTCTCTATTTGACGCCTGTTTTACCGTCGCATCTTCGTCACTTTTATACAACCGCAATCATGGCAAAGGACTCTTGGGGTACGTCGCAGGCCCCCACTACGCCCGCGTGCCCATCCGCTTTTGCACAACAATACTAACTCACAATACAGACGACGAAGAGTCTAGCGGCTCAGCCCCCGGCTCCCCCCAAATTGTCGCCCGCCGTGGCAAGTTCGACGACGAGGAGGAGGACGACGTGAGTGCGATGTCGAAACGTCTTGCTGCCCAACAACCACTAACCCCCCGCGCAGGTCCTTGATTCCTGGGATGCTGCCGAGGACTCGGAAGTCGAGAGAGAAAAGGCAAAGAAGGCCGCAGAGGCAAAGGCCAAGGCCGAAGAGGAGGCAAAGAAGAACCACAAGTCCAAGAGTCAGAGAATAGAAGAGAGAAGGCAAGAGAACATGCGCAAGAGAATGGAGGGTCTTGACTTTGAGAGCGACGATGAGGACGAGGCCGAGCGCAAGGCTAGACTGCGCAGAGAGCAGAAGGAGTCTGACCTTAAGCACGCTGAGGATCTTTTCGAGGGTATCGGCGTCCCTGCCAGCCGCAGCAACCCCAAGGCCATCACTGTCGCCGACGAGAAGCAGCCCGGCAATGCCATCGACCTCTCGGCCATGCCTCTGTTCAACCCTACCACCAAGGACCAGTTCGCTAAGCTCCGCGAGGTTCTCGCTCCTCTCCTAGTGTCAAACGTTAAGAAGGCTCAATACACCCTTTTCATGCAGGAGTTTGTCAAGGACATCTGCAAGGAGCTCCCCAGCGACCAGATCAAGAAGATCTCTAGTGGCTTGACCACACTCTCCAACGAGAAGATGAGAGAAGAGAAGGAAGCAGCAAAGGGAGGCAAGAAGTCCAAGGCTGCCAAGACCAAGACCACTCTTGCTGGCGCTAGAAACCTTGAGACCGACACGACCGCCTACGATGATGGTCTCGATGAGTAAGTCGATCTGATGCCGTGCAGAGTGTAATCACAGAACGCTAACCCTCGATAGTGATGATTTCATGTAAACGATGACCGAAGGATGAGCTGAAGCCAAGTCTGATTTCTAGCACACTGGATTTTCTTTGTGGATAATGGATAGAGAGTACAGGAAGCATTTGCACAAGGCGTAAGGCACTGAACGCATGCTCCAACAAGTCTTTGATTTAGCAATGTGGGCGTTTTAGTTAACCGTTAGACAAAAAGCTGCATCGTCTTAACCACACCGGCCTGATAAAGAGTCTTGTTACCGTTGCTAATGCTTTCTTATCAGAACCTGAGAGGTGATGAAACAAGATAGAGGCACTCTTCTATGCTGAGGTTGGTCAATCCGGCTCGTTACCACCAGGGTGCTGAAAATCCCTCATACAAGCTTGTGCCCGTCTCTTTGGTCTCGAAGAGCCACAGATGTAATCACAAACCAGTTGCTCTGACTATTCTAGATATAATACTAAATGCAGTGTGACAAACTTTGACAACGGGAGTGAGGACTAAAAGCCGAGTTGGAACTGTGGGGGCGGCGCGAAACGCGAGACCTCCGACCAAATTTATTTTGCCCATGGATTTTTCGGTCGTCTTCACTGACTAGTGACTACCACTCATCTTGTCCGACAATTATTCGATATGATTTGAGTCGCATTGCCATCACCATATCCATAAAATCTACATCTCCTCGACATGGCGTCGCGACCAGAGGATCCCGTCGCTGCCGCGGCTAAAGTCATTCGCATTATTCACGACAACCACGCCGCCCAGAGCAGATATTTGCATGCATTGAGAGTCACTCCTGGCGAGAGCCATCCAGAAACAAAGGCTATTCTGCAATGCATGGAGCAAGAGGAATACCGAGATGTTCTCACCGACCTCGAACCGTCTCAGAAGGCTACTTTCTTCGACAAGGTAGCCAATACCAGCGAGCCATCTTCTGAGAATCCTTCAACTCTGGACAAGGAGACTACCAAGCTCTACTTCGACGCTCTGGGTCTCAAGGCTAAGGGCCTGAGCTTCAAAGACGTTCGTGCAGAGGTCAAAAGCGCCCGGCTGTTACTGCTTTGGCTCCCATCAACACTGCTTCCGCTCTTCCGTCTACTCCTCCCAACCCTAAGCCCTACCGCCAGATGGACGTCAAGGTCAAGGAACTGAATCTAAAGGACAAGCCCGCTCAGGAAGCCGTCCAGCCTGCTCAGGAAGCCGTCAAGCCCGCCCAGGAAGCCGTCAAGCCTGCCCCTGTCGCTCAGAAGGCACCTGTCGCACCAGCCCCTCCACAGCAGAAAGAGAAGAAAGACAGCAAGGACAAGAAGGACAAGAAGAGAAAGAGAGAGGATGATACTCCGAAGGTCGCGAAAAAGCCAAAGGTTGAGCCTGAGGTACCAGTTGGTGGTTCCAAGAAGAGACAAAAGCGTCGGGAGAAGCAGAAGATGCTGCTTGAACAAGTTGCAGCAGGCGAGGTACCTTTGATCTCGAAGCCAGCCGTCAAGGAGACATCTGAGACTAAGAAGACTCCTGCCGTCGTACCCTCAGGCGCCAACAAGGTCAAACTTCCAGTGGACAAGAATATGCCACAGGCCCACTCAGAGTCCGCTCCGGCGGAAAGCACTGTGCAAGCCAACCCTAAGTCTAAGAAGGTTAGGAGAAGTAGGCACAAGTCTGAGAAGCTGAAGGCGAAGCCCGTAGAAACCCAACAACCCATTCAACCATCTGCTGCGGAGCCTCCAACTACTACTGAAACTGAGAATACTGCGCCGACTGAAGGCACCAAGAAATCAAGGAGAGCACGCAAGGCGAAACCTGCTGCTGCATCCTCTGTGACTACTTCGGCTCCTGTTGCCGCACCAGCTGCCATCGAAGAGCCATTGCCAGTGGAAGAACCGGTTCTGAGCGAAGACGGTTCATCAGCCTCCTCCGATGAGGATGGTGACGATGACGACGTACCAGCCAAGGAAAGCACGATGTCATATTTCATTCGACGCACTGCCCTGCCAGTTTTGGGCAAACCGACAATATCAGCAATTGCTCATCCTTCTAGCGACAAGGAAAATGAGCAAGATGTTGCCTCTCCAACCAGTGAAGACATGGAACCAACTGTGGCCGCAACTACAATCGGTAACCCTGAGGAATCGTCTAACCTGAAGGTAAATGATGAGCTTCCAGTCCAAGATACGACACAAAGAGAGTCGTCCTCGGAAGCGATACGTGAAGAGAGTCCATCACCTACAACTAGAGAGACCAGCATCTCTTCAAATGAAGAAGTGCCAAGCTCTCCTCATCAGCCAGAGCAGAAGAAGAGCAGTCCGGTTGTCAGCAAGACGGCAGTCCCAAAACCAGTATCTTCAAGCTTCACGTCAGCTCCTTCACAATCTGCTATCCAAAAACCTAGAGCTTTCAACTCTTTCAACAAACCCCAGTCATCCTTTACTTCGACGAGATCTGGATCCGTTCCTAACAACAACACCAAAAAGTCTGCTACTGACGCCTTTGCCGAATTTGCTGCGTTCGCTGCTGGCAAGAAGTTGGGCTATGATGACAGTAGTGATGATGACGATGAAAGCAGCAGCAGCAGCAGTAGTAGCGACAGTGATGACGAGAAGCCAGCTCCTGTGCAAGCTCGCAAGCCAAGTCCTGTTCGCCATCAGCCATCCCCAGCGCCGGCAATCAACCCAGTAGCTAAGCCCGAACCTTCTGCTATGGATATCGACACTGAAGTTGGCGCTGCACAAGAACAAACACACACTGACGCATTGCCGATCGATGTCGTCATGACTGACGACCAGCAGAACATCAGTCCGCCAATGGAAAATAATGACATTGATTCATCTGTCCAAGGAAAGGAAGCAGAGCAAGTTGAAGAAGAGGTCAAAGACGAGACTTTGGGAGGCTTCCAGTCGTTTCACGAGAGCCCTGTGTTAGATGGTGCTCCCTCTGCACAAAGCCCTCTTCCCGACATCCCAAACCCTGAGGATTTGATGGAGTTTGGTGGATATCAGCCATCAACCACTGAGACAACTGATCAAGTCGCGCCGGCATCTGCTGAGGATCAAGAACAACCTAGTGAGCCAGCCAATCGTGAAGACCACGAGAGTCCCAAACTCACAGAGCCCGTCAACAGTACTGGCCTAGAAGTGGTTCCCCAAATCGACGACGAGGTGTCGAATGATTTGCCAGTAGTCGATGAGCAGGCAAGTATTTCTTCAGAGAACGAGCAAATTCTAGAGGTTGCGAGACAATCAAGCGAGCCTGGTAACGAAGACGCTGAGGTTCAGGATATCGCCCAGCCACTCGATTCAAGCTCCGAATCTGAAGGGCCTGCTGAAGACGAGAAAGTCCCCGATACTCAGGAGCTCGACGTCCCTGCAACTGAAGAGGTAGAGACTGCAGGTCTTGATCAAGCCTCTGAATCGGAATCAGAATTAGAAGAGCCCGCCGAAGCCTTCTCACAATCTATGAAAGACTTCCTCGCAGCTTGGGAAGAAGAAACCGACAACTTCGAGGCTAGAATTAAGGAACTTCGACGATTGCTTGTGGAAGACGGCGACGGCAGCGCAGAAGACAACAAGGACATATTGGAGAAATTGATGAACGAAGTCGACCGCGAGGAGCAAGTCTACAAATCAAAGACCACGACTGCACGTAATCATTTGGACGGACTTGAGCGGCTGGCTCGAATCAAGATCCTAGAGGTGCTTGATCGTGCAGATGCAAGTTTCGAGCAGCGATTAATATTGGTGAAAGCGAACTTGAGGGAGGAGCACAACTCTGAATCTGCAAGAAGCCAACTCTCACCTGACGCAGAAGACTCAGACGTCGAGATGAAGGATGAACCTGATAACGAGGCGGAGATTGGTGCTGACAACGACGACCAAGAAGTCAAATCCTCAAAATCAAACTCGCCTGCTCCTTCCTCACTTGGCTGGGCACCAAGCGAAGACGAAGGTCTGACGGAAAGTGCGAAGAAGGAACAAAAGGTCAAAACACGCAAGCCTCGCAAATCGACAGGTACCACTTCCGAGCACTTCACTCCTTCTCCAAAGAGAAAGCGCGTGCCAGCCGGCACATCTGCTGTTCCCTTCCCCAAGCTGTCGGCACCTCGCTTCGGCTTGATTCAGGAAAGACTGGCCAATGATCCTTTCCGTCTGCTGATTGCTGTCACCTTCCTAAACAAGACCCACGGTAAGGCAGCAAGACCCATCTTCGAGCAAGTCATGGAGACGTATCCTACGCCGAGCGATCTGGCTGCTGCCAATATCAGCGAGCTCAGTGAGATGATTCACAGTCTAGGCTTCCAAAATCAGCGTGCGAAGAAATTAATCAAGATCGCCGAGACTTGGGTTGGACAACCACCACAGAAAGGAAAACTCTACCGCACCATGGATTATCCCAACAAAGGCAATGGCCGCCACCTCAAGCCCAAAGAAACTGTCGATGAAGACGTCGAAGATTGCGTCCAAGCCGGCGCTTTAGAAATTGCGCACATCTACGGACTTGGACCCTACGCTTGGGACTCTTGGAGAATCTTCTGCCGTGACAAGTTCCGTGGTGTGGCTGAGGGCTACAATGGCGAAGGTGTCCCTGGTTATAAGCCTTCGTCACAGGCCAAGGAGAATTCGGAATTTGAACCAGAGTGGAAGCGTGTAGTTCCCTTGGATAAGGAACTTCGAGCATGTCTGCGCTGGATGTGGTTGCGCGAAGGCTGGGAGTGGGATCCTCTAACCGGAAACAAGAAGAAGGCAGCCTCAACTCTCATGCGCGAAGCATCAGATGGTGTAGCCACCTGGGACGAGCCTGTAGCTCTCAACCCACACGACGAAGACACAACAACCATCAAGGAAGAACTTGCAGGACCCAAAGGCCCTGACGCGTTAGTCCCCGGAGTCAAAGCCGAGGATGTCAAGCCAGCATCTAAGAAACGCGCTAGAAGAGGTAGAAACTCAGCTGGTGCTATTGCAAAGCGTGCGGCTACTACTCCACCTCCTACTGCACCCAAAGAAGCTGCCACCCCGGCTGTACCTGCCAGTAGCAAACGTCTCAATGCTGACCCAGAGATCATGACTTCGCGTCTCAGACCTAGAGCTGGTCGTGCTGATGCGATCGCTTCCGCACCTGTACCTGCTACGCCTAGTCGTCGTCGCGCTGCACGCAAGTAAAAACTTGTTTGATTTCCATTGCAGCAAAATCGGTTGCATAGGTGTTGTTGGTATACATATTGCATTGATATCATCTCCGGTGTTATTCTTCCATCCAACGCATTCTGTAGCGAAATCAAATCTCGTTGACCAACACATCGTTCTCTATACCTTTTGTCTCTACCAATTATCCCTCCGCTTGTTCAGAGCATGTGTCCAGCCAACTGATGACCTCCAGNNTACTGCGGCAAAACCGCGATACACCATTTGCCTACACAGAAGGATCGGAAGCAAAAGATGCAAGAACAAAACGTACAGCAGCAGGGATTCCCACGTGGTCACCCACCGTAGTACTAATCTGCCGTTCAACTGCTTATGTATGGCAGAGCGGACGGGATGCCCAGTTTTCAGCTGACTGTGGCCGTACGTGCTGGAAATGCTGTTTTGTGCGGATATGATACTCAGGTTGCGGAACATAAGGGGTAGATTCTCGAAAACCCTCCTCGCTCCTGCAGATCCTTTGGCCTTTAGAGGGAGGTTCAGATCATGTTATTGGGATGTTGATTGATGGCAACAGAAGGAGACGAATGGGTGGCTCCAACGCTCCTTCCTTCGTGTGCATTGTCAAATCATCGTAACGACATTCTGCTGCACAGATCACGTTCGACCGATTACATGCAGATAATCACTTTGAGGCAGAAGGAGAGACAGGTCTTCACAACAGGAACACCATTGACAAGGGCCTCCACGTTTTGACAGGATGTTCGTCCAAGTCAAAAGTAGCAGGGGAGAACACCATCCCTCGATCTAGTCAGGACCAGTCTGAAGCCTCCATTAGCGGAGGATCGGCCACACTCAATACTCATGTATCCGATTGTCTAGATTATGGATTTCCGTATGTGGCGATACCTCATTAAAACTCTGGCGTATGTATGACCTCTTATGTGCAATGCTACCGTGTAGATATACCATTCAGATAAACAGACAGTTTGTTTCTATTGCGGCGGACTACAGTGCTTTTTCTTCAGACTTTCTCATTGGTACACCGACCCGAAAAGATCTTTTATTGTGAGCACTGAGATGGCTATGAGTACTGAGGTGGCAGGCCCTGCACTTGTGGAGGGTTTAGACTTGGGACTGACTGGTTAGAGCGCATCCGGTAACTATTCCCAGGTCCATAATACGTATTCGAACAACAAGCAGAGTTACACGCCACTTTTCTGCAGGTTTGGTTCTTTAGCTATTTTTGAGTGCATTTTTGTGATTTTCGAAGCTTGCTGGATGTTTGAGGTAGGCTTGCATTTACCAGGCATTGGGCGACAAATTGGGCTGTACTTCAAGGCTGAGATCTCGCTGTGCATAGCCAAGACATGCTGCATGTGTGTTATGGTCACAAGGCTTAAGAGACCGCGTCCGTTCATAGCTCGTCGTCTTTGCTTTATCATCACTTTCTTTTCTTACATTATTGCAGTGATTTTACGGTTATATTGTTTTCGCTCAGAGTCATATAAGTCAATCTTGAATGACCAACCTAACACACTCATTCAATTCGTCTCGGAGAAGTAACCACAAATCCAGGTTGAGGCTGCAGGCGCCACAATCATGCCAATCTGCATGTACGACGATGCAAAGAGAAGATGGCCGACCCAAACATTAGCGGAGGTGTCCAGCCTACCGTTTCTGCATTCTGCTTTATATAAAGTAGCACGCGAATCTTGTGCGCCTTTTCTCTATATTGTTCCGTCTTTCAGCATCAATTCCAGCTAGAGTGCTATTGATTTGTCCAGATATTCTGGCTGCTAACATGACGTCTCAAGTCACTTCAGTTGATCTGTCCATCGTAGGGGGACAGGAACCCCCATGGGCCGCAAGATCTAGTTACTACGCCAGCTTATACTCGGTTCAACGCTCATCGGAATTGGTCTCATCAACCGAGACTCTGGACACTCCCACATTGACAGCTAGCGTTATTGAGACTACGGCAGTCCTGACAAGGAATACCACGAATAGCACTGGGCTCTCAACATCCTTCACCTCAACGTCGACAGGAATACCGTTTACAATGGCTTGGACAACACCGGTTCGGACACCAATACCCCCTTTGACAACGATATTCACAGCGCCAGGATCCTGCTCGACGAGGCCGTTCACCTTGTCAACATCAAACAACAGTTTGGTCGGAGTTTGGGGCCTTTCATCGGACTTCGTAGATCCTTGTTACCCTGATGGCTGGGCTACAGCGAAGGAGAACTTCTACTCGCCCGGAGCGTGTCCAGAGGATCATACCTATGCTAGCATCGTATTCGGTACGGCAACTTCTGATCCATACACTATGGTCAACTGTTGTTCCAGGTAAGTCGTGTATCGCTAGGTGTATAATCCTTGACTGACTGCAAGTGTCAGTGGCATGGAACTCTGGGACGAGGATCAATGTCTCACCTTAATAACCACGTCTACATACGTACTTTTGCCAGACTCGACGACAAGTGACATTACCAGTTTCCCATTTACTGGTTTGGCCACTCCCTTGGCAGTGATTTGGGGTTCACACGATCTCCCGAAGTTTACACCAAGCGCTGCTCCAGCGGTAGCGCTAGCAAAAAGGAAAAACAAGACGCAGGAACCACATCCTCAGGACTTTCTGTCGGCATCGGCATCGGAGTAGCCCTTGGTATGCTCATATCAATGGGAGTAATCATTTTCGCTGTATTCCGAATCCGTAAAAAGCGGGCCAAGCGACTGCAGGTTGCTTCCAATTCATCAAGCGATGGAGATCTCAATCCAGAGCTTCCTGGAGATTCATCGACGGAAAGAGAAATTATGGCTGAACTCGATGATCAGACCGAGAGTAAGGAGATGGAGGGAGATGCGATGTTTCCTGAGCTGGAGCATCTCGTCAAAAGCTCAGAGCTTGAAGTGCCTCATAAAATTCATGAGCTACCTGGATAGTTGTCTACACATCTATTGCTTTCGCATGCATCACAATATCCTTGCAATCAGCATTAAAACCCAATGCATCCGTAATAATCGGCGGGTCTCCGAAGGTCCCGAAGTAATCAAGGTCGTCGACTGCCAACTTCTCAGGCATAGGCCAGAAATGGTCGAGCACCAGATACACAATCCCGGAAACCAAGCAACCAAAAAACCACGCCAATTGGTAAAGTCTGGTCCAGCCTGGCCAAAAGCCACTAGAGTCGACGGCTCTCTGAACAAGCCCAGGCATGAGGAAACAAGCTCCCATGATCCAGGCGATTCCTGCTCTCCAGTTCCATCCCTTGGCATACCAGTAAATACTGGCAGGGTCGTTAGAAAAGAGTTCGAGGAAGTTCTCGTTGTGGCGCCAAGACGAGGAGTTGCTGGTTGCGACAACAAGAACAACCACCTGATTAGATTTCTCAAACCATTTTCTCGAGTCTTCATGTGTTGAGGCAGATGATAACAAGATCTGGAACACACACGATGAGTACGAATAAGCCTGATCTTGGTGCTTGTTGAACGATGACTTTATCAGAGTGACCATCTATTCATACCTGTATCACAAATCTATTGCGAATCAAGGAAACTGCTACCTAGAGCTTCGATTTCTTCGTTGCTGCCTTCTTTGGCGGTCTCAGGATGCAAGTTTGAGACATGCTCGCAACCATTTTACCCTTGCCGTCCCAGAGTCTTGCTTCCGAAAACGTCCTTGCGGCATCTCCAGCATACGTCTTCCACTCGCGCATATGGAACTCGTTGGTATTGATCTCCGGCGTCAAGAATCTGAGAGAAAACTCCAAGGTTGAGCAAGCTCCCGATTCCGTCAATGGCATGCTTTGCAGCACAAGCGGTGTAAAAGAGATACTCGCGTCCAGTAGGAAAGCCAGACTAGTAACATTCTCGGCATGCGTGGATACCTTCTCACGCACACGAAGCCAGTCTGCTGAAGAACGATCGGTAAGAGGTAGATGCTCTTGCGTGGTCTTATGTCCCTTTGCAAAGCCCTGCAGAGTCTGTCCGTGGATGCTTTGAGGTGTGAATCGCATATCAATCAATTCGCTCATCAGGCTGAACAGTTTATCGTGTCTATCCACGTCGGCTTGGGTCAAGATCTTCTCCTCCACCATGGTCTTNTTGCGATCCGTTGGCGTCCAGGACTCCTCAACTGGGGAATACTTTTTGCTCGGCGGCGCGGAGTATACCATGAACGGCTCTGGCTCTACGACATGGAAGTCTGCGAGAGCTACAAGACACACTCTCTCCNNCTTGCCATCATCCTGTTTCTGCAAGACTTCGACGAGCTTTGTTGTAAAGGTTTTAGTTGAGCGGTATACTTTTGTGTTGATAAACACGGGGCGATCTGTCAATGCCGGACCCAGAAAGTTGCCGTTTATTGCGTAGAGTCTGTGGCTTGGCGGAATATCAAAGCAGGCAGCATGCGTCGCAACACCAATAGTATATCCTCCAAATGCAATCGGCAAGACATTTCCCATGCGAGGTGGGTTGAATTTGCTCTTAAAGCCTATTCCAACGGTCCGAATCAGCATGATACTTGGGAGACCACACAGTGATCTCCACTTACGGTTATGCTCCACTTGCTCGAGCGCGAGGATCTCTTTCAAAGTCGACATCTCTTTGTGTTGCTGGTTTTCGATGAAGGAGAGAATTTATGTGTAGACAAAGGAGGCTTCTCGCTGCTGACACGACTTGAGCATTCTCAGCCTCGGCAAACATTGCCTGTGTGACGCCAGCCTCGGTGGAATTAATTCGTTCAGAAGAGAGAAAATAGATAAATTGTCAATCTACCTCGAATTGCCGTAGCAGATATAGTCAAAAGTGATGGCATGCTTCGTATCTTCGACTTTTGGCCAGTTGCCGATGAACTCGGATCTGAAGCTCAAACGAGGCAGGAAGATCCAACCACAAGGCTTCTGACTTTCTGAATGCACTGTATTAGCATTGCAACAGTCACTACTGAAATTGCAGTTGTCGCGATGAGGGACCGATGCTCGCATTGTGGATCTCTTCTCAAGGACTATCAACTACCGCCAGTTTTGGAGCCTGGTTTGTAAGGAAACTTCTCCCGGTAGTGGTTTGCAATTTCCCTTCTCGTGGTGACCCATACACCTTCCTTCTCCGAGATATACTTCATGAACCTCCGCAGACTCTCTGATCGACCTGGTTTACCCACAATTCTACTGTGCATTGGTATCGTCATCATCTTACCGCCTTCACGGTATAAGCAGTCGAAAGCGTCTTTGAGATACTGCTCGTATGTTGCTCCACTTGAGCTGACGAAACCTGGGCTCATGTGGAACTTGCCATCATTGCCTACAAAGATGAATCAATATCCATACATTCGATCAGAGATGTGGTACTCACAATCGTAGTTGTATGGCACCATCAGCATGCCTTCCTTCTCGGAGTCTGGAAGCTGCTTCTCCCATGGCAGGTCGATCCAATAAGGCGAGTCTTCATTGTAGACCTCGGATGTATAGAGCAGCTTGTGCCCCATCTCCCCCCACATCAGAGGCAACAGAGACGCAGTGTTGGGAGTACCTCGACCGAAATAAGCTCCGCTTGGAAATTCGCCTGTGGCTGCTTCCAGAGTCTGGCAGGTCTTCTTGATGTAAGCTTTGTCGTCTTCGAAAGAATAATCCCAGATGTCAAGCCATCTGTATCCATGTGCGCCGATCTCATGACCATCACGCACACAAGCCTTTGCAAAGGCAGGGTTTCGCTCCATGGCAACGGAGATGGCCCAAAGGGTCATTTTCCATCCAAACTCTTTCATGAGTCGATGGATACGCCAGGCACCGCACCGACTTCCGTATTCGAAATCTTGCTCGCCATTGAGATGGCGATGCTCTCTGCCACCTCCGGATGGACCTTTCTCCCAGAGATACGCCTCGCTGGTTTCATCGCCATCAAGAACGTTTCTCTCGCCGCCCTCTTCGTAGTTCAAGACGAACGACACAGCGATACGAGCACCATTAGGCCATTGAGGATCGTGGCCTTCCTCACCAAAGCCTCAATATACTGTCAGCTGTTGTTCGCGTGATTTGGCTGGAACCTGACCTTCAAAATCTCTCGGCAACTGCAATGACTCTTCAACGTGCACCATGATAGGCAATATGTCTCTCTGCAATACACTTTTGTAGATGAGGGCAGTACAGAATTCGGAAATAGTGTGATAGAATTATAATTGCCTAACTCCAGCTCGTGTGCAATTTATCAAGCACGAGTGTAGCGGGTAACCAAGGCAAGATCGGCTACATGCCGATGCAACATATAGTGTGATGTATACCTCCTTCTTATTCGGACCAATATTCTTGGCCTATCAAATGTTGATATAGGGTGATTCATACACGATAGGATGCTGTGTTCTTATCTGATGCTTATCAAGATCCTTCAACCCCGCCACAATGCAGCCTCTTCGCCTATCACAATTTGGACGTCCGATGGCCACTCTTTTGCCTGCATTGATTACTCGTAAGCGATAACGGTCGACAATGGGTCCATTCGCTCGAGTTCTGCAGCTGCGCCTCTGAACGTACGAACATGTCAAGACACGTGAAGGGTGTCTTGTATAAGGCTGGCTCGTGTTTGGATCCCACTCGCTCGACCGTCTGCTCAGCCTACTATCGACTCGATTGCAAAACCATACTACTCGACAAGGCAACTTAATGTCTGTCTTCTCTCTAGATGCCAAACAGGGAAATCCTGTGACTACAGAAACACTGGAAGGTCTTTGCTCCCAACTAGGCGTTCGAATCGAAGACAATGAANAAGAAGACTATCGCCGATTGTTGGCTGTCTTTCATGATGCAAGCGAAGAACTCATGAGCATGGAAGGTGAGATGCTAACATGAGAAGCATACAAGACTATTGAGCTGACTTGGCATCAGNACTACCTTCCGGCAGTGGACGAGGACAGGTTTTCTAGAGAGAACATACACTTTCCCGAGAAGCATAGCAATCGATACAGTGCCTGGGCATGGAAGTGCACAGTCGTCGACAAGCAGTCCAAAGGCGGCAAGCTTCATGGCAAAACGTTTGCTTTGAAAGACAATGTCGCTCTGAAAGGCGTGCCAATGCTCGTAGGCACCAACTTCATCAAAGACTATGTACCCGACTGCGATGCAACCGTTGCAACGCGGATTCTGGAAGCTGGTGGCATGATCACTGGAAAAGCCGTCTGCGAAAACATGTGCCACAGTGCTACAAGTCATTCGTCAGGAACTGGTATCGTCGAGAACCCAATTGCAAAAGGCTATAGCTCTGGTGGTAGCTCGAGTGGATCAGGTGTCCTTGTTGCTCTCGGTGAGTGCGATGGAGCTATTGGAGCAGACCAAGGTGGCAGCATCCGCGTTCCGGCTGCCAACTGTGGTATCGTCGGTTTGAAACCGACATTTGGCCTAGTGCCTTATACTGGCAGCGGCTCAAATGAACCCACTAATGATCATCTTGGCCCAATGACCCGAACTGTTCTTGAGAATGCCATCTTTCTCGAGGCTATCGCTGGTAACGACAATATTGACGACCGCTCATTTGCTGCACCACATCCTTCCAAAATCCCAGCATACAGTCTCATAGCAAATCTGCCGATGGACAGGCCACTGACAGGAAAAAGACTCGCTATCATCAAAGAATCTCTATCTATGCCGGCCTTGGACAATCGCATCATCGACACTTTTCAAGCAGCCGTTGCTAGATTTAAAGAACTTGGCGCGACTGTTGACGAGATCTCTATCCCGATACATTCCAAAGGCGCCGCTATCTGGACTGGCATATCGAAAGTGGGAGGCTATCTTGCAAAGACATCCGGCTCCTTCGGCAGACGAGGCCACCAGATGTTAACTCTCAACTCGAAGCTCCACCCAATGGGTCAGGAGAACTGGGAGAATGCATACGTCTCGACTAAAAACATTTACCTCAACGGTCTATATGCTGTCCAGAACTTCCCGCTGCTTCTAGCAAAGGCAACCAATCTTTCACGCCAGTTGCGAGATGCGTACGATGCGGCACTTGAGACCTACGACATCTTGCTCACTCCTACTCTGCCATATGTAGCAACTAGTCATGCTGTACCAGATGCTACACCAATCGAGCAGATCACGAAGCAGATTGGGCTGACAACGAACACTGCCCCATTCAACCAAAGTGGACATCCTGTGCTGGCGATGCCCATAGGAATGCTAGAAGTCCTCGAAGGACCAGGTCTAGAGGCGAAGGTGAAACTTCCAGTGAGTATGCAAATCATCGGAAAGTGGTGGGACGAGATGTCGGTATACGAGGTCGCACATGCTTGGGAAAGAGCCAACGACTGGAGAGTGATGTGATTTCCTATCGCAACGCTCATGTCTTAGACACAAACATCGTATCATACTTCTCTGTAGCAATTTGCTTGTCTTGCATTGCAGGTGAACAAATGGTGAGTGAATGGGCATGTCAAGACTCGATCCTAGATTACTATAAGTGTTCTTGCCATATCGGCTGAAGATGTGATATGTTCAACTAGTCATTCCTGCTTGGCTTCGGAGAGCTGACAATCTCTAGATTGAAATGTGATCTTTGGGGTAGAGATAGGTGACAGCATTTCGAGATAGTCGGAGCTCTTCTCGATTGGGCAGTCGTAAAGAGGGAGGTATCGGTAAAATCGCCGTTGCCGCTTGTTAAAGTGATCGTCGGACCTCCGAATAGGCGAGGCTCCTGCCTTATCAGCTTATCTTCTGCGTATCTCGTCTCCTATAATCCATGCTTGTCTCTACCACTATCAATTTGACAGCGGCTTGGAGCCAAGCAAGTCTCATGCATACCAATATGGGCTATCTTACATGTGTCGCAGACGCATATATGTCTCTGAGCACACGCCTCAACCTTCACAGTAGAGGCATCAATTCTTTGCAACCATGTCGAATTTCGTGCAGCACATGAAAGCTGCTAGTCGTTCTCCCAAATCATTCAAGGAGTTGTTGCAAACCACGAATAGTGATGGCCCTATCCGGTACAATAAAGATCTGCTTCCGAGTCCTCCAGGTACGATGCTCAATAGAAGTTACAGTTACCAGTGCTGAGTCTATACAGAGGACAGAAAGTGGCGATGGCAGCACTATTTTGCATACTACTTGACGATGACCTTCAGTCCCAGTAGCTACAATCTCGGAGCCTCGCTTGTATCTATCGGTCTACTTTGGTGGCACGGTATGATTGCTGCAGTCGTCGGCTCTGGCATCCTGACCGTCCTGGTTGTGCTCAATTCAAGAGGTGCCATCAACTACTTTCTCGGTTTTCCGGTGTATGTTCGTGTCGCAGCCGGTGTCAGAGGCTCTTCATTGTACATTCTTGTCAGAGCTGTGGTTGCAATCATCTACTTCGCCACGCAGACATACTATGGCGGGCGCATCACATCAGTCTTCATGCGTGGTATCTTCGGCAACGGCTATCACAACATCCCAAACCATTTACCAGAGAGTGCTGGTATCACTTCTCGAGATCTTCTGAGCTTCTTCATCTTCTGGATGGTGAGCATCATCTTTGTCGTGCATGGCCACATACTAATCAGGACAGATCCAAATGCCTGTCATGTTCATCCATCCCAAAATTCTCCGACACTTGTTCGTCGTCAAAGCAGTCTACACAACGATCTCTCTGCTCGGCGTACTTGGCTGGACAATCAGTGCAAATGGAGGCAAGATTGGCGATTTCAAGTACACTACCAAACAGACTCAGCTGTCTGGTCATGACCTCATCTGGCCTATGATCTCTGCCATCAACTCTGTGATGGGAGCTCTCGCACCTGTTTTGATCAACCAGCCGGATATCGCTCGATATGGTCATTCGTATCGCGATGTGACTTGGAGTCAAGGTGTCGGTATCTTGATCTCGAAGGTTCTGGTCATGTTCATTAGCACAGCTACCACAGCAGCAGCGACGAACGTGCTAGGCAAGTCTTTTTGGAACGTTTGGGACCTCTGTAAGCCTTTTCTTGCCTCCCCGTGTGCTAAGGGATGTAACGTCCACTGTACTCCGACTATAACAGTGAGTAAAGTGCACGTTATAAAAATGCATAATACTATTAGGCAAGAGGATAGTTTCCACTGAGAGGCGATCTCATAGCAGCTCTCTTTGGTTAAAATCTTTGTTTCTGAACAGGATTGTGCATTTGTATAGCCACACGCGTTACATACTTTTGCACACGGGGAGGTGGTACCACTTGATGGAGTCATGCTAATCGTGTCTGACAGACGACGCCATTCTTGATCAATATTGGACTCCAGGTGCGCGGGCAGGCATGATGTTCGCAAGCCTTGGCATGATTCTGGCCGTGCTCGTCACCAATGCTGGAAGCAACTCGCTCCCAGTTGGTGCCGACTTGACGGGCATCTGGCCGCGCTGGTTGACAATTGTCCGAGGACAGGTCATCTGCGCTGTACTGGCCCCTCTTCTCGTCCCCTGGAAGATCATCGCTTCTGCAACGTCGTTTCTTACATTCCTGGGCTCTTATACTGTGTTTCTCATGCCTATCTGTGCATGCATGGTCGTCGACTATTGGGTCGTGAGGAGAGGCAACATACATGCACCGTCCTTGTATGTGTGTTCGCCCGAGAGCCCTTACACATACTACAAAGGATGGAACTTGCGTATGCTCGCTGCTTGGGTCGCAGGCGTGGCATTCGTCATCCATGGTATAGCTGGGTCGTTGGATTTAGACTCAGTGAACCAGGCTTCGAAGAACATGTACAAGCTAGGCTTTGTACTATCCTTCTGCATGGGCGGCCTTGTCTATTACGTTCTTTGCTTGGTCTGGCCAGTTCGGATCCTGCCACGGGGTACGGAGAGGCCCCTCATGTTTGAGGAGCTCGCGGCAAACGAGGGTTTCTTCGACCACGAGAACGTTGGCACCATCACTGGCGTGCTGGAGGGAGAAGATACCGACAACGTCTCCACTCACCAGTACATTGCCGAAGGGAAAGATAGTAAAGTCTAAAGGAGGCCGGGTAGCCGCGTGACGTTTCGGTCTTGTAGTCTCTGTACTAGAACAGGTGTCTCCCTAGCTCTTTCGATGTCTTGTGCTCGACTGTGATGCTCACATCGACGGCTCATCGTATCCTCGAGTATTCAGATCTGGCGCTTCGCGTATATGTATGCGGCAATTGCGTAGTATTAGGTGCTGGTTCGGACTGTCGTCCTTCAACATGGAAGACGATCCAGACGCGTCAGTGCCTGACTTGCAGTCCTTCATGTTTGGCGATCAACGCTCGTAAAGCTCACTACACATGGTTTGCGTCTTCTGCTTGGATGCCAAAGTGTCCTTTCCATTGTGGTGATCGGATGATGGCACGTCGCGTTGTGAGAACGTAGACCGTGCTGCTTCCGCGTCGAGCTGGACTTTGCCGAGGCTGGATGAAATGGTTGCTTGCCTTCTCGACATCAACCCAAATTGTCTGTATACAGATGAAGCGGTCATTGAATACGTGTTGAAGGAGTCATGCGACTACTCAGAGTACAATTTGTGCTTCTAATATGCTTTCGTTATTGGTATTGGTGGTGTAGATCATCGTGAGGATCGAAGCTTATCACATATAAATTCGCTGGAATTGACATAGAAATGCCGTGAGCACTCAGATTGGTTCAAACTTCACCTAAAAGCTCGAACTAAGCTTCAGATACCGGGTAATAAGTGGTACGAAACCGTGTATACGCATATTTGAGCATCGCATGATGTCTAAGACGTGGTGTCGCCGCTTTCTCCTGGCGACAGGGTCACAAGCACAGCATGGTCACCACGATTTTTGACCATCGAGGGTGCTTGCTTGCACTTTGTTGTGTATGACGTTGGAGGCTGCACGTCATCACGAGAGCGTTGAGACCACCATCCTGCGACATGCGAAGAAAACAAAACTCTGGTGCTCTTGTCGTCTCACAGAGGTATAACACACTGGCTTCTGACAATCACTGAAGTGTTTCCCCGTCCAAGTAAAGAGATTGTAAAAAAATGTCCGTCTTTGTGGTTGATCAAGCAATTTCCGTTGTTGCTTGAGCCATTTTGCCTGTGTCGATGTCTTCGCGTCAAGAGCTTCTTTTTCGGTGGCTTGCGGCAATAATCTGATAAGATCATTAGCGCTGCCGGTCAACCGATTTCGACCGGCATATCCTGGAGGAACAATGTTCACTGTTGATGTCAGGTCTCTCGAATCATGAAAGAGGTGGGAGACTCTCTGTGCTATGTAGTCATCATCTTCAGCAGTCGCTATTCAAAGATGCCTGTATTCCGCTAAATAGGAAACCACGCAGAGTAAATGAAGCTTTCCTTGATGCACGAGTGAGCTGCGAGGAGGGAACAAGGCGTAGATTGAAACACTTGTCGACCCACCAAAAAACCAAGGGACCTTGTTGTCGATCCCCACCACCCTTTCACATCCACGACGCGCCGGGCTTTTTTTGCATGTCTCGCCCGTTCGGAACCCACAAAAGGATGTTCGCCTTGAGCCCTGAATTCACGCGATCTCGGCAGACGTATCATCATTGATGCCAGATAAATCTTCTCGCGCCCCATCTTATCAATCTTGCATCTCCCTACGCACTTTTTCTGACTTCCATGTTCGACCTTCACTAGACCCTTTCGCCATTATGGGTTTCTTGAGAGCGCTAGATAGACCATACATCAACCCGTTCTACCACTCCCAAGCCGATGAAGAACCCGATGACGTCGTCAAAGAAGAAAATGGTTTGAGCTCCTCGAGCAGTCCGAGTGATCAACCTCCACACTATCAGGAAAACTATGGCCCGAACAAGACTGCCACATCTGCACCTGGCGCTGCGTATGATGGCGAGCAAGTCGACCCTGACTACCAAACTGGAGTCAAGAAAGCTGAAGGTGTCACTCTTGCCTGGGACAAGCGAGCACTATGGTTGACCTACATCTGGTATGCAGCACTCTGCTACATTTCCATGACATCCCATTGACGTGTGGCAGGANTTTATGTTGTGTACTTTGAGATCGCTTTAATGTCGACAATTACTGGTTACTTGGGCAATTACGCCAATGCTAGTTTCAGCACATCGCAGCTTCTGTCAGTCAGCTCTGTAATGAGCTCTATCATCGGCGGTGTGTTGCGTTTGCCAACCGCCAAAATCATTGACATCTGGGGACGTGCCGAAGGTTTCTTCGTCATGATGTGTATCACCATCATCGGACTGATCATCTTCGCTGCCTCTCACAACGTCCAGACTTATGCCGCTGCTTCGGTCATCTACTACATTGGCTACGATGGCATGTACTATGTCATGACCGTCTTCATCGCCGACACCACCAGGCTGAAGCACCGAATCCTCATGCTGGCCATTTCTCAGACGCCTTTTATCTGTACCGCTTTCACCACTCCTTACGCTGTCTCGAGCTTCGTCAACGGCGCTGGATGGAGATGGGGATATGGAACGTTTGCCATTGTCACTCCTGTGGCCTGCCTTCCACTTTGCGGTGTCTTCCTCTACTATCAACGCAAGGCCGCAGCGATGGGCTTGTACAAGAAAACCGAATCACCTTCTCTTGGATTCTACGGAACGATCGCACATTACTGGGTCGAGTTCGACGTGGTCGGTGTCTTCTTGCTAGTTGCAGGATTCGTTCTGTTTTTGCTACCTTTCTCCCTTGCGACCTCGGTTGCTGGACAATGGAAGAGTGCTAGCATCATCTGCATGCTGGTCATTGGCTTTGTCATTCTATGTCTGTTCCCTGTGTGGGAGCGTTTCGGTGCCAGCAAGCCCTTCCTACCATGGGNNGAGAGACTCAAGGACCGCACCATTTTTGGTGCTGTTCTCTGTATCTGCAGTCTTTACGCAGCTTTCTATTGCTGGAACCTCTACTACTACACATTCAATCAGGTTAGTAGGACAACTCGGAAAGCATTGGGTATAAGCTAACGACGATCAANNCAGGTGGTTCTTGGCCTTAGTACTACCAACGCCACGTATATGGGAGAAATCTATACTGTCGGCTCATGCTTCTTTGGCGTAATCACAGGGTAAGACTTCCTTGGTCATCCCAGAGAATCAAACTAACAAGTCGTAGTCTTCNTCGTCAAATGGACCAAGCGCTACAAGTGGATCGCACTCGTCTCTGTGCCGCTCTACATGATCGGCACTGGTTTGATGATTTACTTCAGACAACCTGGCGTGGCTCCCAGATATGTCGTCTGTGCACAGATCTTTGTCGCATACGCCGGAGGCACTCTGGTACCTTGCCATCAGGTCGCCGCTCTGGCTGCCGGTACCCACGCAGATTTCGCAACAACTCTTGCTCTTCTCTACCTGGCTTCATCGGTCGGTGGTGCAATCGGTGACTCTATCGCTGGTGGTATCTGGACAAATGTCTACCCTGTAGAGCTGAACAAGCGTCTACCAGCCGACATCGCAACATCAGTCTACGCAAACTACCTCAAGGCACTCGACTACCCTCCTGGCAGCCCGACTAGAGATGCAATCGGCGTTGCGTTCGGTATTGCCCAGAGAGACATGTGCATTGCAGCTACTTCCATCACAGCGCTTACGTTCATCGCCGTTTGGATCTGGCGCGACATCAACCTCGGCAACAAGAAGCAGATTAAAGGCGTTGTTGTCTAAAGCTTATGATTAAAACGCGTTTGCATACGTTGAGAGAGAGAGTCTAACTCTTAGGAGATCGGCAGTCTCACGCATATCATGAACACCTCAGCATCTTGAAATGGCTCGTTGCTCATTGCTCATTATCTGTATAAGTCATGACATAGATCAAATTACAAAAGTTGCTTTTTCCTTTTCCATCCTAACGCCTGTACAACCCGATTGCGTTGCAGAACTCCGACGTACAAGTTACCATGCTGACGTTCCCCCAGTGCCATGAAAGTTCTAGTGAATCAATTTGAACTGCTTCGCATACCAGGCAGACCCGCCAACAAAAGCGGTCACACCTGTCATTACAAGCAGCGAACCATATCCAGTTCCAAAAGCATATGGCGCATTAGCCCGGAAACTGTCTGCTGCAAGAATGGCCTCACTCATGGGACCCGAGACCACTGCGCCAATACCCTTACCACAGCTAAGCAGTGAGATGATCATACCAGTGTCAGCGCCCGGATAACCATTCTCGCGAACTGTTTTGGCCACACCGGACCATGTTGTCGAGTACCCTCCTGCGTAGACGCCATACAGCAGGGCAAAGACGAATAGCATTGGTTTGATGGTAGCGAAAGTCCAGAAAACGAAGACGGCAATGACGCTGCCGACACTACAGACCAAGATTCCGGTTGTGACGTGGCATCGATCGCCGAGGTAGCCGATAAACATTGCTCCAACGATTTGAGCGCCGTTGATCAAAGCGATTGCCAGTGTGCCGTCGACAGCTGTGAATCCGACTGCTTGTGCAAAAGACGACAAGTAGACACTCGGCAAGAAGAAACCTAATCCTTGGATAATACTGGCGCTCTGTAAGATCCAGAATGTTCTGCTCTTGAGGTAGCCGATCTCAACTCGTTGTGGTCCGACGTTGGTGTGGTGGCGTACGGGTAGTCGTGGTTTCATGAAGTAAATCGCAGGTGTGGTGAGCACTACGGCAACAACAGCCCATGTCCTTAACGCAGTGCGGAAGCCATACGTTCGTAAGACCCAATCCAGAGCAAAGGGGATGATGACACCTCCGGCGCCGCAAGCTGCACAGATACATCCGAAAGCGAAGTTACGCCTTAGCACAAACCACTCATCGAGGTAGATGAATAACGGATAGTAGTGCATGGAGGCGCCGATGGCGTACATGACACCTTGGGTTGCGATGAGCTGGCTGACCGATGTTGCGAACGATGCACCAACGAGTGATGCTATCATCACGACAAACCCAACAAAGACACTCGGTCTACGAAATCTTGGGTTCATCTTCAAGACGATAAACCAAAACGGAGCCGACACGTACATCAAACCCGTGGCAGTAGTTCCAATCGCAGCAATGCTAGATTCATTATCTGCGAATGTCCGCTCGTAGTACGATTGAAAGACACCAAAGCTAAACGGGAATCCNTTCAATGCAATGTCAAAACACGTGCTGGAGGATTTTGCAACGGTTTGCAAAATCGACTTACCCCAAGAGATTGCTTCAAAGATAACACAACTGGCAAGGAAGAGCCATGCATCCTTCCCGCCATCTGCCGGTGGCAGAGAGAAGACTTCGCCATCTTCGGCTCTACCGAAAACGTTTGAGTCCTCGAGGTCTTGAGATTGGTTGTCATCTGGCTGGATGGCCACGGTTGACAGCTCGATATCTCCAGTTCGGTCGTCGACACCCATTCCAGTTTTGTCTTTTGATAAAAGTTTGATGAGAAAAGAGTCAGTACAGAAAAAAAAGTGGTGGTTGAATGGACTTGTAATGAACCCCGCCAGACTGGTACCTTTTTAAGCTTTCCGCCCCGCAACTCGACGCCCTTCTCTTGACGATATCGCACCTTCCCGTCGGAAAATGTTTGCTTCTGCGGGAACGTGAGGAGTATTATTTGTACTTCTTACTTTCTATAACGAATTATTATGCGCCAACGCATAATAGACCTCTATGTTCTGCGCCTGAAGTATGACCCGAGACATGTAAAGCTATCTTGTCGCGCCTTATTATTGTATCGTCACATCGAAGGCAGCGTCCCAGTAAAGCTGACCCACTGTGCTTGCCGTGTCGAGAGTGACTTTCTCATCACCGACCATGAAGTTGCTGATGACGAAACCATCCACAGTAACATTATTACCACTGTCATCAGTCATCATGGGCATGAAGCTCTCCGAAATACCGAGGTTTTCGTAACCATCGCAGCTTCCGAATTCTTCAATCCAAACATTCGAGATTGTGATGTTGTTTAGATTTTCGAGTGCGTATATGCGCATCAAAGGTCCGGAGATACCTTCAGCTCGGATGTTTGAGAACGTGATGTCTTGAGCTGTGGAGTAAGTGTTGGCGGTACTGCTGTTCATTGCAGATGTGGACGTGGACGATGGATCGTATACATTGTTGGAGCCAATCAGACCTGGATTCGAACCATTGCTGTTCCAACGGCTGTGGATGATGTTGACATTGTCAACTTGGATGTTGCTGATATTGCGAGACGCCCAACCAAACTGGATGACCGGTGCGGTGGACGCTTTCTGCACCAGGACGTTGCTGATAGTAACATCTGAGTAGTATACCTTGATCGTATCGTCGTTACTGGAATCAATTGGTTAGTTCGTAATTCGGTATACTGCAGTAACAACATGCGCTGCTTACGAATGGTAAAAAATATCTTGGTAGACACTTCCGGGGTAGGCCTCCATGCCATCCGTCTGACCAAAGAAGCCACCCACTTGTCTGTAGTCGGTGCACAAGACAGAAAGAGATGCCATATCGCCGTACCAATCCATACTGTTGAAGGGAGGACTGTTAAGTGTTGGTCCGTTAACTACCCACGTCGTCTGCTGCCCGAAAGGCACTGTACCCTTCCACATTCGTAGAGGCGAGCCGTTCACATTGTGATTCTGAAAACCATCTGTCGGGTCCGCTTGATAGACATATTGCTCACCAGAAAGTACACCTAGTCATGTGTTAGCGCAGGGTAGCGCGACAACCTATGTAATCTTACCATGTCCTGTAGCTTTGATAAGCGCAGAGGTGGTGTGATATTCCACAGCACCTTTCACGTAGGCTCCCGGTGCAAAATAAAGCCAATCAACGCTAGCACTGAGGTTTAGATAATCCGTGGCAGTAGCATAGTAGACGCCTGGCTTGAAGATAACAGTATTGGCTCGAGTAGTGTTGAGTCCAGATATGCGACCTTCTTCGACAATCAGGACATTGTCTGCTGTCTCATCGGGGACAAGTGACTCGTCCTCAAAAGGGCTGGCAAAGATAAGCAAGGAGTCAAGAGGCTCCACAGCCATCAGCGGCATCGAGTCGTCGTAATCATCCACATAGTATGGTCCGTTTGGATTAGTGTTTTGGACATAGGAACAAGAAGGGCTGCTGCAACCATCGTGGAATTCATAAAGGTTGTCGTTGAACTCAACCGAAAACTTCCAGCTTTGTCCGTCGTAGGGCACCTGAATGAACAAATCACCGTTCGCGACAGAAGTGGTGAGGTTGAGATTGGTGGGTCTGATAACGAAGCTATCAGACTCAATGCTGGAGTTATCAAGGCGGTGCACTTTTACCCAAGCATCAGCTGAGTAGAGAAATGAAGTCCAAGACATTGTCATGCCAATGGCTTCCTCGATAGTGATACCATCGCTCGCAGTAGTTGTTGAGGATGGGTCATTGGGTATCAGAATGTTGCCCTGGCCGTTGCGTGGGATAGTCTGATAAACGAAAGAGTCGTAGTAGGTCTGATCCACAGAGTTGGTAACTTGAATAGAATAAAGGTCGCTTTGGCGCACAGAGGCTGGCTGAACAGCTGATCGAGTGATTTCACCGGAATTGTGCCACCACGTGTGAAGCTTAGAGTTGTTGATGGTGTTGCTGCTATTGGATGTAGCGTGTGCGATTGCGATACCAGCAACAAGGATCACAATACTTGAAAGACCCCACATGGCAGCTTAGTGTGTTCTGATAAGCGGTGCGGTCCGATGCCTCCCCTTCCGCGAGTGTGCTGAGAGGCGAAGTAGCATAGAAACGAAATCAGCTGGATGATGAGTTTATAATTATCAGTCGCTGAAATTGGCGATAGTCATATATCGCCAGCCATTATGAATTCACGTCATAGCGATCTCTGCTTTCTTTTTTGGTTGTAGCCCGGGAGCGCGTTTTGAGCGGTGCAGTGAAGTGGTTGCCCATGCAGATCAACAAACGGCAATGATAGTGATTGTAGGGGACATGTCGACTGGGATTGCTGCAGTCTCTGCTTGCCGGGTCTAGTCCAGACTGATGCGCTGTAAAATTTGCCGTGCAGAGAAACAGACGTTTTATTCCCGTGGCGAATGTCTCAGCAGGCAGTCGGTCCTAATTCCCTTGAGCTCGCGACGGTATAGACAAAACGGTTGCAGTAGAAAGGTCGGCAGAGAATATAACGGGCAATTTGGCCGGAAAGCTTAGGCGACCGAAGTGCACATCCGAGACGCCTCGTGTCGTTCAGTCAACGACTCTAAAAGCGCCCACTCAAATGCCTCGATAGGCTTCCTAACGTGAAAGAGCTTGGCTCACTTAATAACAATGTCTGTGAAAAATTCGAGCATGATCTACTGATGTTGATAGTTCGTCGGGAAGTCGAGCATGGTAGGACAAAGTAGAGCATGAGGTTGACAAAACTGAGACAAACACGCCAAGCCTGGCAGAATTTGTGTGCTGTCCCTCTCGCGTTTTTGATTTGACATACCTACTCTAACTTTATCGACTGAACAACAAGCAAACCAGCCTTGTTTGGGCGGCTCGATGCGAGTAATGGCACATTATCGCTGGAGCGCTAGGAGTCAATCAAGCTCCTCAATGATACACGAGCCGGTGTAGACGTTATACGTGACGTTAATCCACGCGAGTCCATGTGAGAACCCGGCCCAGGAACGAACCAGTTCATCGATGTGGTTTGTCAGAATCTTCTCTTCAAACATTCCGCTTCTGGATGAACTGTCAACTCAAGAGCCCATGTCAGTGCCGTTTAATCCTGCCTAAGCGAGATGTTACCTAGCGCTCGTGAGCCATTGCCAGGCTCTCACGTCTCCGCCGCGGACCGAGTCGAGTCCCAACTGAAGCGCTGTGTCATGACTTCTTGGGAAAGCCGACACGACTATGGGTCTCGCTGGTATCAACAGAAGTTTAATCATGCCTTCCAACTCTTTCTGGCGACCGTTCGAAGTCTTGTATCAAAAAGCTGTGCGGCTCTTAACCTAGAAAGACAATCGGAATCAGGGACCAGCCAGATCTCGAGGTGACTGGTAGAAAACTGCAAGAACGTGCGAAGACTAGCATGATGACCAGTATGCTAGAGAAACTCTACAGACAGCTGAGGCAATAACGTCTATTGGAGGCAGTTTCGACCTCGTCAGCTCTTTGAAAACATGGGGCGAGAAGTATAGATGCCTTATATATGTGTAGTGGCACTCACCTCGATATGTTTTAGCAATTCGTGGCACTTGCGGCCAGTGTTCCGTCTATCTCTTTGCATGCCCTTGGATTCTAACATCTAGTTCTAATACCTTTCATCATGGCCTGCAAAATGGTCAAACTGGCCGCAATCCTTTGTTCTTCTCTCATACTCTACTCTTCCCGAACACAAGCACTTAGCTGGTCTGCTGACTATGTTGATTGGAACCTTAACCAGAATGAGACTGCGGACAACCCTCTCCAGTACTGGGGTGAATGGACAGAACATCCCAAAACTCCTTCACCTTCCAACTGGAGAATGCCCTTCTACATGCTAACGCTGGATCGTTTTGTAGATGGACAGCCTGCAAACAATGATGCTAACAAAACTGTCTTTGAGAATGATTGGACCACCAATCAGTTCCGATTCGGTGGAGATACCAAAGGCCTGATGGACAACTTGGACTGGATCCAGGATCTCGGTATCAAGGTAAGCACAATGGTTCCCCGCTCCTTTCCTTCTTCAAGTTTCCCTTGTTGTCCGTCCCTTTGCCCCCATCTAGTGTCTGACCAAATTTGTAGGNCCATCTACTTCTCGGGTTCTCCTTTCATCAACCAGCCATGGGCTTCCGACGGGTTCGGACCCCTTGACTTTACACTGCTTGATGCACACCACGGAACGATCACAGAATGGCGCGAACTCATTGAGGAGCTCCACCGTCGTGGAATGTACGCCATCATGGAGAACACAATCGGTACCATGGGAGATCTGCTCGCCTTCGAAGGCTGGGAGAACGAAACCACACCCTTCAACCCGCTCGAATACGATGTACTCTGGAAGACCAGCCGACAATATCTCGATTTCGAGGTCGACAATGACGTTCTTGAAGACTGTTCTTACCCAATTTTCTATGGCGACGATGGCTACCCGGTGAATCAATCTATTATGGCAACCTTCGAGAACCAGTGTCGTAAATCCGACTTCGACCAGTACGGTGACATGAAGGGTGTTGGATACGTTCCTCCCTACCAGAGTCAGCTTTCGAAGTTCGCCAGTGTTCAAGATCGTCTCAGACTTTGGAAACATGAAGTTCTCGAGAAGGTCATGCATTTCAGCTGCATGCAGATCGCCATGCTGGACATCGACGGCTTCCGAGTGGACAAAGCGCTACAGACTCCTATTGATGCTTTGGCCGAATGGGCAACATATCAGCGTAACTGCGCTCGCCAGTACGGAAAAGAGAACTTCCTCATTACCGGTGAAGTCGTAGGAGAGCTCAAATTCTCCTCTGTCTTCTTCGGCCGTGGCAAGTCTCCCGATACCTACTTCGAAGATCAGCTCGATGGACAGAATGCTACTGGAAAGACTGAAGGCTATATCCGCGAGTTTGGCAACAATGCGCTTGATGGCACGAACTTCCATTACCCCACATACGTGAGTTAAGCGTCGTGAGCCTTGGCAGTCACGAAGCGCTGCCAAGGCTCACGTATCAAGATTTCTGGCCATTCCTGCTGACAAGCATCATGATATAGGNGTGCCCTCACCAGATTTTTGGGTCTCGACGGCGCTATTGGCTTCGAAGGCGTGGATTTTGTGGACCACTGGAATGGTTATCTTTTGAGTGATGACATGGTGAATGCCAATACTGGAGTCTTTGATCCCAGGCACATGTTCGGGACTACTAATCAAGGTAAGAAAAAAAAGAAAAAAAAGAAAAAAAAGAAAAAAAAGAGCCCCTCCCCCCTTTGTAGCTGAGCATTTGACTGACTGTTCGGGAATTAGNACGTCTTCAGATGGCCATCACTCATTGACGGAACCCAAAGACAGGTTCTGGCATTTCTCATCACCTTCTTGGAGATGCCCGGTATCCCAGAGTTGATTTGGGGAGACGAAGTCGAATACAAGGTCTTGGAGAACTTGGCGGCCGACTACATCTTCGGCAGACAACCTATGGCCTCAACAAGGGCTTGGCAAATGCACGGTTGCTACAAGGTTGGCGCCGCTGGCAATGGTTATTTTGATATGCCTTTCGGAGACGCGCTCACAGCTTGCGAAGACGATACAGTCAGTCTCGATCAGAGGAATGCCGCTCATCCTTTGCGAAACCTGATCAAACGCATGTTTGAGCTGCGTACCGTCTACCCCGTGCTCAACGATGGATTCTCCCTCCAAACACTCTTCTTCGATACCTACGACATTTTCCTCCCGTACAGTGGACAATTGCCTACTCCATTGGGTATCTGGTCAGTGTATCGCGGCCGTACCCCTGAGGTCCAAGATTTATCTGGCGAGGGAATGGGCAACCAGGGCGTCTGGATCATCTACTCGAACCAGAACAAGACTGTTGAGTACTCGTACGACTGCAGCAATTCTTCTCACTCTCTCGTTGCGCCATTCCCGGAGGGAACGACCGTCAAAAATTTGTTCTATCCTTATCAAGAATACACCTTGAATTCTTCTACGGCTAAGCTCGGCATCGAAGGATCAGAGGAGAACAATGGCTGTCTGCCCAGCATCGAGCTCGAAGCATGGGGGTGGCGCGCGTTTGTTCCGATCGACAAGTTCGTCGCTCCTGCTCCAGTCATCACTGGTGCCGTACCTCGTCATGACGCCAGAATCGAAACCACTGTGGACCTCAATGAGACCGTCTCGCTTCCCATCACATTGCTATTCAGCAGAGAAATGAATTGCAGCTCGATCTTGCAGAGTATGAGCATCAACTCGACCACACAGACAGGCATCACCTCATTCTTCGATGCCTCCAGTGTGTCGTGCAAGAACATCACGGTGAATGACACACAACGCTTTGTCGGAGAAACACTTTCGACTTTCTCGTGGTCTGCAAATCTCGTGAACGTTGGTCATGGTGTGCACACTTACACAGTGGTCAACGCAACTAGTGTCGACGGAACCGCCTTCACCAACACCAAAGCTCGATTCATGCTCCGCGTGGGCCGTAACGACAATCCCGTCGTCTTCCAGAGTGCCAACTACACGACTGGACTCATTAGTCGCGACAGCGCTACTGGTCAACTGCAGCTGACGCCAAAAGCTGCTGGTGCGAGTCTATGGCGTTACTCAACCAACTATGGATCGAGCTGGTCAAACTGGACTGACTACTCCTACTCTGGTGAGCCAGTTCTCATCGAAGAGCAAGCTTGGTCTGGCACCAAAGCTCAACGATGGGAGGGAGTCCATATTGTCACACAATATTGGTCTCCACAAATTGGATCAACCGACCACATTCAACACTCTGACCTCGGAGCCGATGTTCCTCGCCGTTGGCCTCATGTCCATGTTCAAGGGCCCTGGAACCAATACGGCTACGATGGTGGTCTTGACGATAAGATGCATCAAGATTCGAATGGCACCTGGAAATTTGACCTCTATTCCGAGTTTCCGACATCAGTTCTGGTGAATGTCTGGGGTATGAATGAAGATGGTCGTCCAGATAAGTCGGCTGCGTACGGCGACGTCGATGGCGACAATGTGCTCGATTGGGTACCGCCAGACAGTCTGTCCTTCAACCAGATCAACATCACTGCGCCCCACTGGCCCCATACCGGATACAGACTCGCCGTAGATGATGGTTCTCTGCGCTATACTCTTACTCCAGCCGGCTCTGCACAGAGACAAGTCGCTCTCTACATTTTGCTGGCTCTTCTCCCAGTCATCACTGCATGTGCTGCTGTCGCCATCTACCTCGGCTCATTCTATCGCCTGAAGTACAATGCCGTCGGCCTCACGAAGCGCAGCTATCCTTTCCATCAATTTGAANAGAAGAAGACTATCGCAGATATCCTTCCTCTATCTTTCAAAAAGCTCTCGGAGAAGCAGAGCCCCGTCGCAGACAACGTCGAAGCCAGCCAGGCTGCCATGGTCACCACCAACGCTCCCGGGGCCAGAACGATTCTCATCGCCACAATGGAGTACAACATCAGCGATGAGTGGAATATTTCCATTAAGATTGGAGGTCTTGGAGTGATGTCCGGCTTGATGGCGAAACATCTCACGAACCACAATCTCATCTGGGTTGTGCCCTGCGTCGGGGATGTTGTGTATCCCATCGATCAAGTCGTGGAGCCCATCAAAATTACCATCATGGGCAAGCAATACTTGATCGACTGTCAACTCCATGTCGTAGGACGCATCACATACGTCCTGCTTGATGCGCCATTGTTCCGACAGCAGACGAAGAAGAACCCTTACCCTGCTCGCATGGATGACATGGAAAGCGCCATCTACTACTCAGCTTGGAACTCTTGTATCGCCGAAGTGATGAGACGCAACCCGCAGATTGACATCTATCACATCAACGACTATCATGGAGCCGTTGCGCCACTGCATCTCCTGCCAAGAGTCATCCCAGTCTGTCTTTCACTTCACAACGCTGAATTCCAGGGCCTCTGGTCAATCAGTACCCCAAAACGGCTGCAAGAGATGAGTGATGTGTTCAACCTGGACAAAGATCTCATANAAAAATTTATTCAATGGGGCGATTCGTTTAATCTCTTGCACGCAGGAGCCAGTTATCTGCGTGTCTTTCAGAAAGGTTTCGGAGCCGTAGGTGTCTCCAAGAAATATGGCAGTCGAAGCTTTTCGAGATATCCAATCTTCTGGGGGCTTCCCAAGGTGGGCATGTTGCCGAACCCTGATCCTGCCGATGTAGAGCACTTCGATAAGTGTCTTCCGAACCCAGACGTTACCATCGACCAAGAGTACGAGGCCTCTCGCGGACCAACTCGAGTTGAAGCACAGAAATGGGCCAACCTGAATATCGATCCAACGGCCGAGCTGTTCGTCTTCGTCGGAAGATGGAGCATGCAANAAGGCATCGATCTCATCGCAGATGTCTTCCCCAAGGTCCTAGAAGAGAACCCCAAAGCACAGTTGATCTGTGTGGGTCCTGTTATTGACTTGTACGGCAAATTCGCTGCCTTGAAGCTCGACCACCTCATGAAGAAGTACCCGGGTCGTGTCTACTCAAAGCCACAATTCGTATACATCCCACCCTTCGTCCATGAGGGTAGCGAGTTCGCTTTAATTCCAAGTCGAGACGAACCTTTTGGATTAGTTTCAGTCGAGTTCGGCCGCAAGGGAGCACTTGGTATTGGTGCGAGGGTTGGCGGTCTTGTAAGTCAAGCCGAACGTTCAACTTTGTAAGGTTATGCTAATTTTTTCTAGGGTCAGATGCCTGGATGGTGGTACTCAGTGGAATCCTCCACGACAAAGCATCTCTTGACTCAGTTCAAGAGATGTATCAACGGCGCTTTGGCTTCGGACCATCAGACTCGAGCTCTTCTACGCGCAAGAAGCAAGGTGCAGAGGTTCCCAGTTCAGCAGTGGGTGGAAGATCTTGAGACTCTTCAGACCAAGGCTATCAAGCTCAACCACAAGGTGCAGGACGGTTCGACATCTGCTTTGAACTCTCCGATCAACTCGCTTCCCAACTCACGCAACCCATCTCGCGTGACATCTCCAGCAGTCTCGAGACCGTCTTCACCTACTCCAGCAGCCTCAAGATCGCAATCACCCAGTCCGGAAACACCGAGACCTCAGATGAGACGCCGACTTTCTAGTCTCTTGTATCCTGCTCATCCCTCCCTGGAGCAGTATATGCCCTTCCGTCGCCGTCTGTCATCTCTCTTCCCTGCATCACGCCGTACCCCATTCGCGGACCTTAACCCCAGTACAACTGAAGAGGGTGACGAACCCAGGGACAGTGTCGGCGAACTCCCACGTTCGCCCCCAAGATCTCGCCCCGGTACAGCTGGAAGTCCGAACGGAGCTGCCTCACACAACTTGTTCACTCCTGGCTTCGGCTTTTCTGAGGAAACCACTCTACCAGGCGAGATCGAAAGACCCACACTTGCTCATTACAGACGTTCTTCAACGCTTAGCGTTGATGAGGTCGTGGGTGAGAAGACCGACTACAACCTACAGAAGGTTGATCAATCCTTTACAGATTCCAAGCTCGACTACTACCGCATCTATGAGGGTATGCTTGGAAATCTGACCGCGAAGAACTCTGAGGGTGACCTATGCATTGAAAACTTCTTGGCCTTGGCAGAAAAGAACTGGTACCGCAGATTCAATGAGGCCAAGCTCGGTCGAGCTGTTATCTCTGCACCGAGTGTGAGTGGCAAGAAAGGAGCAAACAGTCTGCTTGTCANNCAGTCCGCGAAGGATCCTCCACTGAGAGCGACCGCGCGGGCAGTGTTGGAGCCACCCTCACAGAACAGCGCAGAACAGTTCTTCACAAACGCCAACTACAAGCCGCCAACTGGTATCTCAAAGTTGTTGATCTCAAAGCTGCCTTACATCGCCCCTGATTGGCCATTATACGCCTACCTTCTCGCCTTTGGACAAATCATTGCTGTCAACAGTCATCAAATCACGATCATTACTGGAGCTCAGGGTGAAAATGCTAACAAGCTTTATGTCGTGGCATCGATCTATTTGGCTGGATCAATGTTCTGGTGGTTCATGGTCCGTCGCTTTGCATCCAAATATGCATTGTCCCTGCCGTTCATGTTATACGGACTGTCTTTCTTCTTCGTTGGTCTCGCGCCATATGGATTGACTATCTCTAGCAGGGGATGGATCCAGAACATGTCTTCGGGCTTCTATGCGTTCGCTTCTTCGTCCGGATCTCTGTACTTTGCCCTGAACTTCGCAAGCGAGNGGGGCGTGCCTATTGGAACTATGATCTACAGAGCCACAGTTGTCCAGGGCATCCAGCAATTGTGGGTGGCTGCACTGTGGGCCTGGGGAACAACCATGAGCGCTCACCATGCCGCTAAGTTCACCAACACCATCATGAACTCCAAAGTGATTCTGGCCATCATGGCCCCAATCGCAGTTCTGTTTGTGATCGTTGGTCTGCTTCTCCTTTTCGGTCTTCCTGATTACTACCACAACTCACCAGGAAAGGCCCCATCATTCTACACCAGTTTGTTCAAGCGCAAGTTGGTAATCTGGTTCTTCATTGCCGTCATCGTTCAAAACTACTGGCTTTCTTCACTTGTCGGTCGCAACTGGCAATACCTCTTCGACAGCACCCAAGCTCCAATCTGGGCTATCGTTCTTTTACTTTTGTTCTTCTTCATTATCGTTTGGTGTACTGCACTTTACATTCTTGCACGCTACTCTGAACACCACTCTTGGTTCTTGCCCATTTTCGGTGCTGGCCTCGGTGCTCCGCGCTGGTGCCAAATGCTCTGGAGCACATCGGGTATGGGTAGTCACCTACCATGGGGCTCGGTTGTTGGTGGTGCAATCGCTGGAAGATGCCTGTGGCTCTGGCTCGGCGTTCTCGATGCTCTCAATGGTGTCGGTATCGGCACCATGCTTTTGCAGACGCTCACACGCCACCATGTCGCCGTCACTCTGACTGCTGCACAAGTTATCGGTTCCATCGCTACCATCGCCGCTCGTGCATCGGCACCTGATGCAACTGGACCTGCATCTGTGTTCCCTAATTTGGCTCTAAATTTGAGCGGACTCGGTGCCTGGGAGTTCTGGGTCGCTCTGTTGTTCCAAATGGTCTTGCCTTGTGGCTTCCTTATGTTCTTCCGCAACGAACAGTTGTTTAAGCCTTGATGGCTTTTTGCTCATACAATTTCCTTTGTCACTAAATATTATTCTGCACCATACAGCGTGCTATAGAGTAATGTAATAACTATAGATAGACTAGAATAGACTCCAATAAACCTATTAATTCGTACTAATTCAGCTCTGTCTTCGCTGTGATCTGCATCTCGCATCTCATCAAACATCTCATCGAATGCTTGCACGCGAATCTTAGCCTTGGGCATAATAATATGGCTGCATAGACGATAGACGCTGGGATAACCATTGAATTTATGCAAAATTTGTGCAGGTGTCTGTTGGCAAAGCTCAATCCGGTTGCCAACAACACAAAAGCCCAGACAGCAAGATTGCCATCTTATCAACCTTCTTCTCCGCGAGTGTGACTGCCCGACTCTGTACCATACCATTTCTTATTGAGCTCGATCAGGCCTTCCATCTCCATATCTTGATCATGTTCCTCCTTATTCTTACCCTGGTCTCTCTCTCTTCTTGCTGGTCGGCATCTTGCTTCGACTTTGATCGAGCTCTTTCCTCCATCTCGTGCCATTCTGCTTCCTCCTCTGCTGCAATCCGCTCGCTGCGTGCACGGAGTCTCTTTCCCCAATCTCCCTCGGCTTCGATGACGTGGGAATGCATCTAGTACATTTGAGCCATCCATTCGTTGTCGTCGTCCTCGTCCAGATCGTCCGGTCGACAGGCTCTTTAATTCTCTCTTGTCTCGTCCAGTTGTTCTCGTAGATCCTTCAGTCGTTCATCGACAGCGGCATCTTTTCCTAGCGGCCACAAGAAACGTGCATTGTCGTACATGGTCTCGGCCATGTAGCGCTGCTCCTGTAAGATTGTCAGCGCGTAATCGAGAGTCAGGCGTAGAATGAGAGTAAGGCGCAGGATGAAGAGTAAGGCCAGAGTGCAGGATCTGGAGTGGCACCAACATTATCATTGCAGTTCAACTTACCTCGGCTTTATACCAGTCCTCTAGACAATCAGCAAGCAGGGCGAGGCAGTAAATTTCCTGCCATCTTGACACCCTATGCTGGAGTACTGCGCGCACAGCAGCTACGCACTCAGCGTCCTTGCCATCATTGAATTGGTCGACAGCATTGTCGATGAGGTCGTTGATCTCTGTCTCAGTGAGTCTTTTAATGTCGGCCATGGTGATCTGTTATCAGATGATTGAAGGATAGTTGTATGCACAGGAGGGGGATAGAGAGTCCGCCGAGGAAGTGCGGTGAGTAAACAAACGGAGGGGTCGCGTTGTGGTGTCAAACAAACGAATCCCGATAATTTGGTATTGACAAACGGAGATCTTGAACACACCATTCTGTTGACATTATCACACACTTTTTGGTCAGAACCTCGTCGTTTCGCTTTAGATGGCCCGTCTTGGGCTGCTCATCATCAACCAACATTCTGCTTCATTTTCACATCCAATCCCCTGGGCTTCGCATTTTTATCTCTATCAATCGTGAATCCAGAGCCTCAAACAGCCTTAAGGACTTGCATGGGTTGCACTTCCAGCAACATCGATGAAGCTCAAGATAATGTGTTGATTGCATTATTTTAGGAGTATCTGGAATCATGGCGCCGTAAAATGCCAACGAATCGTTCTCGTTCACGTTGCGGTTTCCCCAATTCAAGTTGTGTTTGTAAGCTTCAGGAAGGAGCAAACAACAACTCGAAAGCATTAAGTCGACAAATGCAGGGACCCTATGACCTTTCTGGCAAGTGGGGAGAGCTGGGTCAGTTGCTTCCTCCCTTCTTTCAAGAATTTACCTTCCTCTCTTTAACCTCTTCATCAACTTCTACTCATCGTCAACCATCACCAAAAACTTCATCCTCACCAATCACCTCATTCATCATGCCGCCACAAGGTCCCGCTTACAATGTGAACTGGGTCCTCTCCAACACTTCGAATATTCACGTGGCCAACGACTGAGCATGGTTCACATCCTACATTCCGTTTCGCACGAAGATCTCCAGCATGCCTGGTGCAGAGTCATCTGCCGAAGCTCACGGCATTGGCACAGTCGTACTGCCCACAAGAATCTATCGCCAAGGCAAATCACACAAAGCTAGCCGTGAGATCACTCTACACCACGTCCTCTACGCCCCTGGCCACAACGTCAACATCTTTGCTACAAGCGTGGAGCCAGATCTTGTCGTTCCATTCAGCCGTGATGTAAAGCCTATTGTCAAAAGCGGTACCGACAAAGTCCTTGGTCTGGTTGTCTTCAAGACATTGTGGAGGCTGTGGCTGAAGGGTCAGTCGCAAGATCAGAGTAGTCTGGGCCCGAACGGAATGTACTACATCCATGCTTCTTGGCCGAAAGAGGAGATCAGAAAGTTCAACAAGTTCCTCGCACAGCTCAAGGCTGAGCATCCAAGCAAGTCTGATCACGCCCCACCACTTACGACGGAGGAGAAAGAGTTCTTGANNAAAAAGCATTATGGCAATGAATTCAAGTTCCTTCTGTCATACGAACTTTCCACCTACAAGGAAAATCATCGTGAGGAAGGTCGACGCATCCTTAGATCAATCATGTCAGACTTTGAATCTGAAGCCGATATCTCCGAAGACTCTGAAGATGATGACCAATCCGACGAAAGCAACGACTCCCTCGCCGACCTTGAACAGGACCCTACTTCCCACGTCGCCGATTACAAGTTCAGTGCTGACCAACTCGACTTCGTCAAGGCCCATTACGGTCACTCCGGACACTTCATGCGCTGCTACGGCCTCAAGCCTTGGGATGATGATGATTGTGATGAAGCAGTCAGCATCGTCAAAGCCTTCATGAGCGACCCTGAAGACGAGACCTGAGATCAAGATATTGACGAGACTTTTCAAGCACATGAGGAAGAAGGAAAGAGGAACGAGAATGGAGAAGAGGATGAGAGGCGAGCGGGAAGCACGAGAAAGCATAATTCTGTATTCGAAAAGTTGCGGCGAGGCACGAAGAGGTACACCAAGCAGTGCATGAGATTAGACTACAACGTATGATTCTGAAGTAGCGTATACGAAGGGGTAAGATCACTAACATGAGAGCTTTGGTCAATGTGTGTCGCCTTCCTTGATATTTCTCATTGTCGCCTGACTACTCGTATCATATTGACTGCATTTGCATTCCGGTCTGACAAACAGACGTGGTTCCCAAAGACTGGCACCTAAACTGTCGAGCCATTCTTACTCGGTCATCTTCTTGTTCTTGTCGTGGACGGCCAAGGTAGGGATCGAGCGAGTCGGACGGTAGGATGATGGGAGCTGGTCGCGAGGAATTGGTCGCAGTTTGCTCAGGGGTGGAAAATCCTCCTCGTCTCTAACAGCGGTGACTCCTCCATCTACCTTTGCAGATGGCATATCCTCTGTCTCGTCATCATCATCATCCTCCTCAGCCAACTCAAGTTCTCTCTTGCGCTTCTTGAGCTTTTCCTCGAGTGCGAGGATCTCTTTCTTGATCTGCTCGCGTCCCTTCATCTTCGCGATCTGCTTCTCAAGCTTTTTGATCTTGGTGCCTTGTTCGGTGATGAGTTCGGCTCTTTCCTTAGCCAACTTTTCCCACTGGTTGCGTTCTCTTTGCTGGCTTTTGTACAGGTCGTTCGCGTACCAGTATCTTTGATACATTCTGGTGTTACAGGCGCGGAGGATAGCATTGTGCTCGCGTAATTCTTCAAGCTCGTCCTGATCCAGATTCTAGATTAGATTCATTGGAGGGCATGAGTTTGCTTATAAGAGTGAGAATAGTACATACGGAGGGTGGAATGGCGGACATTGTCAAGCTTGTGTGGAGAACTTGGGGGTTAGGGAAGAGGCAGACTGGCGTCTTTGAACAACGCACTGTGTTCGAGTGGAATGATAGAAGTCACTATCCTCGCGGCCAATCGAGTGAAAACAAGATAAATACAGTGTGTTGCGAGTGTTCTGTTTTTTTCGGTTGTCTATGATACCGAATTTCCGCTTTCACTTGTTAGCACCACAACACAACACCTCCTGGTTGTCAACATATTCTTGTCGCGCGCAAAGCCTCAACCATCATTCTCGCATCAAATGATTCGCTATCATGTCGTATTACGGAGACTTTGACAACCACGCCCAGATCCAGGAGGCGACTGACTTACTCGCCAACAAGAAGTGTGCTGAGGCGGAAGTCGCGATACGCGCCTTGCTTGGAAAGGAACTCTCCAAGTGACAGAAATTTCATTGCGCTGCTATGCTTGCGGGTCGTCTGGAAGACTGGTATGAGGCTGAAGTAAGTCCACTGACAAGAACGACCCTGCAATCAAGTCTGGCTCTTCAATTTGGCTCTTGAATCTGGTCTGCGCTTGACTTTTGCCAACATCCCTGCGCATCATACTGATCCCCTCATCTTGTCTTTAGACCTGTGCTGACACTTGTAAAGGAGCAGCGTTTTCGTGCCGAGAGTCTATACGATAACGCCAGACTTGTGTACACCTCCGGAGACGATGCCGCCATTGACGAAGAGATGAAAAGCCTGAGAGAGGTCCTTGATGACCTGAAGAAGAAACAGACAGCATGTCAACCATACAACTTTGATGACTGTGGCGATTTCATGGTCCGCATGTATCAAACGTATCCTCGAGCCATCTACGCCGATGGAGGATGGATAGAATCACTTGGAGCAGATGTTTTTCCTGATGTTAACGAGAGAATCAAGTCCGCCAGTCAGATGTTTGCGGAGTTTCAAGCCTTGAAAAAGTTGCTTGACGTCTCGTTCGCTCCCCCCAACTTTCCAAACTGCGAGCGTCATGAGGCACACGTCCAATTCAGCGCGAGAAGTGCATTCGTATCGGTTGGTTCGGATATTAAGCGATATGCGGCAAAGAAGTCTGCAAGAGAGAGCCCCTCTGTTCTGGTCGCATCAGCAGCTCTCGACACCAGCCATGATAAATTCGAAGGCAGCCAAGGATTCGAAGACAACAAGATTGAAGTCTCTGCTCTTGGAAGGAGCGACTCCGAGAAACTCTTGCGTGTCCAGTACATGTCACCAACGACCACAGAATCCCCAGCTCTTTCATCTGGAGGCTCTTCTATCGCGCCTAGGACTTCTACGTCGTTCCTAAGTCCGGTCAGAATCCAAGCCATCAAATCCAACCAGACTCTCGAGAGAAGAGTGTTCAGCCTTGAGAAACAAATACACGACTTGCAGATCTCGAAGAACAACGAAGATATGAGAGAGGTGGAGATGAAGAAGGAAGATAAGCTCACTGCAGCTTTGATCAAAGGAGATGATGAAGAGGCACTCGAGCTGAACATCGCCCAACGCAGCTCTGAGAATGCCCATAATAACCTACAACATGCTCAACAAGAGGTACAAAGGACCACGTTTGCCCTCGAGGTTGCAAAAATCAAGCTGGAGGCGGCTGAGCTCGACGACATTCACGCTAAGGCCAAGTTTGAGCTCGCCAAACGTTTGATGAGTCTTGATCCGCAGGTGGCTTGATATCAACATACTTTTGTCTTGGCCTCGAAGGACACAAGACATAAGTCAATCTTCACGGAAACGAACATTCATCTGCGCGAACAGAGATTTCACAAGCAAGAGGTACAGATACAACGCAAGGGAGGAGGGAGGGAGATGAGAAGCGGGAAGACATGAACAAGGAAAGATAAGACACAGACCAAGTGGCGCCAACAAGAGCAATAACAGGCATGATATTGCTAGACCTAGAGGAGAGCAAGACAGGATACTTGATCTGGTTGATCGTCAGCTGGGCAAACACAACAGCACAACACTAGCGAATTGACAAAGGAATGTTGTTACAAGCACTTTTTATATGCTGGCAGGATACTTGTACCTGACCGGCAAGCTTCAGACCTCTTGAACTCGGAATCACACGAGATAAGTTCTTGTATAGTGACTTTGAAGTTTGAAGAGAAGAATAGAGGTCCAGGGTCGCTGTAGACACAATCGGGGCTTAGTCATCTGCCAAGCACCGCGTCTTGGAAATGGAGCTTCGATCTCCTGGGACGAGCAGCGGCCCCTTTCTTTGTACTGCTGGTCTCGTCGCCTGGTCTTCGGAGACAGCTTGAGGTATTCATAACTCAGGGACATGGTCGCTGGACAGTTCTCCGTGGAAAGCCCCAACAGAGTCGCAACGGCCGGAACATGCTGCCGCCTATGCTTCGCTACAGATGAACCAATCTGCGAATTGGTTATCGGCCTGTCCGAGATTCATTGAATGCTAGGAGACCCGTTTCCTTCGCGCTATTCCAGAATTGAAAGCGCATCGTCTACGATTAGCTGACTCGAGACTGGCACGCATCTGTATTCGGATCACTGAAGGGTATAGGAGTAGACATGATCCTTCAAGCATGAATTGCAGGATTTGTATCAATAAATGACCCATTGAGAGCTGAACGAATATTAGGAGCTGAAAGACGTTGAGCGTTAAGGATCAACAAGACGTTGCAAGTCACAACGCGGAGAACACTCCCTCTTCCCATTACAGCCTGAATCACTACTAGTAGCGCCTCTACTCGACCCCTACATCTCGTTGTCTTCCTTTGGGTATCCAGAATCGCGAAATACAGCGGCTTTGCAGCTTCCAATCTCTGCTAACCATGTTCATAGCGATGCCAAGGAGACATGCGATATATCCGGACTCATCTTATGCATAGCGGGTGCTTCTACTGGCGACAAGTGGTAGCAAGTAAACTGGTCCACTAAAAGATACATGCGGTACCAACAGACGTGAGTCTCATCACTAGTTTCATATCTCAGCTCCAACACAGCTGAGTGAAGGCACATGTTTTTCGGTCCTTGGCATCCTAAAGAGTAGAAGGGAACTTGGAAGGATTCAAACAACTGTGAGGTGGAGATGAAACATAGCAAAAGGTCACGGTCCTGTACAAACGGCTCAGTCATAGCAAGAAATTCGATGCTTTGTGGGAGTGTCTACTCCGAATATGTGCTCTACGAAGGGTATAAGTACTTGCTCAGGCCTGTACAGCAGAAAAATCTTCTCTACTCGCATACTTTCTCTTTCGTGTTCTTCTGTTACGTCGGTGTTCAGGATGCAACTCATCTTTGGATTGGCCGTGGCCTCCTTGCTCAAGGCCACAACAGCATTGGTGTCTAATGGCACGACAGAGACTGTCTTCATAACCCAAACAGCTTGGTCTACAGTCTTTTCGTGCCCTGCTCCGCAGACAGTTACAGTGTGCAACGCCCAATGCACATCTCCACCTCCCATGCCCGTCAATAACGCAAACATCATCTACCAGACAGTCTCGGATTGTCAAGCTGGCCAGGTCTTGACCATCGATGGCACACAAACCACTCTCGCGCAAGCTACTATCTTGACTCTGGAAAACACCATCGCCGATTTGGTCCTCAATCCTGCTTCAGTCACAATTAATGACTACACTGCTAGTGCCACTCTAACCGAAGTTGTATACCCGTTGTATACCGGCAACAGCGGTGAGATTGTTACTTGCCAAACTGGAGTTACCACCATCAGTGGTGACAATGTCGTCCTCAGCAACTGCCCCTGCACGGTACAGTCGACTGTCCTCGAGATCACTGCGACCGCAACAGGAGCTGTTCCAAGTGCCGTAGTTTCCTCCAGCTACATCGTCAAGATCATATACATTTATGAAGTTGAAGTCATCGTGGAACAAGTTCCAACTACAATTACAACGACTGCGACCGAGGTTCTCACGACTGTTCAAACAACGACTCAGACAGGAACCGTAACGACCACCGCTAGCTCCCGTCCTACAATAGTGACCGTCGATCGTGTCACCTTCCTGCTGCGATACGATACAACCTTCGATGGCGTTGCTGTTGGTGGGCTACGAAAGCGTCAGACAATCGGATCGCCTTTGATCTCCACCGCTCTGAACGCGTGCCTTGCTCAATGTGCTGGTCAAGCAGATTGTCGAGCCGCATCATTCGTGGAAGACACTTCGTTATGCACTCCTCTGATCCAGTATGACGCACAGAGCCCAAGAGACTCTGCTGGCGAGATATTCGCCATTGTTATCCTCAGACCCTCTACATCAACAAGCTCGGCATCGTCGATAAACTCTGCAGCGCCATCGAACTCGGACTCATCAACGAGAATGGCATCAAGCACAATGTCCAGAAGTTCGACGCAGAGTGCGATTGTGAGCACCACATCATCTAGCTCGAGACTATCGACAAGCTTCGGAGATAGCACGACAGGTTCTGATAGCACAAGCAGCGGTTCTGTCTCTAGGTCTGGCTCAAGTAGTGCTCCATACCCCATTTCCAATACGTCCGTCAGCTCGACATCCTTGAGTGTCCGCAGCAGCTCCAGCTCCAGCTCGAGTGTTTCTGTATCTATCACCGGTTCATCCAACATTCCTGCGACCTCTCAGTCGATCTCAAGCGAGATCTCATCATCAACATCATCATCGACACCCACCGGCTCGAGCTCAAATCCAAGCACTAGCTCGTCGCTGACGAGTTCATCACTGTCCTCCCAGATATTAACGTCCAGCAGTAGTCTCAGCTCAAGTGTGGTTCTACCAGTCACCAACACATCAAGCATTAGGCTACCCGCTGTCAATACGTCTGTGACTTCGTCTGCTAGCAGCACACCAGTCCCTCCACTCACCGGATGTGCGGCTGCGAGTGAGATCTTGGATTACATCCCTGCTATGTCATACTGCTCGTCAGCCTACCCAGTGACCACGTACACTAGCTATTTCAATGCTACAACCACCAATATCGCCACGATCTCGGCTCTAAACTCTACAATCTACAACAATATTACTCTGGCTACGCAGACAACTGTACAGACGGATCAGGTGACGACTTTAGAGACTGGAGTAACTTTGGTACCTACGACGGTAATAGACACCGTGTTCACGTAAGATTTCCACAAGCTCATATGTAACTCATTAACATACTGACAAAGCATTGCAGAACCGTAACCGTCACCAGCATTCCTGAGGCTGAGACGATTACATTCGTGGAGAGAAGACAAGCAACGCCATCGGTTCAAGCTAGCATCTTCGGAAGTATCTTGTCTCGCCCAGCCTCAGATATCGCTCTCGTTTGCTCCTGCCTGCAGACTCCAACAACTGTGTCGAGAACCAGCACCGAGATAGTTCTGGCTACAACAGCTGTCACGCCAATCGTCAGTGCTAATTTCACTATCACACCTTCGGTCGTGGCCATACAGACTACCGAAACAATCACGATAACATCGTTGAGCTCGGTCACGGATCCGACGACCACCACAACTACAGCCACGGCCACAGCCACTGCCAGCGGATGCTCCAACCTTTTCCGCTGTCGTCAGGGCCTAGACGCTTTCCTATGTTCTCCCAACCAATCATGCGTCTGCTTCCAGACCGCAGAGTCATCCACGCAGGGCTTTTGCAGCATGGGATACGGGTACGAAGGCGAATGTAGTACTTCTTCCGACTGTCAGCAGGGCTATGTCTGCGTCATAAACACGTGTGCAGGCAGGAATGGCAGCGTATGCATTCCAAACAGCGACTCAAGGTGTGCAAATCCGCTTGGCCAGGCAGCAGCACGCCGCAGATTCCGCCGAGTAGCAGCTCACAGATCCGTTTGGAATCCTCTAACTGGCAGCTACATGGACATATACGACGAGCCTTCGAGATAGAACATCAGGGTATGAATGGTCAAGATGAGGAATGCGTTTACTGCACGGTCTTTCTTCTGAGAGAGCACCGTAGTCCTGTCTTGAGTGTCATGGCACAGCACAACGCAAAGAGTAATGGCATATACATATATGTACGAACTTTTGAGAGCTATCGGTTGTCCACCTAATCTGTAGCCACTGTCTGGTGCATCACCGACTCGCGATAATCTAAACTTCTCTCCAACAACTCTTCGTGCGAACCACTGTCAATACACCTTCCAGCCTCAATCAAGAAAATTACATTAGCCTTCTTGATAGTGTGAAGACGATGCGCAATGGCAATCACCGTAATGCCTTTCGCTTTTGTCTTGTCCAAGCCTTCCTGCAACAGTCTCTCACTCTCGGCATCAAGTGCACTGGTACTCTCATCCAAAATCAACAGCTTAGGGTTTCTGACCAAGGCGCGTGCAATGGACAAGCGCTGTTTCTGACCACCAGAGAATTGGCTGCCGTTGGGTCCGCAAAGAGTGTCGTAGCCATCTGGCAAGGCAGCAATGACATCGTGTACATTAGCCAACTTGCACGCCTCGATGATTTCTTCTTTGCTAACGGTATGGCCAGGACGAGCACCAAGACCAATGTTGAATTCGACACTTCCCTCAAACAACACACTCTCCTGAGGTACCAAGGCAATGCTGTCACGGAAGGTTGTGTCGCGAGTTTTGGTCACATCAAAGCCATCAATGAGCACTGAGCCTGATTGAGGAACATAAAGACGCTCAACCAGAGAAATGACTGTCGACTTTCCTGCACCACTGGGACCAACGAGTGCAGCAAATTGTCCGGGCTTGATGTCAATGTTCAAACCGTTCATCACCTTGACATCAGGACGAGCTGGGTATGAGAAGTGGACATCTTTCATCTGAACACTAGATGCCATGTTGTTCGACATATGCGAAGTCTTGGTTTCAGCCATGGCCTCGATGTTGTTATCTTCCAGTGACATGTCAAGAGGACGAACATGACCTGCCATCTTATCCTTGCCGATCTGGATCAAACCCAAGATTCTTGCCATGGCGTTGCGAGCGGCAGATATCTCTGGAGCCAATGCGAACATCTGTGACCACAACAAAGCACCAACCAGAAGAGAAAAGACGACGATCAAGAACTGTGTTTGCGTGTAGTTGCCATTCAGGATCTGCTTCGAGCCCCACCAGTAGGCAAGAGCGTTGACACAGTTACCCAGGAAGTATGTCGAGGCTTGACAAAGACTGGCCTGCAGAGTCACACTTAGTGTATCCTTACGCGGACCCTTGAGAGAGCGTCTGTACGTTCGCAGAATCTCTTCCTCGAGCGAGAAGGAGGCAATAGTCTTGATGGAAGTGATAGCCTCGACACCAATGTCCACTGACTTGGTGTATGCAGTTTCGTGCTTCTCTTCGAACTTACCAAGGATGCGAAGCTCCATGAGACCAGCTCCAAGAAGAAGCGGTACAAGAGCTAAGCAAACTAAGGCGATCCTCCAAGCAATGATATGGGTTAGAATGATGGCAGCAATAAGGTTGACAGTGATGGAGAACAGCGTTCCGACAACAGAGCCACTGAAGCCAGCCAGAGCATTTCCATCTCTTGTGATGTAGGAGAGAAGCAAAGCCGGTGTACGGCCTTCAGACTGGTGCCACTGTAGATCTTGCTCAAACAACGACCTGAATGACAGAACTCTGACAGTGTATACGACTTTCTCGGACACCCAGCCAAATCCGCACCAACTGACTAAGTTGGCAAANAACTCGATGATGGCAAGAATGAAGAACATGAGGCCGAAGAAGTCACCACGGTTGCGGATTCTGCTAGCACTGTGGCATGGGTTCAAACTGCCAACTGTGTTGCCGAAGATGACAGCTTCACCAGAGAAAGCACCACCAACGCAAACAGATCCGATGAAGGCCACAAAGATGTAAAGTATGTGTGGCCTCAATGCTGGTCCGTATCCCTTTGCCAGGTCCCAAAGAGACTTTGGAGGCGCGGGTAACTCTTCTGGCTCTTCCTCTGTAGAATCTCTGACAGGTGTCTCTGTTGCCGAAAGTTCTGCTTTCTCGGCCTCAACTGTGTCGTTGTAGAAGCTCTTCTTCTCGATGTCACCAGTTGAAGTACGGTCCGACAGACTGATGTTATCAGCACTTGCATTGTGAGCTTCGGACATATTTCCAAGAGTCTGCATCTTGACCATGTCGGCATAGGTTCCACCACTAGCCATCAAGTCTGAGTGTGTGCCTTGTTCAAGGATACGTCCCTTGTGCATACAGATGATGTTATCTGCAGCAGTGATTGTGGCCAAGCGATGCGCAATGGTGATGACAGTCCTTCCATTAGTGATACTGTTGATGGCACGCTGGATCCGCTGCTCACTTCTTGAGTCGAGAGAAGCGGTAGCTTCATCAAGAATGAGAACAGCAGGGTTTTTCACAAGCGCTCTTGCAAGGGCAACACGCTGCTTCTGACCACCACTGATGAGGCGTCCGCTCGAGCCAACAACTGTGCCATATCCTTGCTGGAGTGCAACAATGAACTGATCTGCATCTGCGAGTGTTGCAGCTCTCTTAGCCAAAGTAGCAACTTCGACAACCAGAGGACCACGCTTTTCTGCAGCAACCATAAGATCGTTACCATCTCGAATGTCAGCGGCTACTTCTGCAAGATCAGAGCCAAGGAGGATGTCCTTGAACTGAGCATGCTCAGGGTCACTAGAGTTGATCAGACCGTGTGCGATGTTCTCCAGCAACGATCGATCGAGAAGCGAAGGTTCTTGTTGAACCAAGCTCATGAAGCTCCTCAAGTCGCGAGCATTGAGCGTGCGGACGTCCTGTCCGTTGAACGAAATTTGACCCTCAGTAGGATCATAGAGTCTGCTGACCAGACCAGCAATTGTAGATTTGCCACTACCAGAAAGACCAACAAGTGCGGTGTGTTTGTTGGCAGGGATGGATAAACTGATCTTATCAAGAACAGTAATCTCAGGTCTTGATGGATACACGAATGACACGTCTTTGAATTCGAATCCAGCTCCTGCTTGAGGAAGTGCGAGACCAGATTTGGTGTGTCCGTCAATCAACGGCTCACGATCGACATCTCCACGGAGTTTGTTGAAAGATCCCACAGCTGCCGAGAATAGATGGACGAAAGGAGCCACTTGACTGAGAAGCAGAGTTGCTTCGATCAAGATGAAGATAACAGTGAATGTTGCACCAACAGTAGTGCCTCCGGATCTCCCTTCTACCGAGTCTGCAATTCGCTTGCTTCCCNNTTGCCAAAAGGCCAGACCATTGGCAGAATAGGCGACAAAATACAGAACACCGCTCTGAATACCAACAGCGGTAGCCTTNTTGATACCCTCATGCTCAGAAGCTCTCAGAGCGTCCGAGAACTTCTTCTCAAGACGAGCATTGGCACCAAAAGCCTGAACTACCATGATATTGTTGAGTGCTTCAGAAGCTATTGATGCAGCGGATGCAGCATACTCAGAAACCATACCAGAATACTTTTCAATATAATGGCTTCCAACAATGGACATGATGAAGTAGGCTGGGATCAACGACAGCAATTCAGCTGCCAGTCTCCAGTCTTTGATGAATGCGACAATGTATGCTGTGACGAAGAAGGACAAACTTGACAAGCAGATTCCAACCTTCTCAGCAGTGCCTGAACGGATTGTTTGAATATCTCCATGGAGTCTTGATGCGACTTCTCCTGGCGGCAGCTTGTCGAANAAGGAAGGCTCCTGTCTGAGCAAGTTTTGAAGGTAACTCTCGCGCAGTCTTTGTGCCAACCGAGCGCCATTGAGAGTCCAGCAAGTCAAGTGGACGTAAATGCAGACGAATTGAGCAATGGCCAGGTAGAAGATGATCAGAATGGTATTGTTGATGCTTCCTTGGTCGCCATCTCCAGAATCTGTCGCTTGGTCGCAGGTGGCTGCATTGAAATCATCCAGGAGTTGACCGAATAGAATACCAATGATAGGAAACGGAACCCCAGCTGCTATTGAGCTGATGATACCAAGTAATAACGTACCTATGTCGCGAGATGTTGGATTGCCCGCAAGCAGGAGACGAGGATAACCTCCAATCTTCTGAATGAAGCCTGCCATTGCAAACTCGCTCGTAGTCGTGGTATCGTGACTGTTGTTGAGCCCTGTGATTGAAATCCTAGTAACCGATCACGACCATCTATTTCGCCGACCAAGGGCAAATCAATGCCGTCTACGGAAATAAGCAAAGTCTGTAGGATCCGTTGATAGCAAAATGTGCGGCCAGGTCTCTGAAAACTTGATCTGATAAAAAGATGCTAATGAGAAACGAAGGATGCACAGTACCAAAGAGAGAACAATGGCCATCGCCAAAAGGCCGGTGGGTCAGAGTCCATTTTGCACCTCGAGGCCCTTGAGTGAGCCTGCGCAGAGTCACAAAATCATACGAGTTAGCCGATGTCGATTGCTGGGCAGTCGCAGCAAGCTATTACGAAAGCGCGTGCCGTCAATGACAAAGTCCAACATCGGAGGGTGACGAGCTAATGCGACATCGTTTGCGCATTGCTACGGCGCTAGATAAGATAATCTTGATGATCTTTTGATGAAGTCAAGGTGATACGGCGGCGGGAGTCGTGCGTTTGTCTGAGGCGCGCCCACGCGTGGGGCCCGACGCCGGAGCGACTCCATCAACTGCCAAAACGACGCCCGAAAAAGCCTCGTCTCATCCCCGCTCGATATTCCAGACACGCCGAAATTACGTTGGCAGGAGCAGTGCCAACCATCGCCGGCGGGTACAAGCCCTAGCTACTGATCCTTGGTCGAATCTTATCAGATCACAAGATGAGCCGGTGGTGTTTCGTAGCGGACCGGGTGTGCTCTTGCAGGCGCGATGGAAGGTGAATCCTAGGGCTCTGATTCAGCTTTGTGTGAGCGCGCCCAAATTGGACGAAATCGTATGACTATTCTGCGGCACCGAAGGCGCTTTTGCAGTACCCGCGAATCGATCTATACTAATCTGATCCGCCCTGATCCTTGGCCTCCCACGCTAGGAACCCCCAGTACCGTTAAACCTCAACAAGACCCCGAACCTGAGATATAGTTCCATTTTTTCTTTCCAGCTGGAATCCTTCCAGGCAGAAAATAAAGCTGCCAGAGTTCTGTTGTCATTGATCCAGATTCATACTCTCTCTTTCATCTAGAGGACAACCAAGATGCCTTCAGCATTGAGGAGAAAGTTCTTCTCATCTTCAATTGACCCGCAAGAGGGCAGCTCCAGCTCTGCTTCTACTTCGGAGTTAGGAACCGCAGAAATGCATCTCCAGGATCCGGAAAGATATGCCTCCCATGGAGAATCAAAGCTTGCACAGCATGAAGTGACAGCCGACCAGGCCAGCGAAGAGGTTCCTAACGAGGATGCCCAAGCTGGTGTCACACAAGCCGAGGCCATCACACTGTCGTGGACCAAGAGCTCTATGATCGCGACATATGCACTGTAAGCACTCAGTCTACCAGACGGTTCATGTACTTCAACTGACACGGAAACCAGGATGTGGTCTATCTACTGCGTAAACGCTTTCCAATCCAACATCACTAACAACCTCTCGCCATTCATCACCTCTGGCTTCGAAGCGCATTCCTTGCTCCCCGTCATTTCCATCATCTCCTCCATCATGGGAGCCGCGACGTACATGCCTCTTGCCAAGGTGCTCAACTTGTGGGATCGTACCGTTGGTCTTTTGATCATGCTTGTGTTCTTCCTTCTTGGATTGATCTTGTCAGCAACTTCCAATGGCATTGGAACTTACTGCGCAGCTCAGGTCTTCTATGCCATTGGATCTGCTGGTCTCATCTTCTGTGTCGATGTTGTCACCATTGATACTTCGACACTGCGCAGCAGAGGTCTGGCATATGCCCTCACTTCATCGCCATTCATCATCACTGCCTACGCCGGTCCTGCAGCTGCCCAGCAATTTCACGAGACCAACTGGCGCTGGGGATACGGAACATTCTGTATCGTTCTTCCTTGCGTTGTCCTCCCTTTCTTCGGTCTGCTGCGCTACTTCCGCTCCAAGGCCAAGAAGAATGGACTACTCAAGCCAAAGGCCGCAAGTGGCAGAACTTTCAAGCAGAGTGTTTGGTACTATGTCATCGAGTTCGATGTGCTTGGTGTCTTTCTTTTGACTGCTGGTCTCGCCCTCTTCCTGCTGCCATTTACCATTGCAGGTTCAGCTGAAGATGACTGGAAGACCCCTCACATCATCGTCATGCTTGTTATCGGATTCTGCTGCTTGATTGCCTTTGCTTTGGCAGAGCGCTTCCTCGCCCCTGTTCCTTTCCTTCCTTGGGAGCTTCTTGCCAACAGAACCGTCATTGGCGCCTGCTTGATCGACGCTACCTACCAGATTTCTTACTACTGCTGGTACGACTTCTTCACTTCTTACCTCCAGGTAGTGTTCGGAACAAGTGTTAGCACTGCCGGTTACATTGGCAGCATCTTCGACGTCGTTTCTGGTGTATGGCTCTTCTGTGTTGGTTTCGCAATCAAGGGCACTAATCGTTTCCGTTGGTTGCTCTGGGTTGCCGTCCCTCTTTACATCCTCGGCATTGGTTTGATGATCTACTTCCGCCAGCCTGGCTTCTCTGTCGGTTACACAATCATGTGCCAAGTGTTCATCGCTTTCGCTGGTGGTACCATGATCATTTGCCAACAGGTTGCTGTTCTTTCTGCATCTGACCACAACAATGCTGCTGCTGCACTCGCTTTCCTCAACGTCTTTGGTAACATTGGTGGTGGTATCGGTGGCAGTATCTCTGGTGCTGTGTGGCAACACACTTTGCCCAATGCTCTGCAGAAGTACCTCCCTGCTGAGGCACTCCCTGACTGGGAGACCATCTACGAGGATCTGGAAACCCAACTCAGCTACCCCATGGGTGATCCTATCCGCGATGCCATCATCAAAGCCTACGCAGTTGCTCAAAGCAGAATGTTGATTGCCGGCACTTGCATCATGGCAACCTCTCTTGTTTGGATGTTCATCATCAAGGACGTCAAGCTTACAAAGACTCAGACCAAGGGTGTCTTGTTCTGATCGGCTCTCTGCTTAACCCTATCATCTACAACTGTCACAGATCACGAAGAGGACGAACGATCTTGTACGAATCATATGTTGTTTTTAATCATCATGCAAAAGTTATATCTAGCGTTTACAGTATTGCAATTCACACCCTACCAGCTCTGTATTATCATATGTCACGCCAAGATCAGCATAATGTATCTCTACTGTACTCTATGTTGACTATATCGTGCCAATTGCCCTCACACGATCTTTTCTCCTTCTGGGACGCGATCACGGATCAGATAGACGGCAGTGGACAGAGTGGAAACAGCCGTCATCGATACGTGGCATCTGCTGAGGTGTGACAGTGTCAAGCACATACCATCGGCTAGAGACACCTGGAAACAAGGTGCAGGGGTCGGTCGAAACAAGATTATCTGATCCGAGTTTAAGCGAATGCTGAGCGCCACGAAGCTTTGGAGGATCGCGCTAAGGAGCTATCTGATCCGGCGCGCCCTGCCAAGCTCAAGCAAGCCAGCCCTGATCGGTTTTATCAGATTTTCTGTTGGGCGCTAACGATCAAGGGTTATCAGACCCGCCTTTTGTGGATCTCGTTCAAGCTGCTTTGTTTCCATGACAGCTCTTACTGCCGCCATGTTGCAGAGCTTCGAGCTCGTGCCCGATGTCGTCGGATGTTCTGTAGCCGCGAAACGTGATGAGTGTATCCCCGTAAGTCGAGTCCGACACGAGGGGTTGTGCTTGCCCTGTGTCTTGACTCTGTCCCATCGACTGTATCAATCGCACGCGTGAACACCATTGATGCTATAGCGCAGCAACAAGTCGGAATACTGTGACTCCTGAGCATAACAACTGTACCCCTCACGACACACTATGATGAGCAAATACTCACAGTTCTGGCCTAAGGGTGGTATGCAGGGCATCCTGCACCACTTTGTACGTCTTCGAACTCTCAGGCTTCGATCACAGTAACTGATATATGAGCTGTAGACAGAGACATTGACGACATTCGAATACACAGCCAGTCAAGCTCGCAAACCACACAGCATCCTTTTCGTCGGAGGTCTTGGTGACGGACTAGGAACAACATCATACACTGCCGACCTGGTGCACGCACTATCACAAACAGAGTGGTCGCTCTTTTCGCTCACTCTCACATCCTCATATCAATCATGGGGCCTTGGACACCTCGACAGAGACACAGACGAGCTCGCGCAAGCGATACGATATATCAAGGACTACAAAACATCAAAGTTTGGCGACAATGGCAAGATTGTGTTGATGGGACACTCGACTGGCAGTCAGATGGTACTACACTACCTATCAAGATCCAATCCTCACACCACAAACCCTTCTTTCGACTCAGACCTCAAGCATCTTCAACGTTTGGCGCTCGATGGTGCCATCATGCAAGCACCCATTAGCGACAGAGAATGCATTAAGCTGGTCTGCCAACATGGCTTCCGTGGGAACACCCCAGAGCAATGTCAGGCATACTATGAGCAACTAGTCAAGATGGCAAAAGGATTCGCCAGCCAAGAAGATCAGACTTTCGACGTGCTGCTGCCCATCCACTTGACATATCAAATTGGCTACCCTGCCAATACACCACTCTCTGCACGCCGTTTCTTGAGTCTCGTGAGCCCAGAGAGCCCGCACAACCCCTCCGAGGATGATGTCTTCAGTTCAGATCTCAGCGACGAGCAATTGGCAAAATCATTCGGCATGATCCAAAAGCAAGGATTGTTGAAGAACAAGATGGCCGCCTTCTACTCCGGTGCCGACCAAGCTGTGCCTGACTGGGTGGACAAAGAGGGTCTGATGAAGAGATGGGCCAAGGCAGCCAATGCTGGTGGAGACAAGGAGATTTGGGACGCTGAACACACTGCTGTTGTACCCAACGCATCACATGCTTTGAGCAATGATGATCAAGGTCCAGCAAGAAAGTTCTTGGTCGAGAAAGTGCTGGGCTACTTGAACAAGTCCACAGGCGCATAGATGAAATTGTGAGACGAACAAAAGGATAACGATGAATGCATATATCTTGCTAGCCGCTTTTCTTCAAGTCTTCTGGTCATCTTCACATGTCTCTGTCTTTTGGAATCCGCAGCTACCATCATCACAATGTTCTCTTTTTCTGCAATGGTCTGATGCCTCCAAGAATCTAATCGGTCACGACCATTCAAACAGTTCGTCAAGAACCGAGGCTCCATCTGTCCAACCGTGCCTGAATCGATTCGGAGCAGGAAACAAATCACACTTACTGTAGAACCGTCATCAGGGTTTTTTCCTGACCCGTCTCGGTACGAGTCTCGAGATACCGCGTCTAGACTCACATGCATATGATCGACACGCAGCATGGCTTTGCACTGACTCTGCCTCTTAACTTCCCGAGGCAATCTTATCAGATCAAAACTTTCAGCTTCGGACACACTCGGAGTTTCTATCCTCGCGACTCATTTCCTATCTGATGTTGGAGGGTATAGGGCAAACGGATACGAAAGCAAAGGTGTCACACGACCATCGAATGTTCTTGGCACGAGAAAATCTAATCAGATGGAGCACCGATAATCAGTCATCTATGTGGGGCGGGGCATATACGAGCTTTGACCTTTCCTCACCGCTGCCCAGCCTTCTAATTCCCGCAGTTCGTCCAATCCATACCTTCCCGATGTCGTTGCTCTCGCTTGGACGCCTTGTTCTTTCTTTCGTCTGACACGAACATGTGGCTTGACTCGAGAATGCTGTCTAAGTTTCTGGGCGTTTCGCAATGCTCGTGCTCGATATGAACCCTGCATGACCGGTACAGGTGGGTCAGTCTCTGGTCTTGAAGACTAAACAAATTTTTTTATCAGATGCAACGTGAGGGTGCCAAAGCTCCGCTGCACGAGCATCGCTCAACATCACAGATGTGAGCAGTGTCAATCATGCCATTCTCTGGTGTGGCCGATGAACGGAGGTAGACAAGTGTGCGTTGTGTAAGGAAAGACAAAGCCGTACGAGATGCATGATCGACCGAGCAGTAGGTCTGGAAGTACAGCGAACGATCTCTCGCACCTCTATCAATTTTTGGATCTTCCTTGATCTTCGTCTTGCTTACATGTTCCTGCATACTTTCTTTATCTTATCAATCTTTTGTTCCATTTCATCAAGATCCTTGTTCCAGCATAAGGAGTACCAATTGCAAACATGTCGTTCCAAGTCCAGGAAACTACACCTCAGGCTGCACCTGCCAATGCATCCGCATCAACTCAGACCTACGACCTCGTTGTCGTAGGTTTTGGTACTACTGCTCTCTCCGTCGCAACCGCCCTCGCCGACTCCGAAACAGATCTCAAAGTCTTGTTTCTAGAGTCAAAGACCAATTTCCAATGGGCACCTGCATCAGTACTGCCAGAAAACACAACACGCACTTCCTTCTTGAGAGACTTGATCACCACACGCAACCCTCGCAGCGAATTCACATTTGTGAATTATCTGTTTGAGAGCAATCAATTGGTGCAGTTTGTCAATTCTTCGCACATTGCGCCTACGAGATTGGTTATGGGCAATTATCTTTCTTGGGTTGCGAACAAGATGGTGGAGAGGNGGTGGGTACGTTACTCGAGCACTGCTACCAGAGTTGTTCCTGTCAAGAATGACTCGTCTCTGATTAATGGCTGGAAGATCAGTGTCTGTGATGCTCAGGGCAACACAAGAGCTATCTTTTCCAAGCGTGTTATTCTGGCTACTGGTACAAAGCCAAAGATCCCTGATGCGTTGCTGAGTGCAGGGAACAAGGTGTTGCATACCTCTGAAGTTGGACCTTTGTTGCACAATCTCAAAGATCAAGATATCGCTATCGTAGGAGAAGATCAAGAGGCCGCAGAGATCCTTGAGCATTTGCAGAGTGCAGGAGCCTTGCATCGTGTAAGGGCAACTATGTTCATCTCAGACTCTACATTGCGACCAGAGGACAACACTTCCTTGTACGTTCCAACTCCGATCTCAACCACTACAGTGATTTTCTAACGACAGTCCCAGCNNACACAAGACATTATCGACAACTGCCTGCCTGGCGCAACCACAAGCCACTACCCACCCGAACTACGTCCTCGCCTGATAAATATCTCTACCTCAACCACCACCCCCAGCCACCCAAAAATCTCCCTCCACACCATCGAGACACTATACGAAAACCTATACGCCCAACGTGTGCTCACACCCAATCCCAGCGACTGGCGCTTCAACATCGTACCTCTATGCCAAATAACCTCCACCGCCCCTGATGGCAACAAATTCCGCCTCACCCTCAAGAACACACGCACAAACACCACCAGCACCAGTGCCGGTGCTTTCGACATCATAATTGCAGCAGGAGGATACTCACACTCGACATCCTTGCTACAAGACATTGAAGCTGCAGGCGTGTTGCAAAACAAAAAGGCGACAGTGGATGCAGAGTACAGAGTTTGCTTCCGTAGAAATACAGTAGCGAAAGATACAAGTGTTTGGGTGGTGGGCAGTTTGGAGCAGGGGAACAGGGATGAAGGGATGGGGTATGCGGTTGAGAGGGGAGCGAGGTTGATGGCTTCTGTGCTTGATAGTGTGGCGAGGACTGCAGAGGATAAAGCAGAGCTTGCTATGTTGTAAAAGGATCAAGTGACGAGAGATGTGCTTGAGAGCTTGAGGTATTGGAGTGGGCCACAAAAGTGATTTGTTTTGCTGTGTTTGCGTTGATAGCGATACTCATTTTGTCTATGGCACGTACGGCCCCTTCTTGGGATTTGTCTGGTGGTAAATGTGGTATCATGCACTATGAATGAGAGCAAGAAATGCCGCGAGCAAGAGCCATGTATTGATATAACTCGCAATCGGTAAAACGGGGTCTCACAGCAATACAAGTCGAGACACAAGAAAGATATGATAAGATGAATACTTTTACCTCGAATAAACCACAACTACAGAAACTTCGATCGTGACAAAACGTACATGACTTGATCCACATATTCAAAGCTTAGCCTTCGGCATGGAAGCCAATAGCTCCTTTCCAATCTTCCTCATCTCAAACTTCTTGATCTTGCCACTGCCTGTGATGGGGATCTGATCCGTGACCCCACCCTCACCAAGCCAGAAGACACGAGCAGGTGCTTTGTGTCTGCCCAAAGTCTGTCTGGTCCATTCACGAATTTCCTCATCGCTGGGCTTGGTAGCACCAGCAACACGTTGCAAGAATGCAGCAACCACTTCACCATATTTGGAGTGTGGTAGACCGACAACAATAGCACGCTCGACTGCATCGTGTTTGATCAAGCGTTCTTCGATCTCAAGTGGGTAGATGTTCTCACCGCCACGAATGATGATATCCTTGAAGCGGCCGGTGATGGAGCAGTAGCCGTGACGGTCAAACACTGCTTCATCGCCTGTGTGTAGCCAAAGTACGCCATCGGCATCACGCTCCATGGCTTCGGCTGTCTTTGTAGGATTGCGGAAGTAGCCTTGTTGGAGTTGATATCCGGCAATGCAGAGTTCGCCACGGGTGCCAACAGGCACGATACGGTTGTGCTTGTCAACAATCTTGGCGTGGGCGTGCGGCATCAAGGTGCCTACTGTCGTGAGACGACGATCAATGGAGTCGTCGACAAAGGCGTTGAAGCAAGTTGGCGAAGCCTCGGTGAGACCATAGCTGCTTGTGAACTCTGTCATGCCGAACTCATTGACTAGCAGTTCCATCAAGTGACGTGGTACAGGGGCGCCTGCGATGATTCCTGTTCGTAGCCTATCGCAGTTGAAACCTGCGGGTCGTGGTAGGCTGAACAGCGTATCAAACATGGCTGGCACTCCGTGAATGGCGGTGCATCTTTCGTTGGTGATGGCTTGCAACACAGCCGGTCCGTCGAAGATCTCTGAGGGGTAAACAATTTTTGCACCATGTGTCAAGCAAGCCAACATGCCTAGTACGAGACCGAAGCAGTGGAACATGGGCGGTGGGCAGCAGAGTACATCCTCTTCTGTCAAACTCATGCGATCACCGATGAAGCGGGAGTTGTTGAGCAGGCCGTGGTGTGTAAGCATGGCTGCTTTGGGATGACCAGTCGAGCCGCTCGTGAATTGCAGGTTACATGTCTCGTAAGGCGAGAGACCATCCTGAGTTGTCTTGACTGGATCATGGGGCAGGCGTGAGCCGATCTCGATAGCGTCCCTATAACGCAATAGGTTGTCGAGCTCATCTGCCAGAATGATAATCTGCTGTAATGCTGGCAACTTGTCTGGGCTATTGGAGAACTGCCTAAGCATGGTCGAATTGTCGATGTGTTTGCCAATGGTCGGTGTCGCGAAAAGGATCCTGCAGTCNTGCCAAACTGTCAACGATGTGGTATTCAGAATGGGACGTATCAAGTGCTCACCTGTGTAACTGAGGGCATACTCTGCCTCAGGAGTAGTGTACGTATTGTTCAAGATGACCAGCACAGCGCCAATACGCATACACGCGAAGAAGACCGAGGCGTACTCAACTCTGTTACCAGCAAGAATAGCTATCCGATCTCCTGGACGGATACCTCTTGAGTAGAGATATCTGGCAAGCTTTGAGCTCTCTTCTGTCAAGTCATTGTATGTCCATCGTGTCCCAGTCCATGGAAAGACAAGTGCTTCACGCTCTCCATAACGTTCGCATTGGACATCTAGAAATTCTCCTAATGTCACTGTCACCAAGGGAGGATCTGCCGGTCCGTGAAACAGAGATGGTTGGACTTTGGGTGTGTTCACCTCGTAGATGCTGTTGATCGTTTGCATTGTGATTGTTGTCTTTACACCAATGTCTATCATCCAACGCGGATCTGATAAAAATGTACCAATATATGCCCCGCCGTGCCTCCAATCACCGAGGCACCATCCCGACACCGGCTGGGTGGTCCTGATAAGATCAAAGGCTATAGTCCAACGTCATTTCAGATTGATGATGTGAGCAAGCCCAAGCAACGGCAGCTTTCGACATTGCCAAAGTGCTCGCGTCTAACACGAACGGACTGTGCTGCTTTGACTCGGCAGGCATGCTCGAAACAGGGGCGTAATTCGGGCATAGAGCAGCGGAGGATCTCGCATCCTTGATCCGACAGAATCGATCAACGGCAAGAATACGGACCCATGATCAGCATTGGCGCAGCACAACGAAGCATGCTTGACCAAGACCACAAGAAGAGCCACGGGAAGCTTGTCGATGGCGAGACAAGTCTCTGACACGAGCTTAGTTGGTGGGTGGAGGGAAGGAGCGAAAGCTCGGGCAAGGCCAGCCAAACCACGCGGCACCACCATTCCTACGCCAAGCTTGGACCGAGCTTTCTACATCAGAGCGGGTCGATTATCAGATTGATAACCCTAAATCCACCGTCCATGCGCCAGCCTGCACCTCGTTCAAGTTTGTCAGAAATTGTGTTGGTCGCGATGATCGTTTCTCGCGAAATGGGGTCAAATTTGGCCTGGTCTTAGAACTCTTGGCTATACACACCGGCCAACTAGGGCATGCCGCATCGCGTCCACTAACTATCTGACAGAGCTGGCATGGCCGAGACCTCCGGATGCTGTTCAATATGACAAGTCAACGAAGGACAGGGTCGCAACTCGAGATTTGACATAGTAGTGTATGTGTACAGCATGCGGAGACTGATGATCATGTCGTTATCGTTCAAATTATCCATCGGCAGAAGGGCAGAACCCGATCTTTGGCAACCTTAAGGATACATTCAATCGTATAATGCTAAACACTTTTCGACATTCAAAAAGACACTATAGTTTGGCAGCCCAAGCAGCTCGATCAGCACTCTCCAAAGGCCTCTCCCTACCATCCCAAAATACGGGACATAGCTGGAACCATTTCTCTCTACTAGCAATACTATGCACACTCCTCTTATGTCCCAGATCCACGTACTTGCCAATCGCCAATCCCTGGCTTTGCTCATAGCTTAAGATAATGCTTCCTGAAGCTTTGGGCTCGCCAACAACATTAGCAGTGCGAGGGTCGTCTAGGAAACAGTAGTGAATGCAACTGCTGTACCAAGCATTGACTCGCTTAGCACCACGGAAGGACGAATCACCAACAAGAGAATGACGACCGCGATCATAGTCTCCAGCATCAAAGTGAGCGCCATAGTGATCTTCCTTTGCCCAATACAGCTCGTAGTAGCTGAACCTGGTATCGTCGAAACGACCAAACAGACACAAGACGTGAGGATCGTAGTGCAAGTTTCTGAGGTAGTTGCGATGGTGTTCGAGATCTCCTGTTTCATTCCATCCTTTTGCAACCCGGGGGTCATTTTGCCATGTGTGGAAGAGATTCAGGTGTTCGGCACTTGTCCAATCGACGACTTCGAGGGAGAAGTGTTGATCAACTTCGGGAATGTAGCGCGAGTAGCAGATGCTTCGAGGAGCGGGTTTGGGGCGACGAATGGGATGCTGAGCGTAGACGCGCTCGTTGGGGAACTTCATGGTGAAGTGGTGGTTCTCTGGCATCAATGGGTAGTTTGACAGAGGAGTACGAAGGTGCGAGTCGATACCGTCGCCGAGTACCCAGATCGGACGCGGACCAGTGGGTGATGCGGCACCTTGCCAGAAGGAGCTGCGCAAGACGAGGAGTTCATTGCTGCGTGGAATGGATTGATTTGGCAGATGCCATGCTCTGGGATGTTCAACGGCGAGACCAGTGGCCAACAACTCGTCGTTTAGTGTTTGTTGATCTGCACCTTGCAGTGTCAAGCGGAAGTGCTCGGTGTTAGGATAGGCGAGGTAGATGGCATGGACGACGTTCCACACCTGGCCAAGGGTAGGAGCAGTACTGTCAGGCCATTTGAAGGCGGTCTGCGGACCACGGACTGCACGAGCCCAGTCACTGTTATCGTTCAGAGGAGGGTGTGATTCTTTGGGTGTTGCGTGCAGATCCAGCCACGTCAACGAGTCCGAGTGTAATGCTTCTGGTGGTGACTTCCCTTTGGAAGGTTGCTCCTCCAGGTGCAAGACTCGTCTGGCAGGAAAGTTGGACGAAACGGCATTGACACGGTATGATGTGAGGTAAGGATGAGGCAGCTTGACCAGAGGGTACTGGTGTGGTGATGGAGATCCATGAGCCATTGTGAGGACACCCTGGTACAGCAATGCTGATCTGTTGACAATAGCAAGTCGAACCTACCTTGCGCATCAAGTATATTTTGGGCACCCTGATGGGCGCCCTCGGCACAAGGCTTTCGGCCTAGCCGTCGGACGAGCCATGCTGGCCGATACATGGAGAGCGTCATTTAGCCACGACGTGATCTACGGGACACCACGACTTGATAGCGCGACGCCGGTGCTGTAACGTCGTGTGAAGGAACATGGCAGCATCAAGGCGCTTGTCGCTCGTGCAGAACGGGACGTGCATTAGGGCGCCCTGCAGATCTTCCTGCTGTTGAAAATCTTTGGCGTTGATTTCGCTCGCTAAAATCTAATCAGATGCAACTGCCGTCTGTGCTTAAACTCCACCTTGCCAACTCCTCCTCCCACCACTCCACCAACTTCAAAGTTTCGGCGAACAAAGCGGACACCAACGACACCGGTATAACCGAGTCATTTAATCAGATGCACCTGTCTCGTGTAGCGTCTCGAGTAGCTCCCGATTCTCATTCGTGTTGGGCCCGAGAACTTGCACCATGAAAACTCTTCATCTTATCAGATGTCGTGCCATCGTAGCGGATCTTCAGCGCACGCTACTCAGCACCCGATGTCGCTTGAGGCCATCATGGTTTTGGAACATCCCCCGGCAACTTCCATAATGGTCGCTCTAGGCAAGCGTGGCTCGTGTAGAGACTCCTTTGTAGCCTGTAGGTTGCTCGGTGTATGCCTGAGTTTGGAGTCTGCCGATAGTCATCACATTCATCGATACGTTCTCGAAGTACCAAGTTCAATGAGCCGCAGAGATGGGGTACAAACACAATACTGGATTTGATTCTCTTTCGAATGATGAATTTCTGAGCAATACATCTGGGAACCCCGGAATCTCTCACAACATGGGTCAAATGGCATTCCACTCAAGCGTTACACCGAGTGGAATGAGGGAGGACATCCTGCTCGCATCATGGTTGATCGTGCTCCTGCGGACTCGAGAAGGCGAGTGTGTGACATTCGAATCGGCATATGAAAGCTCTCCAGATATATCAGAGGAACCACGCAAGGTCTCAATGGAGGATGTTATGAAGGGCTTGCAAGACTCCGTCGACAGTGTTACAAGGACTATTTCGAGCCATATTTCGACTGCAGACTCATGTGAAAATACTACTGAGCCTGCCTCGCTACTCCTGAGCACTAACCTTCTTCAAAAACAACACGACGAACTGATGGTGCGTTCACAAGCTCTGATGCGGGACAAAATGTCATTCACTAACATGATGAGCAAAGNNGGCACTCTCCACCTTAGGGTCTGCTTGCTCGATGGCAATATTGATATCCAACCAGCATTTCGCAGCAAGGACATGCTGGACAACGAGGTAACCAGATACATCAGATCGCTTGTGGATACCATTCAGCTTTGCATCTTGAACCCGAAAATCACGATCGAGGACTCATTACGACCTACATCGAGTGATCTGGACGAGATCTGGCGATATAACAATGAAGTGCCACCAACTTATGATTTCTGCATGCATGAGATGGTTTCTGAGCGAGCTCAGCAATTTCCTGACAAAGTCGCAATTGACTCCTGGGACGGCACTTTGACGTTTGGACAAATCGACCAATATTCCACTTCCATGGCACAATGTCTGGTCACCGAGGGCGTGCGACCACACGATATTGTACCGCTGTGCTTTGAAAAATCACGATGGGCCATTGTTGCTGTACTGGCAACCATGAAAGCAGGAGCGACCTTTGCAATGATGGATCCATCACTTCCGCTTGCTCGACTCCAAAATATGGCTGTGCAAATTGGTGCANAAATTATCGTCTCCTCGCGCATGCAGAATGATTTTGCCAAATCTATTCTGTCAGATGCACCACATCTCATTATCGAAGAAGATGCTTGCAAACAAACCGTTCCTGGAAGCTTGAATAAGCTTCTGCCCGTCGACCCTAACACTCTAATGTACATTATCTTCACGTCTGGCAGCACTGGTACGCCAAAAGGTGTCACGATCTCTCACAAGACATACACCAGTAGTGCGATCCCCCGAGCGAAAGCAGTTGGCTATACCGAGAAGTCCAGAGTTCTCGATTTTGCATCATATGCGTTCGATGTCAGTATCGACAGTATGTTCCTGACAGTAGGCAACGGCGGTTGTCTTTGCATTCCCTCGGACGAAGATCGTTTGAACGACATCAATAGTGTGATCAGAGACATGAAAATCAACTACGCAGGCATTACACCGTCTATGGCTCGAATTTTGGATCCAGATGTTATCAAATCACTTGATGTTCTAGGTCTTGGAGGTGAAGCTGCATCTGCCAGAGATGTCAACTTCTGGGGTCAAGACACCAGAATCGTTATTGGCTATGGACCTTGCGAATGCACTATTGGATGCACGATCAACAGCGATACTGCGACTGGCAGAGACTACATATCTATCGGCACTGGTAACGGAGCTTGTATGTGGATCGTAAACCCCGATGACCACGAGCAACTTATGCCTGCTGGTGCCGTCGGCGAACTGCTTGTCGAGGGCCCCATTGTCGGTCAAGGCTACCTGAACGATCCTGAGAAGACCGCAGCCGTCTTCATCAATGACCCTGCTTGGCTTGTCAAAGGTCATGGCAAGTATGCTGGTCGTCGTGGTAGACTATACAAGACCGGAGATCTCGGAAAATATGATCCTGATGGTTCTGGTGGTATCATTTTTGCTGGACGGAAAGATACTCAGGTCAAGCTCCGTGGTCAACGTGTCGAGTTGGGTGAAATTGAAAGCCAGTTTGGAGCAAGACTGCCTTCTGGTACCACAGTGATTGCTGAGGTTGTTGTACCACAAGGAACAGGCGGTCAAGCTACGTTGGTTGCATTTGTTGCACCTGTAGCCTCAAAGGGGCACGTCCAGACAAACATCGGCTCGATTAAACTTCCGCATGAGCTACGACAAGCTCTTGCAAAGGCTGATGCAGAGGTTAAGGAGGTTCTGCCTCGCTACATGGTGCCGACTTCGTATATCCCGGTTAATCACATTCCAGTCTTGATTTCTGGAAAGACTGATCGCAAGCAATTGAAGGCTTTCGGCACTACTGTAGATTTGAGAGACCTTGGCCAAGACTCTAGTGAGGCCAGCCGTGAGCTCAACGACCTAGAAAAGCGTCTGCAGCAGGCCTGGAGTCAAGTGTTGAATCTGGACGCCGCAGGCATTGGTCTCAAAGACAACTTCTTTGCCCTTGGAGGCGATTCTCTGGCAGCGATGAGACTTGTATCGACCTGCAGGACGCAAGGGCTCATCTTGTCGGTCATTGACACATTTAGCAACCCAGGTCTTTCTGCCATGGCTAGCGTTGTTAAAGTCGGTCGTGCTCAGACACAGGAGGAGCTTTTGCCATTTTCCACCATTACGCGCTCAGTCAACGATGCTCGTCTCGAAGCAGCGCAAGCTTGTGGGACCGATGCTGCGAAGGTCGAGGACATCTATCCCTGCACCCCAACACAGGAGTCGCTATTTACGTTTTCGCTCAAGTCGAAAGAACTCTATCTCGCTCAGAGAGTAGCATCTATACCTCAAGATATGGATGTCGACGCATTGAAGAAGGCTTGGGGCAAAGTCGTCGCCGCCAATCCTATTCTTCGCACTCGTGCTGCGCAGCTTGATGAGCCTGGACTTCAGCAGGTTGTGTTAAATGAGGATATATCTTGGAGACATGCCACCAACCTGGAGCAGTATCTGGAAAGCGACAAGAATGAGAGAATGGATCTTGGTCAAAACCTGGCCCGCTATGCCATCATTGAGTCGGTAGAGACTGGCAATCGTTATGTGGTCTGGAGTGTTCATCATCTGCTGTATGATGGATGGTCGGAGCCACTAATCCTTGTGCAAGTCAGCGATGCTCTTCGTAATCAGCCTTTCGAGAGCCCAGCTCGCATGAGAGATTTTGTCGAGTACGTCCGTGAGACGGATGAAGAGGCCATGCAAGAATTCTGGAGACAGGAGCTAAAGGGTGCTGTCGGACCTCAATTTCCTTGCATGCCATCCAGGGACTTTGTTCCCACCCCTGATGCTATGGTCGAGCGTATCATACCACTTGAGACTGGTGTTGGGTTTCCTTTCACACTGGCAACACTCATTCGTGGTGCATGGGCACTCGTAGCTTCGCAGTACTCAGGCAGTGATGATGTCTTGTTTGGTGAGACGCTGACTGGGCGTGACATTGCACTCAGTGGAGTCGAGAGTATTGTTGGTCCTCTGATTGCTACAGTACCCATCCGTATTCGTATCAACAGAAACAGCACACTCGAGTCTTTCTTGCAATCCGTCCAGCAGAGCATCCTGGCTAGAACCCCTTACCAGCATATGGGATGGCAGAACATCAGAAAGGTTAGCCAAGATGCCCAACATGCGTCAGAGGCACCGACTGGTCTAGTCATCCAGCCCGAGCCCGAGTACGTGGGCAATGATCTTGGCTTCCAGCTTGGAGACGTGGTCCGTGAAGCACTCCACTTCAACCCCTATCCTCTCATGGTTGGATGTGGAATTCGAAAAGGTGGCTTCAGAGTCTGTGCCAACTTTGATAGCAGTCTGATTGAAGTCTCTCAGATGGAACGTATCCTTGCACAGCTGGAAGTCGCTTGTAGGCAATTGACCAAGGATCTTTCGGGACCTGTGAGTGAGGTCAGCTGCCTACCAGAGGAAGAATTGAACCAGATTTGGCAATGGAACCAAATTCCACCCTTGGCTTATGACGAAGCAGCAAAACGCCTGGGCACAGTTACAGGTACAAAGCAGGGCTCTGTCTATCCTCCTGCGGCCGTGGCATGGGTATGTGATCCTCGTAATCCTTCTAAGCTGGTGCCCATCGGCTCTGTGGGTGAGCTCTGGCTTGAAGGAAATTCCCTCCCTTGCGAGACCCTTGAGTCACCCACTTGGCTTCTAGCTGGAAGTCCTTCATATCCCGGTCGTACTGGCAAAGTACAAGCTACAGGCGATTTGGTTGAGCTGCGTGCTGACGGAAGCTTGACCTTCATTGCGCGCAAGGATAACTTCTTGCCCATTCAAGGCCACTTAGTCGACTTTGCCGAGCTTGAGGCACATATTGCTAGATACCTGCCGCCCGCTACCCGTGGCGTCACCACAGTCCTGCACTCGGAATCAGAGGCCAACCAAGAGATCGTGGTCTTTATTGATCAACAGCCATCTCTCGAAGATAGTGTCAACGTCCTACCTGAAGACCACAAAGTGCTTGAGTCGGAAGTGTCGATCCGTGCTAGCATCCCGGTCGAACTTGCCGTTGCATTGAAGAAGCTTGACAAGCACATCCATGACTCACTGCCTTCCTACGTCGCACCGTATGCATACATTGTGGTAGACAACTTGCCTACCAATAACGCAGGTCAGATCGACCGCGAGACGCTGGAGAACATGGCTTCGAAAATANCCCCCAACGTTGTCAGTCAGCTCCGCTGGGGGCTTGAGCAAGCTTGGTCAACGAATATAGCTCAGGTCAAGCTGACAGTATCAGAGGACATCCTCCGGACAGCTTGGGCCAAGATCCTCCGGATCAGCGCAGACAAGATTGACGTTGATGACAACTTCTTCCGCCTCGGAGGCGACTCCGTGTTGGCGATGAAACTAGTGTCCAGTCTTCGTGCTCAAGGACATGCTCTGTCAGTAGCTGACATCTTCCAGCACATGCGTCTTGGAGGTGCTGCTAAGGTGTTGAAGTTGGATGCCATCTCGAAAGCTAAGAAACACATACAAACGTACAAGCCTTTCTCTACGCTAGATGTGTCGAACGTCGAGAGCTTCTTGTCCAAGATTGTCAGACCCAAGCTTGCCGATCAGGACTGGGTTGTACGCGATGTGCTTCCAGTGACTGACACCCAGGCACTCGATATCAAGCAAACCATCTCACCACCACGGACGTCACTCCAATATACTACTTTGATCTTTGGCAAGAACATTGATAGTGAGAAATTGCTCAATGCTTGCAAGCAGCTCGTCCAGACGCACGACATCCTTCGCACTGCCTTCATACAGCACGATTTGACTTTCTACCAAGTCGTAATGGAGAGTCTGGATGATGTGATTGTCACTAAGAAAGTCGAAGGTGATTTGAAACAACAGGTCACAGATATTTGCACTACAAATATTGAGGGAGAGTTTGCGTTCGGCAGTGCCTTTGCCAAAATCTTGCATGTCCAAAGCAGTGATGGGCAAGAAGGTCTCATTTTACGTCTTTCGCATGCTCAGTATGACGGTGTATCATTGCCAGCACTCCTCACTGACCTTGAGACGTTGTACACAGGTGGCAGGGTTACCAGTGAGCCTTTCGCTACCTACATCTCAGCTACGCTAGAGTCCTCTGTGCAGGAGAAATCTCTGACATACTGGAAAGGTTTGCTCTCTGGCTCTTCGCTGTCATCTTTGAATACTTCTACCGGAGATGACGACAAGGGCTTATTCAAGTCTGCTTTGGTAGACATGGCAAACAAACCCTCAGATGTAACGACCGCCAACATCCTCACAGCAGCATGGTCTCTCGTCCTAGCACGCCGCCTTCAGACCCACGATGTCGTCTTTGGTGCGGTAACCTCCGGTCGTAATATCTCGGGCCTGGCAAATGCAGACAGCATCATGGGTCCCTGCTACCAACTCAATCCGGTCCGCGTCATTCTCTCCGCTTCCCAAGACACAGTCACACTTCTCCGCAACATCGCTACTCAAGTTGCCGAGTCCAACGCCCACGACTTTGTAGGATATTCACGTATCGCTGCAGCAGTTGGTTGGGATACTAGCTCTGGCTTTGATAGCTTGGTGCATCATCAAGATGATGAAGATGATGTGGACACTATGCCATTTGCAGGTGGTGTTTGTGCTGTTGATTTAGTGAAGCCGCATGGAGATAGTCCGAAGCCATTCAAGGTTGTGAGTTTTGTCAAGGGTGGGGAGACATATGTTGGTGTTGTTGGTTCTGAGAGGGAAGCCGCGTTCGTCGAGGAAGTTCTGCAAGAGTTAGTGGCAACTGTCAAGGAGATTCTCAACGGTGGTGTTCTGGAGATCCAGATTGGAAAATGTTGAAGAAGTGGCCCTGAGAGGTTGCAAAGATGGTATGTAGGGAAGGCGGGATCGACTAGATGGAGGAGCCTGTTGTGTGGTTTCTTTTTGAACTTGTTTTCGTGAGTCTTGTAATTATGCTTTTTGCTTTATGTATCAATATCAATCCATGTCAAAATGGCAAGTACGATCGGCCGCACCTTCTTCTGTATTCAATCGCGCTCAGACGACCTCCTATAAATCTACAGAGCTATGACAATTTCCCATTCGTCGCTTCCTGGAAGAGCAGCTTCCAATCAATATCCCTCAATATGCAACCCTGACCCATTACTAAACTTAGCCCAACAGCAAACCACCCGCTGACCAACACCTGTCCATTCCCCAACATCCTGGCTTGATCCCAAACCAAATGTCTGATTCCCATACAACAATGAAACACGATCAAGAAAGCAAGCACTGATTCAATTGCAGTAAATACAACAACAGGCCATCCAGCAACACAGCAACAGCATCACCACATCCCCAGCCTAGCAATGGAAAAATCAAGTACGTGAGACCGAAAGCATAGAGGGAGACAGATGCTAGTGAGACGGGAGGATATACTGGCCAGCCAGGTGATTTGAGGGTGGTACATGCGTAGGTACGGTGATACTGGGCGATCGAGGCGTTGGCTGGCCAAGATGGTATTGTGGTTGGATCGGAAGGAGATGATGCGATTTGAGGGTGGTCTGATGTATGGATACCAAGCTCCAGATGGTGGTCCTAAGTGGTCACTATCCAACCTTTGCAGATAGGTCTAGAATGACGGTAGTGATGGATGTACTCCATTGAGTGAGTATATAGGTTATCACCGGCCCCCCTGAATATTTGTTCGGGCGTGCATTCACCAGTGAATGTATCGGCATACCACAAAAGTCGCCGGTACGGACCATGGACGTGAATGCTTGCAGGCAAGTCCGGAACGCGACGTGAACATGAAACCAAGAGACCACCCAGCTCACATACCTCTCAGTGGATCGGAAGCAGATTTCGTATTGTGTTTGTAGATGGATGTTTCAGGTTTGACGAAAAGTCAACGGCATCTTTTGACGCAAGTTGAGGCTCGTCGTTGAGATGACCCTGCTCTTATATCTCGTGCCTTTGTCTCACACGCTGCACCAAGACAATGAGCTGCTCACGGTGTTCAGTTTATGGTCATCAAAATGACCTCTTTGATCATCGAGAAGAACGAGTGAACGGTGGTTCCAGTTATGAAGCAATTTTACGACGCATCGATGGTTGTAACCGCAATGTCCGAACGATGATACCACGGCCATACCAGGAGATATTCCCCAATGATGCACTTGACTCTTCACAAGGTATTGGGACAAAAGAAATCTGACGTGCATGTTCCATTACTCATTACCATCTAAAATTACAAAAACTTGTCATCACACTCGTACAAATTAGTTTGTGTCGTATATCAATCACTGCTCAACGCGCGTAAACTCCCTAGAAACCTTGAGACGGTCCCAACCCTGCAAAACCGCCTCTTCTTTAGCAGCAGCCTTCTCAGGATTTTGGCGAAGGTTTTGCAACTCGAGGAAACACTGCCAACCTCTTCTTCCACGGATCTGGTGACGGATGCCGTTGCCTTGGGCCTGTGAGACGATGGCTAGAGCGGCATTGCCCATTTGCTCTTCGTCTTGTGCTCGGCCTTGGAGGGCGTGTAGGAGGACCAAACTGTTTTGGTTGGGCTCGTCGCGTGTTTTCCAGCCTGTGCGGATGGATCTTTCGAGACCTTTGAAACCGTAACCTGGGACACCGAGAGCTGCGGCAGAGGTTTTGCTTACCAGGCCGACTAGGCCTTTGCCGGCGCCTTTGGTTGCTCCCCATGTTGCTGGTCCGACACCTTCGCTGCTGTGCTTCTTGTAGCCGCGGACGGGTTGTGTGAGGACGCCGGTAAATGCGTCATAGAAGCCAAAGACAAGTTCTTGGAATCCAACCTTCGTTCCAGACATAACGCCGTTGATCTCGCCACGGACTCGAACGGTGTCATCCGAGAAGAAATGGTAAGGCATATTATGGAACCCATTGGCGAGGTTGTATAGGAGATCCACAGGAAGCCTGAGAGTGTTCATGCCCATGGATCCGCTGAACTTGCCAACAGCTTTGAGAGCACCGGGAATTTCTTCTGCAGCTTCTGCGTCGCCGACAAAGATCTTGCTGTGGCCTGCCTTGCGTCCCTTGTTTGCATGCAGGTCTCTGGACAAACGGCTGATACAGTTCTTGTAACCAACTCCTGTCGTCGATACTGCACCGTAGATACCGATGAGAGGCTCTTGGGCGCCCTTTTCAACGTACCAGCGCTTGCTTCTGACAAGCTTAAGATGCTGAGGTTGGATCTTGTTATTGTCGACAAGGATAGCTGCAGCAAGAGCGCTGAGCCTGATGTTAGTTCTCCTCACACGGTATACTGCAACCTGATCGGGGCACAAGAAACACCCTGTGTCTTGCATCTGAGCAGTATCGTGGAAGTATTTCGCGGCAGTCTTAGCACCAGTTTCTTCCTTGATCTTAGCAGCAAGTTCTCTCGCGCGTTCCTTGGTCTCGGGTTTCAGAGCTTCTCTGATCTGGTTGGCCAGCTTGTCCGCGTCAAGATCCTTGTAGGGTATAGGTGATGGTCCAGCTCCAGCTCTGTGAATCATCTCTCCCCACCATGGTTGGTCACCAAAGAATGGNCTGTAGTAGTAAGAAGTCAGCATAGCCCATGCGATGATCATTCATCTACTTACCACCACGACTGTTGGACAGCCAAGAGATATACCAATGGCATTGGTGCCGGCACCACCATGATGTACTACTGCAGCACAATGCGGGAAAAGCTGGTCGTGAGGTACATTGCCCAGTAGGAAGACGTTGTCAGGAACATCTTCGCCTCCGATACCTCCCCATCCCTTGGACACAAGAGCTCTGACNTGATGACTCTGTTAGCTCGAGTTTCTCCATGAACAGAATCACAACTCACTTCCAAGCTGCTTTACAGCATCCAAAATCATCTTGGTCATCGCTTCCGGATCATCAACCACAATTGAGCCGAACCCAATGTACACTGGTGGGTCACCAGCATCTAGAAACTTTTTCAAATCAGGTTCAAACTCGAAATCCTTCTTGGGATCCATGAAGAAGAAGCCGCTGATGGTAATGTGTGAGCCCCAATCCTCTGGTTTAGGAATCAGAGCGGGCGACCAGCAGTATGTGAATGGTACCTTCAATTGGTACAACAATTGATGGGCCCAAGCAGCATGCAGAGGATCCAATGCCAGTGTGTTCTCTCTGAAATCGTTGATCAAATCAATCAAACCCTCTGATGTTAATAATTCCATGCTGTAGTATGAGAGGTAGTTTGCAAGTTTTCTGTCTCCTTTGTCGCTGTCCAAGTTGGCCAGAGGGTGGCCAAATGCGGTTGTCGGACTCCAAGGCATCGTGAACATCATGTGCAAAGGTACAGCCAGCTTCTCGGCAATGTGAATGTTGGCATAGGCGGGAGGGTTGCTGATGATTGCATCCGCGACGAAAGGATCCGGCAGCTTCATGAGGGTCTCTGAGCTGATTTTGCTTGCTTCGGGAAGTCTGATGGGGTCCATTCCATTACCGCCTTGTGTACAAGCTCGCCAGCAACCTTCCAACATCTCTGCAATCTCTTCACGGCGGTCGCCGACATCTCCAGCTTTCATGGACTCGAGACTGGGCAGGACACCAGGGTTACGAACCATGTACGACATGAGCTTCTCAGGGTCTCCGCCAATTGAAAAGAACTCGAGTCCATTCTCTTCCACGAAATCTTTGAAGTTAGGGTGGGTGCAGATCCTGACGCGATGGTTGTATGGCTCTTTCTGCAAGACATTTCCCAGAGCCACGAACGGCTGTACGTCGCCGCGAGAACCAGTTATGAGAATAGCGATGTTCATGCGAGGTACGCCTTCGAAGCCCTGGAGATCTGGCACAAAATCATCCTTTCGACTGCGCAAATGGAGAATTGCCCGTTTGGGTTCCTTGGTCTCTTTCTCATCGGGGTTCTTCTTTGCCTTTTTGTCTTCATGGTGGAATTTGCGAAAGAGTTTGGCCTGGAGTTTCTCATCGAAAGATAGGTCGGCTCTGCCATCATCCTGGATCTTCGAGTTGTTCCGTTGGAGCTTCCAGTTCGATCCAGAGAAGCATTGCGACATTGCTGATGCCGGTTGTTGTGGACGCGGTTCACTGTGACGAATTGACGTTTTATGAGGCTGAGCGGTGTGGTACGCCCGAAGAAGGTAGATGCATGAGGAGAATAATAAGGCCCGCACGCCGCCATCGCGAAAAATTGACCATGAGGCACTCTATGACATAGCAGGTCAAATAAAGCTTCGATCAGGGTTCACCGCGGACCACTATCACTGGTAGCGTTGTGGTCATTGGTAACGGCTTTCGACTATCAATCGAACGAATATCAACGCTGCGATGGTCGACATGGTTCATATTGCGACAACTCCACTCGTCTTACGACCCACGCACACCTGTCTCTTCAGCTCAAAGAACTCGAGTCGGAAAGGCAGGCACTGGTCATAGTCCAGTGATGAGAGGTATGATGTCGACCTCGGAAGGCGGCGGCCCTGATGCGCAACGGTTAGGCAAACCTTAAATTTTAGCACCGATGTCCGGCATTTCTAGAATCAATTGGCCTATAGCCGCGGCATCCCGCGAGGGTAATGATGATGCTGTAGAACAAGCTAACGACTCGCCTTGTACAACATATTCTATTGCTTGAGCTCCGCTAGAAGTCTAGGGTGCAACCTCTACGAGTTCTACGGATCGCGTGGCATTGCTTAACCATCATCAGCTGCAATCAAGAGCTTTCATCCAATATTCGACCAGCACTGATTTGAGGTTGGATCGTTTGAGTACGTACCCTTCAAGATTACCTTTCACGAACAACACCCCGATCGTTAAATATTTCCCGTATGCCTATCACTTCCAACGTGCATCTGAAGACTAGACATGCAGGAACAAGAAAGCTCCGACACGTGCTTAGATGCTTGTAAGTACAAGAGTATTCGCGGATGCTCGCGCTGTACTCGCTGCACGTCATTAGTATCAAGAAGGCCGTATATGAGCCGCCAGATCGCGTTGTCCTTAGCGTTCACGGCGACAGATCTCATCGCTGTGTCAGCAAAGTCTAACAGGGGGACATCGCACACAGCAAGTGATGTGACTCGGTCGTACGTGAGCATACTTAGTGAGAATGGTTCAGCCTCAAGTGATATGCAGCCTGAGGAGTGCATGGTGCTATAAAATGTCTTTTACAACCAGGTATCGTCAGCGGTCGACCAAGAAGTTGCGACTCATCTTGCAGGTTCGCGTTACAACGCTGCCTGAGATAATAACGAAGAGACTACGCGGACATCATTGTCCCACTGATCCAGTCATTCATCACCATCCTTGACACTGCCGCTTAGATCCGAGCCAGGCTGTTCCGCATCTTCTTCCAGGCGCGTCCACTACGGACAATACCATCAGGAGAAACGCGGATGGCCTGCAATACAAGCTAGTGCAAGCTAGTGGTTGCCATCCATCCTCACATGCTTGATGTTCCGTTCGAAGACAGTCAGTCTTGCTTCTCAAGAGATTTATATGACCAGTGATACACTCGCTGGCGCTTTGTATGAATGCTCGAGCAGATGAATGACCCTTGACATTGAAAAGGAACAGGCAGACGAGATCCTAGATAGTGTTCTTATTTGAGCTCGAAAGCGAATCGCTGAATTCTGCCAGATGATCTCGAGGTGACGAGACAGACTCGAAGACAAGGGGGCCACTGCTAAAGTCATGTGTTGGAACATTGGCGTCGCCTCACTTCGCGGTCGTTGTTCGTTTTTCGGCCCCCTTTCCAGGTTGATTGAGCATACACAGGATGGAGCACGTTGTATGGTACTACAACAAGGCCGGCTGTCCGCGATGAGGAGCCAGTCTCTTCATTGGGCTAGATTATGCATGTTGTTAGTATGATTGCAAATGTTCTGGCACGGTCAGAAGGACAAAACACCAAAACAGATGAATGTCTGAAAGTGTCTATACATAGCCAGGAAGAGGAGGTATAAGGTAAGTCGTTAGTCATAATATCGCGAGTAGGTTTGCTAATACCGCTCCTGGACATGTTTCCCTGCATGAAGATTTCGATTGGTGATGGAAACAGAGCAAGAACCACGAGCAAAGTAGTTCCCTACGACCGAGGGACCGAGGCTATGGCTTTATAGTAGCAAGATTGAAGGACGAAGTGCCCGGAAGAATTGTAGATTTTCATGGTGAGAAAGCGCGACGCAGGAGGTGGCTGTTTCGAATCGATTGCAGTTGATAATTACAGGCGGTCAGAACGCCCGACACCGGCCGGCTATGGTTCTGGAAGTCGAAGCAAGCATCTTTGAGGATGGCGGCGACGATGTAGGCCACAACGACGACTCTGTAGAAGCATCAGGTACAGAGCTCAAGTGGGGAAGCAATGCGGAGAGACCCAAGGCAGTGGTGAGTGGCAGGGATAGAGGACCTGTGTTCGGTATTTGATGACCGAAAGCGAAGGAGCGCTGGACCCTTGTAGCAGATACAGCTCCGTTCCTTCCCGAACAATGACGAGAACCACTCGGGTTAATTGCTGTGCATTGACAATCTACTCCAGGTGTTCGTCAGGCGGGGTTAATGATAGCCCGAGGATGATTTCATGGATGCTATATAGCTATATCAATGGTATAGACACCTCGTCGACGAAGAACATCGACTTGAGAGCGGCTCGCAGGCTGTTTTCTTTTCATAATCACTTCTAGTAAGCAAGCAGCGGCCTTATCTCGCGATTCTCGCCAGCTTCTCCGATTGGCGGGGTCAATCAGCCGAAAAGCAGCAACCAAGCTCCCAAGCAGAGGCCGAGATATCAACTTGGAATAAGCTCACCGTCATCGCTTTTTGCTGAGATCCACCACCTGTGACTCGAAAGTCGGTGCATCCAAACACTTCTTTTCCTCTTCACTTCTTGCATACCGCAAACCCACCCTCCAATCCCTCAATCCCTCATCACCGAACTCTGGAAAGCAGCTGCTGTTAGATAGCAGCTCTCCGAGCCATTGACCCGCCAACATGTCGGACATTGAAGCTCTCAAGGCAATGAAGGCCTCCAACCCCAACGACGAGGCCATTGAGGAGGGCGTCGACACACACTCGCAGAACACAGTGCACGCCCGTCTGCGCGCCAACTCGACCGTCATGAAGGCCAAGAAGATCNTTGGGTATGCCATGACTTGACCCGCGTCAATCACAACACTTGCTGATCTCAAGACAGTCGCCAACCGTGGTGAAATTCCCATTCGTATCTTCCGTACCGCACACGAGCTTTCGCTACAAACAGTAGCCGTGTACAGTCACGAGGACCGTCTGTCTATGCACAGACAGAAGGCTGATGAAGCCTATGTCATTGGCAAGAGAGGAGAGTACACACCTGTTGCTGCTTACCTCGCCATCGACGAGATTGTCAAGATCGCCAAATCACACAATGTTAACCTCATTCACCCTGGTTATGGCTTCTTGAGTGAGAACGCCGAGTTTGCTCGCAAGGTCGAAGAAGCTGGAATGATCGTAAGTTTGGCAGTCTCTACAAGTTTCCTAAGACGGTCACGTTGACACGCCATAGNNTTTGTTGGTCCTACTCCTGAAACCATCACCGCTCTCGGTGACAAAGTCTCGGCCCGTGAGCTCGCCATCAAGTGCAAGGTTCCCGTCGTCCCCGGTACCGACGGCCCTGTCGAGAAGTTTGAAGAAGTCAAGAGTTTCACCGACCAGCACGGATTCCCCATCATCATCAAGGCAGCCTTTGGTGGTGGTGGTCGTGGTATGAGAGTCGTCTGGAAGCAAGAGGAGCTCAAGGAGGCCTTCGAGCGTGCCACATCCGAGGCCAAGTCTGCCTTCGGTAACGGTACCGTCTTCGTCGAGCGCTTCTTGTACCGCCCCAAGCACATTGAGGTCCAACTTCTGGGTGATAGCCACGGTAACGTTGTTCACCTCTACGAGCGTGACTGCAGTGTCCAAAGACGTCACCAGAAGGTCGTCGAGCTTGCTCCTGCAAAGGACTTGCCCGAAGAGACCCGTCAGGCCATCTTGGACGACGCTGTCAAGTTGGCCAAGTCGGTCAACTACCGCAACGCTGGTACTGCAGAGTTCTTGGTTGACCAGGAGAACCGCCACTACTTTATCGAGATTAACCCCAGAATCCAGGTCGAGCACACCATCACAGAGGAAATTACTGGCATCGATATTGTCGCTGCTCAAATCCAGATCGCTGCAGGTGCATCGCTTGAGCAGCTGGGTCTCACTCAGGACCGCATCTCAGTCCGCGGTTTCGCCTTCCAATGCCGTATCACTACCGAGGATCCTTCCAAGGGCTTCCAGCCCGACACTGGCAGAATCGAGGTCTACCGCTCTGCTGGTGGTAACGGAGTTCGGTAAGTTTTTTTATTTTTATTTTTTTGTGACCTTGTTTCACTCATACTTGTGCTAATCCATTCGATAGCTNTAGACGGAGGCAACGGGTTTGCAGGAGCCGTCATTACTCCTCACTACGACAGCATGCTTGTCAAGTGCTCATGCCGTGGCTCAACCTACGAAATCGTCCGCAGAAAGATGCTTCGTGCCTTGGTCGAGTTCAGAATCCGTGGTGTCAAGACCAACATTCCCTTCTTGGCATCTCTGCTCACCCACCCTACCTTCATCGCCGGTGAATGCTGGACTACTTTCATCGATGATACCCCTGAGTTGTTCGCCCTGGTCAACAGTCAGAACCGTGCCCAGAAGTTGCTCGCCTACCTTGGTGACCTCGCCGTGAACGGCAGTCAGATCAAGGGTCAGATTGGTGAGCCCAAGTTCAAGGGCGACATCATCATTCCTACCCTTCACGATGAGCAGCAGAAGGTCTTGGACGTTTCCGAACCTTGCAAGAAGGGTTGGAGAAACATCATTGTGGAGCAGGGTCCCGCAGCTTTCGCTAAGGCCGTCAGAGCCAACAAGGGCTGCTTGATCATGGATACCACATGGAGAGATGCTCACCAGTCTCTTCTTGCCACTAGAGTCCGTACTGTCGACTTCCTCAACATCGCCAAGGAGACCAGCTACGCTCTCAGCAACGCCTGGGCTCTTGAGTGCTGGGGTGGTGCCACTTTCGATGTCGCCATGCGCTTCCTCTACGAGGACCCATGGGACAGACTGCGCAAGATGAGAAAGCTTGTGCCCAACATTCCTTTCCAGATGCTCCTCCGTGGTGCCAACGGTGTTGCCTACTCATCCCTGCCTGATAATGCCATCACCCACTTCTGTGAGCAAGCAAAGAAGAACGGTGTCGACATTTTCCGTGTCTTCGATGCCCTGAACGACGTTGAGCAACTTGAGGTTGGTGTCAAGGCCGTCCTGAAGGCTGGTGGTGTTGCCGAGGGAACTGTCTGTTACTCTGGTGACATGCTTAACCCCAACAAGAAGTACAACCTCGAGTACTATATGGGTGTCGTTGAGAAGATCGTCAATATGGGCGCTCACATTCTTGGTATCAAGGATATGGCTGGTGTTTTGAAGCCCAAGGCTGCCACTATGCTGGTTGGCGCCATCAGAAAGAAGTACCCCGACCTGCCTATTCACGTGCACACTCACGATTCGGCCGGTACCGGTGTCGCTTCGATGGTTGCTTGCGCTCAGGCTGGTGCCGACGCCGTCGATGCTGCTACTGACAGCATGTCTGGTATGACCTCTCAGCCCAGCATTGGTGCTCTTGTTGCATCCCTTGAGGGAAGTGATCATGACCCCGGTCTCAACGCTCACCACCTGAGAATGATCGACCACTACTGGGCTCAGTTGCGCCTCCTCTACTCGCCCTTCGAGGCTGGTCTTACTGGTCCTGACCCTGAAGTCTACGAGCACGAGATTCCTGGTGGTCAACTTACCAACCTCATCTTCCAGGCCTCTCAGCAAGGTCTCGGCGAGCAATGGGCACAGACCAAGAAGGCCTACGAGCAAGCCAACGACTTGCTTGGCGACATCGTCAAGGTCACTCCTACCTCCAAGGTTGTTGGTGATCTCGCCCAGTTCATGGTCAGCAACAAGCTGAGCTACAACGACGTTCTCGAGAAGGCCGAGCAGCTCGACTTCCCTTCATCCGTTCTTGAGTTCTTCGAGGGTCTCATGGGTCAGCCCTACGGTGGATTCCCCGAGCCTCTCCGTACCAAGGCTCTCCGTGAACGCAGAAAGATGAACAAGAGACCTGGTCTCTACCTTGAGCCCGTCAACTTCGACGAGGTCCGCAACAAGCTCAAGGAGCAGTTCGGTGGATACACCGAGACTGATGTTGCTTCATACGTCATGTACCCCAAGGTGTTCGAGGATTTCAAGAAGTGGACACAGAAGTTCGGAGACCTTTCAGTCTTGCCTACCAAGTACTTCTTGGCCAAGCCTGAAATTGGTGAGGAGTTCCACGTTGAGCTCGAGAAGGGTAAGGTGCTCATCATCAAGCTTCTGGCCATCGGTCCCCTTTCGGAGCAGACTGGCCAGAGAGAGGTCTTCTACGAGATGAACGGTGAAGTCCGTCAAGTCACTGTTGACGACCAACACGCCGCTGTTGAGAACAAGTCTCGCAAGAAGGCCGATCTTGGCGACAGCAGCCAGGTTGGTGCACCCATGAGTGGTGTTGTTGTCGAGCTCAGAGTCAAGGAGGGCAGCGAGGTCAACAAGGGTGACCCCATCGCCATTCTGAGTGCCATGAAGATGGAGATGGTCATCAGTGCACCTCACTCTGGTAAGGTTGGCGAGCTCAGTGTCAAGGAGTCGGACTCTGTGGACGGCCAGGACCTTATCTGCAAGATCGTCAAATAGGAGTTGTAATATTGCAGATGAAGCAGACATGATTGATGGAATGACAGGCTTCAGATATCCAGAGGAAGGGAAGGGTGGAGTTTCTTGTAGCATGTTTTATGTATAACGTACACGACTGTTTTTAGTTTCACTTCAAGGATGATCATGTTCTGTACACTATGTCGTGCACCAGAAGACTGATCGAAGTCTAGCACGCGCATTGTAGTGGTCTTCTCGTAGGTACAAAGCGATTCAGCCTCCCCATGTGCTAAAAGCTGTCAAAGTGTAGCTGCTGAAATGCACAATACTTTGGCAATGAAAGTGGTTTCCACAGAGAGGCCTCATTGAAAATTATCTCCGTGGCCAGAGTCATATTCGAATTACAACTGTGTATTTCGACAGCATATAACAACTTTTGCACTCGTGATGGAGAAGGGCGATAACACACAGAGCAGATGGAGATGTTTTCCGCGGTCTTGGTTTGGAGGACAGGACGACCCGATTTGTACAACGCAAACGTGAAGGCTTGGCAGGGTGATGGGTCAGCACATGAATGGCGCGGGAGCGAGTTCGGCGGGCGGCAAGAATCAGTTGATTGGTCACACGTAGGGATTGGTCATAGGTGGGGGTCTTTTGTACATTGATAATCACCTTTTCGCAATTCTTCTTGTCGCATTCACTCTGGCATATCTTTGTCACTCTAGTCATACACACAGACACATACTTGTCGCATACCCTCTCGCACCGTCAAGAACAGACACTTCGACCAAGACTTCAATTTCTTCCCTTCAGATCAGCAGATTCCTTCGACCCCACCAACGATCCACTTCGAGGCGTTTCTCTGCCTCTCCAAGCAAACTTGTAAAAGACACCAACCGAGTCTTTGTATTCCAACAACCACATCACACACCTCACAATGGCACCCGGCATCACCATCGATAACACATCCGACTTTTCGTTCGCTCCGCCGCCGACAAAGTCGCAAGACAGAACTCTTCTTCTCGCCCCACCTTCAATCGCCTCACACCCAGACGCCCTGAACAGCATTGTCGAAGCCCACGATCGCAACGCTACCGATATTCAAATGCTTGACCGTCTAGCTCTTGGTCTCGTTTCGCTGCCTGCTTCTACATACGATCTTGTTCTCTTGCTCACCAATGTCGATGGCTCGCGTGAGCCACTCAACCGTGCCATAATCGAGAAACTCGTGCCTTCGCTCAAGGCGGGAGGAAAACTGAAGAGCCAGGATGGTCAATTCGGTACATCGGCGTCATCTGAGCAGACCGAGGCTATCCTCGCCGGTCTCGTCCAGGATGCTAGTGGTGGCATGTCCAAGCCCGCAGCAGCAGCGGCACAAACCGTCACACTGAGTTTCGGANAGAAGAAGAAGGCAAATGCTGCAGCAGTGCCTTTGAACAATGTCGAAGCTATCAACAAGACTATTACCGAATCATCTCAATCTGTGGCTCCCTCGGCACCAGCAGGTGTTGGTTTCGATATGGGCGATGATTTGGACGTTGAGTTTTACGACGAAGATGAAGAGATGGAGTTGCCTTCGAAGGAGGAATTGCTCAATGGCTCTACTATCGACCCTAACACACTACTCAGCGAAGAGGACCGCAAGCGCCCCATCGTAATTCCTGAAGCTTGCAAGCCTAATGGCAAGAGAAGACGCGCATGCAAAGACTGCACCTGCGGACTCAAGCAAAAGATTGACGCCGAGGACAAGGCTAAGCGCGAAGCTGCCGACAGCGCACTCAAGACCATGAAGTTGGATACGGATGATCTGGCCGAGGTCGACTTTACCGTCCAGGGCAAGATTGGCAGTTGTGGCAATTGTGCTCTGGGAGATGCTTTCCGATGTGACGGATGTCCGTACATTGGTTTGCCTGCTTTCAAGCCTGGCGAGGAGGTGCGTCTGCTCAATAACGATATTCAGCTGTAGATGTGTTTTTCTATCTACTTGTTTCATAATGACTTGGAGTTTGGGAGCCTTTTGCTTCTTTATGGTCTTGTTCTGTAGACCTTGATGGCGTTTTAGGTCATAGCATTTCACGATATAGACAATTGTAACTTTTTTTTTTTACCAATATCGCTGCCTCCTCTATTTCTTATCATTCAAATATTCCCAACTCATCAATGTGTTTTTCCCATACTCGTGTCTTGTTTCTCTTGCTCCTCCTTCAAGTCCCAAATATACCCATTAACAAACCACCTCTCCAATTCTTTTCTCTCCATCTCCTTAGCACCCTTGACTAATCCCACACACTCTTTCTCTCCACACAAACACTCAAAGCCCCTATCCATACTCCACTCCGTACTCGGATAAAAGAAACTCAACAAATCTCCCTTCCTCAACTCTCTATCCCTAGCCACCCTGACTTCCATAGCCTTGGTATCGATTTCGAGGGTAGGAAAACAGGAATGGTTGAGGTACGTAAATGCAGAGTCTAGGGAGATGTGGGACGAGGCAGAGGTTTGGAGGGTATGCCATTGGGGGTGGATGCAAGGTGTGTAGGAGGAAATGGGGGCGAAGAGAGAACCGGCGGGAAGAGATACCAGCGAAATTAGACCGTGGCCGGAGGCGTGGGAGGTGTATTGGAGGAGGTCTTGGAGGTTGTTTGCTGTGGTTGGGAAGGCTGGGGTTTTGTGGTCGGATTTTGTTGGTTTTGTTGTTGTTGAGGAAGCCATTTTGGTTGTGGACAGTAGATGATAGTCTGGTGGTTGTGCTTTGTGCTTTGTGCTTTGTTGTTTTGTAAAGAAACAGCTTCTTTCAACCAAACGTGTACAGAGAAAGTTGGAAAGAGGAGGAATTATTGTCTTGTCAAGTATCCTACCTTCTTGTGGTCTGCAGATGTCGGCTCAATGGCTGATTCTAGCACAGCACACGTGTCTAACTCAGTCTATACCCGAACTGCCGGTTTTTACGAAATGTTGAAGCTCAGTTCTCCCGAGGCTTCTGCATGCTCATCATGTGTCAATAACACGATGTCATCGCTGTCATGGCTTCAGGGGTCTGTGCGCAAGCTGCTCCATAAAGACATCTTCGAACAGACGGATATCTTGCTCTTTACCGTCAGGGATCTTTTGATGTATCCAGAATGAACTCGAATTGAGAAGCAGATTATATTCTGTGCTCAATCGTCCGCATGCTCCAAGAGGACATGTCGAAAGGGTAAAAAAGACTGGTCGTTCCTTACAGAAGCCTGCGCTGTGCGAGATATTCAAATCTTGAGATGTCCGGCTTCTAACAATGAGGGACGGAAGCCATGATTTCTCACGGGCGAATCGTGACGAAAAAGGTAGGCAAGAAGGGCGGCATAGGGAGATAGGCCAGATAAAGAGCTTTCTCCATTTGCCCATGTTAGTTCTGCCCCTCGGTCATGGCGGCCAGCGGGGTAGATATATATGCTTATCTATCAAAGAACCTCTGCTCTTCTGACCATTGCACTTGAGCATCTGTTCACCAACTCCTTTACTGAAAGTACACTATAATCAACACACAATAATGTCAAACTACGAAACCTACGATCTCGGAGACTTTACTCTCCAGTCTGGCCAAGTCATTCCATCGGCAAAGATAGCGTATAAGACTTTTGGAGATCCTTCGCTACCAGCAATTATATATCCGACTTGGTACAGTGGACGTACGTTGACTTTCCTACTCCACCGATCTCTCATACACATCTCCTCCAAAGCAAAACTAACATCCACCTCACCCCAGNTAATCTCCGACAACGAATGGCTAATCAGCACCTCCTCAACCCTCTCCCCAAACACCTACTTCACAATCATCGTCGCCCTATTCGGAAACTCTGAATCTTCATCTCCGTCAAACAGCTCTTTACATCCTTTTCCCAGAGTAACCTTTTACGACAATATAGCAGCCCAACACCTTTTAATCACAAACCACTTACACATTTCTCATGTCTTTGCGGTATTAGGCTGGTCAATGGGCGCAGCACAAACCTACCAATGGGCAACCCAATACCCCACTTTTGTGGATAAGATAGCTCCTTTCTGTGGGAGTGCGAGGACGAGTTTGCACAACCAGGTTTTCTTGGAGGGCGTGAAGGNNGGGGCTTTGGTGGCTGGGAAGGGAGCGTGTTCGGCAGGGATTTGTAATGGGTATACAAACCAACAAGACGCAACAGAATGGACAGAAGAGCAGAAACAAACAGGACTCAAGGCTTTGGGGAGGGTATATGCGGGTTGGGGGTTTAGTCAGGCGTTTTACAGGCAAAGGGTTTATGAGACTGTGCTTGGGTATAAGGATTTGGAGACGTGAGTACAACCATCGCCCTTCCTCTCTTCCCCTTCCTGCTCTTCAAACCCCATCACTAACCCCACACCCCAAAAAAAGTNNTTCATGACCGATTTCTGGGAAACCTGGGCCCTCTCCAAACACCCCGAAAACATGTTAACCATGCTCCACACCTGGCAATCCGGCGATTGTTCCGCTCAAGCCCCCTACAACAACGACTTCTCCGCCGCAATGAAAGCCATAAAAGCAAAAGCTTTAGTGTTGCCAAGCAAAACAGATCTCTATTTCCCGCCTGAGGATTCAGAGTATGAGGTCAAGTGTATGGCAGAGGGAATTGGTAGACTAGAGGTGTNNTTCCCTAGCATTTGGGGGCATTGGGCTGGTGGGCCGGGTCAAAGTAAGGAGGATGTGGCGTGGTTGGATGCAAAGCTCAGGGAGTTTTTTGCAGAGTAAGGGTGCAGGATATTTGTATAAGAGAAGAGAAGAGAATGTCTCTTGTTCAATGCAAATGTTACACGCTAATGATCGATCGACTGTATGCAATAATGGTTTCGAAACGACGTCGGTTATGATGAATCAATGTCCCACTCCTCCAGCAACCCAATTGGCAAATTCAGGCTCTCCTGGTGGTGGAAAGAAGCCTTGGTCTTGCTGTTGCTGTGGTGCTGCATTGCCACCTACTCCTTGCTGCTGACCCTGCTGCTCTGCTCTACGTCTTGCTTCCTGCTGTCTCTGTTGTCGATAGTACACCAAGAAAGCAAGTAGAGCCGCGAGACCAACAATCATGAACATCTCGATCAAACCATCATCAATCTCTGTAGCATCGTCGTAGAAGTCGTCGCCGCCGGGCATGTGATGGTGTGCGTCGTCCCAGTCATCTGCTTCGAAATGGTCGGCGTAGTAAGCGGCATCAGCCTCTAGGAAGTCGTTGAGCCACTGGCTCAGTGTGCGACTAGGCTTCTGGNNGCTGTTTCACAATCTGTTAGTCACTGTTGATTTCATGGGTAAGGATCGCTTACAAGGCTCATCTCTGATAGAGTTGACACTACCACCACTGACGCCATTCCACCAGCTGCGCAACCTCAACTTTGCAAGACTCAACTTGACAGGCAAATATGCTTCTGCGTTTGTACCAAGTGCTTGGTCGTAGAAGCGTTTAGCTAGATGGAAGTCTTGCTCGATACCAATGCCGTTCTCGTGCATCCAGCCGAGATTCCACATGGCTTGCGCACTCGCCATACCTTCACTCAACATGCCCTCAGAAGCGGCCTGGTAACAAACAGCTGCATTTTCCGGAGATGAGGCAGTACCAACACCGTCGAGATAGTAATCGCCCATCTTGACGAGGGAGTCAGTATTCGATTGTTTAGCTGATCGAGTCCAGTAGATGAGGGCAAGAGCTGCATCACTAGCTGCGTCAACATGGCGACGAAGGAAGGGGAATATCGAAGGAAGTGAGTAGCGTGGGCGGGTATGATCGAGTAAGTAGCCGACGTTTGCTTGTGCGTTCTCATAGCCTTGCTCAGCGGCCATCATATAAGCGATGATAGCGGTCTCCAGATCACCACGCTCATAAGCCTCATTTGCTTCAATGAAAGACGAATGAATGACTTCGGCTTTCTCGGATGCTATCTTGTAATAGACAGAGGCCATACCACAAGAGCGATCGCGACCAACGCCTTGGTTACTCAGTTCAGCCAAGTAGTAGAAAGCTTCAATATGACTGTTGCGAGCAGCTAGCTCGAAATAACTCCTTGCAGTGTGGATATCGCCTTGATCCATGAACAGAATACCCAGGTTCGTTTGAGCTACTGCAAGATCTTGGTCAGCGGCTGGAGAGAAGTAATCAGCAGCTCTCACGGGGTTTTTAGAGACACCCAAGCCTTCCATGTGCATGACACCCATGGAGTATTGTGACAGAGCATCGCCATGCTCAATACCACGAGAGAACCAAATCTTGGCTTTGCTGTAGCTCTTTTCAGTACCCTCACCACGCAAGAACATTCTACCCAGATAACCAGCAGCTTTTGGTGCAAGTTTCTCGACTATGGGCGAGACATCAGACTTGACCTTGCCAGAAGAGGTCCAGTATGATCTAGCGACTTGCATGAAATGGTCCTTGGCCTCAGGAAAGTTGCGAGCTAGTCCTCGAGAGCCGTCATAGTAAAGTCTGCCAAGATGGAAAGTGGCCTTGAGGTCACCCTTTCTTGACTGGAAGTCGAGGTACTCAAGAACGTCATCCAGATCAGCGTAGGCATCTGATGTAGGGCCTCCCATCTTCGCATTGACACCGGAACTGCTGACACTCGCACCTTCGCCGTAGATACCACCTTCTTCGTCAACCAAACGGAAAGCGTTTTTGACTAAAGAGTGACCACCAGGAGGGCCAGATTTGTAGAAGTCAACAGCCTGCTTGGCAACCGATCTATACCAATGTACTGCCTCTTCACAATTTCTCGGTGTAGCGATTCCAGAGTGATGGCGGTAAGCCAGAGTCATTTGAGAGCGAATATCTCCCNNCTGCTCGGCAGCGAAAGTGTGGTATAGAAGAGCTCTGGCCTGATCTTGCGGGACGGCATTTCCAATACCGGTGGCGTACATGAAACCCAGCATGTATTGAGCAGAACTGTTGCCGTTTATGTATGCCAGAGTCTGATAGTATTCGAAGGCACGCGAGTAGTTTCTAGGGTGGGTGAAATTGCCGTGGAAGTTCATCTCGGCCAACAGCCACAAAGCGTCGGGGTCTTGTTCGGCGGCAGCATCTTTGAGTAATGTGACGGCGCGAGAAAGAGCGGGAGCGAGAGGTGGAGGAGTGGCATCGGTAATGAGGAGGTCGTTTTGGTCGGGCTGGTTCATGAAGAGAAGGACAAACAAGTCTTTGGCGTAGTGGATGGTCTTGGCTACGAGACCAGAAGGCTTGCTGAGGCGGGCAAGGCGGCTCGTTGCTGGACGGATCTTGCGCAGAGAGATGAGAGCATCCTTGACTGCTGGGCTCTGTTCGTATGGCAGCTTGGAGTGTGACTCGGCATGGTCTTGTTCGGAAGTGAGATGTGGTGTCGTGTCATGATGGGAGCCGTCTTGTGGATTCAGGCCGGCGTCCTGACAGTTGACAAAGGCCAGTACGAGGCATAGTAAGAGCAGCGACACGGCTCGCCATGATGCGGTCCTCATTGTGCGATGTGCGACAACAGAATGTCCATGTCGTTGACAAGTGCCAGCTGGAAATGCCACGACCGCTTGATCACCGCCGCATCCCGAATTTAACCTTTCGCTACGCCCGTCTAATCTCCGACACCGCGTCATTACTTTGCTCTGTCTAACACACGTTTTATGACACCATCGCATTTGCACAAGAGTCAAGTGTCAAGAGGTATTGTACAACTCATACACGTATCAAGACAGACTTTAGCAGATGGAAAGGCAGTAAACAGGACCAGCTCTATTTTACTCCAGGACAAGGCTTTCACCATTTCCAACATCTACCCAGTTGACTCCTTCGAATGACCCTATCACCTCGTCGCTAGCCGTGTCTTCGCTCGATGAGCCCCTTCTGCGTTTCTTTTCGGCCTCAACAGCATCCTTCACGCTGATCTTCCTCCTCCTTAACAACCATCCCACAATCCCTGTCCCCTTCTTGTCTTCATCATGAGTAGCAATCCAATAGCTGGCTTTGAGTTTTCGCTGTGCCNNTTGGAGTCCATTGTGTGCTCCCAGATTCAGCTGTTGTGCTGCTCCCAGTGTAATATCCTCGAGACCATGCAAGAAAGCTAGCGTCTTTATCGGTGGGTTGGCTTTGGTCACCAGATCAAGACTCTCACTATCACTGTGTATTCCATGGGGTGTGTATATGACCGCTTCTGCGCCTTCATCCTCTTGTTCTGGCTCGATATACTGGCGTGAACTGCTTCTTCTAGAAGCCTGGCCACTTTGTTGATTGTTGAAAGTGATCATGAGTGCTGAGTGAAAATATAGCATATCGCTGCCTGTTACGAGTCGTGATATACCAAGCCATTCTGGTAAAGGGGGTACTGATGTCGCATGCCAGTCGGGATCTTGGGAGAAGTGTGGTATCGTCTGTACGACACGGAAGTGCTTCCATGACTCGATCAGTGGGATCGCTTTCTGTTGTGACCATGAGCGTAAGCCATCATCCGTGACAACTTAACCTGCTTACCTCAGTNNCGCGAAGACAGGCACGTCTGGGTGCACGGCTCGCATCGTTTGTTCGTGGCAGTGGTCGGTAAACTGATGACTGATGGCGACAGCATCTATGAAAGTCTCAACCTCATCGTTGTCTTGTTCATTACTCTTTCTGCCTTTTTCTGAACGTAATCCGCTGGCAAGACTCTCAGTTTCGCGGATGAGGTTCTCTACCGCAGCGATGCTCGGGACTCGAGGTTCATCGGCATGCCACTGTTTGCTCAACCAACTGGTATAGTCGGTCTGTGTTCCTGAGAGCCAGGGGTCGATGAGAATGTTGAAGTAGACTCGACCTCCACGTCTGGTTGCGGCGAGCGGACGAGGGATCATAAGCAGCCATGCTGTGTCGGCACTCAGGTGGTGGAGAACTGGGCGACGCATGGCGAGGGCATTACTCACTGCATCTTGCAAGTTCTGATGCAGTTGTGCTGCTGGATCGTCCATGTCGTCTTTTTCTACATATCGACCGCCTGCTTTTGTTTTCTTTTGGCTGTCGATGACATGCACATGTTTACCTCGGCCCCTCCCGAACCGTGGGGAAGCTCTCCATGTTGCCAACAAGAGCTCTGGCAACCCTGTTCGTGCGACCTTAGGACCGAGATATATGGTAAGAGTTTCTTGGTGTGAAGGAACGCGTTCTCGGCTGCCCAGTATATAACCTAATCAGAGCAAGAGACATGGAGGGATACTCGAGATGATACCTCAAACCATTGAAAGATACTGCTGTTGCCAACGCATCCTCCACGGTCATCCTTCCTTGGCTCAAGATGGACACTGCCTTCATATGACATCTGAAACCTGAATAGCCTCACTCTGCGCCTACTGCTAAGCCACCGTCGCAGTCACCATATCTTCACTTCCTCCTTGATATCCCTAGCATTCAACTTATCTTTCCGCTGCTACTTGCAAGCTCACAATGACCAAAGAAAGGTACGATCCTCCTCCAGGACCTCCGCCTGGTTGGAGCAAGAGGCAAGAAGCATCATCAGAAACATACGGTCCACCTCCAGGCCCACCACCTGGCTATCAGAGGCATAATGAAAAGGCCAACCTGAATGAACAATTCGCACCACCTCCAGGACCACCTCCGTCTCATCGCCAGGAAGACTCTCTGAACCAAACAGCTCCACCGGACTATGCTCCGTGGTTGTCAGTACCCGATACAAGTCTACTACCACCAGCTCCTGCTATGACCTACGACACCTCACCAACTGCAAATGCAACCCAATACTCGGCTGAACAGGCAAAGGAATGGTGCAATCGTAATCGTCTGTATCCTCCTGGCCAGATTCCCGCCTCGGTCCATGAAGACTTCCGCATCCATGGTTTTACCTTCAGCCAGCCTCCACCAAACTTTACAGGTGAGTTGACAAGGGCGATGCGTCAACACAATACCTGGTCTGTCCGCACACGTAAGAACTGCGAGGATTGTATCCTTACTACCTCCGCTCCACTCTACTCTGCAGCTCTCAATGATCCTTTGAGGACCCAAGGAAGACCCTTCACGATCTATTTTGAGATTCGCGTGACTCGCATGGGATCTGATTCTGGAGATGAGGGCGATGCTGGAATTGCGATTGGATTCGTCGCTCCGCCTTATCCATCCTTCCGTCTTCCTGGCTGGGAACGTGCCAGTCTCGGCGTGCATGGCGATGATGGTCGCCGCTACATCGACGATGATGGCGGTGGTCAGGACTTCACGACTTACTTCAAGAACGGCGAGGTGGTTGGCATTGGTATGAATATCAGACCGGCGCAATTCCCTGGTCGTAAAAGAGATGTTGAAGTCTTCTTCACGAGAGAAGGTCAGAAGGAAGGAGGATGGAACATGTACGAGGAGCGTGATGGAGATGACTGCGGCAGCATCGTTGGCCTGGAGGGTGATCACGACTTGATGGCTGCGGTAGGCATGTTCGGCCAGGTTGACTTTGAAGTGAGATTCCGCCGTGAGGAATGGCTGTACCGCCCTTAGACTCAGATACGTTCGAAGTGCTTTTTTAAGTTACTTGTATACAATCCCCAAAGGATGAGAATCATATGGCTCTAGATTGCTTGCATCGAGCTCTTAAGGAAGTTCGAAGTCATGCAAAATCTAAGGCCAAATAAGACAGCGTTTCAGACGTTACATGTTGACCGCTTTGCACTTGAAACGAGCCGGCCATTGAGTTCGGGCGGGCATGAGCTTGAGCTTCCGACTTTTGTAAACAGCAGCACGCCGCCCATATCGGTTCATGGATCATGTCTTTTGTAGCTTGTTTTCCATAGAAGATGCTGTCCATCGTAACACGAAGTGGTAGTAGCAAAGACGAGGCAAAATTGCAGGACAAGAGAGCAGGCCAAAAATAGAGTGACGCAGAGTGGGGGTCGAAGCTTTGATGCTTCTCCATTCATTCAAGGTGATTGTTGATTCGATTCAAGCCGCCGGCAGGGGTCCATTACAAGGGAGAGTGTCCAGGAACGTTTCGTGTCTTCTATCTCCCCCTCACTCCTTGCCTTCCTGCATCATCGCCCATCGACCTCGCACACAACCAGTCAACAAGTACGCTTGACCTTCGAACGACCCAGCTGCAACTTATCGATCCCACTTCACCGCTCTCAAACTCACACACAACATGGCTGCCGCCATGATCAACAACGTCTTGGAGAAGCTCCATCTGACTGGCAACATTCCTGCTCCTGATGAGCCCAGCCAGGAAGACTTCCAGAAGCTCTTGGACAAGTACACCAAGGCCGGCCAGGAGCAGGTCTTTGCATTCTGGACTGACATCAATGCCGCCGAGAAGGGCATGCTTTACGAACAACTCGTCAACATCGACCCTGAACATGTCAATCAAATCACTCACCGCGCTCTGAACCCTCCCAAGCCCGAATCCGAAGACACTACACCCAAACTCGAGCAGCTCCCTGAATCCGCCACTTCCTCCATCTACGACTCGAAGCCCGACGACCTGAACAGATGGTACACACAGGGTCTGCAGTTCATTGCACAGAACCAGGTTGCCGTCGTCCTCATGGCTGGTGGCCAGGGCACTCGTCTTGGTAGCTCTGCCCCCAAGGGTTGCTACGACATTGGTCTTCCTAGCCAGAAGTCACTTTTCCAGCTTCAAGCAGAGAGAATCTGGAAGATCCAACAACTTGCTCAGCATGAACACAGCAAGGAAGAGGTCATTGTGCCATGGTACATCATGACCAGCGGTCCTACACGCAAGCCTACCGAAGAGTTCTTCGAGAAGCACGCATACTTTGGCCTCAACAGAAACAACGTCATCTTCTTCGAGCAGGGTACTCTTCCTTGCATTTCCAACGACGGCAAGATCTTGCTGGAGTCGAAGTCTAAGGTTGCTGTTGCACCCGATGGTAATGGTGGTCTCTACAATGCCCTGTTCAAGTCAGGCGTCGTTCAAGACATGTCCAAGAGAGGCATCAAGCACATTCACGCATACTGTGTTGACAACTGCCTCGTCAGAGTTGCTGACCCCACCTTCGTTGGTTTCTCAGCTTCCAAGAACGTAGATATTGCTACCAAGGTCGTCCGCAAGCGTGATGCCAAGGAGTCTGTTGGACTCATCTTATCAAAGAATGGCAAGCCCGACGTTGTCGAGTATTCTGAGATTGACAAGGAGACTTCCGAGGCAAAAGACTCCAAGGACTCAAGTCTGCTCAAGTTCCGCGCTGCCAACATTGTCAACCACTACTACTCATTCGACTTCTTGGAGAGCATTCCCCAGTGGTCAGACAAGCTTCCTCACCACATTGCCAGAAAGAAGATCCCTTACGTCGACACTGACAAGGGCGAGACCATCAAGCCTGAGAAGCCAAACGGAATCAAGCTCGAGCAATTCGTCTTTGACTGCTTCCCCTTCCTTTCCATGGACAAGTTCGCTTGCCAGGAGGTCAGAAGAGAGGATGAGTTCTCGCCTCTTAAGAATGCTAGAGGTACTGGTGAAGATGACCCTGATACCAGCAAGCGCGACATCTTCCGTCAAGGCACTAGATGGCTTGAGGCTGTTGGCGCTACTGTGACAAGCGAGGACGACAACGCTGGCGTTGAGATCTCACCCAAGATCAGCTACGTAAGTACAAGACTGAGATCACATTCACGAATCAAAGCTAACACGAGGATACAGGGTGGTGAGGGACTCGAATTCTTGAGCGAGCGCACAATCAAGGCACCTGCAGTAATTGAGCAGGAGAAGCAGTAGATGGGTGATAGGGTGCATGGGGGCGCAATGAGGCGTTTGGTGGTGGAAGTCACATCCAGAAGATTTTGAAGCCATGAAGAGATCTGAGTAACAACAGCTGAAGACGATGAATATGCAACAAGCCTCTCAGCCACCAGGCTTTTTGTATACATGTTTGAATGATTGTAATAGTGAACGAGTGTGCACGGTCCGGGTTCGGTACATGCGAGTAACCTCTGAAGCTGTCAACGGTGCAGCTAGCTAGAGCATGAAGCCTTTCATCATCAGAGCTTCTTGGTCACACTGCTTGCAGACACTGTGTGTCTAACCTCTTGTTTCAAGAAGGCTGTCGGGCTTTCTTGAATTGAATACTGATGATATGCAGCAGGACGGAGAATAAGAGGCGGCGGACGGGAAAGAGGAGCATGCAGGTGGTGCCGAGTGGGTCTGTCCTCTGCCCTCGGCGTTTCCTTCTTTTCGAGCCTCTGGAGCGCCGCAATCGCAACCGCCCAACCTTCGTTCACGAGTCTCAGCTTGTTGTCGCATTGCTTGTATCTTGCTTGACTGCGCGTCGTTCCTTTGAAGAATTGGAAGGAAAGAAGAAGTGAAGGAGGAGTAATCGTAGCAGCAGTGTAAGACCGAAACACACACCAATCTTGAAACACCAACCATCTGGGAGCTGTAGACGCTGACGCTGTAGCAGGTCAAGCAACCTCGCACATCATCAGGTCAGTCGTCTCGCCGTTTGTGTCCTACATGCATCTTGCCGTCGTCATCTCAACATCCTCAATCGCTGTCGAATCCATCGTCGTCTCTGTCATCTTGTCCTGGTTGGCCGCAGTGACTCAACGCATCAATTGGTAGTCGACCATGACAATCACTACACCTGGGTTGATTATACACAAGATGATGGCTTAATATTCGCACAACAATGGCTTAACGCTTTGCTCGAACATGAGGAGGACGAAATGGCCAGACAGAACATTATCATACACGTCCAAGTGCATACAATCGGGTCAACAGATTCTAACTGCAAGACAGCTTTCCCAACGCAGTAATCAACATGTCCTCTCTTTCCCGTCGTGCCTGCTACAAGTGTGGTAATGTTGGCCACTATGCAGAGGTCTGCTCCTCTTCTGAGCGTTTGTGCTACAACTGCAAGCAGCCCGGTATCCATACTTGCCTCCAAAACCTGCTTTACCATGCTCATTCTTGAAATAGGTCATGAGTCGAACAACTGCCCGCTTCCTCGCACCACCGAGGGTATGTTGTGCTTCATGCCATATCCTGGCTTTTTGACCTGTATGCTGATCTGCGACCCTAGCCAAGCAATGTTACCACTGCCAGGGCCTCGGACATGTCCAGGCTGATTGCCCTACCCTTCGTCTGAACGGTGGTGCTAACGGCCGCTGCTATTCCTGCGGCATGCCTGGTCACCTTGCCGTATGTAATTCCCGCTCTATCCACTTATGCATATCGGCTGATGATCTCTCTATAGCGCACTTGCCCTACTCCTGGTGCTGCTGCTGGTCTTGGTCGCGGTGCTCCCGGTCCTCGTGGTGGCTTCCGCGGTGGTTTCGCTGGTGGCCCTCGTCCTGCTACTTGCTACAAGTGCGGTGGTCCCAACCACTTCGCTCGCGATTGCCAGGCTCAGGCCATGAAATGCTATGCTTGCGGTAAGCTTGGCCACATTTCCCGCGAGTGCACTGCTCCCAATGGAGGCCCTCTCAACACTGCCGGCAAGACTTGCTACCGCTGCGGCGAGACTGGCCATATCTCGCGCGAATGCAACCAGCAAAATGAGGTCAACGGCGAGTCTGCGCCTGTTGCTGCTGCAGATGCTGCCGCTGCTGCTCCCCCTGCCTGCACAGACTCCCAATGCCGCCGCTACCATCATTCCTGCCTCCGTTTCTGTTTGAGCAACTACGGTCTTAATCAACCATGCCTCATGAAGACCTCTGGACGTGGTATCGATACAATTGGTCTTCTTGACGGCATTTTCTATTTTTCCTTTCTGGTCAACCATTTTTCGTTCAAGCGTGCTCGTGAGCGGCTTTTCGACACATACGGCATTTTTTTCAGCCGTCTTTTGTTTCACTTTTGTACCGTCCCAATTTTTTCCCTGGAGCCGATTTGCTCTCACGACCTATCAACGACCTGCGAAAAGTTTTATCACGAGATCCCGACCAACGATGTTTGTTATTTCTTTTCTCTCCCACACCAACAAAGAGAATCTGCAAGTCGATTGCACGGCGAAAGGCGTCAGAAAAAAAGCTATAGAGTAAGAGCAGAGAGAGAAAGGGATATAGAACATGCGGCGGAGAGGGAGAGGAGAGATGATGGCAGAAAGAGGGTTGATTTAGTTGGGCCATTTTGGTTTTGGCAGTGCGGACACATAATATAGCATATCGACGAATTGCAATTCCTTCTTGGTCCAAAGGCTCTATCGTGATGGTTGTGCTAATCATAATTCTCTATGATGATGGTTTTAAGATATCAGAATGATTGACGTTATCAATAGAATGAGGCACACCTTTTGGTATACACGGTGATGGGAGATTCTCCCTTGCCTGACTCTACCGTGACTTCTTTCAGTCTGGATGCAATGATTGGCTTCAACAGGAGTAGATGTGAGTATGCTCTGTGGAAGCAAGGACAGGGTGACTTTGGTCCAATCGCGGAACTTTCTCCGCAAAAGAAGGAATCGCAAGCCGCGAGCGAGACTTTGTCAAAAATTATTCGCAACTGACAATCTATCAACCACACAACACACACACAGCCATGGCACCCTTACAAACCCCAAGCAATCGCGTACCGGCGAGCGTAAACGACTATACCATTCTGCCGCTTTCCGTCCCACCTACCGAGTCTTTTCCTCACGCTACAAAACACTACCTCTACCTACGACCCAACGCACCCAAACTGCCCACCGAAAACACACCTCGGGAGTTGTTCATCGTCAACCTTCCCATCGATGCGACAGAGCCACATTTGCGCGGTTTATTCGCAAGCCACGGCGGAGGCGCACGAGTGGAAAGAGTAGACTTTGAAGGCGCAAGGACGGGCAAGAAACTTACAGCGCCGGTGACGAGTAAAAGCGGCAAAAAGAGAAAGAGAGGTGGTGATGCAGGCAACGAGAACAAAATGGTGGAGTTGCCGGAGACGTGGGATAGAAGTGTAGGAAGGAGTGGAAATACTTGTGTGGTTACGTTTGTGGATGCTAGTGCTGCGGAGATGGGATTGAAGGAGGTGAAGAAGAGTGTCAAGGCTGGTAAGGAGGTTGTTTGGGGTGCTGAGGTGGTGGGGGATAAAGTGCCTGCATTGGGTGCTGCGAGTATGTGTTTTCCTTGCCTTTGCTTTTCTTCTGCTTGTTGGAAATCAGACAGCTAACTGTGATTTAGGANNTATTTGAGCCATCATGCTCTTCGCTTTCCCTCCACCGCTGTCCTACAAGCCTCAGTAGACGCCTACATGACCGCCTTTGCCGACCAAGAAGCCACTCGCGCCCGCCTGCTCGCCCGCCAACGCGCCGAACCCGACGAAGATGGTTTCATCACCGTGACACGCGGAGGACGCATGGGACCCGCGCGTCAAGAAGAAGCGCNNAAGAAAAGGCAGACAAGCAAAAGGGAAAAGCAAAAGGGCAAGGAAGACTTTTACCGCTTCCAGATGCGCGAGAAGCGCAAGGAGAAGGCTAATGAGTTGCTCAAGGGCTTTGAGGAGGATAGGAAGAAGGTGGAAGCTATGAAGATGAAGAGGAACAAGTTCAGACCGAACTGAAGGGGCTACTTGATATTGGAACTGGCAGCTGGACGGACCACAAGTTGCCTGTATTGCACTCTTCCTCACAGATGACTCTATATGGCAATCATGGCTTTCTGGAAGCGCCAGGCTCACACCAAGCTCCGTTCTGAGAACAGTGTCAATTGCTGCCCCAGTCTCTCGGAGAAGATGCTCAGCAACATAGACGACATAGCACAAATCCAGGCGAAGAAACTACTCATCAGGAGATTGATGCTTCTGTGGTCTTCCCATTGAGTCGACGGAAGATGGAGACTACGCTTGAACTCTCAATCTCGGATCACAGGATTTCGATTCCAAGGAGAGAGACATTTATAGTGTCTTTTAGGTTCTCGTTCGGAGAAGGCGACATGAACCTTCTAGTAAGCTGTCACTTGTAGTAACGAAAACTTTATTCAGTCAACGTCTTTCCAAGCTGGCCACAAGAGAAGACAAGTGAATCGAGTCGCAAGTGCTGCTCTATCAAGATACAGAGCATGGTTCGCACCGAGAACGAGGTACGGAGGGCGACAGGGCGTCAAGCGGAGACCCCAGATGTTTTTTGTGTCGTGCCTCGGTTCCGCTTCTCCGCATGCTTGTGATTCGGTGCTTCGGCTGCTCCCTGCATCTGCTCTCGATGACCATGATGTACCTAGACAACAAGATTCTTTTTGACTCTGACATCTTTGTCTCCTTTTCTTCCGCTTTCCTCACTTCCTCTCACAACATACAACCATGGCTTCTGTGGCAAGGACTATTCGTCCCTTCCTTCGCCCCTCGTCTCTCCAGTCTCCGCTGCGTCAGCGAGTGCTCTCGAGANCCATGGTATGTGCTGCAGTCGGCAAGACCAGTGTTGCCAGAAACTAACATGAACACAGTTGGCGAAGTCTCTCATCCTCGCCATCTCGGCACCAAACCACCACCGGCGAACCCCACGACCTGACCGGCGCCATCCCCACCCCCATCTCCCACATGTCCGAAACCGAAGTCATGATGGCCGAAAGCGTATCCAAATTCGCCAACGACATCATCCTTCCCAAAGTGCGCAGCATGGACGAAAACGAAAAAATGGATCAGGAGATTATCGAACAGTGTTTTGAGCAAGGCCTCATGGGTATTGAGATCCCTGAGGAGTTTGGAGGTGCAGGGATGAATTTCACGGCTGCTATTGTGGGTATTGAGGAGTTGGCGAGAGTGGATCCTAGTGTTAGTGTTATGGTGGATGTGCATAATACTTTGGTCAACACTACGTTGCTCAAGTATGGTACCAATGAGAGTAAGCGCAAGTGGTTGCCTCAGTTGGCTACCAACACTGTGGGTAAGTTCTTTTGACATTCCTCTTTCCTGCCATTCTAGTCATTTTTGCAGAAGCTTACATTGTTCCAGNGCTCCTTCTGTCTCTCCGAACCAGTCTCTGGCTCCGACGCCTTCGCCCTCAAAACCCGCGCCGAAAAGACACCCGACGGCTACCGCATCAACGGCTCCAAAATGTGGATCACAAACTCTCTAGAAGCAGGTTTCTTCATCGTCTTCGCCAACCTCGACCCCTCAAAAGGTTACAAAGGCATCACCGCCTTCATCGTCGACAAAGACACCCCCGGCTTCAGCATCGCCAAAAGGAAAAGAAACNTAGGTATCAAAGCCTCCTCCACCTGCGTCGTCAATTTCGACGATTGCGATATCCCCAGAGGAAATTTGCTGGGTGAGGAAGGCCAGGGCTATAAATACGCCATTGGCATTTTGAATGAAGGTAGGATTGGAATCGCAGCTCAAATGACTGGATTAGCAATGGGAGCATTCTCCAATGCTGCTTCTTACGTCTGGAACGATCGAAAGCAATTCGGCACCTTGGTTGGAGAGTTCCAAGGCATGCAACACCAGCTCGCTCAAGCGTGGACAGAGATCTGTGCAGCGCGTGCCATGGTCTACAATGCGGCTCGCAAANAGGAAGCAGGCGAGGATTTCGTCATGGATGCTGCCATGGCCAAGTTGTACGCTTCTCAGGTTGCGGGTAGGGTTTCTGGACAGGCTATTGAGTGGATGGGAGGTATGGGATTTGTGAGAGAAGGGTTGGCGGAGAAGTATTGGAGGGACAGCAAGATTGGTGCTATTTATGAGGNNGGGACGAGCAATATCCAACTCAGCACTATTGCCAAGTTGCTGCAGAAGGAATATACCAAGTAAAAGCATTGGGAAGTTGCTTTCTTGTTCTGCTCTAGCTAGCTAGTTACTGCATTTCTGATCCCAATATATAGATGAGCCCTTTTCGAGATATTCAAAATCAAAAACAAAACCACTAACAACTGATCAAGTCTGTTCCCTTTACTGTTTTGTCAATGTGGTCTTTGTGTTGGATCATGCAGTTGCCTTTTTCTGTACCTATGCATTCTTCTAATACCCGTTCTTTTGCTTTCATGTCAACAAGGAACGGACCTAAGATCCCAAAACTCAAGCCAGAAAAAGAACCACAAAGAGGAGGAACCACAGAGAGGAAACATGCGGGAGAGGATGCACAACGGAATGAGTAAGGAGTAAAACACCCGAGATGTGTGTAGATATCACCAAACGCTGCAAAGCAAAAAGTCAAAAGCTCCTTTCCATCACAGCTGGCAAATTTCTCAGCGCTGGGAGGCCCAGACACAAAGAGCCAAATCATCATAAAGCAAAAATTTTGAGGAAAAGAGTGTGTGAAAGGTATTCTGAGCTTTCAGCGTCAAGGAAAACATCAAGTCCTTGGAAAGGAAAAGGTCACGAGCATGAAGAGAAAAACAATCTTCCTACTGTTTGCTCTTTTCTCTATTGGTTTTTCTGTCTTAAGATCGATAGTTTCTGCCTACCTTTTATGTCTTTGTTCTTTTGGATGTTAAGGGCTTTGGTATACTATACTGCATCTGTCTCTTTCGCTTTATCTGAACTTCATCATGTCCTTGCTTGTTATTTCTCTGCTGTCTCATTGGAAAAAGATCTATCACCCTATTCCAAAAGCTCAAGAAAAACAAGACGAAAAAGTCCAGATGATATTTTCGTCGAAGGTCGTTGCGTGCTATGACGAACTCTTCTTGTTGGCATGGCCGACCTGATCGTAAGCAAGATCACTCATCGAGCATCCATACCTACTGCTCTGTTTCCCCAGCTAGACAATGTGGTTTGAGGTAACATGCGAGTACATGCGACCACAGAGGAAAACGAGACAACACGGATCAAAGTTGGTCCTATACGAGATATCGGTTTGCCAATCGCGTAAAACTGATAAACGAAGAAGGGCATCTGCACACAGTCATCTGACTGCTCCAATGAAAAAGGTATAAGAGGATTGGAGACGGTGCAAGAAGCAATAATGGTTGTTATAGTCAAAGGGAAATCAAGGCACGTATAGTGTTTACTGACTTTATCTAGCAGCTGATGATGTAGGCGCATCTAGATTCACATAAAGGGCGAGATGGCTCATGGCAGAAGCAGTCGGTATGTTGGTGACTTAGAGAAGTATAGGTACGACCGATGAGACTGCCGAATCGCGAAAGAAGGAACTGCCTGGTACATCAGCTAACACTGGGTGTGATGTGATCACTCAATTCAGTCGCCTCGCTCTTTCAGCACTGTGAGTACCGTCATCCGACGGAGACTAGAGTCTCTCGGGGTGGTAGCCAAAAGATGGTCTCATCAACCCAAGACTGGCCTTGCTGACGATGTTTGTGCAAAAGTAGCCAGACGATACGAAGCAGGGTCGCTTCGTCATCCATTCTGACTTGATAATCTCGAATCTCGTTCTATAATTAGCAGACAGACCCCAACCACAAAAGCAGAGGAATTTAGCAACAATAAACCCCATCAATCATTGGGTTGCCTGATCTTTTTTCCGTCTTTGTAATCACCAGTAATGTCTTTGTTGGGTCAACCCAATATAAAATCCCAAGCTCCAAGGTTTTTTCCTTCGTTTTTTTCTCTTTGGGGGATGATCGCTTGCCGTGTTTGACATTGCTCGCATTTAATCTAAATCGACGAGTCGGTCACTCTTTGGGAAAAATTGGGCTAGTGCCGTGGTGTACGTATCTTTCCAATGGATTGCTGCGTGTGTGTGCTGTGGATTGCGGCTTATCTCGTTCCTCGTTCCCGATCTGCCGGAAGCGAAATACAGGAGTGTTGTATCTTGGTAACGCCGAAGCAAGTATCGCCTCATGGTTTCCCGAAATTTCTCGTCAAGGAAGACCCGTAGGTAGCGAGTCCCAGCGAGGGAGCGAGAGAGAGTTCAATCGGCAGTTCAACAAGCTGTTTCGGGGTGAAGAGCGCGAACCCAGCGGCTATTGACGACCTCATTAATATAGACGAAGTGATTATCCAAGGAACTGGGAACAGATAAATTGGTCCGAGTAACTTCCAACAGGTCATTCGTCATTCATGGAACGCGCGACCAACTGGTAATTGACAAAAAATCAAAAATCTCCGGTACCACTCAGCTGGTCTTTCGTTAACAATTTGCTTACCAGAAATATCTTCTTGACCTCGACGACAGAGAAGAATTTTGGTGAGTCGTGCCAGTAATCCGCATCTTCTTGAGACTGTATTGATCACAGGTTCAAGCAATAAAAGAAATCAATGACAGCGGACGCAGCTCATTGAAGCATTGTCATAGAGATACCCGTTCGCACGGATCAACCTACCTTTGCTGCATCTCAAGTCATTGAGAGAGGGGCCTGCATATACAGACTGCATCGGCCAGAAAGCAGAAACGGTTGAAGAACGTATCGGGTGCATATCTTCAAGTAAGATATCCCCAACACGAACGTAGCAGCCAGTTCGGGATGACGCGAACCAAAATGAGGTGATGGGTACGAGTGCAGGCATTGGTCCAGGTATGCAGTCAGCAAACACTGGACCCAGCCTCTGGAAACAGTAGGTATGCAACAGGGTAAGCAAAAGTGGTCGAAGACTCGACAGCAGACAATGACAGAGGAGCGTAGGGCCTAGCGCTCGATGTTCTCGAACTTGCCTCCCCACCTCTGCAATGGTGTCTTTCGATTGTTGGTATCCTTTGATCACTCGCGTGTAGCATAAGACTGATCTCAGCCTTGTTTGTGAGTGACAGTCAACAGCAGAAGTTACTTGGAGGAGTCTCAGTCAGGAACTCGCGCGTAGCAGGCGAATCGTCAAATGCTCGGTTTCGGCTTTGCGGCGTATCATTCTTACACGGAGCATCATTTGGAAGCCAGGAGGCAGACTCTCAAAGCGTTTATGCTGGAGCGGAAGTGCATACTGATGTAGAGCACAATCCAAAACTGCAACCAGCGTTTGCATGAATGAGCTTATAAGTCAGAAAAGCGTGAACATCATGCCATCGTCAGCCGATTGTGACTTTCTAGTCATCTCAGCAATCCCAAGACATCTCTGTGAGGAACGCTGGCGGTGACGTGCGCCATCACGGACCTATCCGTGTTCAGTTCCCATCAAGGTCCACGTGAGATAGAAGATTGGGTTGCTGTCACTGTTACAATAAGAGACCCCGATGTTGCATGGGTGCACATCAGCACTGGCCGCATGTGGATCTTCACCTGCGGAGGAGAGAATGTAAGTTTGGAATGTGAAAGGAATACGCGTCAACTCGGACTTCCCGATGGCTTAGCACGGCATGCTGCTAGTCAAGTTTGCTCCCCCTTGATTGATTTTCGCAAGATTTTCATTCGCTGACACGGTACGCTGTCTTCATCAAGTGGTAGCATGGTGATCAAAACCGGGTTGACTCACCAGCGGGATAATGACCAGTGTGTTGTTGAGTGTTCTGTTTCAGGAAGCGTGTTGCAGGCTGTGACTCCAATATACTGCAAATACTCTAGTCTTGTAGATTACTGTAGTGTACGGCATCAAGGTCTTGTGTGGCTTGCAGATTGCTTAGTACTGACTCTGGTAAAACAAGTGATTCGTAGTCACAATTTGGGATACGGAATGCCGTGCAGGGTCGTCTACATGGTTAGCGACGAATGTCAATCGGATAGAGGCTAATCCGAGATGAGTCAAAATACTCGACGCAGGTTCGAGCCAACACATTTGACAGCGGCAGCTTGCGTGCGGGTAGATGAGTTGCTTAGTCCTGTCCCTCACCGTGCTCTCATAAGAAGGCCACGTGTGAGAGTGATCAAAAGAGGGGTCCGTTTCGATGGAGGTGGGTTTCCCTAATCTTGCGCCTCATGCTTCCTCTTAAGGAGACGCATGATGCGCGTGCATGGGCGGTAGCAAATTTCGGGGTCAGATGGAGCTCGCGATGCCCACCCTTTGTGTAGTTGGTAGCGAGAGTGGTACAGTGCCCAGGGCTGTTCCAGAAGCGTGCATCCATTGCGCTTGTTCACCGATGAGACGCATAACGCCACGTTGTGGCCATGTCGCCGGCAGGTTCGAATGGTCCTTCATTTTCTTCTGCTCACAGACACTGGCAGCGGTGTGAGCACAAGCAGAGTATTCGGATGTGAAACCCAACATCCAGCACTTCGGTGTCACTTGAGTCAGCTTGTCCATCCCTGTCAATCCCTATTCCTTCGATAGAGTGTGGCTGCCAAGACGAGACGAACGAGAGGGCCGCAGTCCCGTGGCGCGCCGCAAAAGTTCGGATACACGCTATGATTTATCGGGTCCGGCCTGGCTGAAATTTGTGTGATTGGGTGACGCCGACAGTAGGACGGTACCCGAAGGTATGGACCATAAGCCGATCTTGTACAGGCATCGGCCATATGCCATATACATGACCGTCTTCTTCTCGTATGTTGAAATTCAGCACGCAACGCTTCTGAGACAAACAGTGGTCCTGAGAAGAAAATGAGATTTAACCGAATCTTACTAGAGGCGTGTCCAGCAGAAGTGTAGGAAGGACTCAACACACAGACGAGAAAGGGGGCTCAGGCGTGAGACCTCCGCGCATGAGGACAGGGTGTTTGGGTAGAGAGATCTCGCCAGTATGTGGAGTTGGCCATCTGCAACGCACACAGCTCTCATTGATCGGGTTGTAAGAGGCATAGTACAGTCGTAGTTTCTAAAATCACGTTGTATATGTCTCGCTCCGTGAATGCACGAAATCCAGGTCCTGGTCGAGGTTTGGCCCGCTGAGATTAGTGCGTTGAGTGTTTGAGATGAGGTTGAACACTGTCTGAATCAAATGTAGAGCACATCACATCACGCCTTCATGCTCTTAACCTGCCACCTGCGTTGGTCCAGTCTTGTTCCTACCATCGCAACCTTGTTGGCGACGACTGCAGAAATAGCGGCGGCAGGAACCGGCGATTCGGCCCAGCCGTTTGCACGAACCCCCTGCCGGCGGAGCACCCTCGAATAGAAAGGATTTTCTTGTCGTCTAGACTTTCGCAGTGTGTCTCGTCTGTGGTTGTATATAATAAGACATGCCTTGAGATGGCGGGCGCAAGCAGGTGTTGCTCGTTCCAGGTTTGCAATTTCCAGCTTGGTTCCATGACAGAAGTCTGTGATGTCAGCACTCGCAAGCCCACGGAGTCGGCTGACCCGATATGCTGTTGATGGTGTGCTCCTCGCATATAGGAACTCAAGTTCGGTATGGGAAAGAGCCATGGTGGCCGAAGCTCATCACTGAGTGCGTGTCCAGCAAAATTCTTTACTCTTCCAAGTGAAGCAGAAAGGGCAGACTTGTTTGTATATTGTATCGGTCGGCTACGCAGGCTACGCTGAAGAAAACCGACCGAACGGAAGGTTTGCGTTGGTTCACAGCGCCGGCCTCTTGGGACAGCGGGCTGTTAGCGGCAAGCAAGGATCTTGGGACCGGGATCCGAGATAACGACACTTTGGCGATATTAACTCGATAGGTTCATGCTGCAGTGTTTCGTTGCTGTGGCCAGTGGCACACGCAGCAGAGAGGCAAGTGAGCGGGAGCGAAGCTGTTGTGGAACCAGAGCAGAAGCTGGGAGAGACCAACGGTGCAAAAGGAAGGAACTGCGAAACTCGGGCTGCACGAGGGCGTGTATTTAGTCACCCATTTCAGAGGGTGATCCGTAGATCTGGGCTTGATGCAGTGCACAGAGAAACGGTGTACCTGCCACGTCCCCTAGCTCATTGACCTCTGTCCTAATAAACCGACTCCGACGGCGTGGTCAGCCAGTCAGCCGCCAGAGGTGAGACGGTGTCGTGCCGAGCCTGAGCTTCCGGCCCAACTTGAAACCCCGTCCGCTGTGGGGGCATGTGCAGCTGGTGTTTTGGTAGAGATGAGAAAATGCTTTGGGGTGATACACCGCAACAAATGGCGAGCCCAAGGGGATGCTATCCGCCCCGATGGCATGCACGAGCTTGCGCTGTAGAACCTTGCGATCCACGGCTCCAGCCTGCACCTAACCCTGGCGCCCTTTGATCTCGTTTCTGTTAGGTAGCTGCGTTCTCTTGCCCTTTCCCACAAAACAGATTGCTAGCACTAGCCCGGGAGCCATCCGAGACTTGCGCAGCTTGCCGCTGCTGATGACTTCTCTGCACCCGTCTCTCTGGGAAAATCGACTGCGTCTGTCCTTAAAGTGCCTCTGCCCCGCCCCGCCGCCCACGTCCCCCGAGCCTTGTCGACGTTACTACTGCTGCGACTACTGCCATTGCCTGCTGTCGCTGCTTTTTAAGCTGCTGCTAACTAAATCTTCGCCTGTCCACACCTCGAATCGCGTCACTCCCTCTCTTGGTCTCTTTTCAAATTGCACTTGCTTATAGCCGCCCGCGCGCCGTCTCCGCTGCCATTGGATATCATGTGCTGTGGCTTTTCCTGAACATGTCTAGAATAGCAGTCGCATCTCTAGTTGCCCCTCAAGAAGTGCTGTGCGTACCCATTCCCACTCCCACTCTCCTCTAGCCTCAACGCATTCCCGCTCGCTCATCCCCTTCGTCGTTCTCACATACAACGGCCTCGCAGTTTCTTACACTTTATTTTCACAGATCCGTCTCCGTAAGAGCACCAATGCAGCAAGAATGGTATGAAGAGAATGGACGCTGGTACCATGCATGGCAGAAGGGTCTATACATGTACCCGCATGACGAGGTGAGCCGCTCCCTTAAACTTTGGCCCATTCACGCATTGGCATGTCATTCGCACATGCTGACATACAATTCAAGGNAGGAGCGCCATCGCATGGATGTTTACCACAACCTGTTCTACGACAAAGCTGGATTGAGCTTGCACTCGGCGAGATTGATCCCGGAGGTCGCTCATCGCCCTCGAATCATGGACCTTGGCTGCGGAACTGGCTTCTGGGCGATTGACATGGGCGAGTAAGTGTATATCGTTGACGTGGTGCTATGAGCCTGAGCTGACACGCTTGTCAATAGGCAATACCCAGAGGGAGAGGTAATTTTTTGTGACTAGATATTCGAATCTGTATACTGACCAAGTCTCGTCAGGNTCCTTGGGTTAGATCTTGCCAATCTCCAACCTGCTCAAATTCCACCCAATGTCCGGTTTCAAATACCTTTCAATTTCGAAACTCCCTACTGGAGTCTAGGCCAAGACTCGTGGGACCTGATTCACATGCAGATGCTTTGTGGTAGTGTTTCGAGCTGGCCGAATCTCTACGCCAAAGTCTTCTCGTGAGCCTCTTGAGAACCGGTATATTTACCACGCTGACGAAGCTAGGNNCACCTCCGACCTGGTTTTGGCTGTATCGAGCAACTAGAAATAGATTTTGAGCCTCGTTGTGACGACGGTACGCTGCATCCGGATTCATATCTCAGCCAATGGTATGGTTACATGGTACGGGCTACAGACCAGACACCCAAAACCATTCGATACTCGCACAACACTCGGCAAGCACTGTCGCAAGCTGGGTTCACCGACATCTCGGAAAGAGTCATCAAAGCACCATACCGAGCATGGTCAACTGACCCCACTGCTTTCAATATCGGCAACTTCCACCAGACTGCGTTGGACCTCTGTGCTGGCCTCGAAGCACTGAGTCTAGGCCCATTCTCTCGTGTGTTCGGCTGGAGCAAGCAAGAGATTGAAGGCTTCCNNCTTGCCGGCGTGCGAGCGGAGATTCGCAATCGTTCGATCCATGCATACACAAACATGTGAGTGATGCTGGAATCTATCTCCAACTCAAGGGACTTTTGCTGACCCTACTACAGCCATGTGTGGACGGCGAGAAGACCGCTTGCGAGATGAGTCTCCAACCTGCGAATTACCACTTGCGCGCAGTTGGAAGATTCACAGCATCTCTCGTCTACAGAGAGATTACCTTGACCATGCATACATTGTATCGCTTGGTGAAAAGCCCGTTTTGTTCTTCAAGATGTTTCAACTTATTATTACTCGGACGGCTTTACGATCTGCCCATCGCGATTTACGGCAATAACTTTTTCATCGTCGCCTCTTCTTTTGCACTAGTCTCAGATCAATTGGTGATCTGGAAGCGACCATTGACATTTGGGAAGGATTCGTTGGGCGTTCTTCGCAAGGCCTGCTTTTCGATGGAGAAAAAGCGAGCTTTGAGTTTAGCATGGCGTTATTTGGCTTCAAGAAGCTCGACTAAGGAGGGTACATCTCTACTCATATTTCGGCGGCATCATCAACACTGGGCATCTTTTTCGGCTTGAGAAAATCTTTAGGTGGTCGTAGTATTGCTTTGAGGCGGTTGCGAGAGCATGGATGAACGACCCTCAAGGGTGTATGTGGATGAGTAAACAGAAAGATAGGCTTATTAGCGATCTACCACAACTTGACAATTGAACGATATATTCATTGACCTGATCACCCCTATTGGAGCGTTGTGTCGAAGATGCAGACGGGTTAAATTTTGCAGAACAGCTTGGCCAAAGAGTTTGCGAAACTTGGCCTTCGGCCCTGCATGAAGCATCCTCATGCTCGTGCAACAGCGAGTCAAAGTTTGGATGCACAAATTTGGAAAGAGCAATCAACAATGTCGTCAGGCAACGGTCGCGCGTCCACAACGCGTCTTCCTCCACAAGTTTCATCTTTCGTGAGCTTCTGCAGCAATCAGTGGCGAAATTGGTCAATCGCTGGAAAATAAATTCCAATTGAACACAGAATGTACAGGCCATTCAAATCGCCGTTACTCACGAGGCCACCCGGGTCGACTTCACAGCCAATTCAGGAACCCATCTCGGAACGACCGACAAAGCGATTGAAGGTATCGCCACAGCAGCCCGAACAAGATGGCAACTCTTCAGATACTGCCTGTGAGTCTCCGGAAAGGCCATCTGATGACCCTGCGGATGCCAGATTCTCGGTTCTCTGGCGCAAGATAACCAACAAANAGAACAAGATCTGGGACGGAGACGGCATCCTCATCGTTTCGCAAGGATATGCCAATCTCAAAGACTCGGACGGCAAGGNNGATATCGGCAGGACAGTATGCAAAACACCTTTACTTCCAGGATCCACGCTCAGCATGAGTGGCAAGGAAATTGAGATAGACTCGCGCATCTCTAGAGAAGAAGCCAGGTCAATGTTGCCTCAGAAGAAACTCCCAAAGCCAGCTACTATCAACCCGACCATTGTAACACGACCATCCGTTCCTCTTGCTCGGACACCACTCAAGCCTGTTCAGACTCAGAAGAAGCCAGTCAGTATGCTCGGCAAGGCCGCTGCTGCATACAATTCCGCTCCAAAGGTCGAAGCACCACCACGGGCTGTCAGTATGCTCACCAAGCCTACTGCCGCATTCAAGAGTCCAATAATCGACAAGACTGGTGTTCCTCTTTCACGTTCAAGATCAGACGGCAAGACTGTTTGCCTTCCCCGTCATGACCCCAACGAACCAAATGCGCTTGTCATGAAAAGACCAAAGCTTGCGCCAGATGGAAAGCATATTGTCGATGTTGTCGTTGATCCAAATTTAACCAAGCATCTCAGAGAACACCAACGTGCTGGTGTAGCCTTCTTGTACGAGTGCGTCATGGGTATGCGACCTTTCGTGGGCGAGGGTGCCATCTTAGCAGATGAAATGGGTTTGGGAAAGACTCTGCAGACCATTGCCTTGATTTGGACTTTGCTCAAGCAGAACCCAATTTACGAGGACGGCCCTGTGATCAAAAAAGCTTTGATCGTGTGCCCTGTCACGCTCATCAACAATTGGCGCAAGGAATTTAAGAAATGGCTGGGCAATGAGAAAGTGGGCGTCATGGTCGCCGAGAACAACAAGACCCGACTCAGTGACTTCACCAAAGGCAAAAGTTACAACATTCTGATCATCGGTTACGAGAAGCTTCGCAACGTGCAGGAAGAACTGCAACAAGGTCTCGGTGTGGACATCGTCATTGCGGACGAAGGTCATAGACTCAAGACAGCCAACAACAAGTCAGCCGCGGCCATCAGATCTCTGAACACTGAGAGAAGGATTATTCTGTCTGGTACGCCTATCCAGAACGATCTTAGCGAGTTCTTTACCATGGTCGATTTTGTGAATCCCGGATTGTTGAAAACATATTCGTCCTTCAAGAAACAATACGAGAGCCCCATTCTCAAGAGCAGAACCCCAGGTGCAACCGCCAAGGACATTGAAAAGGGTCAAGCTTGCAGTGAAGAGCTTGCATCGATTACTGGTCAATTCATTCTCCGACGAACTGCAGAGATCCTGTCAAAGTACTTGCCCCCGAAAACAGAGTACGTGGTCTACTGCCGACCGACTGGGGTGCAGAAGGATGTGTACGAGGCCGTTGTTAGCACCGGGGTCTTGAACCAGGTACTAAAAAGCAATGAAGCCGCGTTTCAGATGATCAACATATTGAAGAAGCTCTGCAACAGTCCTTCACTACTCAAGAACCCATCGGAAGGCGAAGAGGGAACAGTAAATTCGCTACTAGCCAACGTTCCTGCATCGGATCTAAAGGCTGCAGGTGGCAGTAGCAAGCTGCAAGTTTTGGATGACCTTCTTCACTTCGTCCACACAATGACGCAAGAAAAAGTCGTGGTGGTCTCCAATTATACGGCTACTCTGGACATGATTGGCAAATTGTTGACTGCTATGGAGTATTCATTTCTCCGTCTGGATGGCTCGACGCCTGCAAACCAGCGTCAAGGACTGGTTGACAAGTTCAATCGTACTTCTGCCAAAAACTGTTTCGTCTTTCTACTATCTGCAAAGGCTGGCGGTGTTGGCCTGAATCTTATCGGCGCCAGTCGCCTTGTCCTCNTTGACATTGACTGGAATCCAGCAACAGACCTCCAAGCCATGGGTCGCGTGCATCGCGATGGCCAGAAACATCCAGTTCACATTTACCGCTTCTTGACCAAGGGAGCACTGGAGGAAAAAATCTTCCAGCGACAGCTTACGAAACAAGGATTAGCCGATTCGATCGTGGACAACAAGGCAAACACTTCCAGTTTCACGCCCGAAGAACTCAGAGATCTATTTACGTTGGACTCGCGCGAAGGGTGTCAAACTCATGATCTTCTTGGCTGCGATTGCGCCTGTGATGGCTCTGTTCCCATCTCTAGCTCATCATCACCAACCACTGCTTCCGCCTCTGGAGCAGAAGACGAAGAAGGCAACAACAATGCACAAGACGAAGACGAAGAAGAGGAGATGCCCGCCCTACCCTCCTTCCTCCGCTCCTCCCAAATCGACCCAGAAACCCAAGAACGCCTACGCCGTCAACACCATTCCCTTCTCCACGAACGTCTATCCCCTAAANAGAAAGACAACAGCAAAAGCAGCAGTAAACACGACAAAGTGGCCATGGCATCACTGATGCAGTTTTCTCACCTCGATGCTGTTAAACTCCGACAAGAGATTGCACGAGGCAATGGCGAAGTCGACGGCGAAGAAGAAGATGGCGTTGTGGCTGTTAGGGAAAAGGCGGAGGATGCAGTGCAAGATGGGGTCTTGAGGGCGTTGGTCACGGATGACAAGTCGAGGATTGATTTTGTGTTTGCTAAGATGAGTGGTTAAGAGGTGCTGGGCATTTGTTTGTTGTTGCTTGCATGCATTGGGGCTGGTGTTTTTCTCTTTTTTGCTGTGTAGCTTTTCGCTGGGTATGGGTGTTTGAGCAGGAAGGTGGATGGATGGTTAAGGTGGTGGGTGGTCTTTGCTTTTGAGGTGTTGTATGGCTCGTTCGCATCTTTCTTGCATTTTTGCTCTGAACATATTTACATGCATTGTATGGGGTTTAGGGATAGCATATCATAGAATAAGAGTTGCCCTGTCATCGAATGAAGAAAATCATGATCTATACGATGAGTCGTCTCACCAGTTTTCAAAATAAGATCAACATCTAATTTGGTGTAATGCTCACTCAAATGCATGCATTTAGAAAGAGAAAAACAGAACCTTCGCTGGCTGATTGCTAAACCACGCTACATGCATAAAAAGTGGTCCTTCTGAAAACAGAGGAAAGAAAAAAAAGCCACTGCGATGATTCAAATCCTCACCAGTCTGCAGTGAGGTTACTAACTTGTTGAGCTCTCTGCTCCTCACGCGACAAGGTGGGTTCTGATGGAGCAGCCTGCTCTTCCACGCTATGATCTTGCGTTGCCGTCTTTCGTTCCCTGACCTCTCCATCTCCGCCAGAGACATCGTTGCCAGTAGCAGTAACAGTAGAAGGTCCTTCGATAGCAGTGACTGGATCGCTATCTCCCGTATTCGAAGACTCTTCTTGAGTAACAGATTGATCAGCTTCCAATTGTCTCTGACGCTCTGCTTCTGCGGCCTGTCGCTCTCCCTCTTCACGTCTTTGTCGTTCTTCTGCTTCTCTTCTGGCAGTGACGGTGCGTTCGCCAACGCCAGGCCATAGTGATGCGATCAGCAGAGCGAGTAGGCGTTCGGCGGGTCGTAGGGCTTGTCTAATTACACCGTGCTCTTGTTGCTGTGGTTGTCCGGGTAGACCAACGACTGCTTCCCACCATGAGCGAACTGCATCTCTGACTGTGTTGCCGATGCCATTAGCGTTGATAGCCCAGAAGACAACACCAATAGCAAGCAAGGCCAAGGGTCTTCGCCACCCTTGACCTGTGCCGAGCAAGATCCATGCGAAGAACAGGAGACGGAGCAACATCCAGCCATGGGCTAACAGCGGCTGCCAGGGTGCAAGAGCATTGAATTCTTGGTTCTCTGCACCTCCTTGGTTCATTTGTTGGACGATTTGCTGTGCGATTTGTTCCGGGGTTGTTGAGGANTCAATGGCAACAGGAGGTGGGTTTATGCCTTGTGGTTGTGGCGCAGCTTGCGCGGCGGGTGTGTGAGGCCGTGTGTGAGCCAAGAGCGGATTAGGCATGCTGGGTATACCAGGCAGAGGAGTGTGTGGTAAGCTTGCAGTATATGTGCCTTGTGGTGAAAACAGCAAAGCTTGTGGACCGTTTCGCGATGAGAGTAGGTAGACTGTAGGCGATGCTGGGTTAAATTGCTGCAGTTGTGGTTGAGCAGGTTGATGGAACAGATTATGAATCGGTGGGAAGCCAGGTAGCGGCATCTGACCCATGGGCATGCCATGTGGACCAAGAGGCATAGGTACAGCGATGGTGCTCTGATTGATTGTTATAGTAGCGGTACGCTGATGTGGTTGTTGGTGGGGCGGCTGTTGTGATTGCGGGTGGGCATGAGCATTTGGGTGATGGTGGTGATGATGGATATGCGGATGAGCATGTTGGTGAGCGAAGGGAGGCGGAGTGTGAGGAGCGCTTTGAGGAGGAGTGTGTCTCGGCATGGCGGGTAGAGGGAATTGGGGACGATGTTCATGGAGCTGTCTAAGCTGTTGTTGTTGACGCTCCATGAGCTGGTGCAGCAGGTTAGGCGAAGGTGCGTGGGTGTGTTGTATGGTTGGTGTAGGAGCGGCAGGATGTGGTGGAGTGGCAGTAGCACCTTGGGGCGCGGGAACAAAGGCAGCGCCTGGTCGCATCAAGGGATGATTCGCAGCGCCTGGTGGAAGAAGGTTCGGTGGTGGTTGTGCAGGACCTGGAGCGGCATTCTGAGGAGTCCAGTTTGCGAAAAGTGGTTGGCGAGTAGCTGCTGTCTCCATTGGGGTAGGAGGGGCGCGGACAACGAGATGTAAGGTGAAAGGCGTGGTTTGGGTAATGGCGGCTTCTCCAAACAGGTGTCCCAGTGTCTCGTCGTCGTTGGCCAGAAGGCGACCATAGTGGATGAGTCTCATGCGATCAGGCGTAGGGTTCGAGGGCAGCATGTCGGTCAACTTGGACTTCAAGGCGGCTATGGTGGTGTCGACAGGCACGTCGGCCATGTCGAGGCCATGGCCCAGCTCGACAGCCGGCGAGAGGATCCGGAGCGACAGGGTGCGCGTCGGTTGTGCCATCTTGTAGTGCGTGTGGCCGTGGTCGTGGTCGACGCCGAGAGTGCGAGAGTGGAAGACTACAAGAGTGGAAGCATGTGAAAGTGCTTGGTCGGGTTTGGTCAAGCTGGCCGTTCAGCCCTACCCTGCCACGGCTACGTCAATTCGGGAAGGATCGAAATCCGGGGTCCCTTATACAGCTGATCACGTCACTCAATTTTCCCTGTAGCTTCTTGTAAGTTGTCACGCCGTCCAACATGTCGTCCACACAGGTGCTACGGCATCGAGCCTTGGCCAACTCCCACACGCCTCTATTAAGAGCTTCTCAACGATTGAGATACCAGACCTCCCGACCATTTTCGTCTTCTCGCCCCTCACACGCTCCATTTGGTACCCGCCTTCGAAATGCCCTTCGCGACACAAAAGTCGTCTGGAAGCCCATCCCCATCGGGCTTGGTGTCGCCTTCCTAGGAGCTTTCCAGTTCTACCGTACTCAGGCTCGTCAAAGTGAAGAGGAAAAGGCTCGCCAGCAGGCCGAACAAGAAGATGGAGGAAGCGTTCCCAAGAGGCAGCGCATAAGACCCTCGGGTCCCTGGCAGGTCCAGATCATGTCTACCCTGCCACTCAAGGCCATGTCTCGTATCTGGGGTCGCTTCAACGAGCTCGAGATCCCCTACTACCTCCGCGTGCCAGGCTTCAAGCTGTACGGCTGGATCTTCGGCGTCAATTTCGACGAGATCAACGAGCCCGATCTTCACGTCTTTCCCAACCTGGCCTCCTTCTTCTACCGTACACTCAAGCCTGGCGCTCGCCCTCTAGATCCGAACCCCAATGCTCTCCTTAGTCCTGCAGACGGCAAAGTCATCCAGTTCGGTACCATCGATAACGGCGAGGTCGAACAAGTGAAAGGCGTAACCTACTCTCTCGACGCTCTCCTGGGCTCGCAGAAGCCCACTCGCGCTACTCCGAACCCACAACCCAGCAAAGACCGCTCCAAGTCGGCAGATCAAGAGATCATTCGCGCAGATGAGGAATTCGCCCAGGTCAACGGCATTTCCTACACCCTACCCAACCTGTTCTCTGGTCCTAAGAGTAAAGACACTCCCAAGACTGCCGCTGAAGATCAATCCACACCTGCAAGAGCTAGTTCAGAGAAGGAGGTTCGCGACTCGCTCGCTCTAGGCGACGGCGGCGGCGCACAAGACAGCTGGTGGCAACCCGTGTCGACTGCTGCCAGACCCACAGCCCTCTACTACGCAGTCATCTACCTCGCTCCTGGCGACTACCACCGTTTCCACTCTCCTTGCTCCTGGGTCGTCGAGTCCCGCCGTCACTTTGCCGGTGAACTCTTCTCCGTCTCCNCCCACCTCCAACGCACTCTCCCCGGTCTTTTCACATTGAACGAACGTGTTGTTCTTCTCGGTCGCTGGCGCTACGGATTCTTCTCCTACACTCCTGTGGGGGCCACAAACGTCGGCTCCATCAAGATCAACTTTGACAAGGAACTTCGCACAAACTCTTTGACTACAGATACAGCCGCCGATCGTGCAGCAGCCGCCGCAGCAGCAAGCAACCAGCCCTACTCTGGATTCGCAGAAGCCACGTATGGTAATGCTTCCCCTCTGTTGCACGGTCAGCCCCTGCAAAGAGGCGAAGAGATGGGCGGTTTCCAATTAGGCAGCACCATCGTGCTGGTCTTTGAAGCTCCCAAGGGTAGAAGACCTTCCTTTGACGAAGGCTGGGGAGAGGCTTCAGGTACATCAGAGGATAGAAGGGGTGGTTGGAGATGGAACATCAAGCCTGGGCAGTATGTACAGGTCGGTCAGGCTATTGGTTGGGTTCGCGATGAACAATTGAAAGAGTAGTTTTCCTTGTTTGAAATATCTTCTTTCAACACTTGGAGATGCTTGTTTGTAGCTATATGAGTACCGATACCAAATCTTGTACAAATGGTTTCCCTGTTCTTCTCTTGAGATACATTCATTCATGTCCTGTTACCATGATACCAAACAAAAACAAGAGATCAAAGGTCAGAGAGGCCGAGGGAGCTCAGTCACCAAGAGGATATACCCAACGCCGTCACAAGTCAGTTCTTTGAACAATTTGCTTTCCCATTCCAAGCCTACATATCTAAACATCCTAGAGAGAAATAAATGTCCCGAATGGTAAATTACAACCGGCAATCCTAGAGAAAAAATGACGATATGCAGTCGTACTCCAAAGACCTTCGGAGTCTTATTCTTGTCCGTTACTTTTGTAGAAACAAAAGTATCCAGCTCGAAACTTCTTGATTGAAGGAACAAGAGGTTGAGCGAGGCAGAGGACGTGGTTTTGGCTTTTTTTGTGGTGGGTGAGAGAGTGGAAGATATGAATAATACATCTCCTTGTCTTTTGCCAAAGTCGTGATGTGATAGGCAAGGACAGATACCAAAACAATTATGGCATCAAGGTCCTTGACAGGTTTTCGCAACCACTTGACATCGACTTGCCAGTAAATCTGATAGACAAGAAGGACGGTCAGAGACGAAACAACAGTTTGATCCCACCCACCTTATCTTGCAGCAGGACGCAAAAACAACTTCCACACTGATTAGTATTCGACGAAGTGATCGAGTTGCTACTAGAGCAGCCACATCGTTCATCGTAGATTTTGACTTTTGATGTTTTTCGTCCAATTCTCCAAACATGCTGCTTCTTTCGCACCTTCTTCTTTGAGAAACAAAGCCCTAAGATTCGTGCAGACATCGTTCAAGCCTTTCATCTTACCTTAGCATGTCACTCATGCAATCGATCGACGAAACCATTCGAATAAGGTCCAGCTAAGAGAGGGCTTGCCGTGTGCAACGGTAGGGTATGGCTTTGTGAGAACCATGCGCTTTTTCAGTGTATGCATCAAATGAAGACGCAAAGGTGAAAAATTTGCGAACGAGGGGAGCAACTTGGCAAAGTCCGGTATTTTCCGTTGGGCTGGCTTGGACTTGCTTGTCTTCAGCTGTTTAGGTACGGAGGCCGCTCCGGGAAACTTGTCGGAAAACTTGTCGGAAAATACATGTCATGTCAAAATAAAAATCTCCTGTGCCTTTTTCGCAACTTGCTGGACAGCACAGCATCTAGGTTAACTCCTAGTGTACAGAAGTGGTTGGTATTTAGGTTCGATCTTGTAGACACGTTGCCTTTCCCACATCCGATGCAAGTGCACTTTCCGCATCGACGTTAATCTTCACCACCCCTCGACAGGATTTCTACCACCCCTGCTCCACTTTATATGCGCTACCCGCCCGGCCCGACCTATACTGATCTTTAGAATTCTTGGCTCTTTGTTACAAACATTAACCTGATTTTTCTCGTTTTAAATGAAAAATTAGATAGACTATAGAATTTTCATTTAAAACATAAATTTTTATCTAACTATTCTTCTAACTACCTTTCTAACTATTCTTTTAAGTATTCTTTTAAGTATTCTTTTAAGTATTCTTTTAAGTATTCTTTTAAGTATTCTTTTAAGTATTCTTTTAAGTATTCTTTTAAGTATTCTTTTAAGTATTCTTTTAACTAATCTTTTAACTAATCTTTTAACTAATCTTTTAACTAATCTTTTAACTATTATCTAAGAGATATATACTTAAGTATCTTTTCTAAATATCCTACTTAGATACTATTATTTAACTAGTTTATTTAACTATTTTAGCTAACTACTATCTTTTATCTAAAAAACTATTTTTTAGTTTTAACTAAAAATTATTTTTTAGTTTTAGGCCCTCGTTTAGTTCGGTAACTTTAAGAGGGTTAATATTAGCTCGAACTCGCTTAAAGTTAACTTTAAGTTAGAATTAAGAGAGATCGTTTAGTGTATTAAGCTAGTTTTACGTAAGATATAGCTTTAGGTTCGAACGTTCTTAATTTTGCCTTTTTAGCGTATTTCTCTATAAAAATAGGGTCTCTAAGCTATAATTTAAAATTGACCTACCTATAGTAAATATCGTCTTTAAAATTTAGTCTAAGCGTAAGTCGACATAGATAAATTCAATAATAAATACCTCTTTAAATAGTATGCTCTACGCTAGCGCGTTATTATATAAGCTATTACTTAATAAATTAGTTTACGTAGTAAAGGCCTCTAGATAGTATTTACTAATAAGGGTAAGGGTAAGAGATAGACTAAGTAGCTATAAAAGGCTAACGATAAGCGTTAGATATATAGATTTACGCACTTAAAGTAATATATGTTTAAGGAGCTACTTAAATAGCTAACTTTAAGAGGGTTAGTTAATAATAGGAGAGAGGTTACTACTACTAAGAAGCTATACCTATTTCTTTATATAGTAGTAATTAGTAGGTCTTATTAATAACTCTAGGAAACCTTTTAGCATTTAATAGCTACTATATTAGCTATTATCTATAAGGTAATAGAAGGGTTAATATAGTTATATAGGGAGGTTATTAACTTACTAGGAATTAATATATCTATCTCTCTAGAGATTAAAAGGAAGAAGTTCTAGCCTTACTTTAAGGACTACGTTAGCGCTATTAATAGAAGTTATCTTCTAGCGTACGTTAAAGGCCCTAGAAAGGCTACGTATAGAGACCGGAAAGGCAATGTATCGACGAATATCCTAGTAATCTATAACTTTAACCGTTAGTTTTTATATATCTATCTAGAATAGGAAGGTAGCACCTATAATATACGTGTTTTTACTACTATAAAGGACGTAGGTTTAACCTATCCTATAGGTAAGTACTTCCTTATAGACGCTAGCTATTCGAACTCTAATATAACACTTATTCTATATAGAGGGGTTAGGTACTATCTACGTAAGTAGGAGTTAGTAGTAAGGAGGCCGTTAACTAAAGAGGAACTCTTTAACTTACGCTATTTAGCTCTATATAACTATATTAAGAGGAATTTTAGCATCTTTAAGATAAGATAGTAGATCTTCTAAAAGTAGCACTAGTTTAGTCTAAAGATGTAGGCGTAGCTAGTAATAGCGCTAACTATAGTAACTAACTTTATTATATAGAGGTAAGAGGACCCTATCTTTAATAACTTCGAAGTAGACCCGGACAATAATTTTAATAGCGCGCTAGGTGTTAATAAGTAGAGAAATAAGAATCTAATAGTATAGAAGCGTAAGGAGATAGTAACGGTAATATAGCTTAATTATTAGCATTACTTAGAGAGAGAGAGAGGTAGTTAAGTTAAATTTAGAGGTAGAAGAGATAGAAGGTAGTAGAATTACTCGAATTTTATAAGTTAAGTCACTTCGACTATGTTAACTACTAAACTAGCTACTACTTCGATAACTACCTCTTTAATTAATCCTCCTTCTTCTACCTATTTACGAACCTTCTCTTTAGCGCTAAAGGAGCCTTAAGAAATATTAATACGTAGTTAAACTACGCTAGCGCACTTATTACTTTAATCCACTTATCTAGATTAATGTCGTCCTATTACTTAGTAACGAGCTTATTAAACTTAGCGACTACTAACCTTACTAGGTTCGACCCTTTAAACTTATACTTAAGTATATCGTTTCTACGCCTAAGCTTAGTAGTAAGTCCCTTTATATACGTATTATTAACCTTCTAACGCTTTAAACCGGTTAGTTTACTAACCTTAGAGGCGCGCTTCTTACCTCTAGCATTAGTAGTAAGGTCGTCGGGTATGTTTTAAGAAGGGTCTCTAGTTATATTAGTCTCTTTAATAGGACTAATTAGCTCGTCGTTAACCTTAGGACTTACCTTAAGAGCCCTTTATATTTTATCGATTATCTTATTAATAGTTTTAGTATATCGACCTATTATAGTCTTACTATTAAAGATCTTATATATCTTATCCTATAACTAGAGAGGCTTCTTCTTAAAGTACTAAGCTTCTTTATAGGTTTTTAAGTAGTCCTCTATAACCTTAGGACTTAATATAGGTAATCCCTTATCGTTAAGAGACTACCTAGAGAGTTTAAGGATAGCTACCTATACCTTCTAGAGTTTCTTATAGACCTCTATCTTTAACTTTATCCTTACTAGAGTTAGAAGGTACTTAGAGGTAGTAGGTATAAATAATTTAACTACGGTAATAACCCCTAGCTATATCTATAGTTTCTACCTATCTTCCTTATTATTTCTATCTCTTAACTCGAGGATAAGGCGCTTAATTAAGGTATGCTCTATAGCCTTAGTCTAATTTAGACGGTTCTCCTAAGACTAAGAAGGTCTATCTTAGGAGGAAGGTTATATTAACTATAAGGGTTATATTAACTATAAGTATTAAGAGAGAGGTTATATTAAAAATAACGAAAAAGGTTAGTATAAGGGAGGAGGAAGTTAACTATCTTCTTCTATAGTAAGTACTTAATTAATAAGCTTAAGGAAACGACATTTACTAACTATATACTAGTTTTTATAGCTATCTACCTACTACTTCTATATACTATACTACTCGAACTAACACTTAAAAGTTTAAAGGCCTTAAAGTCCTTATAAACTAAATAACATAGCTATATTAAAGTCGCTTAGAGAGGCTTAGAAGTTACGCTAATTACCTTAGTAGGACTAAGAAATGCGGAGGGAGTTTAAAGCCTTTAAAATTATAAACTAAACGAGCCCTTAAATGAAAAATTCTTAAAGTATAAAAAGGATTCTAAACATAAAAAAAGAGTTCTAATCATTAATAGGAACACGCTATTACATTAGTTTTTAGTAGCGTAAAAAGAAGTGGAGCAGGGGTGGTAGAAATCCTGTCGAGGGGTGGTAAAGATTAACACCGTTTCCGCATGACTTCCTACTCTTTGGAACCAGCTTGCTTTATATCCATGCAGTAAAATATAGTCCAGCACAAATGTCGGCTTTTGGCAGTACAATACATGTCGCAAAGTCTATCAAAGTCTCGGGCAACTCTAAATCGGGGTGTGAACCTTTTTCTTGTTGTATTGGTATAAACCGGTCGTATCTCGCTCCCTCTTCCCAAGACTTAGGGCTCTCTAAACGACGAGAGACATCAAATGGACTAGACAATAAGATCTACATGAAGATCCGACACACGCAGGCAAAAGAGAAAACTTAAAAAATTGCCGGTCTTGAAACATGCAAGCCCGCTCAACGAATTCTCCGGCCGTACAGTCGGGTGAGGGAGCTGAATAGAGATCGTCCGTCTCCTTGCCCCGAAAACACAAAACGGCTTTACAGCATCAAGAAAAGAGATGGACATTCAAAGCGACAACCGTGATCTTCGTAGTAGTGAACAATGCGTTTTAACCGGTGAGCCAATCAAAATCAAGCTGAAGCAAACAAGAAAACTCCCGCCCCATTCCCAGCCTCCTTTGGGGTTACCTTTCTCCTCGGGCTATGCATTCTGGCTTTGAAGAAGGAAATGACAAAATCGATAACGAGAAAATGCGTGCATGTCATAAACGTCCCTGGTCGTCTAGATAATATCTTTTATGCTGATGCGAGAGCTAGTGCCTGCCGGTGTGGGAGCATTGGATGGCGCTGCATTAACCGGCGCGGGGGTCATGTGCGGTGTAGGCGCTCGGGGTGATTGGAAGTATGGCCCCGGTGGTGCTTGTTGGGGCTGAGCATACTGTGGTGGCATGTGCTGCGCGGCATACTGCGGTGGTGGTGGTGGTGGTTGTGGATGTTGTTGCTGTTGCGTCTGCTGCTGCTGTTGCGGCGGCTGTTGCTGTGGCTGTGGGAGAGCCTGCGATTGTGAAGGCGGCGGGCCTTGTTGGTGCATGCTGCGATGCTGTTCTTGTTCAAGTTGAGATAGAATGTCCATTATACGGTTCCATCCATTCCATTCCGGCTCTTCTCCCATGGATTGGGAGTAGGCGCTGGTCGCTCCCTCTGCAGCAGTGGCAGTATGATCCAATGTTCTCTGCAACACCTCGCCTCCAGTCCAAGCCCAGGCAGTCTCGTGGGAACCTTGCATATCAGCGCTGGCGTAGGCCAGCATCTCCTCGTCTACTTCCAGCATCTCAAGACTGCCTCTGCCAGTTTGGATGCGTTCCACCAAGCAATCCAGGAAGAAGGAAATATAGCGTCCGCAGGCTGGGTTGACAATCGCACGAGTACCAATCGCGTTCAGCGGCATCATGCAAAGTATAGCAGTCGCATAATCTCCGCAGAGAGCAGCCACAAGAGTGCAACGCCAGAAGTGGAAGACGAGGAAGAAAGGGGCGCTGTCGGCCATCCGTGCGTTCCACTCTGAGCTTGGGTGTAAAGGCTGAGCTGAGTAGCGAGGTGGACCTGGAGAGGTCTGAATAGAGCGTTGGAGATAGACAGCTGTATCTTTGGCGACAGAAAGGCAACGATACAGAGCATCCTTGCGCTCTTGAGGGCGACAGGCAGGAGAAAGGTTATGGCGGTACAAATGGAAACGGGCGATCTGGAGCGAGAATACAGCACTAAAGTATACAGGGTCGAGCGGAGCGTTAGAATGGATCGGGTACGGGTCGGGCCAGGAACCCATGATGGAGCGGAAGTGTTCGTCGTAGGCGTTCAAGGTCGAGGGGGTTATGGTGCGAGACTTCAACGTCTTCTTCAGTGGATAGATGATGCGCACAACGGGAACAAAGACGATAAGTGAGTTTGGACGAGCAGCTGAGTTGCCGAGTCCAGGTCCTATGCTTGCATCGTCAATAGGAGTCGGTTCGCTGACATCAACATCACTGTCATCAATGATGGGTACTTGGCCGAGTTCGAGAGAGAGAATTCTGTCCCAATTGTAGACAGACCACCAGAGACGAGTCTGCATCTCGGCCTCGAACTGTGGCAGTTGACCATGCTCTCGGTGCAGGCCTAGCAATTGAGCGAACCTCACACCCGAACCAAGCCAAAACCAACTTGCTGCTTTGCGGTTCATGTTCGAGAAGCAAATACTGAGAAGCAGGGACGTGCGCACATGATCAGGCGAAATATCATCATCCACCGACTTCGTGCAGTACTTGGCCACTTCAGCGAACTTTATACACTCAGAGTCGGGATGCGCAGATCCTCGCGCGTCTTGTACGCTACAGCCGCTTGCAAGGACTGCGAAGAAGAGAGCTTTCCAGATCTGACGCAGCCCCTGGAAGGTACCTCTTCTGTACAGCTGTTCGCATTCGTCGATGAACGTGGGCCAGTGGAGGAAGGGGCAGATCGGCTGCAAAGTGGTGTGGTACTTCTGCAAGAGGTTGTCTACCAGCTGCTTTGGCGGCAGCGGGGTTGAAGAGTCGGCGCACTGAACCTGTACGGTAGGTTTGCTGTAGGGATGCGGCGGCTTGAAGATGCCCTGGCTGAACTTGCGGAGGTTCGCTCTCACGCCATCGAAACTGTTCATGGCAAGCGGGCGCCCATTTCTTTGCTTGCTAGGAGTGAAATCAGGTGGTCCCGACAGACTTGTTGACGGAGCCGCTACAGATGCGCCTGCGGTTGTGCTGCCTGAATCGCTGAGCATGTTGCGTAATTGTCGATTTTCCTGTCGGGTTTCCTCGAGCTGGCGTTCGAGATCTTGAGCGTGCCTGGTGCTTGTTAGCTCCAGCTCAAACTGCCAAGAGCAGTCATCTTACTTCATCGAGGACATGCGTCGGTTGGTCTCCTTTGTAAACTGACACTTTACGCTCCTGCTTGAGCATTCGGTGCAGCTGGATGTGTCGGTCGCATCACACTGCCATCACGTTAGTCCTAGGTTCCCTGTGCCACGTGCACCAGCTCTCGAAACATACTTTNNAACTTTGCGTTCGCGACACGCGTCGCAGCTGGGATCTTTGCGGCGCTGGCGATATGCTCTCTTGTGCGCGGACAGCATAGCAGCTGAATGATGCCTGGGTGACATTCCAGGCGCAGCCATATTAGGATCATGCATCATCATGGCCTCGGACATGGTGCCAGCAACAGGANNGCATTGGGGTTTGCAGGCATGGCGTAAGCGGGAGGATAGGGCGCTGGTGGGAGCGATGTCTGCATGGACATCTGAGGTGGTGGTCCAGTAGTTGCAGCCGGATGATAAGGTCCAGGANTTAGGGCCAGGAGCGGCATGAGGAGGGCCAGACATGGCGTAACTCATGGGAGAAGGTTGCATGGGGCCATTGTGATGGGGTACAGTTGGCGAAGCTCCATTGCCAACGTACTGAGGTTGAGGGGCATAGTGCTCAGGTTGCTGGCCGACCGGCCTCCGGCCATCATTGGCCATGGCGGCCTCGGGAGCCAGATGTTTCTGGTCGTTCATCAAGCTGATCGACCGGAGACAAGAAGACAGAGTATTTTCGTAAAGTGCGTAAAACGTCAAAGACGAGCCAATTTCATCCTAGACTCGAGGAACGGCCAAGAAGTGACGTGTGGCAGGAAGCCCAACTCTGAGACGACGCAACACAGAAGGTGCGAACACGTCCCAATACCGCTTAGAACACTATAGAACACACCGCCACTCGGAAGGGTCAATAAAAGACGAGAGTAGGGCGGATTGCACGACGCGATGAGTCGCCAAGTTCGCGATTGACAAGGCGGAAGGAAGCTTTGAGAGAGGTGTCAGGGAAAGGCGGAGAGGAGGGAAGTGCGCAAACACGGCGGAACGCGGTAGGTAAAAAGAGAAGGAGGATTCGCTCGAAAGAGATGCACCCCAAGCCGTCGAAACGAAAAAGCCACGCAGAGACAGACTCAAGACGTCAGCGCAACATCCGAACAGGGCATAAATGGGAGAATTGGGTTGCTCGACAAACCTCGAAAGATTATTATTATTATTCAGAGGCAGGCTCAGCACAGGCCTTCCCGCCGCGCTCCCTTTCGCATGGCCATGCGGCCGCCGCCAACGTGCACGGCGGCGGCTAATCTCGCCTTGCTGTAGTTCCTTCTGCATGCATAGTTCGGCTGCTTCAGCACTTGTGCACCTCCATCGCTCAGCTATTGTTATCGCTTCTTCTGACCTCGCAGTCCTATACCATAGCCCTCTGCCGGCTTGATCTGGGTGTCTCTGCCACTGCAAATTGCTTCTGCTTGCCTTTGTACACCCTCTCAATGTCAGAGACTGTCTCTGAGGCTTACCGGCACAGTGGCACACCTTCTACCACTAGAATCACTCAAAAGTCTAAACCCTAGATTTCGTACCGTTTGCTCAATGACAACTGCCGCTACGAGGCGGGAAGCCTCGTAGTGCAGACTTGGCGTGGGTGATGACATCCAACAAGAATCGACCATCGCATGAGAGCGAGGTGCGCAGCTCCTACTCTTCGCCATGCCCTTGCAGCAGCTGTGAGTGCTGTGTGCATTGCAGATTGATCAAGCCCCTTTCCTACATCTGGCGGCGTCGAGTCAGCATCCACAAATCCTCCTGACAGGGCGCTACAAGATTGCTTGAGCTCTTCCAAACTCGACCGCATGACAATACTCGAGTAGGTAGACCACGCTTGGAACTTGCCTAGCGTTGCCGAATGTCACCTTGGCCGTTCCGTGGCCTATCCGACCATCTCGGGCCTTCATAAAAACTTGCCTACCTATTTGCATAGCTGACCAATACACAACCGAGCGCAGTCAAAGCCATCTACCACGTTGCCGTGGACTTGACAAGACAGTGCCGATGAGTTTGTAAGTTTTCAGGAGAAGAATCCATTGTTTCACCAAGCAACGGCCTACTTCGCTCGAGCGACACGATCGTCGCAATTCTACTTTCTCAGTAGTAAGCTTACACTTCGCTTTTACGTCTTCGCTCCCTTCCGATCTGTCCCCTTGTACCTTACAGCCTTGTATTCGTCATTTTCGTTCCGTCACCACCGACTCCAGAAGTTCACGTTGCCGAATGCTCTTCATGACTGCAGTGGCTTTGCACGGAGCCACAGCGTTCAGCCCGCCAACAGACATCCCAGCACTTTGGCTCTGTCCCGTCTGACGAGTCACTGCGAAGCCCTACCCACCGTGGAGATGACCGCGTGCGGCACCTTGCATCGGTACACTCAGCCGTTCTTTGGGAGACTATGGATCTATCCGTTGTGATCGTCATCATAGCCCGGAATCGGAACGTGCCCCTTGTATCCCGGTACCTCTGCACCTCATCTAAAAAGCGCAGTCCACCTCTCAACAGGAGGTCGCATCGTAATGGTCGGTAGTTTCACCCGTGCGTCTCTGCCACATCAACTCGCTTGTTTACTTGGCCAGTTGTCGCTGCTCTGTGCCGAAAGCGTGTGACAGCGCCTTCCAACCGTGCCTCCAACGGCCACTACGCCAACCACAGCATCGTTTCTTACACACCGTGTCACCATTGGTCGGTTGTCCGAGAGAGAAAGTGTGGAGCGACAACCAGATTCCAGTTCTTCGACATGGAAGTGAAGGCTGGGGGAGCCCCGCAGCCGGACGTTTACCACGGCACTTGTAGAAGCTTTCTTGCCGAATTGCGAAGTGACAGTGCTTCACAAAACACATGGCCGCCATCGCTTTCTATGGTTCCATGGTTCCATGCATGGTTCCAGAACCACACGTGTCTCAAGAGCCAACCCTCGATATACTGTGAACCAATTCACTGTCAAATGTTGACTTCTTCCATGTATGTATCGTGTCCATGTATCCGATGCACGCTGCTGAGTGATCACTATGTTGATATTTGCACTTGCGCTCGTCAAGCAAAACCTTCCTATATGCAATAACGCTATGGCCGGCTGTGAAGCTTCTGGCGCGGTCCAGAACTTCTGATCTTGTGTTTCGCATTGCGCTCTGATTATTGATCAAGGAGGCGCACATCTCCTGCGGACTTCAAAAATGGAATCATGGAACCATGACATGAGTTTTGTAGCTGCATTGTCCTAGTTCAGCAGGTCGGCTGCACGATCGTTCGAGTTCGAACTCTGGCTCGCGCCGGGTGCCGTTGCAGCAAGGGTACAAGTACCTTTGACTTTGACAACCCCAGGGACTGCGACAGATGAAGCTGTTGGTGATGTCTCGTTCGAAAGCGATGGAGAAGTCGCCGCGGATTTGACAGCGTCGAATGCATGCATGGTGGAAGTATGCGGTCAGTCACGGCTGAGTGAACCGAGCGAATCGGGCCTTCCGGAACCATTGCTCTCTCCGATGGATGACCTCGCTTGTCGCTTCCATCGGGCAACATTGTGTCGCCTACCCGCCGGCCCGCCGGTCAGTAGGATTCGGAGACAACCTCTGTCCGAAACATGCAGTTTTGTCCGAAACGCTACAGCTGGTGAAGTCCGATTTAAGATGACCTTGGGACTTGAACGAGAATGCATGTATGCATGTCTGTCTCCTCGAATATGATTGCCTGGTCAGCCGACAGGGCAAGCATGTCTTTCCTGATAGGCTGTCTAACCCTCGCTTGCTGAAGCAAAAGTTCAAGCCTCCAAGCCTTCTGATTTCAAGACCCCGGTGGCATCATCGCACAGCTCCAATCCTCCAGCTCACCGCTGACTTGCGACACCCTGAGCTGCCCGTCAAACGGCTCGTAGAGTTCGTTCCGTCGTCGACCGACAACTGCTAAGGCGGTGCACTAGTCAGACCGCTCGAATCCACTCTTTGTCCTCTGCCGTTTCGACAGTCAACAGTCTCACGTGTCCAGTTCCCAATCCATCACTCAACTCGGGGTTCTATGTATCTCTCGTCCACGCGAGGCTCATATATCACCTAGCTGCGCCAGCTCGTCGTGTTCTCCCAAGAATGTCTTTGATAAACTGTTTGATGATGGATCGTGCTGCTCCCTCCAGCAGAACAACGCTATCGGAGCCGGCCGAAACGTTTTCGAGCTCCAGGCCCTCCTCGGCCGTGCTTCGCAACAGGCGAGAAAAAAATGAATAGAGATTTTTTCTAGTTACAAGCAAATATCCATATCGATTCCTGACATTAAAAGCCCATATCGCTCGAATAGAAGGCTTTTAAAACTTTTTACAACTTTCTTATCTCTGTCTTTGCATCCTCGGTTTGCAGGTATAACCACTCGACTATAATATCGGCATCTACACATCAACAGCAACATGTGCAAATCCACATTCCACTCATTCCTCCAGGAGCTCCCCAAGTGCGAGCATCACATGCACTTGGAGGGTTCCCNNTCTCCTGAAGTTTTGTTCACATTGGCCAAGCGTAACAACATCACTCTCCCCCAAGATGATCCTGCTTTCCAATCCCCAGAGACCCTTTTGGCACGCTATGATCGCTTTACCTCTCTGGACGATTTCTTGCACTACTATTACATCGGCATGTCTGTCCTCATCTCGGACTCTGACTTTGAGGATCTGGCTATGGACTACTTCCGCCACGCCGCAGCAGATGGTGTCGCTCACGCCGAAGTTTTCTTCGACCCCCAGGCACATCTCGAACGTGGCATCTCTTACAACACTGTTCTTAAGGGCTTCAGCGCGGCTCGTGCTCGTGCCCAGAAGGAGTTTGGCATCACCAGCGAGCTGATCTGCTGCTTCCTCCGTCACTTGCCTGTACCTAACTGTGTCTCAATGTTCAAGGACGCTGATGTCCAGGCCAGCTTCAAGAACGGCTCGGTCACTGGTATTGGTCTTGACTCCAGCGAGAAGCCATTCCCTCCCGCTCTGTTCGAGGAGATTTATGCTGGTGCCAAGGAGCTCGGTCTTCGTCGCACTGCACACGCAGGTGAGGAAGGCCCATCTACCTTCATCTCTGACGCTCTGGACATCCTCAAGGTCGAGCGCATCGACCACGGTATCCGTTTGATTGAGGACGAGGCTTTGCTGCAGAGAATCGCCAAGGATGGCACTATGCTTTCTGTGTGCCCCCTGAGCAATGTGCTGCTGCGCTGCGTCAAGGAGGTCAAGGAAGTGCCCATTCGCAAGTTCCTGGACGCTGGCGTCAAATTCAGCATCAACAGTGATGACCCAGCTTACTTTGGCGGCTACATCCTCGACAACTACTGCGCTGTGCACGAAGCTTTCAATCTGTCGGTTGCTGAGTGGACAAGCATCTGCCGTGCTGGTATCGAAGGCAGTTGGTGCTCTCAGGCCAGAAAGGACGAGATGTTGGCTCGTCTTGACGACGTTGTCCGTATCTGGGCACCTAAGCTCTCTGCTTAAACATTGAGTCTCAACCAGTTTTGGTTTCGGAACGACTTTTCGGGGTGACCCTGTCTTGAGGTCTATCTTGATGTCTTCGAGGACGATCGAACGAGCGATCCAATACTACCACAGCGTAGTCACATGCAACCTATATCGGGGGCCCAGACCATCTAGGATGAAACACTGCTGCGCATTCGTCTCCAGCGTTACATCGATCCTGCAGTCTTCTGCATGCGCACGTCGCAAATCCGATATTCCTTGCATGAACGCGCACCTTCTGACCCAAACCACCGGGCACCAATCGCGCACGAAACTGGAAGTAACAAACGAGGTATCATCGTGCGACCGATGGCCAAACCCAGAAGGAGCGCTCGACGGATATTCAATCGAAAAGAGGCTGTCGGCAACGCATCCGACTTGCTGTTTTCCTCACAACCATTTGACTCTTTTGGATGCATTGCTTGGATGAGTGGGCATTTTGTTTTATATATATACCCCGATAGAATCTATTTAGCTTACTGAACAATTGATCACAAGACAAATATATTACCATGCTTTCTGGTCAAAGTTTGCTGCTTTTCGTGATAGGCTATAAATGTTGAAGGAGAAAATAGTCCTGGCCACACACAGTGATCTCCTGCCATGGTCGACATATTCAGGGAATGCTTCTGATCACACCCACCGTCAAGGATGCTCATTCGCTGCAGAAAGGATGTGGTTGGCACCGAACATCGTCGAGTGATATGATGCCAGGGTGCTCAGGTCAACAACCATAAATCACCTTTTTTCTCCCTTTGCAAACCACGATTCAATACTCTTCATTCCTCTACTTGATTTAGTGGAGCAATTGGACATAGAACTGCATTCGGGTATAGCGATTCAGATATGCCTGATCAGGTTTCAGCGAATCAACATTTCATCATTCCACAACAGCCAGCCCTACAGAATTATCGAGCACGCCAATGACATGTTCATATGAAATGCTGCTATGTATAAACAAAAAACAAATGTAGCTATAAATACCAACCCTCGCTTATTGCACATCTCTCCGCTCCTTTCGTTCACCGTCCCTCGCCTCGTTGCTTCGATAGCTCGACTCTTGATTTCCTGTTTGTTGTTGACGTTGTGGAACCTCTTTTTGACGGTGGGCGCCGAAAGCTGCCGCATCTTCCGGAAGGATTTATTATTGAGAATACCAGCGCCCTGGCCGGCAATAAGCCTTCGTCGCTGGGCATAAACTTGGACTTTTTGAGGTAAAGGGCCTTTAAAGATGTACGCGTGTACATCGTTGTTATTGTTGATGACTTTTGGGATTTTTCGTTGTGGAAAGGAGACTAGAAACGCGAATGGTTGCTCAGGAGGTGTCGGCGAGACCCTCTTTCGGATGTGATCCGCCTTCGCCCGGCCCGGCGGACCCGTGAGTCCACGCAAGGCGAGGGTTCAAGGAAGTCAAGGACCATGACTAGAAATTCCAGGCAACAGTAATGGGAAAGATTGATGACGAGTCGATCCACAAAGAAAGCGGCGTTCCTAGAAAGGGTCAAGTGTGGGAGTTCTGCAGTTCATAACTTCTGGTTCGATTTCAGTGTATATGTGGATGAGCTCTAAAGAAGCAGATAGGAACGAGAATGCCGGACGACAGACGGTAAAGGAGTCCCATCTAAACGTAATGAGGAGGGAAAACAATGCATACATACACCGTACATTCATCCGTCAGTCCTCCATGAAAACGTCTCAATCGCGATGTGCCCAATGCTTCCAAACTCCTTTTGGACAACCGATGTATGCGAGATTCAAGAAAAAGGTATATGCTTTGTACAAAAAGTCGATGAAAAGAAATTCGTAACGATAGTAGAAACGTCGAGCGGTTGTGGTTCTCTTGCGTAGAATGGGATAGTTCGAATGTCGTTTGCTTTTCGTGTTCAATGGACTGTCGATATCGAAAACTCGGAGGGTATCATGCGCGCTCATAGGTGTAATGGAAAGATAAAGTCGAAGTGTGAGAAAGAAAGTCGAGAAGGGTTGTCTGAGTTCAGATGCCGCTCGCGCAGCGAGAACAGAACGAAGGGAAAAGGGCGTATTGCTCAAGGTTGGTGGAAGCCTTATTGGCTGTAGCTCCGAGAGTCTGGTGTATGCCGAGTAGAAGGAGTCCTGGATCGCGCAGCGTATTTTAGTTCTTGTTTTACTCCTTGGGACGTGTTGATCATGCCCAGATGGTCGGGGAAACTACGAACCCGCCTCGGAAGCCTCCATGAGGTGCTTCTAGTTGCTCAAAATCATACGAATCATATCCATGCTCCTGTACACCTCCTGCGTAATGGTTTGCTGGGAAGGCAGGTGAATGTGCGGTGCCCCAAGTACTAGTGCCATCGGTATAGCTACTCTCGTAGGACGGAGTAGGTGTGGGTACTCCGAGATAAGGCGAACCCACTAGTGAGCCGGAGGACATGCGACTTTCTTCGCGAACGTGGTTGATCGACGAAGGAACAAAACCAGGACTAAGATTTCCAAAACTCATGAAAGGCGTGTTTGCACCGTCCAGATTGAACACAGGGGTATAAGGAGACTGCTGAGGCGTGTGCTGAAGTCGTATTTGGTCCATATGTTGCTGCGTCCATGCCAAACGTGCGCGGTAGGTGGATGCTGCTTGTTGTGGGAAGTGCATGAGAGAGCTGATTTCTAATGCGTGTTGGCCGAATTGACCATCGGTTTGCATAGGGGCAGTCATTTGAATTATCTTTTCAAGCGGAGGTAGACTGATCGCGGCGCAAAACGATGCACCAAGAGATGGGAACAGTGGCTCCAGTGCAAGAGCCGTGGCATACAGATGCGCGACTACAAGTGTTGAGGGGCCATCAACCATTGGTTTATCCAGGAGCAGACAGGGAACAAAGAGAACCCACTTGCGAAGGCTGTAAAGTTGATCAAACTGCTCAGCAGCTGTCTGCGCAGGCGGAGTGTTCAGAAGATATGATATATAACCTAGAAGCTGCTCGATCCAGTATGCTTCGGGACTGCTGGTGACCAGGACAGGTTGCAGGCGCTGGAGAGAGGCTAGGACGTTCGAAAGGATACCATGTCGTTCTTGCATACTAGGTAGCGAACGTGGGTCTTCCGAAGGCTTGTAGGGGCTCAAGTTGATCAAATCTGCGAAAATCGACTCGTGTTTCCAACCAGCCATCGCACTTGCAACTGTTCGGATGCCAGTTTCCAGAGAAGACCATGTGCGCCAATCGTTCGCTTGAGTCATTAGAAGGATAGAAGTTGCTAAAATTGCATCTGCGTTGGACTTGGAAAATGAGCTGAGGGCATCCTGAAGACCATGTAAAGCAATACCGCCATGCTGAATCTGGATCTTGCGCGTATCTGGAGAAGGAGAGATCCATGCCAGATGGCTGGCAGAGAATGCCAAGAATGCTTGCATGACGTACGAATACGAGGTCGCTACACTGAGATACNNCTAAACGGGCTAATTAGGGTGGGTGATCGCAATGAAGAGGGGTAACACGCACTTTGGGACTTTCGAGGTCCATACTGTCATGTCGCTGGTACTGTTCATGAGCAATGACCTCGAGATGGATGAGAGATGTTGGATCAGACGCAGCTCAATCCTAGAGTGGCTTTGTGGTCTCGGTGGGGGNAACACTTGGAGCTCTGGGTAAGGGAAGCTGCCAGTTTGTTGCCAAACGTCGAGCATGTGCTCAACCCCAGGAGACGAGGGCAATGGCAACTGATCTCGCGGTGCCTGTATCTCTGCTTCGGGACGCTGCTGGTCCATGTAGTCACAGCGAACCTGATGCTTTGTACAATTGCGACTGATGNNAGAAGCATTAGCAGTTGATGCGGCGCGGGGACACATGACCGTGTCTGCTCACCATTGAGGGAACGTCTCATCACATCTGATATGTCTACGCTTGCATGTCTTGCATCCTGTTCTGCTCTTGGTGTGACTGCGCCTCGAGGGACCAGCGCCTTGACCAGCCATGGTGTCTTGTGTTGAATAATTGGGTGTGCACCACTTTCTGTACAATAAGAGCCTTGCTCCTCGAAGCAATGGAAATCCCAGGCCGGCGGGAAGATTGATGGATAAGGAGAAGAAAGGAAAGGAAGTCTAGAAGGGCCAGCAGACGTGTGAGCTTCGCAAAAAGGCAGAATGCGGAAAATGGGAAAATGGTAGGGAAGGAACTAGGCAGCGAGCGTGCTTGATGATGTGCAGGGAAGCGAGTGAATGGGCCCGGTAATAAGTGGACCCCCGAATGCTTTTCTCCTATGGTTCAGGACGAACTGGTCAAGAACGCAAAGGCGGTATACATAGTGTTCGCCGGGAACCCGTCAAAGGTACTATTTTTACCGAAGGGGACCTGCCAACGGGTCAAAACGTCGCATGACATAGCTCTTCTGGGGACCAAGATCAGTCTGCGCGAGCTGCTACCCAAACCGGAGGATGAGCTTGTTCAGGGCATGGCAACCACCAAAGCAGTTTAGACCCAGCCAAAAAGTATCCCAGATCTTTTTATTCTTACCAGCCCCAGCACAGTCCAGTCTGGCATCCGGAGCTCTGAGCCCTCTGACAGGTGCTCCCTTCCATCCGGACTCACCGAGATGGTCGTCCATTCCATCACCTCGCTGTGCGACGTCGAGCGTGATCCCACCTTGCGCCAACGGCCAGCTCGCCGCCTGAACCCTTCTTCTCCAGCTGGTTCTGGAAAGCCATGAAACTATGACTTGCTGATCACACGTGCTGAGCTCCATCCGACTGAGTAAAAGAATGGTAGGTGTTCTTCGCTTGTCGCTATTTTTAGTAGTGAGAAAAGTCTCTCTCCACCAATCGTTGAGGGTTGCCACTTTGGAGTTCGTGGGCGTTGACTAGATTCAGTCTTGACCTCTTGCCAGAAACTCTGCAATTCGCGCAAACAGTGGATTTTTTTCTTTTGCGTTTGGTTCCGCCGGAAGCCTACGCTGCCGTTGCGCCCTACGAAAGTAGTGCCATCGCACATCGGTATTCCCTAAGCTCCAACCTCTCTGCTCGATACCAGAAAAATTCACGTGGCGGGGAGCTACAATTCTCCGTCATCCGACTTCCGACATTTCTCGTTTGTCATGAAATGAACGATAATAGCTTTCTGGCCATGCGATAGCCATAGCACGAACCAGCTATGCTAGCGGTGCAGCAACATGGCTTCGATCAGGCCCTTCTGTCATATCAAATCCAGAAGGACGTGACGTTATCGATAGTCTTCCAATTTTTGAGGTGTCATGCAGCAGCCCTCCTCTGCTTAGTAGAATGCTGCTTATCGTACGACCAATCCGTATGGCACTGTAGCGTTGCCTCCTCAAAGAGTTGCTCTGACCTGCATCATGATCCTCTGCCAACCAAATCCTCCAATGTGCTGGACGGACCGAGACGCCGCAGGATCTACAGTTGCATCCCTCCCACCGGCGGTATTACTGAGCGTGGACATCTCATGCGCATTTCAGCCGGCAAGCCAATATGTCAGCCTGTCTCTCTCGCCGGCTGACGCTCACAGTTCAGGGTTTGCGGCTCCGACTATACATGGAAGCATGTCTTGAATCTTGTGAGGTTGGCAGTCGCCTGCAGTCAGTCTACAGACGAGGTTGGTAGCTCGAAAGGGCGTCAGCGGTCCGCGCTCAGGGAGCGAAGTCTATGCTTTTCAAGCAAAGAAACGGTCTTCAAGTTCAACGTGCACCATGCAGAATCGTCTGTATCAATGGCACCATTTGCCATGACCAGTTATCTGTGCTTCGATCCGTGCCCTGTCCTAAGGCACTGTAGATCACCGACTACACAACAGCACTGCATCTAGGAACTCTTGAACCCTCCTCGAGATCAGTCGATTGGGCCGAAGCGTCTTGTAAGTAATATAAGACTTTAAAGGAAAGCACAAGCCTAGCAAAAGCCTCGTTCTTCTAGGAAACCCAACGTTCGCGAGACGAGGACTGTTTCAATCTCGGCAGCTTGTGGCTTACCGGTGGAGGACTGTTCATGGGAATTGGACAGAACGAGAAGCGAAATTCGCAAGCCGATCCAGACATCGAGTCAAGGACCAATCTCAGTCGCTCCGGCCGTCAGACCGGTTTGCTACGGGTAGTCTGCTTCTCGATCCCATTCTTGATTTTCAAGAAAAAGGAGGCTGGATGAGCGCATAGTTAGCTAAAAGAAGGTGCATCTATTCTGATTTTCTTGGCCTCGACGCTGGCCATGTGTTCTCCCTTGGCGAGAGCTCCGAGCGTGGGCGCCTTCAAAGTTCAGACCAAACATCCACACCTGCATTTTGGCTTCGCGACTTGCGCTCCGAGGGTCGACTGTGCTGCCCACGCAGAAAGCGTAGTCGACGTTCGGTGCAGTTGCGCCAGCACCTCGGCCAATTCTTAGTCCTTCGCAGTTCGCAGGGACACTGTCGCATCTCAGCGCCAATTGCTTGCAATATGCAACTACGCATCGGTTGCTCTTCCTCGCGTAACCCCGCAAATTTCGGCGCGGACGGCATGATGTCTGTGATCAAACAAGGCAGGTCGAAAGGGACCCTTCTTTTTCTTGTCCTTCGGTGCTTCCTTCGCTCTGGCTCCTCGCAGACGACATCGCTTTGAGTCGCATGAATCGCCTGAGATCTCAGACTTACCTACTCCACCGCTCATTTCAGCAGGTCCAGCCGGCGCCCTGCTGCTGCTCGCAGCATCCTTTGCTCGCTTCCGGTGGGGCACGCTTTTGTGCCTCTTTAAAATGTCCAGGCTGCTTTGCTCTAGACTTTTGCTCGGCTGAATTGCCTGTAAAGACATGTATTCGGATAAGTGCTCGGAGTACTGTTGCATCTTCGACAACCCCCCGACGCATCTCTTATTCCCAATGGCCGTTTTCTGTTTTAAATGCGAGATCAAAAATCAAACGATATCCGGCTGTTGGCGCTGAGGGGTCAGGTGGAAAGATCAAAAGGTACACTGGTCCGAAGCCAAAATCGAACGTGTCATGGCTCTGACCGAAGTCAAAAACGCAAGTCTATTCATCCTCTCACACCCTGCCCCTCCGACGATCTATTTTCGGGTCGTCTTTGGGATCGGATGACAACGTTCTCATCATCCCTTTCGCGGTATGTCTCCCTTTTGGTAAGATCTTCCGTCTTTGACTCTGCTGCCGGCCACACTCCGTGCACGCTTCGGTCAATCTTCTCTACAATTCGAAACAAGACTGAGAGTCTGCGACGATGCTCCAAGTCTATCGGGCTCTGAAGGTTGAAGAAACTCGGCGGCATGCAGCTCCCCTTGTCGGCCCACAGTTGTGACCGTCATCTAACGACCCTTTCGGTCAATGCAAAGCTGCCACCATCATGCACCACGCTCAAACACAATTATATCCATTATTCCCAGATCTGTCTCAAACATCGGGTTTTGGAGGATAGGTCAAGAGCTCCGGAGGGTCGTCCCTGACCCCATGCCCTCCGGACGGGATATCACGGCAGTAACACGCACCTGCCGAAACATCTCCATACGAGACGAGAGAACGTCTAGACATTGCCGTGAAGCTAGAGCACAGTCAATGTTCTGACTCCTTTGCAGAGTGGACGCCATCTCCTTGATCCGAGCCTCTTCGTGCCAGCCAATAACCTTAAGGACTCCACGAAAGCAACTGCCGTGCAACAAAGCAAAACTCCACAACCTCGTACTTTTTTATAGCAACACGATCTCATTCGCATTTCCGATATTATCGCTTGACCTAAACCATGTCTTTGTGGAACTCTTCACCTGTCGACCAATGACCACAATATCAACTTCTTGGTACCTGCAAGATCCACGAAATATAATGTCATGCCCAGTTCTAGAACCACCGTCTCGTACTCCAATTCTCGAACGTCCTTTAGTCTATTCCAACTTACTTTTTGGACAACGAACCATTACTACCATCATTCTCTATTCCTAGCCCTTGTATCTGCCGAATGCATTGCCGCAAGACCACACCATGCCTTGCCTGCCTAGAAAAAGATTCCTAGACAAACATGACACTTTGCTATCTAGTCCATTGCACATCTTCCGTGCCCTAACCAAACCCCCATTCGAAAATACCATCTCCATAACGTATCGATCACATCGCCCTTGCCCTAAATACAACCTTCTCAAAGATGCTATTCTCAGTCCATTGCAAATATTTCTTTGCCCTAACTAAACCCCATTCCAAAATACCATCTCCATAACGTATCAATCACACTCACCTTGCCCTAAAGCCCCATCCAATCAAAAGCCAACGATGACTTAGATCAAAACTGCCATAAAAAGCACACATCACAAAACCAATCTTAGGGCTGAGAATTCATCCTTTCGTTGCCTATTACAGCTTCTCGGCAGACGACGAATACACAGATCTACCGAGATCTGACGTCGAAGGGACATGTCATGGCACTGTCAGGCCACCAGGCCGTTGCGGAGAAGAGAGGGCAAGGAATTGAGGCCCCGACTATTGCTGAAACACGCTACATGTTTCTATCGACAGAGCCTCAAGTAGAGAGCATTGTTAAGCCGCAGATCGTGTCATTCGAGCTGTGGGTAATCCGTAACAAGTAGTAGAAGAGCAATTGAATCAAACATACCAGTGTTGGTTGTCGGCTACCGTGTGGCTTTCTCACGAGACACAGTAAACTCAATAGAGGGAATACCCAGCTTGAGACTAGCTATGAACAAGCATTATGAGCTACAGATCAAAACGTGCCTTCTCGTGTTCTCCTGTTATCTAACACCTTGTATACTTCGTCCCGACTACCTGAAAATGGAACATGGCAATATCTCCGGCACGTCGCCGGTATAGCGAGGCAACTGCCGGCATCAATGGTGTTTGTACTTCTATTTCGGTAAACACGTTAGCATTTCGTTCATACAATTCCGTTATGAGCTTGAAGACAATAATGTGGGTGAGAGTGGATGCTCAAGCAATAGACTTACATCTTCCGACTTCTTGATGTGGTCACGGTCGACTTGATTGCCAACACCTTTGAACGTCTGACCAACTGCGCGGCTCACTCCGATGACGGGTTGAAGCAAGATGGTGGGCGCATGTCGAACCACCGCCTGGACAGCCCCTGCAGCGGTCCCGCTGGCCATGAAGTCTCCCTGCACAGCAATTATAGCATCCCGTGCCGTCGTCAGATCTCGCTCGAGATAGCGACGGGCGGAATGCAGCCCTTGGAGCACGCCCAGGGGTTGATCTGCATAGTTGCTGACCTGGCGCGGTTCGAGCTCCTCGTATTCTTCCTCAACACTTGACAGTCCTTGGTGGGTGCGGGGACGCTGACCCGCGGAGAGCATATCTTCGACCTCTTGCAATCTGGTCCCGGTACCAATCGCGACCTTAGCAATCAAGCGTGCGAATCCGGATGAGGTCGTGCTCAGAGCTTTGACGGCACCTTTNTGCACGCTGCGAACCTTGAAGCCATCCTTCCTCATCTCAGCGACAGGGACTGCTACAATGTCACGGATTCCCATGCCAAGTTCGACAAGCGGTCTTGTCATCCCAATACCAGCGAGCACTCCACGAAGCTGATTGTGTATCACATCGGGCGTCCAGATGTCGCTCAGAGTATCATGCAGCGTATCGAACCCTCTAAGGCCGTAAATGATTGCATGCTTCAGCTTAATATCAGCCTTTTCGAGAGTCACGAAGTTCTTAAACTCTGACATGCGGCCACCTCGCAAACCGACATAGTCAACCTTTTTCGGTTTATAGTCGAGGCACAGATTGACCGTGTTGACTTCTAACCGTTGTATGAATGGTGGCTCGGCAGTAGCATCGGCAGGCTTGGACGAATCGTCTTTGAAATCGAAGAAGCGGGTCATAAACTCCAATGCGTCTTGGTCGACATGCAGGCGTAGCGGCAGAATAGAAGCCTAAATTATCATCAGCTCTGAGAACGGTCGAGGACTGCACCCACTACTTACACGAATAGTCATTTCGGTGGCTACTAATTCTGGCACAGGTCGAACGTTCAAGAGCTCCAAATGAATCATGGGCTTCATCATCTCGCGCATGTTTTTCTTATCGCTGTGGAGCGTCAAGAACTTNTTCCAGGTGGAGGTCGGTACATGATCGAAAATCTCAAAGTTAGTCACCCTGACATCGACAGAGCTTTGCACTTCGCCGCTATCAGGTGGATGTACGAGAAAATCGAGGGAGACTCCTTTGAGCTCAAAGCCGAGTTTGTGGGATGTACCACGCTGAAGACGGAGTCGCTTTTTNCGGAGCCTTTTCTGGCGGCCGATATCAGCTTGGCTAGGCCTGGATGTGCCAGTGGTGGCATAACTTTCTGTCTCACTAGCAGCCTCGTTTCCTTGGTTTATCAAGTTACTGATTGAATGTCGAAGGTCGGCCGGTTCGCGAGCCGAAGGGACGCCTATGTAGATAGAATTGAACAAGCAATCACCAATGACCGTCTCGGTGTCGTCCTCGAAGGTATTGGACCTTCGTCTGTTCGACTTACGTTCTTCGAGCTCCATTTCCACCTTTTCGACTTCCTGGGTGATCGTTTCGCGTGTACGTCGCCAATCGTAGCCATCGTACAGATTCCAGATGATGTTAACCTCTCGAACTCGAACTTGCATTGGAAATCGTTTTTGCTGCTCGTGAGCTTCGCCGAGTGCTCTCGAACCTCCATATATCTTGTCTAGTTGTCGATCATCCTGGTAGAATGGCTTTACAACCGCAGCAGTTGCAACGTCCGAACCGCCGAGCTCTTTTCGCAGACTGCGCAACAAGGCATCGTCGCCAAATTGCGGTGAACTTGTCATTTCGAAAGGATCTTGCTCGAGAAGACTTTCGACAGTATCTGATTGAAGGTTGCCACCACTGTAGAAGTCTCCTTCTTCAAAGCCCATACCTTCATCCACTGGCTCATAGAGACCCGATGCCGTATCTGACCCAACCATCAGACTGTCTTCTTCAGACAGTGGCAGGTCTATCTCAGCATCGAACAACGCAGAGGGGNNAGCGGGGCCGGGTTTGACGAACGCTTCACCCGAAAATGAGTTCACCATATCGTCCAGTGTCATAAGGCCAGTGTCAGGTTGAGGACGGAATTTGGGGTCGTTATTGGCAGATACTGGTGGTGATAGACCATTGAGGACAGCAATCAAAGTCTGTGTAGAATCTGCACACGTTTCCAACAAGAAGAACTCGTCACGCACTTCGACATCTATGAACTTGTCGTGACTGGGTCCTTCCTCGAGAACAGACACAGTGGCTTGAGCGGATCTGATTGAACTGACCGCAACGTAACCCTTGTCGAGAAGATAAGTTTGCAGATGTGACGAGTGACTGGGCTGAGAAGATGAAGTAGGAGANAGCTGGCCTCCGGTGGATTGCATGATTTCGTGGTCAACGACATGAAGGGTCCCTTGTCGAATGTTGAGGACAGCCTCGAAGGACTCGTCTGGCGGAACCGAAGTGCCGAATTTCGTGTCGTTCAGTAGAAGAATGCCTTTAGAATTCAACTCTCTAGGCTGTAGACCAAAGCCGCAGCCATGTAGTAGAACGTCGATGGCGAGCTTCTTGTTGATGCTATCGGATGATCTGTTGGTTGCAGATGGCGGTCCTGACGTCTTCTCAAGCTCTGGACTGTTAATGTCTAAAGCGGACGCCGCAGTATCTTGCACTTTCTGCTCTACCTCTGAGGCAGTCTCGGTATTGGTGAGAGACAGGAGTGTAGGGACATCGTACTCGACGCAGATGTTGAAAAGCTTCAACTTGACCACGGGCTCTACTTCGTCACCAACCATACGCATCATAAGCATAGGATAATCCTCTGTACAGGCTCCTGGAAGCATCTCATGGATCATCTCTTGTCCCCCTGTAGAGCTCAAGCTTATGTTGCCCACAGAGAGTGCAGAGAGAGCGGGCAAACCGACGTGAGCGATATGTATGTTCATCAAAGAAACATGCAAAAACCCGAATCTATCATTGACAGGTAACGTGAGCTTTGTATTGGCGAGCTTAACCAGAACCAGAATTCCAGGAGCATCATCCTCAGGTAAGTACTTCGTGACTGCCGATAGTTTAGAGAGCTCTTCACCGAGTGACTGGAGATGTGGTATGAAGTCCCACCGGTGGATACATGTCTGGAAGGACGATGCCTGTACGTTCAGAACTGATCCTTTCCTCCTTTGCCTGAGAAGCGTGTCGATCAGGATATCATCATCGTTCTCGTATTTGTTCTTTGACGGAGTGACAAGAGATATTAGACGGCCTAAATCTTGCTGTGATGGCAAGAAGGTATAGACCAGTTTGACCTGTTTCACAACGATGTCGAGGCTGGAAGGAACAGCCGAAGTGTCTGGTGTGGGTAACGCGAGAGACAACGTTTCGATGCCAACAATGACACCACTTTGTCGGTGTACAACTTTCGTCGTTGATGCTTGCACTTCCACTGAACATGATTTCGAGCTCAGCATTATATCAATCCTTTCCAGTCGTGCGTTAAATTTTGTCTCAAGTGCAGTGCTCTCATCGGTAACTGATTCCTGGAAGCGGACCCCTTTACGTGGCGGTGTGGAGGTCTCTTGCCTGTTGGAGAAGTAACCGCTCGAAAACAAGGAGGAGCTCATCTCGACGATACCAACCATACCGCCTAGTGTGTCAAAATCTTCATCGAACTTCACCAGGTCCAGATTGATACGAAGAGGAAGTAGTTCGGCTTCTATCCTTCTCACGCTTTGCCCTTGGAGAGTTGTCCTTGTGGTAGATGTGGCGGTCATCGCGTGTTGAGTACCCCTTTGCTCTGGGTGGTGCTTCATAAGATCGAAAGAGAGAATGTCGTTGGTACCAGCCGTAAACGTGAAATTGCCAATCTTGAGCTTGACTTCTGCAGGAGGAGGATGACTGTCAATTTCGAGATCAAGTCGTTGTAACTGGAGTTGCAGCAACGCTCTCCTCTCGTGGTCGGGATATGGTCCAGGTCGCCACATGGACAAATTGACCAGCTCTACCGATGACTCCGGTAGATCTTCGAACAAGGACACGCAGAAGGTTGCCAGGTGCAACGAAAGCCCCGGTATATTCTGGTCAACAACCGCATCATTGTGTTCAGAACTTTCCCTTGGTGCTGAAGTTTGGCTCGGATTTTTCGCTACCTCTACTAGTGTGATCAAAGAACGGATTGTACCAGCGTCCAACTGCAACATAATCGGGGTTACTTCAACCTCGATAGTTGTGTCCGTCATCTCACCTTCCTCGCGAATTGTAGTTTCATCAATTGTAGGAGGCGCGTTGAATCGCAAGGATGGACGGCCTGACCCAGCATAGATCGAGAATGCGCCTGGAGCTTGCTGAAAGGCAGAGGTTGTCATCGAACTCTGAGAGATAGAATCTTCTACTCTATGCACCTGTTTGCTTGTGCGTGGAGATTGACAGATGCCAACTCTCAACTCGTGCATGACTAGAATCTCTTTCGAAACGTATGTGAAAGATGTATCCTTTGGATCTTGTGCTTCCGCAGCAGACTGGCGCTCCATGCCAGGTGATTGATCTCTCAAAGTTGGAGTAGGAGCTTTATCCTCAGATTCATAGCCGGATTGCTCATCTAAGTGCTGCGACAAAAACGGAGGGTCGGAGTCTTCATCTTCTATAACAGAGTTCCAGCCTCCTGGTAGTGTATTGAGGTTTGGAGATCCGGGCTCTTGACCTACAGCACTCATGTACATGCTCTCCGCCTCAGCATGACTGTAAACTACAGATTCTGTCAAATCTGCTCCATCGTCTGATTTGAGAGGGGACGAAGCCAGCGTGTCTCTAGCACCAACGTTATCTGGGACGTCTTCGTTCCCGCGATCGGGGCTCAAGTCCGTATTGTGGTGTATGAACCTTGAACTTGAGGCGGTCTGTGGGGCTTGTGCACTTGTGAAAGACTGTCCGATTGTCGATTGTGACATAACGCTCGGGGAGCCTCGAGCATCAACTGTACTCATAAAGACTGAAGATGACAAGTCCTGTAGTAACTCAGATGCGGATCGATCATCGTCCGGAGCGAACGAAGACCATATTTGATCGTGATCAGAAGAGCCTCGACTTCTTCTAGACGCCCAAGAGATGTTGTCTTCACCAGGGCGAATGTCAAANGAGGCAGTGCTTTGCATCATCTCATCCGGCAAACTTTCGTGGTCCGAGTCGTCGGATAGATACGCGTGAGCTGGGAAGTTCATGTGTGGTAGGACACCAGATTCCGCTAGAGCTGGTTCATGTTCCGAGTGAGTATCACTAGTCCGCCTCTCTTTTCTGTTTGTGCTACTCGATGTATATGATGCAAACAAATCAGCCACGGACGTACGCGTATGAGCATATCGTTCCTCGCGCAAAAGGTGGACGCTGAGCCCGTTGAGGGCGATCTGCCTTCGCTTTCCAGCAGGCACTTGGCGGTCTCTATCATGATCAGCAACATATGGAACAGCAGCATTGACATGGACGTCGTCCAAATGTGCGATGAAGGTCATGGGAGAGGCTTCAGGGGTTGAGTCGTGGAGAGACAGCCTGATGTTGACATCTTTGATCCTGACTTGGATACGATCTACGATTCCTTGCAGAAAAGTAGCAATGATGGCTGGCAGACCCAGACTCGTGCCAGTACCTAGCTCATCGCTTGTGTCGCTCAGAGACGACTTGGCCATATAGCGAGCCTCCAACTCTTGTTTTTCTTCGGCCGGTTCTTCGAGCAAGATGGACTGAGCGAGTTTCTGAGTGTTGGGCAGACCGCCACTATCATGGTAAGGGGAAGGAGAGTGTATCCGTCGGTTCGTCTTGCGATGGTCTGGAGCCTTTGCGTCGGCGGCATTGTCGTTGGGGCTGGCAGGCACGTCTGCTGCAACGTGGATCTCGATACCATCTACTTCGGCGACGATGCTCTGTTGGAAGAAATTGGCAGGAACAGTCAGGCGGAGCGATAGTACACGGGCGACATGGAGGCGAAGGTCTGGTGGAAGTTGCAGCAAAGCCGAGAGTTCCTATGGGGTGTCAGTGAGGCTGACAGAGGAAGGCACGATGGGAGCTGTGTATACCTGGACATGGAGCCCGACATTCTTGAGCTCGACAGTGCTGGTCCTGCCGATCTTCACGCCCAAGGATTCGAGATCTAATGAGTCTACATCCAGCAAAGCGATACGCGAGAGGGCAGTCCGAAGCAGGCGCTTCTGGAAGTAGGCTGGCATCCACGAAGCCATAGTGGCGGATGTGCTGAGGAACAAAGTCGCGCTCAGTCAAGCATAGTCGTTGTGGGTATATTCATGTTACGGTACACCAACGACAACTCGCGGGGTACATGAAGGGTTCGTGTGAGGGAAAGTGTTATGCGTCGCCTGGCTACTGTTTCGTATGAGATCTGGTGCTCGCTCTGGTACGGCACCTGGACGATGCTAGTGTCTTTGTCACGGCTCTATTCGCAGCAGGCACCTGACTGTCAAAGACATTCGCATTAGAGTTGGTCACTCTCCGCAATCTCGCGACCGCCGTTATCACCGACACGCTCACCGTCATCAGCCTCGCAGATCGCTGCCCATCTGATCCAGAAATGTCTGTGCACGCTTTCTTCAGCCAATGAGCCGTTTGCAGTCCCTGTGTTTCTCTCTCGATTATTCGCAAAGCAATAAACGATACTGTGCAACATATCCACCTTGTATTCGTCTCAGACACGGAAAGGCTTGGGTGTCTAGTCGTAACGATTTAGGTGCCGTTGCTCAAATTTTGACAGACGTGTGACTCCATACACCAAGAAACATGGATCAACTTAGCATCCAAGACGACGCTGATGCTCAGTGGTTGGCTGAAAGAGGTGTACCATCGTTCCAAGAGCCATTCCTTCAGAAATACCTCCAGGGCCGAGATGCTCTTATCAACCAAGAAAAGAAGCAACGCAGTGGTTTGTTCAGACCCGTCAACAAGTTAATTAATCCATGTCTAACTCTTCAAANNGATCATGCTTTCCGGGAGACCCTGTCCCCAATGGCTCGCGAGGCATGTGCCATTGTGTCTGCCATCAGGTTCGAGGAACAGCAAACACTCTGGACCAAGGACTACGAAGACAGCCTAGCATCGGACTCTAGAGACATATATCCTGGAATGATGTTCACTCTGGCTCGTCCTAAGATTGAACAATCAAAACTTTGGAAGATTGTTAAGAAGATGCCGAAGGGTGCTCTATTGCATTGTCACCTGGAAGCCATGGTCGATATGGACTGGCTCATTGAGGAAGCGTTCAACGTGAAGGGCATGCATATCCAGGCCGACCAACCTCTCGACTCTGAGGATGCTCAATCCTCGGCACCTTTCGTCTTCAAGTGGCTGAAGAACCGCTCTGCCGAAGCATCCTCGATATGGGACAATTCTTACGCCGTTGGTCAATGGATCCCGATTGATACTGCTGCTGATGCTTTCCCGCATGGTGGACGTAAGGGCTTCGAAAAGTGGCTCAAGGAGCGCATCACCATCACCTTGGACGAGTCTGTACAGCACATGCATGGCCCCAACGACATCTGGCGCAAATTCCAATCATGTTTCGGTGTTATCTCCAGCTTGCTCCACTACGAGCCAACATTCCGAACCTTCCTTCGCCGCATGTTTGAAGACTTGGTCGAGGATGGTGTCCAATACGTCGACATCCGCAGCACATTCCTCGACCCCTTCTACAAGGAAGGATCAGAAGAGCCCGAGCCAAACAACGAACTCATGATTGATATCCTAGACGAGGAGATTGAGAACTTCAAGGCCTTAGGCAAGGGCTTCTGGGGCGCAAGACTGATCTACACCACTCTCCGTAGCTTCGACTCGCGCAAGATCATCGAGAGCATGCAAGAGTGCATCGACATGAAGATTCTATACCCAGAGCTGATCTGCGGTTTCGACCTCGTAGGCCAAGAAGACCTCGGCCGCTCCCTCGCAGACCTGACACCCGAACTCTTCTGGTTCAAAAAGGCATGTGCCCAGAACAAAGTTGACATCCCCTTCTACTTCCACGCCGGCGAAACCCTCGGCGACGGCGATGAAACAGACGAAAACCTGTTCGATGCAATTCTTCTCGGTACCCGGCGTATTGGCCATGCCTTCTCTCTATACAAACACCCTTTGCTAGTCGACATGGTCAAGGAGAAGAAAATCCTCATCGAGAGTTGTCCTATTAGTAACGAGGTACTTCGCCTCACTGGCAGCATCATGTCGCATCCTCTTCCAGCGCTGCTTGCCCGCGGCGTACCTGTGTCTCTCTGCAACGACGACCCTGCAATCCTTGGTCATGGGCATAGCGGTATGACACACGACTTCTGGCAAGCACTACAAGGATGGGAGAACCTGGGTTTGGAAGGGCTGGCCTCGTTGGCAGAGAACAGTGTCAGATGGGCATCGTTCGAAGATCTGAATACACAGCAGTGGCAACAGGAACTCAAGGATGGTGCATATGGTAAGGGTGAGAGGGCGATGAGGATGCAACAGTGGGCCAAGGACTTTGAAAAGTTCTGTCAATGGGTTGTAATCGAATTTGGCGAAGACCAGGACTTGAATCCTGATGAATAGAGTTGGAAGATAGATAGCCAAATCCCCAAGCATTGAAAATTTCCTGATACCTAGCATATCTGTGTTATGACAACTACCTGAGCGCAAGCGGTAATACTAACCGTACTTGTCCCACCTATAATCAAGGTCACCACAAACACTAGTAACGAGCTCACAGGCCACATGAAGCAAAAACAAAAAAAACCAAGAGTACGAATTGTGATACAAAAGCTTTCAATACACATCGACTAACTACCAAACAAATCTCACAAATCGACAATGAGATGTTAGGGGGTTCTCTTGGACGCAGACCCACGGGATCGAGGCCAAGTCTCTTCGTTCCCCCTGCCTGCACAAGAANAGATAAAAGCGACGTAAGGCACTCCTCTCTTCCTCAGCTGGNACGTTCAATCTACCAACGCTCCGTTCCGAACTTCTTGCGTTGAAAAGCAAGTAGCTCGGGCAACTCCTACGAGCTGCATCGCTGGGGTGTACACAAAGTACAAGGNNTGAAAAGTCACTGGTATATAAGATGTAGGGGAGACAGAATGGAAGAGGGATAGAAGGAGAAGAAAGAACTGCAGAGTTAGGAGGAAGTCATGAAATTGTCGTGAGAAAAAGAAGTAGACTTGCGCAGAAAAAAGTTCTTTTTGATTCTTTGGCCGGCAGTGGCTCTGTACGAGCAAAGAGGATTATTCTTTCCACGGTCAAAAGTCCTCCATCCGTTTTCACGCCATTCCCAACCAGCAGTACGCAGCAACATAAGGAAGCGACACGCTTAGAAGAAAGTGGCAGGGCGGTGGGCAGCGAAGACCTTCTTGCCAGCGGTCTTGGGGACACGGTGGGGAAGGGGGAACTTGAGGTTCTTGGTGAGGAGCTGCTTGATGTAGGGGCGGCGGATGTCCTCAGCCTTCTCGACCTCGACGACCTTGATGATCTGCGGTGCTTGTTAGCCAGGGCGGGCAACACGAGGCCAGCAATGAGGAGGACGTACGTGGATCGATCGGAAGCGGGCACGGTGGCGGGCGGCCATGTCCTGGTAGAGAGCCTGGACAGCCTCGCAGCGGGACATCTCGCGGTACTCCTTGTACATGTTGTGGGTACCAGAGCGAGAGTCGTAGCGGATCCAGATACCGAAGTTCTTGACCTTCTGGGGGCGCTTCTCATGAATCTGCNNAGGCGCGTGTTAATCGCGTCACTTAACGCCAATCGCTGCAGCCCATTTCCGGGAGATAGCATTGTATAGGTTGTTTGAGAAAAGTCGTACCTGGTTGAGGGTGACGATCTCGCCGTTTGCCTTCTTGACCTTTCTCAGCTGAGACAAGAAGTACCAGAATCTGCTCTTGGCGACGACCTCGTTGGGAGCGAAGACGCGCATGCGGTAGAGCTTGGGGGTGGGGTTGGCATCGGTGGGCAACAGACGGCCAACGACCTGGTATTCTTGAAGGCGACCTGTACGGCAGTATGGTATTAGCCCAATGCTCCTTGCTCTTTGATGCTGACAGTCGACGAAGCCAGCCGATTCGATCCTTCACATTCCTCCTCTTTCTTGCGCGTTTTTCATTTCCTCCGTGACCCCAGGTCAAACTCTTCGGTGGTGTCGAAACATTTGCAAGCGGAACAGTCGTAGCCAAATTGGGCCATATTCAGAATTGCAGACGATGCGATTGAAGATGTGATTGCGCGCGGGCCAGATGGAGGAAGAAAATCGGCGGTGGATCGAACTCGGTGGTAGGAAGACGTGTTTGGAGGATGATTTGCTTACCCATCTTGAATGATTGTCAGTATTGAGATAGATGATGGACAGGTGGGATAGACTCACTGTTGCGTTTGCTGGAAGGTTAGTACAACGTAAATTGTCAAGTCGCTTGGGAGAGAGAAATTCTTGCGCGCTCGGTGGAGTTCGACGCCAGACTCCTCGTTTAACGGAACAAGCCGTCACTCCAGTGCGCCTGCCTCTGCTTGGCAACCCCTTCCAGCTCGGAGCCGGCTTTACTTTTCGCCGTCGTCACTTGGCTCCCAGTCGAGCTCAGGCCATCCATCATCGATCATCAACATCACATGCCAGTGTTGTTGTCGCTGACTCCCTGTGTAGGTCTTGCGTAACACTTTCAGTCTAGGTAATCCGTTTTACTGTCTGCAGACGTGCAGGCTCTGCCAGCAAAATGAACAACGTAATGATTGACTTCGGGCGTGCGATGATGGCAAAGGATGGCTATGGTCTTGCAAGCACACTGTCACCAGTTGCCCCCAAGCATGATAGTGGTCGCTTGTATGCCCTGCACAGAGAATCGAATGCTTTCAGCGTCCAGTCAGACTTTCGTCATGCTCTCTCGCATAATCCAGTTTGCAAATTGGAGAGAGAAGAGATCAATCCCTGGACAGATGTCTTTGTCGCATACTGGAAGGCTGTCGGCGAGATTCTCATTGCCGAAGAATCACTCAATCTAGGAAAGAATGTCTCCAAATCACAGAGCAAGGTCGCCAACTGGGATAAAGTTTACAATGCTTGGAAGGATCTTCTCAACGCACTTTTGAGAGGCTACCAGATTGAAGTTTTCGATGCCTGGACGATTCCTTGTCTCTACCTTGTGGGCAAGTTCTTGCGTGTTTTCGCTATCAAAGCCGATGAAGCTGCTTTCCAAAAGGGACAGACGTCCTTTAACGCTTTCGAGGAGGACGTTGGCGATGCAGCAGGAGGAAACGAGAAGCTTGAGGATGCTGCGCGTCAGATCAACAGAGTCTTCAGTCTTTGTATTGGTGACAGATCCCCTATCGAGACTTCTCGCAAATGGGGTGCTTACTACATTGCGAACCTGCAGTTCAAAACATACTTCAAGGTGATAATATGTCTCCTGCCACGAAGCATGATATGCTAACATGACTTGACAGNNCTAAATTCGATTGCTCTTTCGGCGAATGTCATCCGATCGCTCTCAGCGACGAACACTGACTTGCCTCCACTCGATCGTTTCCCTCGCTCGCAGCAGGTCACCTACAACTACTACCTTGGCGTTCTCAAATTTTTGCATGAGGATTACGCAAAAGCCGAGGAACACCTAACTATTGCCTACAACAAAGCATTGACGGGCTCCACTCGCAATATCAGGCTGATCTTGACGTATCTCATCCCGACCNAGGCTCATCACCGCGCACGTTCTACCTACTCAGGCAATGTTAGCACCGTACCCTGGTCTGCAACGCCTTTTGCTCCACTCTGTGTCTGCATCAAGAAGGGTGATCTGGCAGGTTTTGATGCTGCTCTCCAAGCTGGAGAAGACGAGTTTGTCAAACGCAGAGTGTACCTCACCCTTGAACGTGGTCGAGATATATGCCTTCGCAATCTCGTCAGAAAGGTCTATCTCGCTGGCGAGCTTGAAGCACCAAAAGAGGGCCAGGATGGAGCAGAGGCAGTACGAAGAAGTCGTATTCCTCTGAAAGAATTTGCAGCTGCCTTGAGACTTGGTGGAGAGACCGAGCTCGAGGGTGATGAAGTCGAATGTCTGCTTGCCAACCTGGTCTACAAGGGCATGATGAAAGGATACATTTCACGAGCTCATGGAATGGTCGTGCTCAACAAGAAGGGCGCGTTTCCCGGTACCGGTGTGTGAGGTCCGAGACCACCATACTATTCAGTACTCAAGGCCTATCGCCTACCTAAATTATGGTTCACCAATCACGATGATGACACCAGGATCATACGAAGATCAACACATTCCATGCTCATACTGACCAGCTTGTGTGTCAAGTATGGATGGCAGCGGCATATACAAAGCATACTATACTAACATGCAGCTTCAGAGAACGGAGGAGCACGCGCAACCGACACCCAAAGATGCAGCAAGCAATGTCAGATGATGATATGATAGTGATGCATAAACATAGCATGGCTGGGCTAAGGACATAAATCTAAGCATAGCCATAGTTACCTACACGTAGCTAGCCGGGTGGTCAACATGCCCGAGGTACAAACACCCCAACCAAATCATTCAGTGTCCAATTACCAATATCCTTACAATAAGTTGATTTTTGAGAACACATGATGTCTGTTTCATTCAATTACAAGGTCGAGCTCGTCCGGACTTGGCGTTGCGTCAGAGCATCATGATTTTCCTGAAGTAGATGAGCTGCTCTGCGGCTGCTCCCTTGACCATCATGCAACTACTCACATCATCATGTCATCCATTGTCAACATCACTCCTCAGCCTAACAGCCAAAAGCGCAAGGGCGGTCGCGCACCATTACCAGAGGTAGAAGAAAACTTCACGCGATTGCCACCAGGACTCGGCGACAGGACCGAACGCGCAGTATGCAAGCACTGCCAANAAGAACGGAGCTGGCACACGACAGAGCTGGTTAAGCACCTCGACAAATGTCCACAATATACACCTTCCAAACGCGCAAAGTACACAAGACCATGGCGCATTGAAGGTCCCACCGACGTCCGTACTCCGAATCAGCGACAATCTCAACAACCATCTCCGCAACAATTGCAGAATGCCACCCTTGATCTCTCCAACCGGAATCTGCGAGTCGGTCCCGCTGCCATGTTCCAATGGGCCAGCAACATGGTCGCTGGACGACCGCTGACCACCAGTGATGCCGATCCCACGGCAGCCGAAGACCATAACCAGGTAGACGGTCTGCAAGACAACGGCCAGCAATTGCAATCTGAGCCACGTCCACAACAACAACCGAACCATCACATTCTGCACACTCCTTCTCAGTCCCTCGGCGGCAACACAGACTTTACAAACACAAACACGCCCAACCTTGCTTNNCCAAGTACCAACCAACAACCACAACTCTCGACGACCGCATCGTCTGCGCGCCCTCCTCCAGTCAGTGATCCCGAACCACGACTGCAAGAATTCATACAGTACGAGAGAGGTCGCACGGTATGGCAAACTCGGCCCGAGGATCTGGATGCCATTGAGGCATGGCTGCATTATCACAGGATCGACATTGATGATATCAAGGAGCTCACAGAGACCAGATGGGTGGACTCGTGGCAGCTGAAGCTGGGCGATCTGTACAGGGTCAAGAGGGATGTGCAGAAATTCAAGTTCAAGTTACTTGATGCGCACTAGCGACGCGCAGACTCGAACACGCCGATAGACCCCATCCAAGATGCTTACATTGCCCGCCCAGACCTAGACTTTGAATTCCTCTCTCCCTAGAGCGGCGCTATCCTTGGACCTCGATCACTATTCCCGTTTTGAGGTTCTTGTGGCTCAAGCGATAGAGATATGTATTAGAAGAACAATCATTAATCTGCATTCGGCCTAGACGTCTCATCTTTTCTGTGCTCAAGTCACAAAAAGTCGCAAGTAAAACTCAAAACCAAGAAGGCAAATAGCGAGATGGGTCTTGCCTGTAACCCAAGGATTGTTGGAAAGCCGCATTGCAACCACCAACGCAGGCAACCACCAAGGTGAGACTTCGCAAAGGTTAGGAAAGCACCATTGCCAGCCTGCATCGACTATATCATCAACAATCTCTCCATCGTTATCAAATCCAGCAGCTTTAGTCCAGTGGTCAAGACGCTACGTAAATACTGTCTTGCAAACACAAGCATAGTATGGAGCGTGCCGCTGTTTTCGCAGTGTGCCCCCAGAATCGTAGAGACATGAGTTCGAATCTCACAAGCTGCAGATTCTTTTTGCCTTGGGATGCTGTATCACTCTTACATCTTCCTTGGAGACAGTCAGGTATCTTTTTTCCAACTTGGCCAAGATGCCATGTGTTTTACGGATGCAAGGTAGAAAATATCAAGCTTTGCACAGATGGAATGGAAACATTGAGAAATGGAACAATGCTCGTGTCTGTATCTGAGACCATTGATAAGTATCTGTGAGGCAGTTCACATTCTGTCTAAGCTATGCTTTTGCAGTATAGGTGCTTCGTCGTGCGAAACAGTATACTCGGTATGCCTAACGATGACCAGATCGTCATGGCCACCATCACTACTTACACTCTCCCCTTCACCCCAATACCTCTGTTCTCCTCTTTGCACAATAGTCCTACTCTCCAACCTTTGCTGTGAAGACCTCAATTGCATCGGTCCATCCATCCCATCTCCAAAACTAGGTGTCTTGACATGAAATCTGTGCCCGCTAATCTGTGTTCCTGCATTTGTCCCTTTCATGGTGGAGATGTTGCTTTTGTAACCACCTCCACCTCTATGTGTTTGTGGGTTACCGGAAGATCCTACAGCGGACAGATTGTAGGATTCTGCAGCGCCGGGGATGTGACCCATGCCGAAGCCTGTGCTGAAGCCGTCGGTAAAGTTCTTCGATGTCGTGAGCGTGCAGGATATCAATGCGTAGCTGACTTCGACGGCCATAAGGATAGTTACCAGAGTGCTGGCAAGGGAGATATCGGCAACAGATGCAGAGGCAAGCTTCCATGTGTAGATTTGGCGGATGATGGAGAGTGCTATCGTNGCTGTGTGGGATTATTCAGCTTCAAAATCGTAGATATCTCGTGCACAGGAGGGTGTGGCTTACGGAGCTCGCGTCCAGAAAGTTACTATGACCATGGCTTTGCGCTTCTGAGGCATTTGTAATGTCCATACGAGGTTGACTGGTAGCGCTAAAAGGACGATTTCAGAGATGATGTCTAAGGCTGTCATAGCCTGCCATCTGCGCTCTTCGCTAGGACATGAGTCTTTGTTGTTCTCAAAGTCCCAGTAATAGCCTGATGCTGATGGACATCCCGCAGTGATTGTGATTGCGCTTGCGATGCCCAAAACGATATATACGAGGACGAGTGTCGGATAAAAGTAAGTAGTGCGTGTTTTTGACTGAATGCGCATTAGAAACACCAGGGCGGCAATCTTCGCAGCATAAAGGGTAAGGACAAATGTCACAGCACTAGCGATTGCTTTCTGCGAAAAGGCTGTCAGCTGGTGTCAATCGGTACTTCTGACTTCTCTCAAACTCACAGAATCTAATCGATGGATGTTCTCCTTGATCATGTCGTATGGTTTGCCCAGGCCAGCTGTAAGACACGTATACGAAGCTGCAAAATGCGCCATTGCAGCAATGGTAGCGATGACTACGACAACATCATCAGCGCCAAAGCTGCTCCTCCGAAGATGTATGCGGACGCATGTGAAGATCAGCGTGTATGTTAAGCAGATGCTGATGGCGACATTCAAAGACTCCGCATATCCAAGATGGTGAACCAACCCTGAACTGTCAGCGGTCATTGTTATGTTGTTCAGTTTCGAGGCACTTGATAAGGATCCATAGGGCTGGCGAAGGGACAAAGAAAGCAAAAAGATAGTATATGAAGTAGACCGGTAGTGCTGCAATATAGAAACAGTATGGAGTCAAGAAAGGCCGGGGCTCACGCAAGAAAGGTTCAAAAGAAGGAACGATAGACTCTAAGCCATCATTTCTCACCTCGTGTTCTTGAGCAAATACGTTGCGACCACAGCGGCAGTGGGATTGCAGTGACAGGCACTCGGGACCGTCATCTTTCTGCTGCATTGAACCCTGCCGCTTTTTACTTCGGCATTCGACGGAAAGACAAGCTGGTGTGAAGGTGATGAATCGATGAGACATAGCGTCTTCGCCTCTCCAAGGCGTGTGATTGCTGTCATCCTCTGCCGCAGAGGGCTAGAATCTTTGATTAACTTATCGTTCGGAAAATAGGCATGTAGTTCAGGGCGATACTATAGGACGCTCGGACACCAAGGTGAGTTCTGTAGAGTAAGCTGTGACCTCCTGCTCAAGGTTTCTGTAGCCTGCATCTCGTGATATAAACGCCCTACGAGCGAAGAATGCGCGAGCTGCTTCTCGTGAGAAGGAACAGCTGATACATAGCCGGCAAACACTGGCTGGTACTATTGAGATGCCGGGACCTGTGCTATGTCAACCTGAGTGTGGTCCACATGGTGAGCAACCAGCCGTGTGTGCGTTTCATCCATGTTACTGGGGCTGCGATTCTTCCAGCTGCACTCATAAAAATGATCGACAGAGGCAGTAGCGTGGGCTCTGCATGCAATCGAGCAGAACTCGCGTAATGCTTCCGAAATGTGCGTCCACCATGAAGCTTTGCACTTACCCAGTTCTGCGTCCACATCGCCGAATCTTAGCAGTATCGGACCGTAGGGAAGAAGGAAGTAACGCTCACGGTCAAGCACTGTTGGGAAAGACAAGAGGACGCTTCGGACCTGGCCGGTCGGCACGAGCTTGGCGAACACATCTCGCGACATTTTGCTTGTTCTTGACAGCTTCATCTATCTTCATGCCCTGGTTTAACAGAATCTCGCTTGTTATAGCCTCGGCTGGATCCTTCGTGCGCATTGTTCAGTTCGAAGAACGCTTGACTGGCCCTTAGCTTTCGGCACGGCACTCGGAAGGATGCTTGTTTGAACTGTTCGATATGTCGTTTGGCGCCTGAGTCTCCACCACGACTTCTCGTACAACACAACCGAAACTCAATTGTTCCTTCGAGAAATATCAAGATGTTGAGTCGATGATGTGTCGAGGTTTGGATGCTAACACCTGGTCCATGCATTCGACCTTCTGTCCAATTGTCACACTGCTGTCGATGCCATACTGCCTGAATTCAACACGCGGCAGAGGCTTAACATGCGACAACAAGCCGGCGGGAAAATCGCTTTCGTAATTTGACGATCAACTCGACAACTCATGATCCGCCCCCCAGGCGACACGCAAGTTAGCGGAAGGGTCTGCTCCGCTTGGTTGAGCAACTAGTGTTGTATGACAAGCCACAGGGTTAACTCAAGGTCAAGACGACCCGATACTACCGAGAATCGTTCGGTAATAGGCACGAGGGTATCACTCCACTACTGATCCAGATTGCCCTACTTTCTCTGAACCCCACAGTTGTAATTGGAGGTACACCACCACGTAAGATGTAGCGAACCGCATACTTTGGCTGGCCGGACTAGGACGCACGCCGGCTCAATATCGTGTTACCCATGTGACGATAGCCCCAATGGAAAATTCTCCAAAATGATCGTCTCTGGAGTCGTGGACCTGGATCGTTCGCAGTCAAGCACGTTGTGGTCGTCCATGCTTTATACTACCGAAAGAACCACTGCTCTGGAAACAGGCAGTTTTCGAGACCAAAAGTCGTCGTCAAGCCACAACAGTCTCGTTTGCTTTCTTACTCCTCCGAAACTTTCTTGTCCTATACACCGCACATTTAGAAGCCATGTCTGTGACTGGTAAGCCTGCCCACAGGCTCTCCTTTGAGGAGGTGCCTTCAGAGAATGGCTCTGTACCCGAAGTCAAAAAGGGTACCGATGCCGACGCTGCCGATATGTCGAGAATGGGCAAGAAGCAAGTCCTAAGGGTATGCGGTCTTGAATTCTTCAAACCGGTTGAGACGAGCTACTGACAGGACACAATAGNNAGAGAATTCCGCTTCATCTCCATTGTCGGCTTTATTTGCATTCTTCAGTCGACTTGGGAAGGTGCTCTTCTGTCAAACAGCCAATCTTTACACAATGGTGGTCTAGCCGGAACCGTATGGCTTTTCATTATCACTTGGTTCTTTACGCTCTGCATAATCGCATCAATGGCCGAGCTTGCTTCCATGGCACCAACCGCGGGCGGTCAGGTATGTTCTATGATTTCCTACTGTATTTGTCCCAGTTGCTAATTTGATGAAAGTNACCACTGGGTCAGTGAATTTGCACCGCCATCACTAGAGAAGCCTCTGTCGTATATCGTCGGCTGGAGCTCCTGGTTGGGCTGGGTGTCAGGTATTCCCTCTTGTGCACAATTCCTCGCCTATCAAGTCGAAGGCCTCGTCCTTGTCAACAATCCAGACGCCAACCTTGGATCACTCTGGCAGGTTGGCCTTTTGCTCTTTGCCTTCCTTTTCATCACTTTTGGCTTCAACATCTTCCTCTCGCACAAGCTGCCACTTGCCGAGGGTTTGATTCTTGTGCTCCACGTTCTGGCTTTCTTCGCTTACCTTATCGTCTTTTGGGTCATGGCTGATGTCGGATCGGCGAAGACCGTCTTCACCGAGTTTTCCAATGGTGGTGGTTGGAGCAGTCAAGGCGTTTCTTGTCTCGTTGGTCTTGTCTCACCTATTTGGTGTTTCATCGGTCCTGATGCAGGTGCACACATGAGCGAAGAACTGCGCGATGCTTCTCGTGTGCTCCCCAAAGCCATGATGTGGGCGACTGTCATCAACGGCGCGCTCGGCTGTGTCATGATCATCAGTTTCTGCTTTGCTGCTGGCGACAACCTGGACAACATCCTCAACTCTAGCATTGGCATTCCTGTCGTCCAACTGCTCTACAACGTCACAGGCTCCAAGGCTGGTACTTCAGTCATGACCGTCATACTCTTGATCCTCCAATACTTCTCAGCCATCACCACCATCGCATCTTCATCTCGTCAGACCTGGGCTTTCGCCAGAGACAGAGGCTTCCNNCCCTTCAGCGAGTGGCTCAGCCGCGTGGACCCTCGCTGGGACGTCCCCGTCAACTCTCTCCTACTCTGTCTCGTGGTCTCTCTCATCCTCGGCGCCATCAACTTTGGCTCTGAACTCGCTCTCGACGCCATCATGTCAGCTTCAAACTCAGCCCTCTTGTTCAGCTACATCATTTGCATTGGATGTGTGCGTCTCAAGCGTTGGCGCGGTCAACCTCTTCTGCCTCGTCGTTTCGATCTGGGTAGATGGGGAGCTCCTCTCAATGATGCAGCATTGGCTTTCTTGGTTGTGGCATTCATCTTTTCTTTCTTCCCTGAAGATGTTAATCCCGATGCGCCGGATATGAATTGGGCGATCGTTATCTGGGGTGGTATGTGGATTTTAGCGGGTGGATACTACTACTTCGGCGGTTCGAAGAAGTATGTTAGTCCTGGCAGTCTTGTCAAGAACATGTAGAGGAAAATGACAATTCTAGTTTAGAAGGCCGTAGTAGACAAACAAAGAAAGCATTACCTCTTGATATACTCATAGTTCTACCACCGTCCATCCTTGGAGACATACTTCTATGAAGACGACGTATTTTGCCGAAGCTCTGTGAGCAACCACCTTAGAATGTTGGAAACTAAATGAGTGCAAGACTTGGATTCACATCGTAAAGAAAGAGCTAGAATTATATATTCTGCTTTACTTATCATCAAAGATCTATTTACTCCTGCCTTCAAACATAGAAGCTTTTCAAATGATAGACAAAAGACACTTAGACGAATACATTCTTGTATCTCTCTTTTTTTTTTTTTTTCTTTTTCAAAATCCAACATAATATAGCGATCCAAATTCTCGTGCATACGTATACTAGACACCCACCAAGCAAGAAACAGACACCAGTCCTTCATCACCAACCTCTTGAATCAATTATAGCTTTCTCTTCATCCACAGCTATGTGTCGTACCGTACCTCATTTTTACTCCTGAGGTCTACCAAAGCAAAGAGACACTCAAAACAGTCAGTCTATCGACAAGTGCATACCAACCATCTGCAACGTATCAGCCATCAGAAAGCAACTATACGAACATACCATGCCAAAAAACCCAAATAGTATCAAAGAGGTTGCTTGATTGTTTGGACGACTCTTCATGGGATAGACATACCTTCGGAATCAAGATGATTACGTCGTTTCTGCAATTCGCAATCATGCTTATTGCTGCCAGCGAGAACAGGTTTCACTGTTTTAAACGCATTCTGGCATACGAAGACATATGGAAAAGATAGTTCAATCATCACCTCTTTCATGTTCACGCGACCACCATCAAGGTCATTTCACAGCAAGTCACAAGGAAAAGACGATAGAAACAAAAACAATAGACCAGAAAGAGCGCATTCTATTCCTCGATCTCTGTAACTTTTTGAGAGTGCTTGCATGATCTTCGATGTTGGAGTATGTTTCTTTCGGGGATTTTGACTGCTGGTGAAGATGGAAAGAAAAAAGCACAAACGCTGCAGATTCCAGATAAGAAAAAATGCCAGTGTCTACTTTGGTTGCTCAAGGCGGCCTGCCAGAATGTGTGTGTGGTGTGGTTGTTTTTTTCATTGATGGAAGAAAGCAAAGAACCCATTTCCTTCTCCCCAGAGTGTGTCATTAAGTCAATATCAGCCATGGACGCGCGCAGATGCGGTCCGCCCTCGTGTTCCGCCGCGAATCATCTCCCTCCGCAAGTGCATTTTGATGACGGAAGAGCGTGCCGCTGGGTATCTAGAAGATGTGGAATTCGATTACTGAATGAGCGAATCCCGTTTCCATGATGGCGAAATCGCTTAGAGGTCGGCATCGTCCTCGTCGGGGAGGGGGNNCATGTCGGCGGCAGCGGCCATCTCCTCCTGGTACTGCTTAAGAACAGCCTCGTCGACCTGGACCTCTGGGGGAGCAAGGGCGGGAGCAGCGACGAAGTCNCTGGAGTGATTGTTAGCAACACGCGACAGTCGTGACAGAGTCGAGAAAAGACGTACAAGAGTCTGGTTGCCGACAAGCTTTCTTGCGAGCCACAGGAAGGGCTTCTCGAAGTTGTAGTTGGACTTGGCAGAGATGTCGTAGTACTGGAGATTCTTCTTGCGGTGGAAGGTGATGGTCTTGGCCTTGACCTTGCGCTCCTTGACATCGACCTTGTTACCGGTGAGAACGATGGGGATGTTCTCGCAGACACGGACGAGGTCANNCCTGTGGGTGGGGCATGTTAGCGGGGCTGGAAATCTTGGGCCTGCGAAAAAGGCGGGGCTGGGAGGTGTTTGGAGCTTACGGTGCCAGTTGGGGACGTTCTTGTAGGTGATACGCGAGGTAACATCGAACATGATGATACCGCACTGTCCGTTGATGTAGTAACCGTCACGGAGACCACCGAACTTCTCCTGACCTGCGGTATCCCAAACATCGAACTGGATCTGGCCGAGGTTNCTGTTATGACAGGGGTTAGTCGTCGGCGCATTTCATCGAGCGGCGGAGGAGGGAAATCGTACGGTAGAGAAACCAAGAGGGTGGACTTCGACACCGAGAGTGGCGATGTACTTCTTCTCGAACTCTCCAGTCAAGTGACGCTTGACGAAAGTGGTCTGTTTTGCNGATATCCAGTCAGTTTTGAGTTGCTTTTCCGAAACGAACAGATGAAAACGATGCGCAAGTCGGAGGACAGAGCGAAATCGAGACGGAGANGATAAACGCACCTTGCCGGTACCACCGTCACCAACGAGGACGAGCTTGAAAGTGGGAACTTCAGCCATTGTTGTGATGTCGGTTTAGTGTGAAGTAAAGCGACGAAACTGCGGACAAAGTCAGAGGTCGGTGCTACGGTAGCTGATAAAAAAGCTGGCGGGGGAACTGACGGAAGAGGTGGATATGAGTGAGTGGTAGATGGAGAGCAAGAGATGTTGACGGTCGATGGCAATCATGTTTTTCGAGCCCATTTTGATGGTCCGAGCGTCCCCTTTCCTTTCCCTCTCACTCGCAAGGCCTTGGCATCTGCGTTGGCCGCCGCCGCTTCCCAGTCAACAAACACACATCCGTCGCTCAATACACTGACTCCTCCGTGTCTCTCTATTCACCCTTTCAGCCATTCGCCTTTCACTCTGACTTGTCCGTCTCAACTGTTGCCTGTCTTACTAATTCTTCAGCATGCAAACTGCTGGTCCGATCTCTGTTGCTGCCTCACCGTTCGATCTCAGCAGACTCAAAGCTGCATTGTGATGTCAGTGTTATGGTCTTCCAATTCTGGCTTTTCATTGGGAAAATCTGTGCATATTTGATTTCTAAGCATTAGGCTGTAATGCTGCAATTATGCCAACCCTATACCATTTCCCCAGAAAAACAACGCCACGGAATGCTGTCATGCGCTCTGGCTTGTCTTGTCTTGTCTTGCTATACAGCTTAGCTCGTGCTCTCATTGGCGTCTGCTGTCTCGCTGTCCGATGCCGTGCTGCTGCCTGTCTCTCAAATGTTGGCAGCTGCCTTATGCTGTCTTCGGACGGATGGTTGGGTATCATTGTCGCAACTTCCGCAGCGACCTGTGTCTCTCTTTCTGTTGAGTCTCAGCCTGTTGCTGCCTAGCCTGCCCTCACAGAGGCAACAGGTGACAGCCCAACATGCCCCTGCCTCCCCAGTTGTGTCGTGGTGTGAGCTGCATTTCCAATCTCTGCTCGCCAGCACCTGCTGCTGCAGGCCTGATGACCTTGACTGCGATAGCAACGCCCTCGTTCTGCTGTACCGTCTGTGCTACCTTGCTCAACTTGTCGTGATTCATCCAATCCACATCTCCAAATCTCGTAATCTTGTCCCCGGGCTTGAGGCCTGCTGTCGCGGCTGGCGATGATGCGACGACGCTGTTGACTTTGGCAAAGGGTGCTTCTAGTGCGATGCGCGAGCTTTGTGTTGCTTCGACAGTTTGAGTTGAAGGTTGTGCTGCTGCTATTGGCGGAGGTGCTCCTGCGGCGTTCTCCCAGTGCGCATGCATGGCTTTCTCGATACGGGCCATCAGGTCTTTGTAGTCATTCTTCAAGGGGATGATACGGGCGCGTGTGGTGCGAATCTGGGCAATGTCGAGGTCGGGGCGAGGATAGCCGTCGAATGTGGTCAGTGGGGTGCTCATGTTGACTCCATGCNNTGAAGATGAACATGTCAGCTCAGCTATACCATAACTCAGAGCGACAGGACTTACGCTGTCTAGGACGGAGCCCAGTGCAGACAGCTCGCTCCAGACGCGATCCTTCTCAGCAATGAGCTCTGGCAGCGACAGCTTCTCTCTTTCTGCTCCATTCGCCTGTGTGCTACTAGGACCCGACGCCACCGTCGGCGCATGTATGTCATCCATTCTTAGACCCATCGAGTGTGCTTGCGATCAGATGGGACAGCGACAGAAGATTGTTTGTTCAATGGTGGGGCAAACGTGAGAGTGTGGAGAAGAGTTGCCTTTTGCCCCTCACTTGCTTCGAATGCTCAAGAGCTTGGGCCAGTCACTCCATTGACATTGTCCATAGCTATCTACCAGAGACCCTAACTCATTCCAAATGCCATACCCAAACCTCTCATGAATCTCACTTCGTCAGCCTGGCTCTGTAGTGCTCGTCCTAGCGTCTCTCGGTACTGCTTCTCAGCATCCCTTCTGACCCTCTCCTCAGTAGTTTCAACTATAGCTTCCTCTTCTTCTCTGGCATAAAGTGTTTTGTGGCCGAATCCTAACACTCCTACTCGACCGTCGCCTGTCTTGAGTATCAAGTCTGATTGATTCACATCTGGTCTCTTGCTTGACCACGAGCTTGTTGGAGGCTGAAGAGGTATGATCTTCTGCACAATGTCTCCTTGGGATGGCTCGTCTTCTGGCCCTTGAGCTGCACTTTGTGCTTGGTTGAATGAGGGTGAATCACCAGCCTCATTGATGTTATAGGTTCGAATCGTTGTCATACCATCTCGTTCAACCCATTTCAGGTTACCATCACCATCACTGAATACTGTAGAGTGTCCGTGTGCTGCTACCGACAGTAACCGAGTGGATGCTGCTGTCTGCCGGTTTCTATAGCTTTCTGTAACAACTGATCCTGAATTCGAAGGCACTAGTCCGTAGAACTCGAGACTGCCTTTTCCTTTGTATTCGCCTGCAGCCAAGATGGTCGACCCAGGCGCAGTCTTTGCAGCATACAGATCTAAGATTGATATCGTGGGATCTTGAAGCAAGTCCAAAGAACGAGGAACATACGGTCGAGGCGTCTCTGTGATACATGAAATGCGTCCTCCGGAGTGCACTGTGCCGCGTACCTTGGGAAAGAAGCGACGATCATAGTTCAGCAGATGGGTAAATCTGCCAGCAATCCAGATGGATTCATCCTGCACTCGATCTAGAATCGATAAAGGCCCGGGCTGTGAGAGAAGAGCATGACTTGATGAAGGGCCACCAATGATCTCGCATTGTAAAGAAGGATTCACGGCTGACCTTGACTTGTTGCGAGGATCGTGGATGTGAATGGTCCAGTTGGTGCCTACGACGAGACCTGAATTTCGAGATTGTGACAGAGCAGCGATAGGGAAGGGAAAAGTTTCCTGTGAGACGACCTGAAGCGTGGCAAGATCTACCTCAAGGAGCGTATTATTTTGAGCGAAGTAGCCTCTTCCTCGATCATTGTCAATGCTCACAGACTCGACTGCGCCTGTTTCTGTCATAATTGCTTTGATCTCCTCGCGAGATTGACTCATATGAGAGCCACCTAGAAGCAAGCCTGGGGAGCTTTTGCCCACAATGTGTCCTTGCGGGTAATCTGAGTCGGTATACCTTGGTCGAACGTCCCATATACAGACACTGCCATCGTTCAAGGATGCCGCAAGATGTTGTGGGTTGCTGTCAGAACCCTGAATCAGACCAAGTCCAGTAGCTTCCAAGAACTCATCTCCTGGCATAGAAAGCCAACCAATATTGATGGGAGCATGACGGTGGATGTACTCATCATAGAAGTTGACAGTCTCATCTCCATAAGAAGGATCCCAGTTCGCAAAAGCGCGTTGAGTTTGTGCAGCAAGCGATAGTTCAGGTGCAGCATCTTGACCAGAGGCTTGTGATGGTTGTCCAGAGAGTTCGTCGAAAGCGGACCTTAGTGTATGGAGTTGGGTGTTTGTAGGATCAACTCGTTGGCGTCTGCGTCTTGACTCTGCTCGTGAAGCATCGAAGCATTCCAGTTTCCAGATATTGTCATCTCGGCATAGACCTAGAAAGCGACGAGATAAATACTGGCATCCGACAAGGTCTTTTACTTCCAGAACTAGGCGATGTCAGAAATTGGAATGCATATTGTGAATGGTTGAATATTTACATGAAAGTACTTGGAGTACTATCTCATCCGGTAGCTTGTCCATTGTTTAGAGTGCTAGGAACGGCCTGGTACGTGTGATGGCACATCTGTCAGAAACGAGAAGAAACACTAGAATGAATAGGATCTATGAGAATATTGATAGAAGGTGGTTGATATATAGAAGTCATGGACGGGACATCGGCGGGGTGAAACGATGGCGGGCGGGATGATGGCGATCGACACAACGGGCCCGAGTCATCGACAGGAGCACAAGAAAGTTGACGGCAGCCACCAACACTTTTCTTACGAATAACACAACAATCACAAGCACAATGTCAGACCAGAAGACTCCCCTCGAGCCACTGCCGGCCTACGATGCCGACTCGGAACACACACCTCTCGTCGCTGGTGCACCCGCTCCTGTCTGCCAACAAATTGCCCGCGCCCCTCTGCCCCTTGAGCTTCCAGCACTACAAGCCCTTCGTGGCAAGAGAGTCATCCTGGCATCCGCCTCACCACGACGAAAGCAGCTCCTCAATCAGATTGGCCTGCGGGACCTGGAGATCATCCCTTGCACAGCTCCTGAAGACTTCAGCAAGACGCTCGCTCCTTTCGAATACGTGCTACAAACAGCCGAGCAANAATGCGACCTGATCTACCGTCAAGAGATTGATTCCGAGAAAGGCGAGCCCGCGTTGGTCATTGCTGCCGACACGGTGGTTGTGAGCCCTATGGGTGACATTCTGGAGAAGCCAAGAAGCGAGAGAGAGCACATTTCAGTCCTCAAAGCCTTGAGGAACAGCGGCTGGCACAAGGTCTACACAGCTGTCGTATGTATGTCTCCCTTAGAAAGTGCCATGGACCCAGGATATGCTCTGAAGAGACACGTCGAAGAGACCAACGTCAAGTTTGACTCTGCAGGTGAATTTACCTCCCTCTCCTTGTGTCATTCTCCTACACGGTATTGACCACAATTACAGNTATCCGACGAACTCATACTTGCATACGTCAAGACTCGCGAAGGTGCCGACAAGGCGGGTGGCTATGGTATTCAGGGCATGGGCGCCATCCTCGTTGAGAAGATTGACGGTTCATACGACAACGTCGTCGGTCTACCACTCAATGCCACCATGAAGCTCATTGGTCAAGTCCTGAACCCCGATCTGCAGGCAGAAGAGGNNGATGAAGAGGAGGACTGATCTATACCCGTATGAACGATAATTCTCGCATAACATAATTACTCGTCCGCCACTTCCACAACCTACCACGCGCAAATTCCCTCAACCTTCGCCTCGATCTTAGTCATCCTTACAATCATGCGCACCGAGCGAATCTTCGCATATATAAACAGCCTTTGCACCCTTTGTTTCCTTCCCACCTTTTCTCAAGACCTTAGGCCTAAAACCATTCAGAAGACCTCAGAGCTTAAACAATCCTCAAGACCTCAGGGCCAAAACCAAGACTTCTTTGCACCTTTTCAAAAGACCTCAGGGCTAAAATTACAAGATGCGTTTCATGGCTATTACTCTGTGCTGCTTCGCCAGCCATATGGCTGTGCAAGCTTTGCCAGTCGTCAAGACCATCAGCGAGAACGAGGCTATCTCCAGTGTCAACGTCTCTACTCCAGCACTTAATCACCAGCTCACACCCGAGCTCACAAAGATAAGTCGCCGTGACCAAGACAACGTAGCTAGCACCTCCCCTTCTATGACTCGCATCTACATCACATCACCATACACTACCTATATGGACATCCCAGCCACACCACAACCCGAACACACATCAACATCCAAGCACAGTCACAAAGCAAGAAGCACAAGTCCAAGTCCAAGAAGTCGCGTCACACCACAAAAACTTCTTCTACACCTACACCTACAACAATTGTCGAAGTCACTCAAACAATGACCAAGACTGAATCACCCGCTCCAGTCAGAAACACTGGCACCACTAGTGGCTCGTCCACCACAGCTTCCTCGTCTTCCGTCGATATCTGCGATGTCTATCCTATGCCCACCTGCGCACCACCTCCAGAAGACATCGGACCCGACGGAAAACCTATCACAGACAAGAAACCCAAGAAAGAGAAACGTCCAGAAGATCACGACCAAAACGACTGGACCCTTAAGGAAGTTATTGAGGAGCACGGCGATAATTAAAGTTAATTTGAGAGGATGGTGATGGTATGAGCGGATAAACGCTTTACAGACATTTTTTGATCAAGGAGGAGAGTGGCAAATAATCTGTTTCAGAGCAAGTTTCTTGGGATGCAGAAGGAAGGGTTTTTATTCTTTTTTTTTTTCCATAGCACACAATCTAATTCTCTGTGTATACCTATATCTGTGTGTACATCTATTGACCATCAACCTTTGGCTTTGCGAGCTTGTCAACCAGGTCTTTGTTTTCTTCCCAGTCCGGACGAGGGATCTCGAAGCCCTCTGTGATGCGTGAGTAAGTGATGCCTCCAAGTCTGGCAATGGGCTTGAGCACGGAAGGATCGATCAAGTTCTTGTCCTCGTTGATTGCGTCCTCGCGAGCCCAGAATCTGACACCCTCGACGATGGCCAAGACGCCGGTCTTNTTGCCAGGAGTGGCTCTGCTCTCAAACTCTTGCGTGTTCATCAATTTGCACTCTGCAGCGAAGATGGCTTCCTTGACACGGCTGGCCTTGACTTGAGTGCATGGTGCTGGTGTCAAGCCACTCAATGCCCATTCGGAGACACCGTAAGGAGCGTTGATGGAAGTGCTGTTGGCAGCCTCGATGAAGTGCTCAGAGATGATGTTGAGAACACACTCGCCAGTCTCCGTCAAGTTTTTCAACGAGTCCTTTGCATTGTCCATGCCGCCAGCATATCCGATAACGAAAACAGGCGGGTCGTGGTTGACCAGCTGGGTATATGAGAACGGCGCCAAGTTGGTACTACTTCCATCCTTACTTCTCGTCGACACGAAACCAACAGGTCTGGGGATGATAGCTGAGATCAACAATTTGTAGTTTGACACGGCGGGACGGCCCTCAGCGTAAGGGTCAATCTCGACGTGTTCCTTCTTCAGGCATTCGCCATTGTCGTTGGCGCCGTCGCCGAGCTTCCAGTCCGGGTTGCGGATCTTGGTGTAGTGCCATTTGTTTTCTTCTGGCCAGTCTGGACGCGAGGCTTCGACTGACTTGAAGTCTGGGTGGGGNTTGCGTTTGACTTGCTTCTCGCTGTCGTATTTGTGGTGCTCCATCTCTTGCGCCGTGGGGTTGTGCTGGTGTTGCTCCTTGTCTGAACTCATCTTGGCGGTTTGTGTGACTTGTTGTATGTACGTAGAGGAGTCTTTTGGTGGTTGAACAGAACAATTGAGCTCCCAGACTGCAGGTAGATGTATTGATTAGAAATGTCAACTAGGTTCCGTCATCGTCAACCGCCTCGGCTGGAAGAGCGGCAGTGGGTCCTCAGGCATGGAATTGTTCCGCGTCGGCTTCGACCACACCTCCTCTCTCATCTCCTCCACGACCCTTGAGAGGAAGAGCGACCGCTGCTCAGATATTAGCAACTTATGTTACGTCTGCATTTGGACGCTTCCAAAACTAGAAAGACAGATTGTCGAATATGGACAATGCTTTCTTCATCCTCAAGCCAAGGTTTTTTTTGGGCGAGTGTTTGCAGACATGATTGCAGCATGAGCGAATTGTGACGCGCGACTCTTCGAGAGCTCTTTGGCTTTGTGTAACCGCGAGAAATAGGTAGGAGCAAACGTGACTGCCTTATCGCTTGCACATCACACGACATCGTAACACCTCACTATAACCACTTCCATCGCAACGGACATTGTCAAACTCTCACCAACCATCACCATGCCACCGTACGTGCGCTTCTCGCAGTCCCTCCGTCCACTCGTCAGAGCTTCACAGCTTCAACAACATGTGTTTCGTCAAAGAGAAACTTACCGTCGTGTCAGTACTCTACCGTGCTTCACTCTCGAAGACAAAGTCTGCGTTGTGACTGGGTAGGACATGTCCCTGAACCAATTGGTAGGTATAACATTGATCAATTGACACAATAATCCAGCGNCTTCCCAAGGCCTTGGCCAACAAATCCTAGCAGCCTTCTGTCTTTCTGGAGGCCATGGAGCTGTCGTCGACCTCTCACTCGACAGCGCCTCAAAATCCATCGAAACCATTAACGCCGAAGTAAAGGAGAAAGGCCTTCCCGAAGCAAACCTGCGTCCCTATGAATGCAACACAGCAGACGAAGCCGCCGTCAAGAAAACCTGGGCTCAAATTGTCAAGGACTTCGGCAAAGTCGATGTTCTGTGCACAAATGCTGGTATCACGGGTGGTGTTGCAGCCGAAGACTACGACTTTAATGACTGGAAGGGTATGCTGGATGTCAATGTCAATGGCACTTTTCTGTTTGCCAAGGAAGCTGGTCAGCATATGATCAAGCAGGGCATCAAGGGATCCATCATCATGGTTTCGAGTATGTCGGGTGTCATCGTCAATCGTCCTCAGAAGCAATCTGCCTACAACACCGTAAGTTTTGTTCCAGTCATATCACTCCTGTTGCTTACAACTAATCTTCTCTCCCAGTCAAAAGCAGCAGTGGTACAGATGATGAAGTCCTTTGCTAGTGAATGGGGCGAGCACGGCATCCGCGTCAACGCAATCTCACCGGGTTACATCCAGACCGCTGCCAACGAAGGCGAGGAAATGGAAAAGCTCAGCAAAGAATGGATCAAAGACATTCCTCTACACAGAATCGCCAAGCCGGAAGAGTTCAGAGGCACTGCTGTCTACATTGCCAGTGATGCCAGCAGTTACTTGACAGGTAGTCAGATTGTTGTTGATGGCGGATACACTGTCTGGTAGAAGGGTTATCTCAATGGATAGGACGCTAATTGCTGGCTGCTAGAAGAAGGCGTTTGAATCCGAAGTCACGATACTGATGCTGCTCTCCATAATATCGAATACAAGAAGTACTGATTATAACGCTCTCATCTCCTCGTTGCAACGCTCTCCTAGTGGAACTGTAGAAACACATAAATGATGTTCCCATTCCAGGACCTTCCACTGAGATAAGTGACAATGTTATGTTTTCACCGGATACGATCTTAATTCTAAACATAACTTTGTATTTTTGCAGTTCTTTTGACTGTCTGGAGACAGCAAAAAGATGGTCAAGAAGATGGAAAGTGCACGGACTCTTCCTTTCGACCTCGACTTTCAACGTCAGCTCGTGCTTTCTTGAATACGTTACTCTGTAAATTTCTTTCTTAGCAACAATCATCATGAATACCATCATATGGTTGTTCGCTATGTGTAACTAACTCCATACCTAGAGCTTTCACCATTGATTGCAGTATCTGGTGTTTGGGCAAAAGACTGGAGATGCTCGAATACCCTAAACATGACCTATCTGGGCTCTCTCTCGGAAAGGAATTGCAAATCGAAGCCTGGATACGAGCGGAACACTAGCTGGTGACTCGATGGTAACCAAAGACCCTGGATATAGGCAACATGGCCTACTTGGACTCTCCTGCTTCCAAAGCCTTGGGCCAACATGATCCATATGGGCTCAATGATCCTGAGAAATTGGGGAGATCCTATACTTTATTGGACAGCATACTATACCAAGGGACGATCACAAGTAGGCTGAACGCTATCAGCTTGCCATACCCTTACTGGAGAGTCATTCATGAATGCTTGTGACACTGGATGTAAGTCATAGCTTGCGAGCACAAGATATGTGCGCAGCATACTCTCCTTGGACCATCGCATTGAGATTCGCGAGAATCAGGACAAACTCGTCCGGACAACTCAATATTCCTTGCATGAAGCCAATGCTCTTCACTAGAAGGTATGCCTTTACCTTGTATCTGTTTTGGCAGTGTGGTAAGTTTCATGTTAGCCGCAGATTTGGTCCTTTCCAACAGACCAATCAGAAGTACCTGGTCACCGGCACGCTGTTCTGCGGTGTAGTCAGTAGCCACCCCGATGGATGGTTGGTCTTGTTTTTTTTTTTGCTGGTTGCAAGGTCTTGAGTTCGACCCTCTGATTGTCCACCCCGACATTCTATTCAAGGCTGAGAGCTTCTTCCTGTCAACCAAGGTATGTTTCTGAGCATACATGCCACATTTGCATGTCTTAAAGCCACCCGTTTCCCCTCTTTTTGACGGTTTCTTTATCATCAACACATAACCATCGATTGATACGGCGTACAAGTCTTTTTGGCGAGGAAATTGAACTGCAGGAGTACTTGTGTGCCACTGGAATATTTGCACGGTTGAGTTTTACATACCTCAGAGGGTGGATGTCACGCTGACTTGCATTCTCTGTACTCCGTCATCTGGTAAGTTATATCCGAGTTAATCGCGGAGGACTTGATCTGTCGAAATTTCCGTGTCTACTCGACGAGAATGAAAGCTTGGCCAAGGTGAACTATTGTTGTTGTTCTTTTGTCTCTCACTTATTGTTGATTCACTTGATCACTGCAACTCCCGCTTTTATTCCTTCCAGACCAGATCTTCTACCAACCATCTCCAAAGCTGCGCACTTTTTGACATTCGACTCCTACTCCTGAACATTGTGAGGTTTATCAGCAGTTCGTACAACCACTATAGCCACTGACACCAACCAGGTCAACAACATGTCTTCCTCTCGCCCTCGCCCTAGCATGCAGCAGAGTGTGTACTACAAGTGGCTCTGGTGCAACGAGAACTCCAAGGTTAACGTGTACTTCCTGAACATGCCTGAACGCCACAACTACCGCATGTTCTATCCCTCCTTCATCAACGCCGCCAACCGCGCCTGGGAGCTGGCTCGTCACCCCAACAGCAACCTCCAGCCCCTGGACATCGACATGATTGCTTGCTTGCTCGAAGAGCACATCCCTGCAGAGATGATCATCGATGCACTGCAGAAGTACAACCACCTCATCGGTGGCAACAAGGGAGATCTGAAGAACAAGGGCACGGTCAAGATTGGTGACAGTCCTCCTGGTAGGTTGATATCTCAATCCTCATTTGTCGATTGGTAGCTGACTGTAGTACTACACANNGAGTTGTCCACTATCGAAGCCGCTGTCGAGGAGCTGAAGAAGAAAGTCAAAGCCACTCGTGCCAAGGTCGCTGCACGTTACGCCGATGAGCAGGCCAAGGCCACCAACGACTACCAGGATGAGGGTGAGGATGAGGAGATGAAGGACGTCAACGACCAGACCATGCTGTCCCTCAACGACATGAATGTCGAGCTGGATGCTGCTGGCAAGGCTCGTCCCGCTACCAACGATAAGGGCAAGGGCAAGGCCCCTGTCAAGTTCGGCGACCTCNCCTTTGTTGGTGGTCAGAACAAGGATGCTGAGGAGCAGTGAAAGAACTTCTTCTGAAGTCATTCGTGCTGAGCATCAACGGCAGAAACAAGCATCTGCACTATAGCAGGATGGCGTAGATTGGGCAGTATCGGCACTGGAAGCTCATTTCCTTTATTGCGCTTCTCTTTCATGGTCGATTGAGATGGCGATCATTCTTTTGTTCTGTAGCATTATACCCTTTGCTTTTCTCGCTTCCAAGCATAATGACAATCTGGCTTGTCATTGCCATCACACACACATCTGCTCTTCTTCTTCATATCCTTTTATGGCTGAAATGTTGCGAGCTGGGTTCCAAAGTGCCTACAGTCCGATTAAGCGTAATACATTGTATACAGGCATTCTGAAAAGTCTGTCATAGAAGTCGACTTCCTCTACCAAGGCAGTGAATAGCGGAGGTATGCTACATACATATACGACTGAATTAGTCTCTCCCACAACGAACCAACCAAAAGTCCCTGGTCACCGGCTCACCATTCTGTGGTGTAGTTAGTAGCCACCTCGATGGATGGAAGGTGAGTTTTTGTTTTGGTCTGTCGACAACAGTCTCGAGTTTGACTCATTAGCTGAGCCTACTCTTTTTGCATTCTTGATACCTGTCTAGCACATCATGGTGTTTTTTTGTGCATCTTCGGTCGTCTTCAAAACATCAAAATGCTGCAGCAGACAGGTGTTCTACTACGTAGGACCTGCATAGATCTAGGATCCTTGCAGACGTAGGATTGGGTCTGTGGTAGAGGGCCCTGACTCCGGATGGAGTGGGAGAGCAACTTGTATGAATGCTTCACACGTTTACGACATCACTGAGGAAGTTTGGTAACAAATGCAGCTCAGTTATACGTACATGTACTCCTCGCTCGCCTAGCTAGACATTGACAAGACGGACGAGAGTGATGTCTACAAGAATGATCTCTATGTGGTTTCCTCAAAACTTCCAAGTGCGAGAAGTCGTGAACAAAGACTATACATGTGAGCCAATTATCTTCTCACCCATCGAACCAATCAGGAGTCCGTGGTCACCGGCACACCGTTCTACGGTGTAGTTAGTAGCCAATTCGACCGATGATTGGTTCTTTCTTGTTTTGCAGCCCAGAGGTTGTGGGTTCGACTCAGGGGCTAGCCATCTTTTGCGCCGTATATTGATATGTTTGCTGTTGATTCCAGTGAAGTGCGAATCAATATGGTTGAGCTCATATTGCCGGCCTTAGCTTTTGATGGAAGGGCATGGGGAAAGTCTCTGTTCATTGCTAACTCTATGCTCATAACCCGTACAATGTGCCAGGGACCGGTGGGAGTGAAACTTGGATCTCATACGAACACAGAACTAGCACTGTATGTGATTGCTCTACTACAGCGGTCACCTGCTAGCTAAAAGTCATGATTGCTGCTCATCGCTAGTTGGTTCCGTTCAGCCACCAGACAAAGGCTTGTTGCCGAGCAAACCTTTGAGTTTGCTCTAGAATACAACAAGGAAACAAGGATGTAAGACCGTAATTCTAAGGAACAACTTCATATACAGAAGATGATGTAATGTGCAGATAAACGTGTGAGAAGAGCCAAATTTCATGTGCTCATGTCTGACTGTCTTGAACACCAACCTATCCCAGGATCAAATCTCGTATTGCAACCTGGTAGTTCATCCTGCTTCAAGCCATATCCAAATCCTCATCGGTCTTCTTGCCTCCAACAATAGCGAGTTCAAATGTGACCTTGTTGTTCTCGTTGGCAGCTCCAGTGGGTGCAGTCTCAGTCTCAGCATCCACCATCTCTTCGTCCCCTATGTCTTCATCCTCTGCGCTGCTATCTTGGACGTAACCGTGCTTCTCGAAGTGCTTTGTGATGTAATGGTGGAGCTCGGTCTCTCCAACCTTGATAGCCTGCATTTCTGTAGTATGAAACCATAAGCGTTGCTCAAGAAAATACAATCGGAGTCGATGAAAACTTACCAGGGGGTTTNNATTTCCAAACTTGATCAAGCCTTTACTCTTCAAACCTCCTCTCGTCCCACCAATGTACTTGTTGTACTCCTTCAATGTTTCGATCATCAGAGCTGCGGGGATTTTCTTCTTGCAGAAACATTTGATCATGAGCAGTTCGTGGGACTGTAGTTTTTTGGTTCTGGCTTTGTGGAGGAAGATGTGCCAAGTACGATTGACGGTGTTGATGAATGACGAGTAGAAGAATGGGTAATCGTGATGGTCGGGATCATTTAAGAACCACTCGGTGACTTTCTTGTGGTTGTCACACCACAACCAGGTGTACTGTTGCGCAGCGGAAGACATGTTGTTGTTGGTAGTGGTGGTCGCTGCTGTTGCTGTAAGGGTGGATGAAAGAAAAGTCAAGTGGTTGGTGTCGAGCAGACCGGATTCATACACCGAAGAGTGAAACTCGAATGTAAAAAAATGAAAGCAGATTTCCTAGCCTCTAGTTGCTTGATGAATATTCTGATCTGGATACCTGCTCTTGAGCTCTCGATATAGCGTGTCCCATTCGAATGACTTCGCGTTTTCGCATTGTCAATCTTGTGATTGTAATCCGTATTGCTGCCCTCGACGTACAGCTTCAAGGATTTCAAGACTTGCCGTGTTTGTTTAACCGTCAAGAACTCTCCAGTCTCAATTGTGCCGATTAGTTACAATAGATTCCGGGGCGGGTACGATGAGCAGCTGATTCTGCTCCAAGAGAATCTAACACGGACCTGATGACTCTATCAGAGTGATATCGTTGTGCAATGTCGCCATGTAGGACAACCATCAACACTGCTGGGTGTGTCGCAAACAGTATGGCGGCAAAGCTCCCGCTCAAAGCTTCCTCATTGACTTGCTGCTGATTTCTAGATCTGTAGTGTCCGCGCCAGTCAACTCTCACTTGCGTCTGAGTGCTGTGTAGATCCTTCCCAACTCGTGGTTCTGACACTGGTACTCACGACATATATCGATCGATGTCCTCCTCGCTCGTGGAACCAATCGTAAGTCGCCTGGTTCGATGACACGCCAGGTGAGAGCGGTGTAGTGGTCACCGGCACGATGGTCGAAATGGTCCCATGCAATCTTTGGAACATGAAAGCGCCTGAGTTCGACTCGGGGGCACATCTCTTTTGCATCCATTGACTTCGATACTGTGAATCGGTTCAGTCTGCTTATATATCGTACTCGTAAGTTGGAGAACTGTTGATGTTTGGTCTCGTCAGGTCTTTGCAATTCAGGGGCTGCTCAACCACTGTGCTCATCCTTAGTTCGTGCCTTCCATATGTGAGAACCTGTGACTCGTGTAACTATAAAAATGCACAATGGTTTGTAGAGATGGAGTAGCACACATGGGGAGACTTTACTGTAGCGGCTCTCTCTGGAACCAGTCCTAATTTGGAGCCAACTGTGCATTTTCATAGCCTGCATATCTGCTCGCTGCTGTTGTGAGAGAATGACTTCACACATGATATGTTTAGAAACCCTGGAATCAGCATAGTGACGTACTTATCTAAGACACGAACAACTCAACCTCGATCTCGTTTGACCATCCAGCCTTCTGCCCAGTCTCTTTCCAAGCTCTATCCACATCAATCTCCAAGACATCTCCATTAGCACTCACACACTCTTTAGGAATCTGCTTGCCAAAGATCAAGACCAGCATGTCTTTNTCAACGCTCCAACTCTTGCTGAGGTCGCCGATCCAGAATCCAAGCACACCCAGAGCCTTCAAGAGAACAGAGTATCTCAATTTTCCTTGACTGTCCAGATGGATGTCGCTGCTGATTACGGCGGCTGCACCAGTCATCTTACCAACAAGACCCAAGCAAGACACTGCGATAGGACCACCACGGCGAAGTTTATGTTCGTGAACAGGATGAGCGGATAGGATTTCCCAACCTCCGACTTCAACCTCGACACCAGCTAAAGCCTTCTTCTCGCCACAGGACATGGGCTTGCTGACTGCACCAGTCGTGAAAGCACGAATCACGTATTTGCCTTCCTCAGCACCCGAGAAAGTAGAAAGAGGAATCAACTCAGACAGTGGGCGTTGGGTACAGTTGAAGACACCCAAATATGCTGTACCAGTACGTGCATACCCGTGGTACGTATGAACCTTTAGCAGAGCATGGTCTTCGTAGCCAGCGTAGGCATTCGTGCTCTTGCCGATGTTGTATGGACGCAAAATGACAGTCTTTCCTCGCGTGGTCCTCGCTGTCATCTGGTTGATCAGCTTGATGTCATGCTTGCCGGGATAATCGGTGAAGTAGATTGGTCCGCCAGAAACACAACGAGCTGCACCGTGGAAGGAAGCCCATTCATGTGACGTCTGGAACATGTCCCAGTCAGGCAGTACGTTGAGATGCTGGGTGAGCAGAGAGTTGTGAGCATTGCAGAAGATATGCCAAGGATGAGAAGCAGGCACCTCTGGGAAGAAGTCGTCAGAGTTGCGAACAAGAAGTCGAGGCTTGTTAGTCGGCAGTTGCGAATGGAAGAGCATCTGGGGTGCTTGAGACATGCAGGAGATGGCTCGTGAGCCGAAGTGACGCAGATGAGCGATTGTCCAAGCATCTTGATACTCTGTTGTTAAACTTCGTCGATCGGGTGCATCAACGATCATGTCCAAGAAGAATTGGGCATCTGTCTTGACTCCGGTGATACCGCAGTCACTCAAGAATGAGTAAAAGTCGTTGTACATGCGTTGTGCATCAGAGGCATCAACAACGAACATCTCGCCTTCTGCCACTCCCGGCTCTTTCTGGACTTTGGTTGTCTTGTACTCCTTTGCAATGTTGCCATCCTTAGCAACACCACCCCAGTAACCCAGGATTGCGTGCCATACTGCGATGTGATTGATGTTTGGGTGGTTCTTGCGGATGTCTGAGACAGCATGCTTGAGACCCTTTGGAAAGCCCTCCTTGTTCGCATCGAAGTCAGTCCAGGCTCGATCCATCTGTGTCTGGCCCTCTGACAAAGACTGCCAATTGTCATCGATAATTAGGTTCTCAATTATGATGTTCTCTCTCTTGAGTGACTCCAGTGCCTCGTTGATCTTGTCAACCGTGAGTTTCTGGCCTAAGCCGTTCCAAGTGCAGTATGTGAACCCGTCATACCACTCCTCGAGCCATTCAGCCTTGACGTTCTTGTCCATCAACATTTTAGTTTCAGTTTCTGTCTGACCAGTCGCTGACTCGTAGCCTCCGACTATTTTTCTTGCATGGTACATGACTGCAGCATTCGCTACCTCGAAAGAATCGGCCACAGCAACAACGACATGGCTAGTACCGTCTTTCTCGCGATCGTTGCGACCTTGTATAATGACATTGCCATTATCATCATGTTGAAAGACGGTAAGAACATCCTCAACACCACTTATGGCAAGGCAGACGACATGAGCTCCATCATGTCGCAAGAACGATGCGAGAACAGCGTCCTTGTCTAGATGGAACTTGTCCTTGCCCTGACGTGGAGCAAGCCAGGGACTCCACAGTCGCACTAAAGAGAACCACCGAGTAAAGTCTTTTGGTCTACCCAGAACGTATTTACTGTAACCAGAGTTCTTGCCCTTGGCGGGCTCTATCGATGCAGTGATAGAGTACAATTTGGTGTCGGGAGTGTCAGCAGTCGTTTTACGGATGTTGAGATCGGAGCTTGTTCCATGGAAGTATTCAGGGAAGCCCAGCTCCTCGTGTGATTGTTGATAATGAAGTTGCCCATCATCCAATCCACTTTGGTCTTTGATCCACTTCCATCCTGCATCGTCACCAATCTGGAATTTTACGGTGAACGACACAGGTCGGAGATCGTCTGGTCTGCCAGGAAGCTCGCCACTATACCATCTGCGAGCAACCTGTGACTTGGCGTTGACGAGTAACTGGACGGTAAGCTTATATCGCACAAGCATTTTGTTCAACGACTCACAGCANTCATCGAGATCACCGGATGCCTTGAGAGGGAGCTCTGACCAATCATGCTGACCTTTGTGGTTGTGCCAGATTGAGACTTTGGTCTTCTCTTCGCTCACTNNGGAGGATTCAAGTCAGTACACGTCTACAGAGACAAAGGGTTGAAGAGAAGTACCTAACGACGAAGCAGATGTCTCTAACAAGACAGAGAAGNNGTAACCTAGAAGAAGCTCAGCGAGAGAAGACTATTTATGATGATTGAGGGTCTGTACAGCATCCTGATCTCTAGAGACGGTTGTGGATTGCCCAATTGGCGGTGAGCAGGTGATAGCGGCATACATCTTGTTGTCGGTGTAAAGTTGTTGAGCAGGAGGAAGCTTGTCGGGCAAGTCGGTCAAGGCCGGATAGACTCTTTGTCCAGTGTTGACGTCGCAGAAGCCAAACGTGATCTGGTTTTGTTTCTTCTTCATGGGTGAGTGCTGTTCTAATAATGATCTATAGGTATAGGAATAGGGAAAAGAGGACTTGGATCTAGGAAAATGACATTGATGGTTGAGGGAAAAGGAAGACGATACCTAGGGGAAGTTGTTGTTACAGAGCAGCACTAGGAATATGTCGACATCATACCGGAGGCTCTAAGGGGGGCTAGTTGACTAGAAGAGTGGATCTCGACAAGGAAGGGTCTGCTTTTCCTGAGGTCCCCCGAGATGGTTCATGTCGAGCGGAGGGGGAAGGAACGGCCGAGGCGCGTCATAGTCTGGGGTAAGTCCATGCTAACGCCGACACTAACCGGAAGGAGAAGAGAAAAAATAGCAGTTTCCCAAAAGCGCGTTCGCGACAACGAATTGACCTTGCCAGCATTGGCAAGAACGATCGACCGCCATGTTCGACACGATATGCACGCTCCCGCTTTCGTCGGAGCTGTTTTCCCAGGCACTTCACCCCACGGCGCCCTTGGTGGCTGTAGGACTGAGCTCCGGACATGTTGCGACGCTGAGACTGCCAGCAATCGAGGGCGACGATGAGGATGAGGCCCAGGCCGAAGCTGCAGCAACTGGACGCGGCCAGATCGAGGCTGCATGGCGTACACGCAGACACAAGGGTAGTTGCAGAAGTCTCGGCTACAGTCTTGACGGAAGCACTCTCTTCAGCGCTGGTACTGACGGCATCGTCAAGGGTGCAGACAGTGTGACTGGTAAGGTCGTTACCAAAATCGCTGTCCCTCTTGATTCGTGAGTAGCCAATCCATCATGTTTGACTCTTCGTCGACTAACAAAACCACAGGNNGCGACCGACGACATCGACGAGCCTTCGATTCTGCACGTTCTCAGTCCTCAGACCTTCCTCCTCGCAACCGACAGCTCTGCTCTCCACCTCTACGATACCCGCGAAGCCAATTTCTCTACCTTTTCCTCCACTCGTCCTTCACAAACACACCACCCTCACGAAGACTACATCTCCTCCTTGACGCCTCTCCCTGCATCAGACACTAGCACCTCCGGCTACAGCAAACAATGGGTCACAACTGGTGGCACTACCCTCAGTGTGACTGACTTGCGTCGCGGCGTCCTGGTCCGCAGCGAAGACCAAGAAGAGATCCTGCTTTCATCCTGCTTCGTTTCTGGCCTACCCGCCCGTAAGACCAGTTCGTCAAAGGGCGAGAAGCTCGTTGTTGGTGGTGGCGATGGTGTGATTACTCTTTGGGAGCGTGGAGTCTGGGACGATCAAGACGAGCGCATCACTGTCGACCGCAGCGCTGGCGGTGGTGAGAGCTTAGATGTTATACGCCTACTACCTCCGGATGTTGGTCCCGGCGGCAAGGTTCTCGCTGTGGGTATGGGCGATGGCAAGGTTCGCTTCGTCAAGCTCGGCCCCAACAAGGTCATTTCAGAGATCACACACGACGAGGTGGAAGGTGTTGTAAGCCTGGACTTCGACGTCGCAGGAAGACTCATCACAGCTGGTGGCAGCACCATCAAGGTCTGGCATGAGATGGTCGACGAGGATCAGCATGCCTACGTGGATGGCGATCTCAAGAGGGAAGCAGAGAACAGCGATGCAGGCAGTGACGACGACGATAGCGACATGGACAGCGATGACAGCAGCGACGAGGAGACTGGTCGCAAACGCAGAAAGAAGAGAAAGCGTGCAAAGGGCAAGGACAAGTCTGGAGGCGCAAATAGCATGGGTTCCTTTGCTGGTCTGGACTAGAGAGACGGCCCGACAGAAGAGATGATCAGAAGGCGAAAAGAAAGAGCATCGACTTGCCCTTGTACAAGATACCCAAAAACGTTTAGATGAAAGACAGAATAAAGTCTTTTGAAATTTCCAAGTCCGCAAGCCACTTGTAACACCCTGCCCTTTAGGTCGCACAATTAGATCTAACGTGCTGGGGAGATTTGGAGACAGATCGACTACACGAAAGTCCAGCTGTCTCTGATCTAATGTCCAATTCGTTGTGTATGCATCATGACCGATTCCCTATCGTTGTTGACGACTCAAGTTTCAGTGATAATGACTTCCAGACCACAGCTGATGGATCCAGTAGTAGTTCATTGACCGCATTGCTCTTTGCTGAATCTCGAATTCGGGAAGCACTATTATTCAAAGACTGCTGAGAATCAAAAGAGTATTTGTTAAAAGTCGAGAGTTTCTTCAATTCCCCTGTCTATCGAGAACCACTCCCACATGTTGAAAACCAAATATATATACATCAAAGAAACATTTCCTTTTTCCACTCCTACGCCACGGGTCATGCAAATGTAGACTTTTTGTTTGGCCCAGCCATCAAATCACTATCGTACAAAGATTCCGCTTTTCCCTTCTCATTATATGCACAAACAGAATTCAGAGTGCTCTATTTCTTGTTTCTCTCGGCCTGGTACTTTTCGTGCTTGGCAATGAGCTCCTTCTGCAGCTGCATGGGTGCAGGCGAGTAATGGCTAAACTCCATCGAGAACTCGCCCTTACCCTGGGTAGCAGCTCTGAGTTGGGTGGAGAAACCAAACATAGAGTTCAAACTGCAGTCGGCGTAGAGAGTGAAGTCCTCAGGGCCAATCTCGGTATCGGAGATGACGGCGTTGCGCTTGTTGAGCAGACCGACAATGTTACCCTGGAACTCGTTGGGTGCGGTGATGGTGGTCTTCATCAGGGGCTCGAGGACCTGGGGTTGGGCGGCAAGGAAGGCCTTGCGGAAGGCTTGTTGGGTGGCGTTACGGAAAGACATTTCGGACGAATCAGTCATGTGGGTAGCACCATCGTTGATGACCATGCTGGCACCCAAGACGCGGTGGCCAAGCAGAGGACCCTTCTCGCAAGATGCGTAGAAACCCTTTTCGCAAGCAAGCAAATACTTTTCACTGATGGTTCCACCAGTAATCTGCTGCTCGAAGTGGTTGTCGGAGATTTGACCAGTGGGCTCCATCCATCCAACGACACGAGCGTAATCACCAGCACCACCAGTCTGCTTCTTGAGAATGTGGTCGAAGGGAACGCGCGATTGGATGGTCTCACGGTAGGCAACTTGAGGCTGACCGACAATGCAGTCGACGTTGTATTCACGGCGCATACGCTCGACATAGATGTCAAGATGCAATTCACCCATACCGGAGATGATGGTCTCCTGGGACTCGGTGTCGACGTGGACACGGAAAGTAGGGTCCTCACGTTGGAAACGCGACATGGCCTTGCTGAAGTTGGGGGTATCCTTGGTCTGCTTGGGCTTGATGGAGAGCGAGATAACGGCATCGGGAACAAACATGGAGGTCATGGTGTAGCCGAGAGTACCGTCAGTGAAGGTGTCACCAGAGGCGCAGTCAACACCGAACACAGCACAAATTTCACCAGCGTGGATCTCGTTGACTTCCTCCATCTCGTTGGAGTGCATGCGCACGATTCTGGGAATCTTGACCTTCTTGTCGGTACGAGCGTTGTAGACGACTTGTCCCTTTCTGATAGTTCCTTGGTAGACACGGATGTAGGTAAGTTGACCGAAGTTGCTCTCTTCAAGCTTGAAGGCAAGACCGACGAAAGGCAATTCTTGGTAGGAAACCATCTTGACGGGAGCCTCCTTGCGTCTCTTGTCAAGAGCGATGTTCTCGACCTCAGAGGGGTTGGGGAGATAGTCGCAGACAGCGTCGAGCATGGGCTGCACAGACTTGTCGGCAAGAGCGGAACCCATCATGACAGGAGAGAACTTGAGAGAGATGGTGGCACGTCTGATGGCAGCCTTGATCTGAGGAATGCTAGGCTCCTGCTCGTCAAGGAACATCTCAGCAATCTCGTCGTCGACATCGGCAAGAGTCTCGATGAGCATTGCGCGTCTCTCCTCAGCGACCTGCTTCACCTCAGCAGGGATTTCATCCGATTCGACGATGGTTTCTCCCTTGTCGCCCTGGTTGTAGATGGCCTTCATGCGAATGATGTCGACAACACCTCTGAAGTCGTCCTCAGCGCCAATGGGGACCTGGATCATGGCGGCAGGAATACGAAGCTTCTTGTTGATCATGTCGCAGACGCGGAAGGGGTTGGCACCCATGCGGTCCATCTTGTTGATGAAGGAGATACGAGGAACGTTGTAGCGGCGCATTTGACGGTCGACGGTCTGGGTCTGAGACTGAACACCACTAACGGCACACAGAATCATGACAGCACCGTCAAGGACACGCAGGGCACGCTCGACCTCGATGGTGAAATCAATATGGCCAGGGGTATCGATCAAGTTGATGTGGTATTTCTCCTCGGTGCCGTTCTCGCGGTCGACCTTCATCCAGTCACAGAAGGTGGCAGCCGACTGAATGGTGATACCCTTCTCACGCTCCAGGTCCATACTGTCCATCTTGGCACCAACAGAGTCCTTACCACGGACTTCGTGGATGGACTTGATACGACCAGTGTAGTACAGAACGCGCTCGGTAGCGGTTGTCTTTCCACTGTCAATATGGGCAGCGATACCGATGTTTCTCAGCTTGTCCAGACGGGCGGCCTCCTTGGGGTTCAGGTTGTTGACGATGTCGGTTTGCGAGAGCGAGCTGGGGTCCTGCATGGCGTGATCGAGGCTACATTGGTATTAGTCCAGGTACTCAAGGCATTTGAAGCATACATACACAGCAGCGGCAGTACCGCTCTGCAGTCTCCTGGGCTGCCATGCCATCGATCTCTCGGTCGTGGCAGCAGTCTGGGAGCGCAACAGAGCGGGCGAGGCCCAGCGCGAAACAGAGTAGTTTCTGCGGCAAGCATTGCGCGAAGCAACCTCGAGCGATCGCAATGCGCTGCTCTGCGCTCTGGCAACTCCATATACCCTCATCTTGACTTGAGTGGCCTACCGAATCGATGTCCGCTTGGCGTGGCGGCTCTAACAACTGCACTTTTTCTGGTCATCATGGTCTCTCGGAAACTGCCGTCCTCCGCGTTCTTTCCCGCTTCCAACTCTTCCCCGCAACTTCCTTTCTCGTTCAAGCATTCCTCCTGTTGTCCTTGGACATTCTTGTTGGGTCAGGTGCGATCATGTCCGGTCATCCATGTACCTTGGTAACGCTTGTTCCTGTTTTCGTGGGCTCGTAGAGAGCGCCATTGCGGATGAATGCCTGCCAAGTTCCATCTTACCCCTGCAGGATTCGAAGGAATATGGGCCAAGCTTTCCTTGTACTCGAGCACTGCATGTTTAATTGGTTGGAGCGGCCGTAAGAAATGCTATGCTGTTTCCCCTTGTTTTGGTGCTGAGGCAACAGCTTTAAAAAAAATACACATTAAATCTGGCCTTCATCACATGAACCATCCAATCCAAAGTCTCTGTCACCATGGGCAAAGATGTCGCCACAATCAATGAGGAGGAAGCACAAGCAGACGTGAAGCAAACAGTTCGAACACCAAAAATCTCCGACTATCTGAGGGTCTTCTCTTATGCAACGAAATGGGACTTCTGTATCTACACAATCGCCTCTCTGGCATCCATCGGCGCTGGTATAACTTTACCTCTAATGAACGTTGTATTCGGGCAACTCACTGGCCAATTCACGGATTACTACAAAGAATCCTCCGCTCTATCACGAAATGACTTCGATCGTGTCTTGAGTCGCCAGGCCTTATACATCTTCGCTCTTTTCATTGGCCGGTGGGGACTGAACGCCATCAACAAGTATTGTTTCAGGATGATCGGCATTCGACTATCGTCAGCAATACGCCTACATTATATGCAATCACTTTTCGCGCAGTCGATTCATGTCATCGACTCCATGCCTGTCGGAGCTCCTGCAACTGCCATTACTGCAACGACAAATACTCTGCAGCTTGGTATTTCTGAGCGCTTGGGCACTTTGCTACAGTATCTCGCAACCGTTGTGGCTGCTATCATAATCGCTTTTGTTTGGAGCTGGGATCTGGCTTTGGTCACGTCTTCGTTGATCTTGTACACTATAGTGGTCGCTGCAGTCTTGATGCCACTAATCCTCAAAGGTCAAACTACGACCCTCAAGGCTGAAGAAGAAGGAACAGCTGTTGCCAGCGAAGCCCTCGGACAGATTCGTCTGGTTTTAGCATGCGGTGGTCAGAATCATGCCCTCTCTCGTTACGAAACATGGGTACAAGAAGCATTGAAGCGAGCCCAGAAGGCAGCTCCATTCCTCGGCATTCAACTTGGTCTGATAGTATGTTTTGTAACATTAGTGACTCTCTTCGCCAAACATGCTAACGATCAAGCAGNNTATTTTGGAATATTTGGTGCCTTCGGCCTGGCATTCTGGTATGGAAGCAAGAAATACATCGCTGGCAGCATTGCCAATTCTGCTGCGGTAATAGTCGTACTCATGTCGGTCATGATGATCATAACTTCTCTGGGATTCATATCAACGCCGGCCATGGCTATAAGTAAAGCCATGGTTGCTGCTTGTGAGCTTTTAACAGTCATCGATGCGCCACCACCTGCTTCTGGCTCTCTCAAGCCAGACATCGCCTCGCAGGATTTGATCTTCGATAACGTCACTTTCGAATACCCCGGTCGTCCTGGTGTCCGAGTACTCGATGGACTGAGTTTCCGCCTCCGATCTGGTCAGAACACGGCTTTCGTTGGTCCTTCTGGTTCGGGCAAANGTACAATTGTCGGTCTATTGGAACGCTGGTACTCTCTTCAGGACCAGTATACATTGCAACAAGTGGTCGCAGAGAAACCATCCAAANAGGCCGATCCTTCGGACGAAAATCCGCTTGATGAGCAACCCGAGTCACAAGTCAAAGCTGTGTTTTCTGGATCTATCACCATTGGTGGCCACAATCTGGAGATGCTGGATCTCAAATGGTGGAGAGCGCAAGTCGGAGTGGTCCAGCAAGAGCCTTTCCTCTTCAATGACACCATCATCAACAATGTTGCGAACGGACTCATCGGCACGCAGTGGGAGAACGAGTCAAAGGAGAAAAAACTCGAGCTTGTCCAGGAGGCATGTCAGGAAGCGTATGCTCATGACTTTGTCACTCGTTTACCTGATGTAAGTACACGATCGATTTCTGCATTATTGATCAGGGTAAATGGAACAAACTGACCAAAACAGGGATATTACACCAAAGTTGGTGATGGTGGAATCAAATTATCAGGAGGCCAGAAACAGCGTATCGCCATTGCGAGGAGCATAATCAAGAAGCCACGAATTATCATCTTCGATGAAGCCACCAGCGCTGTCGATGCCAAAAGCGAAAAGATTATCCAATTGGCTCTTGACAATATCGCAGAGGGTCGCACAACCATCACCATCGCTCATCGTCTCTCAACCATCAAANAAGCCGATTGCATTGTTGTACTGCAAAATGGACGTGCAATTGAGCAGGGGACTCATCAAGACCTTATCGAGGACTCATCAAGTGCATACAGTGCCCTAATACGTGCTCAGTCATTGCATGTCTCTACTATGGACAAAGTAGCATCTGGACACGAACCTCTAGCTACCCAGGCAATCTCGGAAAAGACGACCGACACTGTCCAGGCCATAGAATCGAAAATTCGCAATTCTGACCACACAACACCGACTGTGAAGCCCCAGAACCTCTTCCACACTTTTCAGAGGCTTTTGCATACGCAGCGAGCACACTGGTACTCTCTCGTGGGTATCGTAATCTCTGCTATGGCTGTTGCAGCAGCTACACCGATCCAAGCTTGGCTTTTTGCAAAAGTCCTTGGGGTTTTCCTCTTGAGCGCAGATGACGCGAAGAGCAGAGCCAGCTTCTGGGCTCTCATGTGGCTTGTTCTTGCCGTAAGCTCGGGTCTTGCAAATCTTTGCGAGGCTTGGGTAGGCTTGCGCGTACAATATTCTGTCAGTGCAGTATACAAGATGCGATACTTCACTGACCTGCTCTATCAAAAGATCAGCTTCTTTGACAAGGACAGCAATTCGCATGGCACATTGAGCTCGCGCATTGCTAGTGATGCCAAATCTTTAGAGGAAGTCTTTGGCCTGAACCTCGCACTCGCATTATCTGGAATATTCAATGTGGTTGGATCCATAATCATTTCCTTGATTTTCAGCTGGAAGCTCGGTCTAGTCGCCTTGTGCGTCACTATGCCGATCATGCTGTCTTCTGGTTTCTGGAAGTATAGACATGAGGTACAGTTCGACAAGATGAACTCGAAGGTCTTTGCAGAGAGTTCGCAATTTGCTACCGAAGCAATAGGTGCGATGAGAACGGTCTCAGCTCTTACCATGGAGAATAGCATCACTCAAAGATATTCAAAACTTCTGGCAGAACATGTTCAAGCGGCTCACACTAAGGCTCTGTGGACATCCGGCCTGTATGGATTTGTGGACAGTTCTGGGCTAGGCTGTCAAGCTCTGATCTTCTGGTATGGCGGCAGACTCTTGGCCAGTGGCGAATTTGGGTTTGAAGCTTTCTTTGTTTGCTACATGGCGATGATACAAGGTGCAGAGGCTGCAAGTCAAGTCCTCAGTGTTGCTCCCAATACTGCACAGGCGACAGCTGCTGCAAATCGCATCTTCGAGATTCAAGAGTCTGCCGATACCAGCCGTGCTGGTCTCAGCGACGAAAAAAGCATACCCGAAGTTCACGGTGGGGTGCGGGTCGAGTTTCGCAATGTTTCGTTCAGATATCCAACTAGGGATCATCTTGTCTTCGAAGGCTTGGACATCACCATCGAGAAAGGACAGTATGCAGCTTTCGTTGGTCCATCTGGCTGTGGTAAAACAACCATCATCTCCCNNCTTCTGGAAAGGTTCTACGACGTGGAGCCAAGACATGGTGCAATCACCTGCAACGGCATCAATATTAACAACATGAATGTGTACGACTACCGGCGCAACTTATCGCTTGTAGCTCAAGAGCCAACGATGTTCCGAGGAACAGTCCGTGACAACATTCTCTTTGGTGTTCCTGACCCCAGCTCTGTGTCCGATGAAAAAATCCATCAAGTGTGTCGCGATGCACTCATCCATGACTTCATCGTTTCTCTACCCCAAGGATACGATACAGACGTTGGACAGAAAGGTGTCGCCATGTCGGGAGGTCAGAAACAGCGCATCGCTATTGCTCGAGGCTTGGTCCGCGATCCCAAACTTCTTNTGCTCGATGAAGCAACATCAGCTCTGGATTCTGAGTCTGAGAAAGTCGTGCAAGCAGCATTCGAAAGAGCACGTAGCGGGAGGACGATGATTGCTGTTGCTCACCGGTTGTCTACCATTCAAAGTGCGGATGTCATCTTCGTGTTCGATGAGGGTAAGGTGGTGGAGAAGGGAAGACATAGTGATCTTGTCCAGAAGCAAGGTGTTTATTGGGAAATGGTAAGTCTCGTGTGAACGTCTCGCAGAATGGTCCCAATGCTGACTGACCTCCTTAGTGTTGGAACCAAGCCCTGGATTGATCAATGACCGAAAGCAGACAACCCCTAAGGTCTGTGTAGATTGACCGATCGAAAGAAATTATCTTGTATCTCTCCAGGTGTCTGAGGCTCTGGCTCGGAACGTGAGACCGGTCATATCTCCTTGATTACCCCCTTTTGTATACAAACGCCGTGTCACCGCACGGTATAAGGCTATCCCGCTCCAGGTATTTGCAATCTGGCTCACCTCTGCAGTGACTCAAAGGACGCAGCATCAATGGCTGCTAGGTGGGACTATCAACCTAGATAAGCTCTTCAGGAACCTGTTCTCCGACTTGCGAGCGCGAGCTTTTGATGAAATCGAACCGAATCCAACCTTCTCTACTCGTCTAGGGTTCCATCTTCTGTAAGCATTTATAGCTGTATCACTCAAACTGGCGGTTCGGTTATTTGCTTTATTTAGCCACTCATTCAAGAGTATCTCCATATAGAGATGGCAATTCTTCCTTGTCTGGTTTAGCATATTGCTTTTGGCAACCATGTGACGGGGATTGATGTTGCTATGAGGGTTATTAGCTGGTTTTCTAGGGCTAGTAGTTACGACTTACTTGAATGTTATGCCACTAACGTACAACACATGTGAGACGTTGTTAACGTCTAACAAAACCCCATAGAAAGCCTTGTACATGACCCGGTGGGTCAAGTACTTAAGACCGTTGATTTTGACTAGTAGTGCTTAGTAAGATTATCAAGTATATTATTAACTACTTACCTTGCGTATATCCATTATGGGTGGTCGCAAAGGGGGAGAATACCGGCTTATTCGGCCAGGTCCCGGTCGGGATAAGCTCGAATTCTTGGGTTGTGAGGTGAGGGTTTGTCGTGATAAGGCTGTTAAAAGTCCGCTTATTACTTGACGACTGAGTCCTACTTGAGTCGTGGGTCTTTCACTCTAGATATCTGCGAGAGATATTCTGCTCAGCAGTGGTTCGAGAACATAAGTTGGCAAAGAATTCCGATCGCCTCCTGAGTCGAACGGAGGGTAGTAGAAAGTGCAAAAGAAAACGAGCCCTGTAATCACTTCCACTGGGCCAGACGCACCAACTTCGTAAACTAGGGAGGGCAACCGAGGGGTGGATGTGATTGGTTTGATGGGGAAGACCAATCTGGATGGAATATGATGACTACACAAATGAAAATTCGAGTGAACATGGAGATCATGTTTTTGGAGTGTTGTTGCAAGATCACTAGGTTGCGTATGTTGATAGACCTCTGGATGCTCCTGGTGTTTCGTTGTGATGTTTTTGAGTTACTAACAAGCGCACCCTCAACAAGTTCTCAAGACCATACTGTTCAAGATACATATGGCTTTTTAGGAGGTGGAACGATACTTTCGATTCAACTATCATGTGATGTGTCTTTTCTCCCCCTGACCAACAAGACTCATCTCCTGATTATGGATTGACCCACTCTAGCGGCTTCCTCATTAGATTGCTAATCCTTAATCCTCTACCCGCTCATGCTTTCTCTTCTTGCCTCCTTCGTTATGCGATAACTACATGACAACCGTGGACAGCTGAAGCTCTTCGTTGTAGATTGTCTGGATACCCTTAGAACTCCGAAACCTACTCCTTACAACACCACATCCTCATCACCCATCTCTTCCTCCTCATTGGCCTTCTTGCCTCCGCCAGCGGTAGGCTGCCAAAATTCACCGGCGCCGAGAGAGTTGTGGCCTTTTGGGCCTGCTTGTCAGAGGTAGCAGCAGGACCCAGGTTGCCGATGGCCTCCTCCACCGACCCCAAAGACAAAGGCTGTTCGCTATGAACGAACGGATCCCAGGCAAGTGCCAGGCCACGCGGCGAGGGCACGGGCACAGGCAATGAAGAGGGTGCCAACCACCCAGGCAGGGGCGACGGTGTCACATAGGCAGGCAGACGAGAGGGTGCCACGAAGGCAGGCAGAAGTTGCTGATTAGCCATAGTGGCTTTGTTGGTGGTGGTGGTGGTGGCGGCGGCGGTGGCTTGCAGGCGGGCCACGCGACGAGCATTCTTGGACTTGCGAAGGCTCGTCATGACCTTCGCATGCAGCTTGTTCTTGCCGGCGGTCAGAGCTTCATGACCTGATTAAATGTAAGTGGGATGTCATTCAACAATCGGTATGCTGTGCCCTTAGAATGCCAACCAGAGGACACGTGTACGCCCTTCTTAGGTACAGCAGCCAACATATTGAATCCGTAGAAATGCAGGATACATTCAAGAGAAGGACAGTATCCACTGAGAGACGTCTACATGACACCTCTCAGTGACGTCTCTCTTTTGATAATATGCTGCATTTGTATAGCTCACAATGATGCTATTCTCCTGCGGAAGAGGTACAAATTGCAACTGACTTGTACGACAGGGGTAGGGGACGTTCTGTGAAACAGGGCGTGGGGGGTATTCTGTGGAGAAGGGCGTAGGGGGCATGCAAAAATGGATAACTTACTGAGTCCTTCAGAGAAGGCGACCAATCCATTCTCCTTCCAGCGGGCTTTACCCTCACCCAAACCGGCCGAGTACTCCTGCAGAGCGGTGAGCAGCCCATCAGCAGAAATGCGCTCCTTCTGCAGTAGTTCAACGATGAACTTCTCCAGACCCTCCAAAGGGGCGCGTTCCTGCTGACGAGACAGCTCCCATACCCTGTTAGCGAAGTTGATAAACGACGCGTAGAATTGCTTGTACGTCAAGCGCGGCTGGGTGAGGAACCACTGCGTAATCTTAACGTGGTCGTCGCACCACAGCCATTCGTAGGTCACTGAGGCCGACATCGAGGCGCGAGGGCGGATTGAAGAGGACGACATGGTGCTGGTATTGATGATGATCGTAGTGGTATGGTGGAAAAGTTGCGCGAAAAAGAGAGGGAGTCGCGGTTGCACAATCAAAGAAAAATTGAAGGTGCTTGTCTCGTCTGAATTCTAACCAACTCACCTACAGTGAACTTTCCCGCCGAGAAGTGATCAAGCCAAAAGTCCTCAGTGAAGTGAATCACAGCCATCACATGGTGAGGCAATTTTTAGCAGTGAAAACGATACTCTCATCTCTATGTGCAGACGACTGTCATTCATAGTTATAGAAATGCACAATATGCTTCAAAATTGAATCGTGACCACAGAGAGATAGTATCCTAGGATATCTCTGTGGCCATACTTCAAATCTCAAAGATGATTGTGCACTTCGATAGCTCATGATTTTACCATGTGCTGTTATGAGAGGGGGAAGCGGATCCATACGGCGACAAGAGAACATGGGCTTACTAGAGTGACTCTCATACCTCCCTGGCCTCCGTTGTAGCTATAAAAATGCACAATGTTTTGTGGGATGAAGTCATGGCCACAGAGACATGGTTTCAGGGGCAATCTCTGTGAACATACTTCTGAGTTTGGAAGTGACTGTGCATCTTGATAGCTTACAGTGCCACCATAGGTTGTTGTGAGAGACTGATCCTGGCGAACCTTGGCTCGCTCTCGTAAAGTATCCGGTCATCCGTACTGCTTATCAAGATGCAAAGATATGTCACAGGGTGACTGACAAGATTTCCAACTGATGTTATTCCATTGGATAGGGGAACAGATGTGCTTGATAATAGTCATGTGTTGTTGTCGCTAGGACAAAAGAAGATGGGTACGAGCTGACGTTTGTGAGCATGCAGAATAAAGGCCCGTGCTCAGCAGCTATCAAACCTCCATCCATCATCCTTCTTCCTCGTCCTTTCTCCCTCCCTGCATTCGATACTTCAATTGCTCCCTGGTTGCTGTGTCCATCCATAATGGCCCACGAAAAGACACAAAGTTGTCCTTGATTGCTGCTCGTCCAAAGAAACATTGTTGGTGACTTAATGAACGAAGCGAATGCTCTTCCTTCAACTGCCATCACTCCATCTCGGTATCGTTGTCTGCCTTTTTGGACTGGTTCTCTTCGTTCTTGCCGACTTCGAGATCAAGCATGAGCCGCTCAATATATCTTCTTGAGTTGACTCCACCTGGACCTTCAGCGAAAAGGGCGGGGTCGATAGTGTCGGCGGTTATACCACGGGCTCTCAGACGAGCGTTCATCTCATCCATCCTGTCCCAGCGTGCCTTCGATTTCAGGTGACTCTTCTGTTTCTTGGAAAGCGGCTCTACTTCGTTGCGGTTGAGGAGGCCATTTTCGCCACGCCAAACCCAGTGCTGGTGGCGATGACCGACGTCGAAGACGTGCTTGTAGAGCAGATCTCTGGCCTGGGCCAGGATCTGAGGGTCGTTGTCTGTTACACCAGTGTATCAGCAAGACGTGTTCTGNCTTGGGCAATACAGCCGGACAAGGAAAAGGGTAAGTAACATACTGTAGGTGAGGACATCAATCATTCCAGTCTTGTGAGGGCCAACGCCGCTCCAGTTCTTCTTNTGCAGAATGTTGGCTTTGTACCAGGTGAACTCGTCGACAATATTGGCGTGGGTCATAGGATATTGTTCGAGGAATGTAAGCATGCGTTGGTCGTACTCCGTTGGTTTGCCTACGCGCTTTCTGTAGACGACTGCGTTGGCGTCGTTGATGTAAGTGGCATAGATGTCAGGATAGTCCTGACTGTTGGTGGACAGCCAGCTCTCGATGTGCTCGTTTCCGTCATGATACCAGAAGTACTGCTCACGCTCGAAAATCTCTTGCTGTGGCTGCATCGCGGCCATGGTGGTGTCGGATATGGTGGTAAGGTCGGATACTTGTGTGTCGAAGTCGAAGATGTGAATTAGGGAACAAGAGAGAAAGTAGATGTTGAGTGACACGTCTTGTCAAAAACAAACACGCCTTTCGCCGGAAAGTGTTGGATGGGTGTGCTTTCACTTTTCTTGACCAATTTCACTTCGAAGTTGACCATAGCCCTTCATGTGTGTTCTGTCTGCATACCGAATCACTTGCGTAGGGTCTCAAAATGAGAAGGAACCAGGAGGCGAAGTTGACGTGTGCGCTTTTCAATCCAGTAAGAGTCGTGAGTGAAAGCATTTGTAGATAGAGCAAAAGAAACAGAGTTCCAGCAGCAATTCGAACCCCTATCTTCGCTTCCGCACAACCCAGTGTATTCAAAATTTCAAACACCTCTATAGAACATAACAATAACACACCCCTTCCTGCACAACGAGCTGCTATACAGAGAGTGTCGACAACATGTCTGGAAAATAAAAAGAACCACTGAGGCTGTTTATCGCCGGAAGGCCACGCTCCACTGGGTAGATAAACAGGGTCTCTTGCGAAACGCCACGCTCTTCCGATTGGACCGCCCTCGTTTTTATGCTCGGGTATTGTAACTTACAGAACCACCCGTTGGGCCACAATCCCTATTTTGTGGTTATAATAGGAGGGAACGAACCTTCAATATAAAGCCTTGGTTGCAAGTGAGGCCACAGAACCTCTTAGCCTTATTATCGTTAAGAGTCCTTCTTTGAGATGAATCACAGTTCCAATCGTAGATGTCACTGAATCTGCGCTCGTTATCGTTGATAGAACGAATGAAGTATGACCTGCTGAGCTTCTATTTACTCTTCGGTGATCATGCCAGGCACTTTCAATCATCTACGGCATCAGCGTGACTTCAGTAAAGACCCAAAAGTGCAATACAGATCAGACTTGACTGCCAAAAGGATACAATCGATTTCCGAAGAAGTAGACGAGGCCTTCGCTCTACGCCGGAAGCCCCTATTGTTGAAATATCTATACCCAGCGTTATGCCATATTGTTATTGAGCCATCGATCTGCCACACACAATCTATGACCAAGCCATGCATATCGTCTCTCTCTCGTTCCTTCCTCATGGCCAAAACAAAGGCAACATTTCCTCCAAGACATGAACAATCACAGAAGCAAGCGTTGCCGTGCCGGCATTATTTGTTCCAATGTCTGCACCCATTCCACAAGACAGAATGTTTCACTACGCCATTCGATACAGTGAAGGCGGCTCCAGGGTAATTGCGAGCATAATTGGCTGGCTGATTAGTTGGTACCTGATCAATCTGATAATGCTCTGAGTCCAATTGGTAGAGAGAAACCCCGAGCTCATAATAGACAAAGAACTCTTTGTACTGTGACAATGCTGCTGATTTCGTTGCACTCCACAAAGCCTTGAACTTTAGTACAACTTGTCGAGCTTGGTCGTTGAAGGGTGTCAACCTCTGCACCGTCTTGCTTCCGTTGTTGATAGCGATGAAACCTTTGTTGCGATACGATCGTCGAGCAAATTGACGATATTGTTGACGCTCGCATGTGTGAGTGATGATGTCTGTGAGACCAGGGGCCCATGTGGTGGTGTTGTACGGACGCCTAACAATGGTCAAGGTACTGTGCCAGGCTCCCTCGCGAGAGGAGAGGGCCCTGAATCGCTTCTTTCTTGGCTTGACCACCTGATCCGGAGGCGTCTGAGGTGGCGTGGCGAGGCCCTGTAGCCTCTTGAACGTACAAGTCTGCTTGATCGGCGTCTCTTCCAACTCAGAATTGTGATTGTTCATATCGTTGTTGTTATCTTCATTGTCGTCGTCGTCATTGTCGGCTTCGCTTTCTGAAATGGTAGGCTTTGACTTGGCGTGCTTCTTTGTTTGTTGAGCCTTCTCGTAAGGCTGTGCTTCCATAGCATCCAGTAGGTTCTTCAGAGCGGAGAGCGATATTGAACCATCAACGGCACCCGTCTTCTTCATCTGGGCTGTGCCAATGATGTACATGCTCTCAAGAAGATTCTGCCATCTCAACGTTTGGTCCAGGACAGTGGAGTCGTTGTTGATGAAGGAGATGACCGTGTTCCAGAACTGTATCGTGATTAGCCTGAAACATATGCAGCCAGCATCGGAAGACCAACCCTTGTGTTCATCTCAGGAGCTGTCACATCCACGTCGGGTAGTAAGTCTTGAGCGTCCATTGAGACTCTGCCGGTTTGCTTCTGCTTCTTGTTTGCCGAGTTCGCTGCCTCAAAGGCTTCGCTGCGGCGCTTTCTGGTGTTCGGCATGATAGAACGAGGTTCAGGTGCAACAAGCAAACACTGCAAAGGAATGGATATAGAGGGAAGAGTCGATTTCTCGTGCAGGCTGAGCCTTGGTTGGGCTCACCATGCGAAGGGCAATAGAAGATGGTGAATAGAAATGGTTCGAATGGCATGAATGCTATTGTCAACCTAAAAGAAAGATATTGAGTTTCGTTGTCAATAGACGGCAGCGTATCTATTGTACTTGATCTGTGCTCCTTCTATCGGCCCTGACGATATGCAAGTGCACCATTGCAATAGCGAGGTGAGGCTCAGCTCTACCCTTACTCGTCTTCATCTTCAGGTTTCTTGGATCTGGCAGCCGACTTGATTTTGGCACGAGTGGTGCGAGGTGGGATGTCGTCGGTAAGCTTTGGCTTCTTCTTGGACGACTGAGAGTTGATGGAGGTGCTCGAAGGGAATTCACGCTGGAGCACATCATCGGTGGAAGTGTTTTGCGCCTTCTTCTTCTTCTTCTCCAGGACAGGACCCTTGGGGTCGACCTTGGTATCTTCAGTGTTGTCATCGGTGGGCTGAAGAACGATCTTGCGGATATCCAAACGGCAAGTTGTGGTGGCCTCCTTAATTTTGCAGGTGTCTTGCGGTACCAGATGAGTTGAGAATGTCGTCGACAGTGGAGAAGAGAGTGCCGAAAGCCATTCCGATCTGTTCTTCCTCTGCTCACATGATTAGCAGGGCCATGAAGATTGAACTGGTCTGCTGTCACGTCCACCCGGGTAGAAGAATTCGAGTGTCCACCAGATGTCTGTCGTTGTGTCTACATCTTTTGTTTGCTGGATTCTCTGTCTCGGTCACTTCGCCGATACGCTTTCTTGGTGTGAGAAGGATAAAGCTCATGCGAAGCTCAGATGCGAGCTCATGCGTCAGGAACCATGCAAGCCGCCACGTCAAGTGAGCTGTTTCGATGGACCGTCGAACAAGCGAAGGCAAATGTGATAAGACGGTCCCCACTGGACAAAGACAGTCGGGTCAGTGATGCGGAATATACAGGACCATTGTTCGTTCTTTGACATCTGCTGGAGGAGGTTACGGTAAAGGAGGCGGACGCTCTGACCCCAAGGTCCAGAAGAAGAAACGACTGCTTAAGCCTAGAAAATGACGGCAAAGAACATGAATGCTTGTTGATCGTTTCGGTGAGGTCTACTGCCGATGTGGAAGTCTCCCTGTAGGCTGGCCATCCGTATTTCCTAAAGTCTCAGACACGGTAGAAAGCGGATGCGATGCGCAGAAGCACAACAAACAAACACCATGTAAGGACACAACGCGATCACTTTTTACCATCATTCCTTCGATATCGGTGATCAGACAAAGAAACAAACAACTCTTCTTTAATTTCCAGCTGCTGTAGCCAGAAAACCAATGAAAAGAAGTGATTCGCGTCAGCTCGAAATAGTGCAATACGAGCGACACTGTGCCAAAAGACATGAGCAAGCTCAGAGGTCTCCCAGCCAGTTCCAAAATGAAGAATAATCTTTGAAGACAGCCCGTAGGCCGCTCACAGAGATTAAACTATGAAGAACAGATACTACACTTGATCTAAGCAAAATTTGCAAGAGACTTAAGAAGAAAAAGAAAGAAGAGAGAGAAGTTGCGTGAAGGGGAGGCTGCTTTTATAGCAGTGAGAGAGAGGAATTGATTATGTAAGCGTTTGTCTTGTTTGAAGAGAGAGCGCAATGGAAGCGCGTGGAAGACTCAAGTGAGTGAATGGAATGAGTTGGGTGGTAGTGAGGTCGTGAGTGATACAGTGTTTGTTTGGTGGAACAGCAAACGGAGATTCTTGGGCGACTACACATTTCCGGGCTCAGATCTTCAGACTCTGGGGTAATAGATTTGCGTTTGACAGTTGAAAACATACCAATCACTTCCAAGCCCGTCCAAATATCTATATGTACAGAGACGGTTGAACTTAAGATCAGTGCAAAGACTTTTGGTGCACACACATGGAAAAGGCATCGAACTGTGGAGATGTCTTCGATTTGTTTCGGCTCCATTTAAGAAGAGACGGAGCTCGATATGTAGATTTCAATCACGATGAGTTATCGCAGGTGTAAAAGGAGAAAGAGCACTGGTTACAGATTAGACGGACGATAAGGCTTGATATGAAACGAACAGAAACAAATACCTCAGGTAATCTGAAGAACAAAGCGAGGTTGACCGGGCAAAGATTGTCCAACTCCCTCACTATCTCCCAACGAAGCTCCTTGCCCATGGATGATGATGTTGTCAGGATAGATCACGCCCAAGCATGCCAAAATCTCGACCTCGCTGCTACACTGGATGAGATGAGTGCCCCCTGTTTCATCAGTCGCAAGGCCATTGTTACCAGAGCTGGCAAGGAACTCAGAGGCGGAATGCACCGATACTGCGGCGCTGGACTGAGCGGAAGGTGTGTGACCTTTGGTACTGGAGACTTTGTAGCTGTAGCGCCAACCACGCGAGATCTGACCGACGTCGACGGCTGAGCATTGCCCATTGCGGTGCGAGAGAAGGAGTTGCAGAATACGCGAAGTCGAGCTGGAGTTCGAGTTGGTGGCTATGGCGAACGAGCAGTCTTCTAGGCCGTGCTGTTTAGCATCGAAGGCTGTGACAGGGGTCTGATCCTTCTCGACACGCTGGAGAAGTTGCGGAACTTGGACTCGGGGTGCAGAGTAGTAGTCTGCAAATTCGTACTCAAAGGTGACCTCTGGGGTGGTTTCATCGATGACGGAAGGGATATAGCGCAGCAGACGCAGAGATTGACCTCCCACCACGGCGGCAGGAAGGACAATGCCGTACTTGTATTGAAAGCCATAAGCAATGTCCGAAGGCATGTTGGGTGCGAGGAGTTGTTGGCCGACCTTGAAAACAGACTTTTGCGTCGTCAACTTTGTCATGAGCTCAGCAATGAAGCTCGCTCTCTGTGGTTCAGTGAACCTCATACCCAGCTGTTGCTTTGATTTGCCGCCGGTAATGGGAATTATGACTTGATCGTAGTTCTCGAACGGCAGGAGGGCATCACGAAGCAGTACCATCTGATGAAGATACTCGTTGTAAATCTGCATCAAATGACCCAAGCTGCGAGGGCCGAACATGAGTTGGGCGACAGGAGGCTTGAGAAGGTGTCCTTCGCATGGGCTGCGAATGGCGTACGTTGAGTCGTAAGCCACATCTTTTGTCTCGCGAGCGTAGGTGACGAGGGTCTTGCCAATCTTGACTGCTTGTGCAGCAAACTCCTTGCGACTGGCACTGTTTGTAGGGATATCGAGACTTGACTCGCGAGTGCCGAGAGCGAGGTTTGAGGCGAGATTGTCTAGCAGCATGTCACGCGCCGAAGGTTGATCAGATGGCGATGGACCAAGGTGGTACAGTACAGTCTCTAGCAGAGGTGCACAACCCTCCACGATCTGACGGGCTGTGTATGCACCAGACGGAAGAGACCATCCTGCTCCTTTGACCATGGTTGGGCCTTCATATCCAGTTTGAAGAGAAGGAAGTGCTCGTCCAACACTAAGGTTCTGCAGGTTTGCAATCTCGAAAGGCTGGGTTACGAGTAGTGGAGACATTGCTGTGGTTGTGAAGTGGTATGACCGCACGAATGGTAGAGCAGTAATCTATAACCTGCTCAGTACAATGTTCCTTCGGCAGTGCATGCACTGAACCTCTCTGGTAGAGTGCTTGAGGGACCAGTTACCAAATTGAGTCGCACCAGGCTTGCGGTGACACTTGTGAATTTTGTAGAAGTGAGAAGCATGTAAAGACGCGAGAAGGACTGCAGAATGTATAGTAGCTGGCGTGTAATCAAAGGCCAGGCCGTCCCCATTTTGAATGCATGAGATGGTTGGTAAGCACCGGAGTTCGACGTTCTCCCTCCGCGACATCTCCTCCGGAGCGTGCTGAGGATCTGGCACGCGGGATTATGCGACCATCCTGTCTGTAGTGCTATGTAAATGTTATGCCCGTAACGAGATGTTGGAAAGGGGGACACCCGCAAGGTTCGACGCTGAGTGGGAGATCGTGCTTGACACTCTTGTCGATGTCGTCAAGTCTGGAGGCTACTCCCAGCTATAGAGGCAGAACAGGTCCTTTCGTCTTATACCAAAAAGCAACCGCAGCAATACATATCCGGTCTCGTCTAGTCATGGTCAATCGAGTCTTTCGGTATGGATGTGCATATGTGGAAGAGATTCTCAGGCCTCCTCAAGGCACGCGGTATCGCCAAGATCAAGGAAGTGACGTTCATCCTCGAATATGGTGCTACTGCCGCCAGATCAAAAGACAAAATCTGGACAACTGAATTGATGTCCCAGTCCTCCCATTCTCTTACACGCAAGACTCCTGGTGAGTTATGCGGTTATCACAAAGAGAGACAGTCGCCGTCATTGCTGGTCGTCGCGTTTGGTGCAGCTCGCGTATGATGACTCAGCAGACCCTGACCAATCCCCCTCCGGCGCTTTTCCCTTTTCGGCGTGCGTCTAACAACACATCTCCGCCCTTTGCTCACTCGCCTGGTTGAGGAAATGCACAGCTGCCAGAGTGGAGCGCAACAAACAGTCGAACTCCGGATCAAGCTCTGTATCACACACCAGATGTCCAATATAGAAGATCCAGATGCAACCTTTCAACGAGGATGATCAGCATGAGTGTGATCTCTGCCATAAGACCTACAGACGACGTACGCCGGTCCTATAGGTGATTCTGTAGCAGAACACGTCACTGACGAGCAAGCTCTTGTAGGCGNATCTACTGGTTAGACACAGACGTCACTGCAAGCCAAATAAATCTATATCGAAAAGAAAGTCTTGCAATGCATGTGTACAAGCCAGAACAAAATGTTGTCTGACTCAACCGACTTGCTCTCGGTGCACCGAGCGCAATCTGGTCTGCGAGTATGTGACTCGCCGCTCAACTACCTCACAAAGCCCAAGTGCTACAACTCCAAGTCTAGATCATGGTAGCAACAACATCTACGGTAGCATCACGAATGCCAGCACAGATATATCACTCGGTGGCTTGAATATGGATTATCACTTTGATTACGCTCCGTTCTCTACGGCCCACATGAATAATACCGAGCCTATCCAGAATATCACAATTCAGACAACTCCGCAAGACTGGCTCTTGCAGCGATGGGATCCCGTACTACCTACCCCAGCAGCACCATCACCCATCCCGACCGCTGTAATGACGCCCACCGTATCTCTGGATTATCGCGAGCCTTCTAAAGAGATCAACATGACTGTGGAAGAGATTTCTTCTGCGTTGCCCGCCGACAAAGTCATAAAGATGTTGCGCTCATATCCTGTATCCTTAGCATCTGACGGATATCACACATCGCTTCTACATCGTGAACTGTATAACGTCTCTACCTCGGACATCACGGCATTGCCTAGATCTTCAACAGCCATCACGTGTGCGTTGAGTCTAGAAAATACTAGGAATGTATCGTTTCTGAAGCGTGCAACGATTGCTGAGCGCCAACGTCTTGTTGAAGCATTTGTCAGTTATGCCTGTTTTTGAGTTGGTAATTCAAAGAAAGCTGATATGTTCGTTCTAGNNCCAAAGTCTGCTTGCATTGATGAATGGGATGCTTTACATGCCATGTGGCTTTACGAAATGATGGAGCTGCCCGACATCGAAGATGATGCCATGAACAATTGGAAGCCCGGATCCCGGACCAAAGGGCTGAACTTGCCGATTGTACTCAAGGTAATGTTTCCACTGTAACCATTACATCAGAGAAACTGACTATCTCAGATGACCCGTCGATTTTGTCAATCGCACCCAGAAGCGACAGATCCTTCTGCAGAAATGAACCGCGACTCGCGGGTTCGATATGTTTCGGCGCCATCAGCGTGGATGACTTGGCTGGTAGCAGAGACTGCTCGTAGAACAATCTTTCTGGCACACATCGTCAACTACTATGCCACAAAAGACCCCAAGACTGGCGAAGTTTCACCTTATTATGAGTCACTAAACGATGAGATGATCTGGAACATGCCTCTTCCATGCTCTTCAGCTGCCTGGAAAGCACGAACCGAACAGGAATGGCTAGACGTTCTGCGCAAGGAACATAAGGTAATGGCTACCGAAGGCCAATATACCCTTCTCTCGGAAATTTTCAGTAATGAGCCGACCATTAGTTCGTTGCTCGCGAAATTCACCAAGGACCAATTGAGGCTACACTTTTCTGGAGAAATGGGTCTTGACGAGTCTGACTCGTTACGCAATCTGATCATACATTGTGCTCTTGAGCAGAGTCCCTGAAAGAGCTTGACTGTCGAGGCACCTTGCTCCGAAGCTTTTGACTAAGCTGCAGCTACTTCCTATTTCGACACGGTCCCTGGTACATTTGCCCTTGAAAGACTGTGTCCGGCAACGTGTAGCTGGCGGACACACATTTTGACGTGCTCACTCGCAAAGACGGGCTCGAACTGGGCAGGCCGAGCTTCTATGCACAACGCATCCAGAGGCTTGTTCACATGCATTCAGAAAGCAATTAGATTATGAAGATGTTGCTTGATTGTTTTCTATCTACGTAGGAACAGAGTGCTGATGAGATATCATCCCCATCGAATCAGCGGCGGGAATTCCTGGGCACGAGACGATTCAGCTTGTTCGCCGCCACGAGCAATGTTATCCTCCATCCACTGAGGCGCACCATTGCGAAGGTTTGCGGCGAACCACTGAGTATTTTCTTTGTGCATCTCGTCCAGCATGTCGATGATGGAATCGGCACGCTTGTGGATACTTTCGATTTGACCATCAATACGATCAAAGCGAGCATTGATGCGATCAAAGTGGCCAGCGACACAACGCCTGAGATCGTTCATTTCGTCGGTACCGTGCTGGAGATGCGATACAAGTCTGTTGAGAGCTTCCGCGAGAGCTGGGGGCAGGGAGTCAAACTCCGCAGCCTGCTCCGAAGAGAGTCTGTCGGAAAAGGTTTCGAAGTCGTTGTCAAGAGTTGTAGTCGAGGAAGTTTCTCCTCCCTCCGAAGGTGATGCTGACATCTGGCGGACGTTGAGATGTGATGGAAGTCGTTCGATGTTGGCAAGTCTGGCAGCTCTCCTCTTTCTTTCTCTGATCGACATTCTGGCGACGTTGGAAGGCGATGGACTGCGTGGGATTTTGGCAACTCTGGCAGCTCTAGCGGCAGAAGAGTTCTTTGCTTTTTACTTGGCCTTCCGGCAACGTTGAGAGGTGATGGGCTTCGTGCGATTCTGGTAGCTCTGGCAGCTCTCATGGTAGAGTAGTTTCGTTCTTTGAGTGACATCTCGGAGACGTTGTGTGGTGGTGACATCTGTATGGTTTGGTTTCAAGATATGTGTTGTAGTGGATGAAAGATGCAGGAGTGACACAGGACGACAGATTAAATAGCAACAGAAACCAACAGTGACTCAGAGATATGACGCATCGCCGCTTCTAGAGATAATTTGCCCTGGAGTAGATCGAAATTGGTTGGGTGGGAAGAAAAGGCACTCAAATTAACTCAGTTAACACGAGTCCGCACGTGTTGTCCATGAGGCTTGATTAATCGGTATCTTTATGTTCCAACTTCCGAGAACACCAACTTAATCTGTCTACTGCTTGAATGCATCCTTCACCCACCAAACCGTGACCAGATAGCAGCATTATACAATGCTGGGTCTGGATCATAATACTCCAAATCTAACCAGTTTTGGGTGTACCGTCAATGACTCCCAGCATCACATGTCCCTCCGAACGGGTTTTCACAGCAGGAACAGGCGTCTTGCTTTTGATCGCGGCATCAGAGTGTTCGATGATACTCTGCCTAACTTCAGGTGTCAAACTGTCAATAGCGTCGGATGTCCAACCATGGAGGTCTTTGGGGCGCACAACGTTGAGAGGCTCGGTGAACTTGCGTTCACGTCGCTTGAGTCCAGGTGCGAAGTTCTTTCCATGTCTTCGGGCATCTGTTCAGTCTGAAAAAGTTNNAGGATCGAGTCAGCATATTTGAAATATTCGTATATGGATCATGTCACATACCCTTATGATTTCTTTCAAGCACTTGATATCGTCAAGTACACATTCGTTATCTCTGTCATCAGAGACACCGTGCTCTAGATCAAAGATGGCCATTCGCAAGTGGTTGTCGTCCAGAACACGCTCCATGGCATCCGAGAACACTTTAGACCAAGCTTTGTAGTGATGCACAGTATCCAAGAGCTCTTGTCGTATGGGCTCAGAGGAACAAGGCTTGTTGGCCATTGACCAGAGAGCTCTGGCAATGTCTGGACCGAGTAGAGGAACCAAGTTACCAGTGTCGAGAGCCAGACCCATAGCATTGAGAAGGCACTCCACGCCGATGGTTGCGACGCCATGCAGCCAAACGTCACTTGAAGTGTCGCGCAGAGCTTGGGGTTTGAACGACATCAGTGCCAAAGGCTGCTTGGCCGGAGAAGTCGGACTGTAGGGAGTGTTGAATAGAAGCGCAGTGTTGTAATGATGAGCGTATTGGGACCATGAACGCGCATCGTGCACCAGCTGAGCTGTCAAGACGTATGCTTGGAGTAGATCATGTGGCCCACCGAAGCCGTTGATCAGACATTCGTCCAAGCGGCGTTTCTGTGCTTGCATGTTCTCGAAGAGGTTCCATCCAACCGCATCAACCGAGACCAAACGAGGTGTCATGGATTGTATGGCACGAGCGGCGATGTCGGTATCAACGCCAGGGAAGCGAATTGCTTGCCCGTGACCAAAAACATTAGTCATCGGGGTAATCAATCTTTCCTGTCGTGCTCGACGCTCTTCAAGTGTGAGATCTGTACGATGGCTAGGGTTGACCTTCCAGGTAATCTTGCGATCGTTCTTGATGACGATCGGGGTGTACTGAAGCGGGCGCGATTCGCGAGGTGGATGGACGTAGATCTGAGAAGAGGGCCAGACGTGAATCTCCAGCTGTATCTGACGGGCATAGTGTGGTAGGTCTTGAACCAGGAAGAGTACGCGTTGTACATAAAGCCTATCCGACGGGCGATGGAACAGAGGGTTGTGGTCAGGCCACTGGGCTTTCGGTTCTAGGTCCTCGACAGTAATCTCGATAGCAGGGTTTCGGAAGTTCTTGACTTTCTTATCAACAGCAATGTAAGGGGCAAAGCCACTGAGAAGGCGTGGATATTTCAGGTGAATCAGAGCAAATTCGTTGTTTGAGCGCAGATAGTCATAAGTCTCCTCGTAAAACTGCTTGTTGGTGCGCATGATGCTCACGTGGAACGTGTAGCTGTGTCCTGGAGCATGACCGCCGGTTGAGTATTTCACATTCTTTCCAAGTAGGAGGTAGGAGAAGATCTCATGCTTGACATCAATCGGCAATGTCGTCAGGGTAGGCGATTGGTGCAGTGGAGTGACCGGAGAACCACCTTGTAGAGGTCGTATGGGTAACTGCATCGTCAAGGTTCTACGCTGGATATGATCAGACCGGAGAGGGGGAAAGAAGAAGAAGAAGTAGGCGGGAACGAGCAAATGTATTCACCTTCTCAGAAGTGGAGGTGTTTGCTCCCATGTTCACTTCGCTGCTGCTGCTGTTTGTGCCCTGAACGTCAAAGCGATGTGAGATAAACAAAGGTCAAACAGGTCAAGACAAGCTGGGTCGGGAGCCCGCATGCTGTTGGGTCGTCGCTTGCTTCCCAATGTGATGGGGATGTACGATTATGCGGCTACCCGCATCTGCATTATGTGCTTTCAACTTGCCCTTTTCCTTTCTGACGAGTTTCTGTAAAAGATGGTTCTTTCTTGAGGGACTAGAAATCATGCAAGAGGCTTCTGGGCATATTCGTATGGTGGTAGTGGGCTCATTTGTCCCTCAGGGAGGACTTGCGCTCCGGCTATTCGTTCCATGTGTATCTCTACAAGTCCGAAAGAGTACTTAGGTAGCGGAGATTACGCTAGAGTCGAACAAAGGAGATTGGAACTGTCTTTGTTCTTGACGAAGAAAGCAAGAGCGATAGAAATTTCTATTCGGGAATTCATGTCAAGAGAGGGTTGTGTCGGAAAGGTGCAGAACGTCTCTGCCGAGGATTATCTAAGCCCCCAGAAAGGTAATGAAGCCCCCGCATATAGCGCCACACACTACCTTGTGCCTATCTATGCGATTTCTGAACATAGAAAATGGAGTTGCAGCAATGGTGATGAAGGTGTAGATATAAAAGGAGTTCATTTTGTCATTACATGATTATTCGTCACTAAACTAAATTACCGAACTCTCAAGAGAGACTTTCATTTTCAGCTACCCTGCACTCTAAGCTCCAGGGTAAAGTTCCTCAGAAGCAGCAAGGACGGGGAACTCGCCTCTGCTTCCGTAACCACCGTAGAAGTAGTCAGAAGGAGGAATGGTGGGTCCACCTGCTGGGGGCTGAGGCCACTCATCGAGACAAGCGGGCTGGCCAGTCAAGGTGAAGTTGACCATGGTCAGCTCGGGCATGGTGTCGATCATCAAAGCATAGTCACCAGGGTAGAGGTAAGTGTTGCCGTGGTCGTCAATGCGAGCGAGGGAACCAAGAGTCAGGTTCAAAGTGGCGGTCTGGGATGCACCGCCAGCAATGTTGTGGAGACGCTGGTAGTTGACGAGAGACTTCTTGGGGTAAGGGGAAGGTCCGAACTGACCAGCAAGGAAACCGAGAGCGGCGTAGTCGGAGGTGACGTTACCGGTGTTGTGGACGTTGACAGAGATGCTCTCAAAGGCACAGCGGTCCTTGTAGGTCCTGCTGCAGCCAGAAAGCAGGGAGGGAATGTCGTAGGAAGACTTGGACATGGGAGAGATATCGGCGGAGAACTTGGTGTAGTGCATACCGTAACCGAACTCGTAGACGGCGGTGCCGTTGTACCACTTGTAGGTTCTGCCGGGCGAGCCGGTGGTCTCGTTGGGGCGGAGAGTCATGTCGGTCATGGGGATGTCCGAGATGTAGTGAGCGGGGTACTGGGTGACGGGGAGACGACCAGCAGGTGCGGTCTTTCCGGTGATGATGTTGAAAAGAGCGACACCACCATCCTGACCAGGGTAACCACCCCAGATCAGAGCAGAGATGTTGGGGTTGTTGACAAAAGGAGTGTTGTCGAGCTGGTCACCCATCTGGGCAAGAATCATAGGCTTGCCGTACATGGCGAGTTCGCCAATGATGTCGACCTGAGCGCCAGTCCAGTTGATGTCCTCGCGGTCCATACCCTCAGCCTCAACGCTGATGTCAACACCACCGACGTAGATGATGATATCAGCCTTCTCAGCAGCAGTCCAGACGGGGAGCCAGTGGTCAGTGGTAGGGTCGCCCTGGCCACCAGGACCCTGAGCATAGAAGACCTGAGCACCGGTCTGCTGGGCAGCGTACAGAGGGCTGTGAAGGTAGGTTGGGACACCGTAGTAGTTACCCTGCATCTGCTGAGTAGCATTGGCCCAGCTTCCGATCATGGCAATCTTAGTGCCGTTGGAGATTGAGAGGGGAAGAAGACCGTCGTTCTTGAGGAGAGTGATACCCTCTTCAGCAGCTCTGAGGGCGAGCTGTTGAGCATGGGTAGTACCAACATCGGACCAAGTCAAGTTTCTGTACATGGCGTTGGGACCGTCGAAGTAACCAGTGCGAACAAGCGAAGTGTACAGACGGACCAGAGCCTGGTCAACAGTGGTCTGGTTGATAAGACCCTGGTCATATGCGAGAGGAAGGTGGTGCTGGTAGTAGGTACCGCAGTCAAGGTCAGTACCGGCGTTGAGGGCAGCAGCAGCAGCTCCCTGGCGGGTGTCGCTGAAGTTGTGGGGCAGGAAAATGTTCTGGATAGAATCGCAATCACTGGTGACCCACTGCTCCTCGTTGGTCCAGCCCCAGTGCTCACGGAGAACATCGTTGAGAAGCCAGGGGTCGGCACAGGTGGGAACGCCGTTCAGAGCACTGTATGTGCACATGAAGGCTCCAACGTTGGAATCTCTGGCGCACGAACGGAAAGAAGGCAGGTAGTACTCGACCAAATCACGCTGGGGGATCTGAACATCGTTCTGGTAGCGAAGGTTACCGTTCCATGACTCAATGTCGTAGCCAGCAAAGTGCTTGCAAGTAGCAGTGATCTTTCTGATCTCAGGGTCCTCGCCGCCCTGGAGACCCATGATGAGGGCGTGGACGTAGGAAGAGAGATGGTAAGGATCTTCACCAGGAGTCTCCTGGCCTCTGCCCCATCTGGGATCTCTGTAAGGGTTGATGTCTATAACTTGTAGTTAGAATCGGCAGGTTTCGAAATTCTAGAGGTAGTACTGACTTGGTGTCCAGAAATCAAGACCTGCACGTCCGTAGTTGTTGAAGGCTCTAGCCTCAGTACTGACGACCTCGGCCACAGACTGGATGAGTTCATCATCGAAAGCGGCACCCATCAAGATAGGCTGGGGGAAGGAAGTGGCAGAGTCGAATTGTCCAGTGGCATTGAATGTGACACCAGGAGACGAAGCAACACCGTGAAGGGCTTCCTGCCACCATTGGTAAACAGGCAGGCCGAGTCTAGGAACACCGGGGCTGTTGTTTCCAGTAAGGTTCAATTTCTCGGCGACGGTGAAGGCAGCGACAAGAGCTCTGGCTCTGGCAACAGGGTCTNNAACGGTGTCAGAATACGATAACGAGATATGTTGATCTTGATGAAGCATACCTGCGGACTTGTCACAGACAGTGTTGTTTGAGAGAGGGCCATTGGCACAGTCAGGGAAACCGCCCTGGGCAGTACCTGTGAATGTCTGAGCAGAAGCACCTGCTCCAAGCAGTGCCAATGCGGAAAGAGAAAGAAGAGCGGCCATGGTAGAGGTATGTGGCCCGGTGGAATTGGGATGCTTCAAGTTAAAGTCACTGGGGGGAGAAGCAGCTATATATACCAAGCCATGACAACCAAGCAAAAGACATCGAGGTGGAATGATGGTCACGTCCGAGAACGAGTATGGGGATCTGCCAACCTTGAGCTTGGATAAAGTCTCTAGCTCAGTGGGGTTTCAATTGCGGAGCATCATCTTCTTGCCTTGAGCCAAGTGTGCCGGACGTCAAGGTCCAAGCGGTGGATCAATACCGATTGCTTGCTCGAGTCAAGATCAACACACCCGACCGAGGCTGTGAAGAGCTTAGTCCGGCATGAATGCATCTACATTTTACCAGGATGATGGTGGTAAACTCCGCATCTTCTCCGCAGGGTAAATGGGAAGATGGGGGTACTCCACACTCATGGTCTGCCGTAGACTGGAGAGAGATGTTTGTCATCCATGTCCATCCGGTGCATACATGTTGCAGGAGGATTTTTGAATGTAGAGTACGTCATACTACGAGGCTTCTCAAACATTGTTTCGGCATGGCTTCCCGCGCGGATGGGTATCTGGCGCAAGTACCTGCGTGAGCTAGCTGGAGACAAGACGAATTAGACGCAGTAGATTTAGCCACAATTGAAGCGTGGCTGGCATGGCGGCCATGGGGAGGGTAAAGTGTAAAAGGTGGTAACGGGGTTAAGGTCGAATCATGTTGATCGGATCGCGTGCAAGCATTTTAGCCAATTTAGCCAGCCAGTGAGATGTGGAGCACCAAGCGGCTTCTGCAAGCAACGGAGAAGTCAGTCGGCATCCTTCTTTGACAGCAGCATCAAGCACGTCGGCCAAAGGATACGGAAGGTTGAAGCAGGCTGCCACGTCAAGGCGGCAAGGAAAAGACTCTTAGCATGCAGAGAGGTTGGTAACAAGCAGAGGCATGTTCTCGGCTAGGTGCACAATTGGACCACTCTTCGGGACTATGCAGCTATGCCAATGGCCTTCTCGTGACATGCTCGGCCTTGCCAATACTGCGTGCAGCTGTACGAAGACGAATCCGAGAGACATGTCGCACCGACAACCAGAAAAGATGCGGCAATCGCGCCGACTGTTCTGTTGCAATTGAGGCTCTGCAAAAATGGAAAGCACGGACGATATCGACCCCAGATTTTTAGCATCTCTTCGTCATGATTCCAATTGAGCTCCAAGACCATAGACAAGCAAACCGAACATTGTGCATTCGACATTACCAACCAGCAGACTATCGAGGCCGAGCATACCAACACCAATAATAGTCGACACAAATAGCAATGGGCTCATCAGCATCGAAACCCGCCTCGCGCGCTGCAAATGCTGCAACCAAAGCAACCCGCCAGTACCCATCCCGTCCATCACCAGCAACATCGACACAAGCATCACCCGCACGCACGTCAAACGCCCCATCCCAGCCCCCGCCGCCACCAGCCGCGAACCGCCAGCCAGGTCCTACCGTCCACCCACAAGCCCGCGCAAGTGGTCAGCGCAGCGAAGGTAAACCACTCCAAACCATGTCTTCTCCCTCGTACTAGAAGCGAGTGAGTGACTGGAGCTGACAAGATGCGTGTCAACAGAAATCAACCTTGATGCATCAGATCCAGACTTTGCTCGCTCGCTCCGTCAACTAGGCGCCGTACAACCAAACCCTACCCTTTCGCCTTCATCGACTTTTTGCTGCACATCCAAGCTCTCACTTCCCGAATTCATACGGCCAACAAGGCGGCAACAACACGACAGCGCCACCGCAACGACTAAACCCAGCATTGCGTGTATTGCAAGCTCGTGCCGAGTTGGCAGGCGAAGCCGAAAGAGAGTTCTTGGAGGCTCGAAAGAGAGGCAGCGCTGGCAGGAGGTTCTTGGACGTGGGCACTCTGAGAAATGTCATCACGTTGAGAGACCAGAGGAACATGAGTGCTGCCGAGATCGAGAGGACTCTGGGCTTGAGAAGCGGAACTGTGGCAAAGTTGGGACCCAAGGGTGTTGTTGGTGTTGAGGGCATACAGGACAATTGAGCACATGTCTGACGATGCACTGTACATGATTCTGGACGTATGTGCATACTACAAGCAAGCATAGAACTGTATACTACTGTAACAATAGCCATGGCAATTCTCCTTGCCTACGACAGCCTCAGCACATTGGTCCACGACAGCAAGTTAGTGACTCTGTCCCAATCTCCAAGCAACAAAGCAATACACGAGAGAAAAGAGAGGGGTATACGGCAAGAAACAGAAACCCACAGAACGCCTTTTCGCTAAGAACTCCCACTTGCATAAATCTTTGGTGAAATAAACCTCTGGATCTTGAAAGTAAGGAAGTCGAGAAGATAATAGAACAGGAGAAATTCTCTGCCGGCAATCAATAGAACATGAACTCCGTCATGTATGGGCAGATTGTCAACGCCAGAATGGGTTGCGCATACTTTTCTGGGCAGGTGGCAGTCCGAAGTTGGGCATGGGAATCCAGCTATCTGGTGGAAAGGAGGGTGGCATCATTCGCTGGAACGGCTGATAGGTTGGCTGAGCGAACATAGGCATCGTGGGGATTGGGTAGTGATTGAAACCATGTTGCGCGTGAGTCACTGGGCCTGGCTGATTGGGCAGAAGTCCGCCGTGCCTGGCAGGCAGCAGCGCAGGCGGATGTGCAAAGAACAATGGCTGGGGCTGTGGATGTACCATGTTGTTGTACGGTATCGGAGGCCAATGTGGTGCTTGGACAAGGACAGGTCTGAACGGATGTGCATGAACCTCTCTGTAGCTGCGAGCGGAAGCTGCTGCTGGAGTCGGAAACGACCTTGGCACCGGAACCGGGCTTTCGACCACTTCAGACAGAGGATCCGAGCTAAGCGCAATGGTGTCGTGCACAGTTGAGCCGAAGTTCTAACTCGAGTTCTTCTGGCGAGACAGGAATTTGTGTGGGACGGGTACTTTGACTGCCTTCGTTTTCTCAACTTGGCCGTGCGAACGCTTCCTTGAGGTAGCCTTGACACTTTTCTGAATATTCGCACCATTGGTGGCGTGCTGAATTAGTTGAACTGTCCTATGCAGAGCAATGTGAGGTGCAGTGACGAAATGGATCAGCTGTGGGTACAGTCGTGATAGCAAACTTGCACGCTTGGTCGAGATGATACAGCCAATGTTTGTCGCACCACCATAAAGCAATGGCTCAAGAGAAGTTAAGACCAGCTGTTCTGCGTCGGTATTCCAGTGATTGTCTCTGGGGTGCTTCCCGTGGCCAGCCGATCGTTCCCGATCTGTCGCAAGTCTACGAATATTGGCAAGGTGGTAGCGCAGTATCTCGATAGCTTTGCTGATGAGAAGGCCGATTTCTTCATCTTGCTCCCCAGCATACGGTCTGGTAGGATCTGTTTCTTGGTTTTCTTTGGCCTGATCGCATCCAGCGGCAGCAGCCAAGAGGGCATCTACACTGTCATGTTCATTTGTATCTGTTACACCNAAGGTCAGCAACAACGATATACAGCAAATCATGTTGGATTCACCTTCGAGACCAGTTGTAGACAATGGCATGTGATGTTGTGGTAAACCATCAGGTGTGCTCAATCTTTCCAAAGCATGACAAGCACTTTGAAGCTTTCTTATTATGACTTCGGGACTATCAAGCTGTTGGGGCGCCGATGAGAATGAGCTTGACAAGATGATTGGACTTTGCATGTCCTTGTGGCACATCTGTGGTTCGCTGGTAAGCTCAGTAAAGGTGTCGTACACTAATGCAGCAGCTTCCGGTAGAGCGTCTGACTCTGGTAGGAATTCAGAATGTAACTTATGACCTTTCTCCGAACCAATGACCGAGTCGAGTGCAGACAGAGAAGAACGAGGAGTATCATCGATGAAGTTGTTAAGGAAATCAGCACCATAGCCAGCATGCTGGGATTCGTTAGAGTCAGCATAGTCGCTCTTATCGACAAGCTTAGAAGACGTCAGCAAGATAGGATCTGATGAGTTCCCGATCGGCGCTTCCGAAGTTGGAAGGGGAGGAGTTGATGTCTGTAGAGACATGGTGGAAGCTGTGGTAGTTCTTCGCTTCTTAGTCAGAGGTTCGCACACATTGTCCAAGTATCTGGCAGGTCTCGAAATCTTCCTTTTGGGTCGAGTCAAGGGTTCTTCTGGCTCCGAGACTGGTTCTTTGGGTGGAAACTTGAGTTTTAGTCGAGTTGGCGGACGAGGTTGTCGCGGCATAGCGACGGTGATGGTGTCCGGTGAAGCTGGCGATGCATCGCCGGAAGCAGCGTGCCTTCTCGGCATGTGGAATGTGAGGTAGATCTGAGCCTGTGTTCTGACTGCGAACAGTGATGCCAGGAGAGTTAACTGTCGCTGAACTGTAGACTGCAGACAGCGAACGGTTGGTCTTTGTGAGTAGTTGGCAAAGTTTAAGATGTCGGGCGTCACGGTTTGAGGGTGTTAGAACTCTCGCGGATGGCCCACGCTTGTCGCATCAAACGAATACAAGATCAAGACATAGCGATTGTTGATGCCTGGTAGATGACTAGTAGGGAGTATGCAACCTTCGAAACGTTACTTCTTTCTGAGACACATCTGACAGCACGAGGAAAGTGGTTCAGCAACAGGAAGTAAGGTAGCTTCTGCCTCATCACCCAATGCTCCTTCCCAAAAGGGTAATCGTGCTTGCAGGTGTAGCAACAGCCAGCTCGATCCAGCATTTACATTGCCTCGTGATTCCTTCCATTCAATTGCCTTGTCGCAGTTCTTCATCATGCGTACTGAGTCACATATACCTATGTATGATTCTATAGCGACATGTGATCTTGTGCCCGGGTCGAGCAGTCGAAGGCCGCGAACGGTGGCTGACTCGCGTCGTCGGATGGGGCAAGTCAGCCGAGAGCTGGAGCAGCCAGGTAGCCTCTCGAGCTTCGTCACCAAGACTTCGGCCATTCAAGGACAAGACAACAACCATGAAGTTCTCGAGTGCAATTGTCCTGCCGCTGTTGTCGCTCGGCTCAGGCCTTGCTGCCGCTGCTTCGTGGAGCTTCGAGGATGCCACGCTCAGTATTGCCAGCAAAGGAGCTGGTGTAGGTGGTGCCCTCAAGGAGAAGTGAGCAGTTACCCTTCAGACTTTTGTCGTTTCGCCATACTAATTGTCTTTGAACAGACTGTCCCCTGAAGCCCATCTCAGCAAGCAGGTCAAGCTTGGTCCCACCGACTCGCTCAAGTTGGTCATGACAACCACCGAGGACAAGACAGCAAAGAGACCTCACCAGGCCTTCCTCACTCTTCACGAGCCCAAGACTGGTCTCGAGGAGTCGTTCATCTTCAGTGTCAGGGAGAGCGGCAAGGCCAAGGTCGAGCTGGTATGCCATGACTCTCCTCGCCATACAATTCTTGCAAAGCAACTGACATGCGTCACAGNNTCGCAAAAGGATCTCCCCTTCCAATTCCTCAGCGCAAGCGACCCACTCCAGGCCAAGCTTCTGATCGCCTCGTTTGGCTCTTCTGATGCCTACTACACACATGCCTTCGACTTGACTGTTACCCGCGATGCCAATGTGCCTCTCAGCACTCCCGAGCCTCCTCTTCGCTACGCCAAGCTGTCCGAGATTCACCACATCTTCCGCAGCGACCCCAAGTCCCNNCCTCCTACCATTCTATCTGGCGTCTTTACTCTCGCCATCATGGCCTGTCTGCCCGCACTTCTTGGTGGATGGTTGTTCCTGGGCGCCAACTTCAACCACCTCTCCAAAGCCATGAACGCTGCTCCCATCTCCCACGCCCTGTTCTTCGGCAGCATAGTCGCCATGGAGTTCATCTTCTTCTTGTACTACTCTTCCTGGACTCTGTTCCAGATCTTGCCTCCTGCTGGTCTGGTGGGCACTGTTGCCTTCTTGAGTGGCAGCAAGGCCTTGAGTGAAGTTCAGCAACGCAGACTTGCTGGTCTGAGATAAGATTCGCACTTTTTAGACTCAACAGCTTCAGAAATTCGGGAATTTCTCAAGCTCATCAAAACATACATCTAGACACGATATCAAATGTCAAAAGTATTTCTCGATTGACCAATTACCAATATATCTGCCAAGTTACGTACAGCATTAGTCATTACAACAATAATGGCATGGGCCATAAACTCAGGTGAACACGTCTTTNTCCTTCTGCAATGCGAGGAACGTCTCTTCATCATGCCCAGGAATCACTCTGCCTCGAGTCGTGCGCTCAAGACGCTTCAGACGCTGTGTGCTCTGGAACCAGGCTGGGTGGTCTCGAGCGAGCCATCCTTGAGGAATACCATCACGCCACNNTACCACGCATTAGCGGCTGTTTCTTCAGCAAACACAAGGTAAACCTACATTCTCAATAACATGGCAGTGATCGGAAATGAAGAAGAAAGTTCCGCTATCGGGCAAGTTGATCTGCATACCAATCAAACCATCGGTGTGTCCAGGCAAATGGTGTAGAGTGATTCCCTGACAGAAGTCAATGGTCCGATCATCGAACGTCTTCCAGTTCNNCTATGCATGTTGTTAGTGCAGTCCACCGATGTTGTCCTTTCCCACTCACAGATCCAGATTGAGATAGTGCTTCAGGTATACACCGGCATCTGCTCCAGTAGCCACGCTCCAGAACGCACTCTTCAACTCCTTATCGTGCACCCAAACCTCAACATCTGTACGGCCGAAGAACTCATCAAGACCTCCAGCATGATCAAGATGCAGATGGCCAATGATTACTTTCTTGACGTCTTCAATCTTGTTTCCAGTGGCCGCGATGGCGTTTCTGAGCTCATGCCTCTCCTCGTACTTGACCCTACTGAACACGTCGTGCACCTGCGGGCCCCAGATATCCGGATAGTCCTTTCCACAGCCAGTTTCCCAGAGAATAAGTCCTTCGTGTGGATGAGAGATCAAGCAGCAGTATACTGGGAGATTGCGACGCTTGTTCTCGAAAGATTGACCAGCCGTAGAAGCGAGAGAGGTGTTGGCACCACGTATGACAAAACCTTCATCACAGGCCAACCATCCGCATTCAAGGAGCCAGAGTTTTGTGCCTTGAGGACAGACATTGGAAATGTGACCGGGGACTGCTCCTGAGTCGAGCTGAGATTGGATTCCTGCCATGATTGATCGCTGATCTGTATGTTGTCCAAGCCGCTAGATGAAATATTGAATATGCAAGAGGTAAGAACTTGCATGTATACGAAGAGGAACCGCAGCTCATTTGTGAGCTATAAAGTACTGCTATAACCCCGCCGTGATAGGTGACCCCGCACATCGGTAAGCAGTGACGAGGGAGGAGATGATCAATTGTGGAAACTCAGCTTCTTCCTTGTTCCCGACTCTCTGACACCCCAAACCTCAAGATTGTGGCATAAAAGCACACAAAAAGCTCAATCTCATGACGAAAATGTTCTTATGCATACCACAATGTCAGAATATGTCCTCAAGTGCTCATCTGAACTCGCTGAACCTAACACCCTGGCATACCACAAACCCCACATACGAAACGCTCCTTCCGAAACTCAAAAACGCCGTATGCAATTGCGCCAATGTTCTTTCCCTCCTGTCCTCAATTCCATCCGATGATGCCTTGCCTTAACACTTGTGTGTGCCTGACCAAGCCAACTCTTCTCCCAATGATGCCTTCACCACCGACTCCTAGATCGAGCTTCCGAGGTAAGCTGAACGACTGCGTTGTAAACGTGGATAAGGGGAAAGCGTGTAATACCGATGTCATCGGCTCCACAGCTCTGAGGTCTCCATCGCGACTATTGCTACCGTCAGCATATAGCTCAAGCACCGTAATGGACAGTGCAGTGCATAGTACGTACAAGATCACTATTTGACAGCTGCTCAGCTCCGCGTCTGCTGTAGTCTCTGGCGCAGAAGAGGATTGGAACGTTGCTGTTGTGGTCGAGGCTTCGTCTTGGTGGAAGAGCAGTGATAGGTCTGGTAATGTTGACTCGCCGATTGACTTCAGAATAGCGATTGTGCCGCCGAGTACTGGACGAGAAGATTCGGTGCCACACATTGTGTTTATTGTTCTTTGATTGCGATGAGATGCTGATTTTAATGCTTTATGCTTGATGCTGCAATTGAGCCAGGTATGATAGCTAAAGCGATTGGAACGAGAGGGGAAAGAGATGCTAGACAATGACCATCAAGGTATCAGCAGCACATGTCCCATTTTTATACTCTCTGCCATCACGTTTCACCCTCATGTCAGCATTATGGTTTCCCCCATTGTCCGAACCCACGTTTGTTCCACCAAGGTGGAAAACTTGCTCAATTTCTGGGGAAACATGCTCAATCTTGGCCCGGGCGTTCCATACCGCACCAACGTGGCTTCAAAGGGACTCACGGCCTGAGTTCTTTTGAGTGTGTTTTGTGTATATGATTTCAAACTTCGTCAGCTATTTGATCATGTTCGCCCGGAGTCCGTTGATGGTCGTGGTGTTGTCCGGGATAAGTGAATCTCATCGATCGGTATGCTTGGCGTCATTGTCGCACTCCATTGGGGGTCGACATCAGTATCTTTCTGATTTCCAATGCTTCAGACAACGACGCCGTTGGAAGCCTGCTCCAAAGAACTATACTTGAGTGCGATCCGAATTGAATTTGAGACCAGCCTGATCTAAGCGCCCGTATCAGCCTCCGTGGGAACCGAGCCACAAAGAGAAGACAATGAGTTATTGTTTACTAGGTCAACGCTGATCTCAGCATAGCCGGCGGTAACCTGGATATATTCACCCAGTCCTATCTCAGTAGCAATTGCGAGTACGTCCAGTAATGCGCGATGAAAAGCTGTCATACTTCGCTCTTCTGCCGACAAGGCATCACCTGTTCGTTCCCGATGTTTACCTCGACGAGGTCGGCGCCACGTATCTACACGAGATCAAAGTCGACAGATCGATTATTTCTCCATCATTGTGGAGTCCCAGCAGAGCCTCTAGACCGATACGAACCTGGAGGCTATCATCCAGTGCGTCTGCAGGATGTCTTTGCAGGAGGAAGATACAAAGTCATTCATAAGCTGGGTCATGGAAGCTTCTCGACTACCTGGATCGCACGAGATCNNTCATGTAAGCTCAGTACGATACAGGAATGCTTCAGAACCTTGACCCCCTATAGACTCAGCAGAAATGTGGCTCTCAAGATCACAGTGGCAGAAGCTTCATCCTCAAGCAATCGTGAGCGTCGAGTTCTCCAAGCCCTATCGGAATCGAACTTCACATTGCGGTCAGAGCGAAAGCATATTGTGCAGTTTCTGGATAGCTTCCAACATGACGGGCCCAACGGCGTTCATGATTGCCTGGTCTTCGAACTACTTGGTCCCAGTATCGCTAGCGTAGTGGAACAACGACGTGCCGGCAACAGGCTACCAGGACATGTTGCAAAGAAGGCTTGCAAACAATTGGGTCTCGCGCTCGCAGTCTTACACAGGCAGGAGATTGCTCATGGAGGTTAGTGGGCTCACTCTGAAATGTCAGACGTAAAAGGGAAGCAAGACCTGATGCTTTGCCAGNACATACATACAGGAGACCTTGCGTTCTGCGTGCCAGGACTCGACTCAATTCCGGAAAACAAGCTATTCGAGACTTACGGTTTGCCCAAAACAGGCCCGGTAACTCGCGCTAATGGTGGCTCGCTAGGGTCTGGAGTTCCAGACTATCTAGTATGGTCTGCTTCCTTCCCTGCCAGCAAACTAAATCTTGAAGAGCTCTCTGTGAAGCTCATCGACTTTGGTGAATCATTTTTCTCTTACGAAAAGCCCAAGGGATTGCACACTCCGTTGGCACTCAGAGCACCCGAAACTTTGTTTGACGAGGAGTTCGACTTTCGAGTTGATTGCTGGGGTTTTGCCTGCGCGGTAGCTCTTACTCATGTCTCCCTCATTGGTACCTTGCTAAGATGGATGTTAGNNATTTTCGAACTAATCGTCGGGTATCCGCCGTTCACCGGCATCATGGCAAAGAAGGAAGATATCTTACAGCAGATAGTGGATATGATAGGAGAACCGCCAGAAGAATGGCAGCCTAAGTGGAAGGCGATGCCAAAATGGGGTCAGTACATTCTACATCATCCGAAGNCTACCGAGCAACACCTAACTCCGACAGATCAAGTCTACGATAACGATCCAGTCTATAATTTGGAGCAGTGGCTTGATCTGACTTATTTCGACGACGGCAAACGTATCGATCTTACTCGAGAGGACATCGAACAAGTTGGAAAACTAATTAGAGGATTGTTGCAGTGGCACCCCTCTGCTCGTTCATCAGTAACTGAAGTTCTGTCAAACGAATGGTTCCAGGATTGCTAAAGAGCCAGCTGCTCGATCTGGACGCAGCCGAAAATGTTAGCTGCAACCAAGAATTTGAGTGAGTTTGTTCATCGCCCTGACTCATCAAACCAGCACAGTGTCGGTGACTCTTCACAAGTATCTTGCGAACCTCCAAATGAACCTCCTCTCGCCAACTATCGAATGATCTTACCGACCACCAACATGTCGTCCCAAGCTATACTCTCAACTTTCGAAAATTTACCGGGCGAGCTCCTTAACCAGATCACCGATCACCTTGACTTGGAAGCTGCAATACAACTCTGCCAGACCAACAAATACTTCTACAGCATCATAGAACTGTCAAGTAGACCTGCCTCGGCGGGTTTTGTCGCCAAGTTTGAAAACAGAAATACAAAGTTCGATGGACCACGACTAGCGCGCCATTCCGCTTGCAGTGTGTGCAGTTGCCTCAAGCCCTCTACGATCGATGTCGGTAGATGGACAGCGACCTTTCCAAAACAAACTGGTACTTGCCAATGGTATACCCGGAGTTGTCGAAAGACTGTGGAAGAACGACATTTTCGAGTCTGCGCTGAGTGTCTGACCAAACATCGATCTGAGAATATGCCAGAGGCAACGCCGAAAGAAATGATCAGGTTCCTGCAGCAGCAAGAGTTTCGCAAAGCGGCGTTCGGCGAACCCTTCGACCGAACACTACTTCCAATTCCACGTCGCTTCTTCCATTGAACCCACTTACACCTACGTTGATGATCACGATCAATGGTCTCGTTTTCGTAGACCTCCTCTATACTTGTCGAAGTTGTATCAAGTCAGAGCAGAAAAACTCATGGAACTACCGATATACGAACATCTTCAATCATTCATCTTGTTCCTCGCCTTGTTGGATCTCATCTATCTTCGTCGTAAAGACAGTTATGGTTCCCCAAATCATCCTTCGAAGCTTAGCGTTCAGGTATGCATGGGTTGGTCTGACATATACTTCCACATCAAATCCGTGAAGCTTCCATCATGGTTCATCAGCTGTGCTGCAGGCGAGACATATCCATCAGCTGGCTGCTTCATACAACCGAAGAGGCCATATTCAGCTATCCACCCAGTTTCGTCCATCCAATTTGCAAGCTGCACAGTAAAATGCAGCACGTCGTTATATTTTCGAGAGATAGACGCCCACTCCGAGACGATGATGGGTTGTTTGAGATATCGCTCGTGCGCTGACTGTAGATGCTTGATCATCTCATCTCCCTTTGTGCCGTACCAATGCAGACCTAGATAGTCAGGTGGGTCTTTGGCGACCAAACTCATCCATTCATGGATCCAATCAATACCAGCTTGGTCTGAGGCGCACGAAGGACTGGCAAGACGCTTGCCGTGTTTCTTGCGCAGTGGAATGACTTGGTCGTTCCAGATGGTAGCTGTCTCCTCAGGTGTAATGCCTGCGCGTTCCAATTACCAACATTTTGGCCCCCAAAACTCGAGCAGCATGCAACCGAAACGTTCGCTAGTGCGTCATCGTGAGCGGAGTAATTGATGGTAAGACATCGTTGTTCGTCCAGATGTCAAGGCTGAGGAGGGTATTGATTGCGTAGACCATCAGCCTCGTCTCTCTGAGAGATACTACTCGTAGTCCTTCTCTTTTGCTGCCACGGTATTCTTTAGGTGGCTGAGCGATGATATTTCCATGAGAGAATTAGATATGATGGGTATTTAAGCACGCACCCTCCCCCTGCCAGAATCTGCATCACAAATCACTTACAAACAGTTCCCAAGAAGTCTCACTGATTTACACATCCATCATGTCGCACATCTTGACCATCAACAACAAGTCTTCGCACAATCAAGAATTCGAGGTGCATGGCTGGAACAACAATCATAACATCTCTGTACCAGCACGTTCTAGCACCAATATCAACGCACCAGATGGATCGTCTGGAGCCATCATTGCTCTTCACGACGGCCACGAAGGAGAACAAGCCGAAATAACAAAGAAAGGATATGGCGGCAACGACTTTNTCGACGTTAGCAACATCACTGACGCCGGCGGCAACATGACAGTCATGCAGAAGAACGACCCTGGCACTATCAAAGGCTACCCCGAGTTCATGCAGGCATTGAACCAAGCATATGCCCACGCCGACCAGAAGACCAAGGATAACATAAGAAGATCGATACATCTGGATCATACCGAAAGAATTGTTCGGATGGATCCTACTAAGGATAACCCTCATATGGAGGCCTTCGTCCATACTTTTGATACCCTCTCGTATGTTGGACAGGGTTCATGGAGCGGAAAAGTCGGAAATGCTATCGACAATGCTCAGGTGATTGGCGTACCGTACTCAAAGCTCTGCTAAGATTGGCCGACTAACCTTCTTATAGAGTCGANNTCAGCCCATGGAAGCAAAGATATTCTGATCACTTATAGTGATGGAGACGCAAGGCCTAGTTAGTTTCTTTGATTCATGCAATATGATANNGAAGGTGCCCTCTGATTCGATCGTGTAGATGACTCAAAAGCATCAATTCCCCCAAGTACTCTACCAAAAGACAGCCATGCAGTCAGAAGGAACCTGGAAGAACATGCAACGCCAGCAGTTCATCCGAATGTCCATCCAGCGGTGCACAACGGCACGTCCTCACCTGACCATGATGATGGCAAAGCACCTGGTATTTTTTTGAGCAACAAGTCTGCAGTCGATGAGACCTACTTTCTCTTTGACAACTATTGGAACGGCAATGGCACAGCAGGTGCCAATTTCGATCATCCTTCCAAGTCGGTACACGTACCAGCCGGCCATACAATATTCGTCAGTTTGCCATCCTCGTTCAAAGGCCGAGTCCAAAGAGGAAAGTTAATCCCTGCCACTTGGGTAGAGTTTCAGATAGAAGCAAGAAACGACCACAAAGCCCACGGCGACGTCAGTGTCGAGCAGGGAAACGACGGTCCAGCAACAATCCATGCTACTGATGGAACAAAGTCATCGAATGGCTTTACTATGATGATTAAGGCAGCGGACTCTGCTTACCAGACGAGATCAGATGGCAAANGGGTCATTGCTAGTACCATGGGAAACTGGCTAGGAGGTCCAGATCAGGCTGCGATAAAGGCCCAGCAAGCCATCAAGACTCGAGCATATGTCACTGGAGGTACTGGAGTCCCCGATGTAGCCTCCGTAAACAGGCGCCTTGCTGTGGACTTCTACTAGATTGGTAGAATCGTTATGTGAGCAGAGGTGGAGATGAAACAATGCACAGTTCTAGATCAAAGACCAGAAACGGAAAGAGCTGTCCCACAGGCAGGATACATCCGAAGTGCCACTTCTCTGCCGAATTCGAATCTCATTCAGGAAACCGCGAACATCACCAAACATTGACACAAAGGCAGGCAAGAGAGACAATGTCAACAAGAAAGTTTAATTCCAAAACTGTGTGACTAATCAATTTCAAACTAAACTCCTCAAAATTCAAGCTCCACCTTTCAATTACTTTCCACTACCTCTTCATATCTTTTTTTCTTTTTCTTTTTCCCTTCAACCAATGATCTTGGTCTTGCCGAAACTCTTCTCGGCCTCAATGGCGGCTCGACGCTTTGGTCTTGTAGCAGCAGCGACTGGTTGAGCCTTCTTGGACTTTGCTACTGTCTTCTTGACACCACTCTTTGAAGACTTGGGAGCAGCAGCCTTAGAGGTCTTCTTGGTAGGCGTTGGGGTAGAAGACTTCTTAATAGCAGGCTTCTTCGTGATCACTACCTGGGGAGATGGTAACTTTGAGGGCGGCGAGGCAGCAGTAGAAGACTTCAAAGATGAAGAAGACTTCGAACTCAAGGCAGTGTCGAAAGTGACTTTCTTGCCTTTCTTCTTCTCAGTCTTCTTTTGTTGCTTTCCCTTGAACTTCTTCTCGACCTTCTTTGCAAAGCGGCCATCAGTCTCGCGGTTGGGCTTGCGCTTGGGATGTCCAGGAGTTACTGGAGGGGTAGTGGGGTCTAGCAGAGCGGAGCCAGGACGGTACGATGGGTCGAGATTCTTACGGGGCACCTTGGGCATCCTTGGCGACTCCTCGTCTGGGTTGAAAGGAGTGGGAGGACCAGGTTGGAAGGAGTCGTCACTGACCTTGCGCTTGCAGTTGGAGACAGGAGTGGGCAGGGTGCAGGACGCTTACGCTTGCTGCTTTCCTTGCTGCTGCTGCTACTGCCGCTGCTTTCCTTGCTGGTCGATGTTGGCGCTACCGGAGTCCAGGGGGGAGTTGAAGGGGGTGCGAGGAGTAGTACTGGCTACAGCCTCGGTGGACCATTTGGCGGATGAGACGTTAGGGGAGGCTTGGTTTGCCGACTGCTCTCCTTCAGGTGCCTGCGGCCCAAGTCGCTGACCTGTCATGCGCCTCCATCGCTTCTCCTTCTTGATCTCGGTGCGAACATACCTCTGGACCTGATTTAGGATCCTAAGTCTGGCGGTGTCAGGTCCCTGTGCGCTGGGTAATGCACGTTCAGCCTTGACCATGTCTATGGCCATCTTCCAAGCTTGGTCGGAGAGAACCATCAAATTGTTGAATCCACATCCCCAACGGTGTGCTGCCGTCAGCAAATGGTTGATGCGAAGGTCCCCATATCTGAGGTCCAGGCGATCGTGTCTAACAGGCACCTTACCATCGATAGGGAAGGGCTCGTCTTGGTAACCGTGGCGCGATGCGTTCATCAAAACGCCCCTCAGAAGTTCGACGATCTGTTCTTTGATTGCCGGTACAGAATCTTCGCTATTCTGAGCAACCCATTCGAGGAATGCCTCCTTAGCTTTGATGACTATTCTCCAAATATCATACCACTTGAGATGAACACCATTCAGAAGATCATCGGGGGTAAGGTAGACATTCTTGAAGCTGAACCGCTGGGGATTGACAGACGCGGTATGAGGACGTCTACGCTCGACGGTCTTGTGGAGGTTAAAGAGGCGGTCTATAAGGTAGCCATATATCTCCTGCTCGAGTGTAACAAGACCATTGCGAGATGTGTTTTCGACATTGAAGATCAACTCTTCTGTCGCATCAATAGCAGCGAACGCTTTTTCGAGGTCGAGTTTCATCTTCATTTTGCGAAGAACTTTCTGACCAATAGCATGAGCAAGGAGTTTCGCAGCATCGTACTCATCTTCAGCGTTGTGGAGGCTGCTATTCTGCGAGAGCTCAGGACTTGGCTCTAAGTTATCAAACAAGCCATCGTGAGGTGGACACCAGGCCTTGCTACTGCTGCTGGCATCAGAAGCGTCAGGTTCGTAAACTTCGCGGCGTCCAAACTCCGGAGGCACTTCCTCGGCCTCGGTCTCGGTCTCATCGCCATCAACCTCGGATTCTTCAGGCACCTCAGCGTCTTCGGTTTCGAATTCCTCAGGCACCTCCTTCGCCTCTTCGCTTTCGATCACTTCAGCGTCAAGCACCTCCTCGTCGTCTTCGCTGTTGTTGATTGCGGTGTCGTTCAAGGCGAGAAGCTCGCCTGAGTTGCTGCGAATGGCTTGAACGATCTCTGCTTGATCGTTGTCAGCTGGAAGTTCTTCGGCAGTATCGACAGGACCAGGGGCAGGGGAAGCGTACAGATCAGTATCGTCATCTTCGATTACAATGACTTCGGACTCGACATTGCGATTCTGTCTTGGGGAACAATGGGCAGGTAGCTCGACCTTATCGAAGGGAGGGACAGTGTGGGCATCGTACTTGGAGAGGAAGTCAAGACTCTCTTCTTTGTTTCCAGAATACCCTGAAAGGAAATCCAGGTTGTCCTTGGCAGCTTTAGGTGACTGGGACGCAGGCGTCATGAAAGGAGGAAAGAGGCGTTGAGCTGTAGTGTTGCCAATGACATCCGAGTGGATCGGGCCATCCTCAGTAGTATCCATCACGTCGTTCGATGCTGTCACAACAGGCTCGCTTGACTTGGATCCCGAAGAGAGCGAGATTGGAGGCGACAAGTGAGGGCCAGATTGAATGTTACCAGTCTCTCTAATTTGCTCAACGACTTCTTCCATGACATCGGCCATCATGTTGGTATCCTTAACTGCCTTCTTGGCTTGAGCCTCATTCATCTGCCTATAGATGCGTTTGAGGTATTCTGGAGTGGTGGAGGGTCGAGTGTAGGTACCTGCAGGCGAGCTCTTTGCCGATCCATCGATGATAGATGCTCCAGTCGGTGTGACAATGACGGTGGGGGTTGTTGGCATGGAGTTTACGATGTCTCCGATAGCTCGCAACTGCTTACGCTCAGCGGCATGCTTCTGGTAGTGATCAGACATGCTTTCATCGGCAAAGTCGACATGAGCATCGCAGATACGGCAAGTTTGCTCACGCTCGAGCAACTCGTTCTCCATGTTCAGAATGATCTGTTCCAAGTCTCTGAACCAGTTGAGTGCAGGCACATTGTTGATCATGGGAGCCTTTGCTGGATCCAGACTTTCCACACGCAGCGGGTCTTCGACAAGAATATTTTCGTTCTGGCAGTGTTGGCGATAAAGCTTGAGCTCATCACGATGTTGCTTGTAGTGAGCATGTCTTGTTGTGGTACACTTGGTCCACTGAAGTCCGCAAGCAAGACAACACTTGGAGCGGCTTTCGAGCTCGCGGTTAGCTGTGACTGCACGATGGTAATACTTGTCATACAACTCGCGTCTGAGGACTGCCTTCTTCGGATCGGACGTTGTGCCAGGTACGTTGCAGAACTCGGGGGTGAAAACTGGCTTTGGTCGGATGCGTGCGCCTCTGATTTGTCTCTCTTTGTCTTGTCTGGCAAGGAAACGTAGCCACGAAGGGTCGTCATCGGGGATAGGACCAGGCTGTACCCATCGCTTGGGTGCAACAGGACTGATAGACTTGGGAGTAGAGGATCCGGCGGGCTTGGATTGAGGGACGGTGGGTACAGGGTCGACTTCCATAACAGTTTCCTCAGCTTCGGCCGAGTCAGCTCCAGACTCCTCAACAATCTCTTTGTGGTTATGGGCGAGACAAGGGCTGATGTAGTTGACACGATCAATGTCGGCTTCGCGAAGCATCAACTTGTTTCTGATTCCTTTGCGTCCATTCAGGCAAGTGTTGTAGAAATCCAAGAACTCAATGGGATCTTCTTCGAGACGAGGGTCAAAGATCTCCCACATTGGTTGAGCCGGCTTCTCCACTTCTTCGGCAGCCTTTGTGGTGTTAACAGCAAGCGGAGCAGGTAGTGTCTCTGATGCAGGAGCAGCAACAGGAGCAGGGCGAGCCTCTGGTGTAGGTGCACCGGATCTTATGGCTCTGCTATGCTCCATCAAGTCCGACTCAGAGTAAGATGGAAGAACTCCTGCTAGGCGCTTCCAGAAAACAAAGCTAGGCATCTCGCCCTTCTTCAGGATGATGAATGAAGGCGTGGTCTCGAAATGAATGCTACTCATCGCAAGCCGCTCGAGTTGGGCAGGGATGTAGTAGAACATCTCTCCGCGAACCTCAGTGTCCATGACTGGGATAGCACCCGTAGAGTCCTCAGCTTGAGGAATCTTTACAATCTTTCCGCCTTCCAACGAGCCGATCAGTTTACCAAAATTGATTGCGGCCAACTGTTCTTCCATGGAGGGCTTTCCGACTATATGTCTATCGGGCGAAGACCACATGATTCCAGAAACTGAGAAGCTGCGTCCAGATGGGTGAGGTTCACATATTTCGTAGACGGCGTCTTTCTCCCAATCTCTCAATTTGTCGATAACAGTCATCGAAGGTTGCTTGTCCACGATGGCAAGCGCTGCGCCGGAGTTGAGCTCAGCGGTGTTCTCTGCATTATATTTGGCTTCACGACGGTCCTTTGGATCTTGAGTCGCGAAGGTCGAAGTAAAGCGCCAATGGTGGCCGTTCATGATGGCGAAAAGTATGTGTAGCAGTAGAAGACGAATAGAGAGTGATGACAGGAAACGCAGGAAAGTGTAGAGCAAAGAACATGGAGCAATTCTCATAGAGACAAAGATGATATACATGGCGTGTTGGAGACGAGTGACTCCGAAAGCGGAAGTCGTACGCATGCGGGAAGCTCAAAGACATTGACGAACGAAGCATGACACTTGCACCGAAAACAAAGAAAATGGACGAAAGAAAGCAAGCAGTTTGTCTTACCATTATGATCGGAGCTCAACTCACCAGTTCAGTATATACACAGGTATAGAAGATGAATTTGCACAGATGATCTAGTACTTTCGACTGGTTTCAACGCGATTGTGCGTAATTCTCGGTATGTCGCATATGCTGCCGATTTTTGGCGTGGATGAACCAAACCGGGTTGGAGAAAAGCGAGGAATGTTGGGTTGTGGTAACCGACAAGTCTGGAATGTATTCTACATGTTTCTGGAAATCCAAAAGCGGAAGTTTTATCGATCCGAAGTAACAGTAATCGGATCATTGCCTGTTTCACGATTAATCCAAGTGGCGATGGTGGTAATGTAGTGCATGAGCAAGGCTTACTCACAACTCAGTCCTGTCCGCTTCCGGAGGTGGGTTTCTCTTCTTGGGAGGAAGCAGATAGCCATCTAATTCCATCCACTCAGCAGCAAAAACTGTGACGATTTTGGCCCAGTCTTTGACGGTGGGAATATCGAGATGTTCTCCATCATCAGCCATTGTGTGCCATACTGCAGGAAACGGTGCAGGAATCATATGAAGAATATCAACGCCTCTGGCTTGGAAGGGTATATGGTCATCCTCAATTGCACCACCAAGCCATCTGTCGGACTCTTTCTTGTTTGCTTCTCGCAGGAAAGGACTGGAGGGCGAGGTTTGCAACTGTTTCAAAGAGCGCAGCCTAGCCTCGGCGTTTGCCATGTTTAAGTATGCCCAATGGGTGGTTCTGAAGAAGGAGGGAACTCTCGGGTTTGCAGAGCCCAACAGATCGAGCAGGACGAAAAGGTCGATAGCGTCGAGCGGCGTGCGGTAGGTTGAAGTGGCAGGATGCATCGTCTGCTCCCACTCTTCGGCCAATGATCTGATACAAGTCAGTCAGGATGATCAAGGGAGAAGTTGTTTGCGATGGTACCTTGCACCGTAGATAGAGTCGTCGTGGGTCCAGATCTTGAAAGCTTCTTCTCCATCAAGCAATATGATCTGTATGCCACTCGATTCATCGAGCTCGTTGTCGCCTTCGGCCTCCATAGCAGCCCACTTCTTAGTCAAAGCGTCATCAAGACTCCTGGCAGCGTGCATCAGCATAGCGCATGGAGCGGCGCTATCGATGGCGCCGATGAAGCCTGGCGGGTCGATCTTGCTGTCATAATGAGCGACCAAGGCGAGTCTTCCGACGTGGCCCTGTTCTGCCCATGGAGGATCCCTTGTGGCAACAAGGTTGACAAAGGGGGTTTCTTGGTCGCCAGAGATGGGAGTCGTTGACGAAGAGTTCTGGAAAGTCAAGTCCCATTTAGGTAGCTCCTTCCGAAAAAAGTCGACAAAGTGATTGAGGACAGCAGTCGAGCCCGGAGTGCCAGGCACTCGCGGCTGCAGAATGGGAGCCAGCAGGGCTCCCTGTTTGATGTCAAAGTCGTTACCTGGATCGGCAATGTTGCGGAGGCCGTCGTCCGAGAGGGCCTTGTATGCGAAGGCTCCAGAGAGCAGAGCAAGCAGGCCAGCTGCTCGTGAGATAATCATGTCGACGCGCTCAACCGAGTCTGATCAGGGCGCATTGCAACTGAGTACTGCTGCATGACAGGTGGCCGAGGGTGCAGTCATTTGCAAGGAGTCGCGTCGCTGTTGAGGCTGGGCAACTTCCCCAGATGGAGAGAGGAACGGCCCGCTTGTGGCTGCTTCTTGATAACGTCGTCTCGTGCCTGCCATTTTTTGACCTGCTACTTTCACCATGATGACATGACCTTCTTCTGCCGCCAGCCGTCAAGGCTTCTCTATCGTCTCAGTGCTGTGAGGCCTCAAGCCTCTGCACATGTTGCTTCGCATGTTCGTGATGCCCTGCCGAAGTCTCGGCTCGGGCTGTACCTGAGATCTGCTTCTCGTGCTGTTCCTGAGCAAACAGGTATGACGATTTGACCTTGACCTCTAGTCCCTGTGTTAACTCTAGCAGCTTACCCTCGGCGCCTGTTGATATATCGTGCACCGACGCTGGAGCTTGCGACGATAGGTACCATCAAACTTACAGGCCTGGGCGCCTTCGCCATGGCTTGTCTTGTCATTGCTCCCAATGTCTACTTCGACGAGTCCAGTCCCCTGTGGATGACCCCTGCAGGTAATACATCTCAGTCCTACTCAAGGCTCTTGCTGACTAGTCGTTCAGTCATCGTCGTGTCCGCAACTCTTCTCCCTCTCTTTCACGTCTTGACGAGGCCTTCCGTAGCCACCATCTTCATCGACGCTCCCGCTACGGCCCGTCGTTCCAAGGAGGCATTGATCTCTTTTGCTAAACGTCTCCCTCTAGACACTGCCTTGGAGATTCAGACGCTAGGTCTCCTTGCTGTACCCAGGACAAAGACATTGCGCGTTGGAGAATTGAGACTTCGCCCCGAAGGTTGGGGTCGATTGGCCAATCTTGAGCAGGTCCACGCCATTGACAAAACCTCCAAGGTTCCCAAGTGGGCAAGGTGGTCGCTGCAGCGTTTCTACGCTCGCCCGGTCGCCTCTCGCTGGAAGAACAGCCGTGCTCCTGAAATTTGGCCTCTGGTCTTTGAGGCCATCACTAGGAATACCGTCGCCAACATGTCCAAGAAGAATCTGTCAACACCTGTGAGTGTGGTGCCTCCAACTCGACCACAGCTGCCTGCAAGTGTGGTGCGACCAGCTCAATCACCACCTTCAGTCGTGCAGGCAAAGGTGCCGACTCCTCAGAAGAAGGCGCCGGGTTCCAAGACTGTACCAACAGGTAGACAAAACATGCGCAGAAAGTAGACAATCTTACGCTGCACGATAGCTGTGTCTTGTAAGTAGTCCAATTTCATATCATCGCCCAGAAAAAAAAAAACATTGTTAAAAAAGAGATGGTGTCCCCGAAATTCGTTTGTATGTGACTGCCAAGACTTGACGGAGTGGTGAGGGTATATAATCAAAAATCTTCGCTGGCCTATCAGATGGGGAGAGCAGGATGAAATCCGTGTTACTTGGTGTAGCGGAATGATTCCCCCCTGAACTTGACTGAAACTAGGTGTCCACCTGGTGCACTATACCTCAGTGGCGGTCGGGATTAATCGTCAGTCAGGACAATCAGCTCCTTCTTTTTGCTCACCGTATTGTTTTTGATCTTCCTCCTATCCTCCCCTTTGCCTTCGGTTTGACCATGTTGTGTATGAGCGATCCGCGAGTAGTTTGATGCATCTGGATATATCACGAGGTGATCGGTTCGATTCTTCGACTGGACTTCTAATTTTGCTCCGATCGAGTCAACAACAACTTTCCGCGATCAACGCGCGCTTGTAAACAATTCACTTCACTGCCAGAACGCACCTCGCCTTCAATTCTCTACACGCTTCGCTCCCTCAAACATCGAACACAAGCACCAGCACGATAACGCAATGGCTTCCACCAAACCACCTCCAAAGCAGTTCCTCTGGTGTGACGAACATGCCGAAATCGCCGCCTGGTTGGCTCGTAAAAACCTGGGCATGGAGTTTTACGGCTCCTTCATCAATTACTGCGCTCGCACGATGGACAAACTGAGGTGTTACAATGGTCGTTTGATCAAAGATCACCTGGGCCATCTGCGCGAGACGCTCACTGCAGAGCCATTGAGTGGTGCTGCTGTCCTTTACGAGATGAAGTTCTATTACAACCGCTTCTTCCGCACTGGTCCTGTTCAATCAGGAGTCATCCCGCTCTTCACACTTTGTAAGTTTCACTTCTTGTTTTCCAATCATCCCGCGATTGACCGGTCTCCCAAAATGGTCCATCAAAAGGCACAAAATGTTTGCGTTTGATATGGTCGTCCAGTGAGAGAAACAGTCTTGCGCACTCTCATTGGACACAGGTCCAATCCATGATAACTTTGTGCCTTTTTATGGCTCTACGATGGCGTCTCGTGACGTAGGAGACGGCTCCATCAATCGCATCCCTGCTCCAACAAATATCGTCATCTCTTACAGCTTCAAAACATGATATTTGCTGACGAGTGCTATCACAGTGGTACAGCCGGAGCGCGTCCACAGCGCCCACAACCATCTCTACAACAAGGTGTTCCCTCGCCGCGTCCTCGCCTCCTCCTCCGCTCCCGCCAACCCCCCCTGCCATCAATGGCGACACCCTCGCTGTCGTCAATGGCACTTCTGCCAGCTCGCCCGCCCCGGCCACCCTACCCGCCCCCAGCTCTGGTCAGCAACCTGGCCTCCAGGGTCAACTCCCTCTCCCGGACGGCCCCCTCCTCAAGACCCTGCCGATCCGCGAGCAGCCCCTCGCCGTCGCTTCTCTGGAGGCTTCGTTGCCTGCTCTGTCGGCCCCTGCCCCTGCCTCTCCTAAGCAGGAGGCTTGTGAGCATGGCACTCTCCCGCTTCTTGGTGGTCAGGGAGGAGGAGAAGGAGGAGGTTCCTGAAGAGGTGCAGGACGATGAGGATGGTGGTGTGAAGGTATGAGGGATGGGTAAAGGAGATGAAAGCATGACGACCTGGTTTCTTGTTTCGTGTAGAGTAGAAGATGTATCAGAGCAACTGCACAAGTCCTTGACGGTTTTAGAGTTTCCGCCATTGTAGTTGGTTGTGTTCTGGTTGTGGATGTCGATGGCGCTACCAGAGGATAACTTGTACTTCAACGTCCTGATACAACAAACAACCACCGCCGCCTCCGAAAGCGATGCCGACATCATCATGGAGGCCACCACTCTCCAGCAGGCGGGTGTAATGGAGACTCTGGCTGGAATTGGGGGCGTCCCACTCAAGTACAAACGCGTCGCTCGAGCAATGATTAAAGCCCTTAAAGAGGAGGATGAAGAAGAAGAAGATATCCCAGACGACGAGTCCGGCAACGAAGAGATCACATCCGAGGACGATGAAAAGCCAGAAGATGACTCCGATGAGGAGATGGTTCTGGTGCGCGAGCACGAGCGCAGTCTGCCCCAGGCGGCCTTGGTAGAGTCAGTTACAGTCATCGCCTTGTCGCCGTTCCAAGACATCGAGCTCTGGTGGCCAACTCAGCTCCTCAGAATCTTCAGATCCCACCTAACAGAGCACAAGTCCATGGAAGGCTTGCAAAACCTTCTGCTTGACATCTTCTCTCGCTCGCATGGCAAAGGAGCTGCCATACTGGCCGAAAGATAGAGAGCATCCAAGGACCACTACGACGCCTGGCATGCTGCCATCAACGCTCCTATCGCACAGGACAACCCCTTCACTCGTCTCAGCCAACAGATCATCGTTTGCCTGAGAACAGAGGCTGCTCAGGGCATTGCAGAAGTGTTCAATCTGATCGAGCACGCTGGTGTGGCTCGCCGATTCACCAACGCACTCAGAGTGCTCCAGGACACGGAGAGCCAGGCTCACCAACAGTACATAACCTGGTACTGTCAGCGTGGACGCTCGAGTGGCCCTCGTGGCTCCTACGACTCGTTGATAAATTTCATCCTCACAAAGGCCTTGAACGCGGTGTTCTCCCACCAAGTGGGAACAGTCAAGACCGACAATCTTAGACTGGTCACCAGCATGGTTCTCCGTGCAGAGGTTCTCCGCGCCCTGGAGAACGCATTCGGTGCCGGCGTCTCTGTCTTACTCTTTGGTTTCGNNACTGGAAGCGNNTCGGTACGTGTGGATTTTTCATACAAAGGTTTCAAAGACTAATTTTATTACAGTACCAAGCAAGCCTGGACAGATGACATCGAGGAGATTCTGATTGCCTTGGCCGACAGATGCCCTATGCTCCGCCGCGTTTATCAGGTTGCAGAGACAAACGTCTGGTCAAGAATCGTCCAGAACAGACGCCTCTCTGAGACCAGACTCAACGTCGAGGTGTTGTTGACAGACCGCGAATGTTCCCACCAGGACCTTTTGACTTTGTTGTCGCTGGAAGGCGAGGATGTGCAGGAGGTGGAGATGTCAATGTCAGGTTGCAGAGGGATTGAAAGGCAGCCAGGCTCAGGGAGACAGCAGCACTGTGCATTTGGGTCGAAGCTGCGCTTGGTGGTGGTCAGGGGTCCTGGGGGGATGCAGATTGATTGCTGAAACCGCCCTCGTGAACCGCGCGCGCAAACGATAGCTGATCAGAAAGATCGCATGTATGATCTGCTCCTCGTACTCGTCGTCAGACTGCTTCTAAGTAACCTTTGAAGCGGTCTTCTTCCGCTTAGCCTTAGGCTTAGTCTTGGCCTTGTTGGCAGTAGGTGAATCGGTGTTGTCGACTTTGGACCTCTTGCGCTGGGTACTGACGGCAGAGTTGACAGGAAAGACCAGCTGGAGGCCTTCTTCATCCTCAGGGTTACGGGCGCGCTTCACAGCGGGCGTCTTGGGGGCTTTGGGGGTCTTTGGAAGAATCACAACGGCGACAGAGGTGGCGGCCTTGCCCTTACCTTTGGACTTGGGCTCGACCTTCTCCTCCTCTTCATCCTCTCCCTCATCTGATTCGCCTTCGCTAGCCTCCTCTTCCTCCCTCGACAACGACTTGACAGACGGCGACGCGAGCCTCGGAGATGAACTCTTGGATGGTGTTGCGTGAGCGGGAGGAGAGACCGGCCTTTGCGACCACCTCGTCGACGTTTGACATGAGGGGTGCCGAAGATAGTCTGGACCTGATCTCCCTCCTGCAATGGTGTTTTCCATTAGGACTCGGCAATCTCAAAAAAAAGCAAGGCTCATGGCGATGCCGATTTGGCCAAGGCGTGGTCCGGCGGTTTGTAAAGGTGGGTACGAATGGGTATCACAGGCTTGCTGGTCCTTCGTTCATGGATTTCTCTTCCTCGCACCATCCGAGTACCTCTCAATAAACGTAAACATGGCTTGCATACCGCGATGGAATCAGGAGTCGATTATGCCTACTTTAGTCGTGTTAGTAACGATTTTCGACTGCTGGATCATGGCTTGTGAAATTAGCTGCTTCTCTGAGGTAGTAGGCGTTGGCAGTGTATGCGGAGTGACTGTGATGGTTACACGTTGACAGTGATAACTCAAAGGTGATGATCAAGACAAGAGATAGGTGCCTTGTTCTTGGGCTGTTGACAAAACGACTGGACCCAAAGCGCAAATGAACCCTGACAAGCACGAAAAGTGATTTTCAAGCTTTGAGCGATGGATCACTCCTCTCCAAGTGCGATGGGATGTAACACGTGTAGCTGTAAAAATGCACAATACGATTACAAAAGGATAGTGTCCACTGAGAAGCGATCTCTTAGCAGCTCTCTTTGGCCATTCTTCGATTTTGAATAGAACTGTGCATTTCTACAGCATGAACTTTGCTCACTGCTATAGTTGGAGTACAGTGAGAGTTGGGACCTCTAGTAGATGAGAAGGCTATGATGCGGAGATTAACAACTTATTGCAACCTGGGGTGTTAGTGGTCAAGAATTGCACTTGGCGCTAGGCTGTTGACAAAGTGACTGATTTAGAAGACACCACTTCACTCCTGTCGAACACGGAGAATTGCAGCACTGAACAACAACGCAGTAGAAGATTCGAGACTTTGTTGTCAACTTACATACAAGCACAGCATTGATATCCTTCTCTTTACAGACTAATGCTCTTTGTGTCCTCCTTGAATTCTCTCTCCTCGCCCTTGCCCGGTACACCCGCCTTTTCCGTCATCATGGGCTCCTCGTCTCCATAAAGGAGAGCGGTGAGGCCAATGTCTTTTCAATCTGGGCCTTGAGTGCCAGATCAGCCTCAGCGAATCCAGCATCTCCAAACAGTTCATCCATCTCTTCCAGAGTCAAGCCCTTGGTCTCAGGAAGCAGGAAGTAGACCCAAAGTGCAGCGACGACGGTGATACAACCGAAAAGATGAAGGCGCCGAATTGAGATGTGCTAATGAAGGGTGATGTTGAGAGTCCAACGGCAAAGTTGTTCAGCCAGTTGGCACTGCCACCAAGAGAGACGCCTTTGGCGCGCATGCTGAGGGGGAAGACTTCGGACACGACAATCCAGGACACAGGACCCCAACTAGAATTTTTTGTCAGTCCAAACACCAATAAATGAAGTCCTTGGATGTCTTACCTGTACGCAAAATTGCCTATGAATATCTAATTTTCGAGTTAGCTCGTTATGCCACAAATTCAATTATTCGGAAGCACCAGAACTTTGCTGGACGAGTGTGCTCAATTCTGCAAGACGGCATCCTGACCGATGCTCCCGTGAGATCGATCGTAGGACATCGAACAGACTGAGACATAACGCCAACACGAGTCGTGATGTCTACACCTTGAATATAACTCACCCAAACAAAGACGATGCAGACCCAGCCAGCTGCAACATGGCTTGCCCAAGAACCTTCATAGGATCCAACGAGACCGGCAACAATGAAATGACATGTAGCCATGCCAATTGCTCCAGCAAGTAGGATTGACTTGCGGCCGAATTTGTCGACGTACAAGACAGCAGGGATGGTTAGGAGGAATTCGATTACGCCGACCACGCCAGTTGCCAGCAGCGAGAGTGTGTTACCCTGGAATCCGAAGTTTTGGAAGATGAATGGTGCACTAGGTGACTGATGTTAGCAAGGTCACGCAACAACTGACATCCCGGGCCTTACTAGTAATTGATGGCGTTAATACCGTTCCATTGCTGGAAGGTCATTGTCAAGCATGCGGTTATGGTTCTTCTTCGCAGAGACGGGTTGGTGATCAAGGAGGCATAGTCGTAGAAGCCGATGAGGAAGTTGCTCTTACGGCTTCCATCCTGGTACTGAGGATACTTCTTGCGTGCAGTCTCGACCTCGAAGTCACGGAGGGCCAGGATCTCGAGATACTCGACGCGAACGCCCATGTCTTCAGTGCTCTTGTTTCGCAGACGAGCCAAGGTGTTTAATGCTTCTTCCTCCCGACCAATGTTCATCAAGTGACGGGGCGATTCGGGCATGAACAACAGCATGCCTGCTCCGAGGATGAGAGCAGGAAGAATTTGAATGCAAATCGGGATCAACCAAGCTGCATCTGATTGGGAATCACCAGTACCACCAATGAAGTTCGTTCCTGTCATCTGTCAGTCCCTTGGGCTTCAAGTCTGTGTTTTGAACATTTGCTCACCATATCCGATCCAGAAAGAGATCATGATGCCGAAAGTGATAGCCAGTTGTTGCACTGCTACCAAAGATCCTCTGATCTCGGGAGGTGAGAGCTCGGCATTGTATAACGGAACGACCATGGATAGAGATCCGACACCTAGACCAGTAACGAAACGACCTGCAAGAACATAATCCTTGTTGACAGTGCAGGCCTGAACGATGACACCGATGGTGAACACGCAGCAGGCAATCAAAGCGCACCAACGTCGTCCAACTGCATCAGCGAGATAACCGTTGATGAGGGTACCGACCCAGGCACCGAGTTCCAAGATCGAAGTCAGCAAGCCCTGGGCAACACCAGTACCCCTAGCATAGTCGTTTGTCTGAAATTCGTTAGGATGGGACCAGATACGTCAGCTTGAGAAACCAAGCTACTTACCGCTCTGATGAAGGAGTTCATGGTCAACACCTGGGCGAACATGCCTTGGTTGTAGCCATATACGAAGCCACCCAGTGAGGCGAAGAATGCAATACCAGTGGTCTTGCCAGATGCTATGATACCCTTGATTCCAGGGGGGTCCGGAGAGGCGAGCTCTCGCGGCGGAGACAGGCGCTCCTCCTGTTGCTGCTGGTGCCATGATCAAAGAGATGTGTGGAGGAGGTATGGGGTTGCGGTTCTCCCCATGTGGAGAGGGATGTCAACCCTTTATTACATGATAACAGTGGGGCCTACCGGGCAGGATTGATCAGCATTGTTGTCCCAGAGGTGACCAGATACGTTCTTGCATTTTGCCTGAAGGCGATTGACCCTCGACGGCATGTGTCTCGACATGGGTCCGATCAACAGTGCACTCTGCGAAACGACATCAACTGCTAAGGCCACCGACATGTCGTCAATGCTTCAAGGAGAGGCTGGGTAAATCATTCGAATCCGCAATTGTCAATTTAGCCAGAAGCCGAAGCCCCGAAGCTCCACTAAAGTCTCCAGTGGAGAGCACGTATTGGAGATATGGAGGGCGACCCACACGTATCGAACCCTCCGCAAAAGAGTGAAGATGTTTGCTCTTCAAAGTCTGTCTTCCGAACTTGCCGGAGGATGCGGCCAAATTGTAAACTGATAACTTGGCGAAGACTACCATCAACGTGGCGGTAACGCTCCATGCAGCCTGAAAGCCACCCAACGCCTCCCGCACCTCTGCTATTCGCTCATTTGCACGGCTGGCATTGCTTGGTAGTGTACAAGGCGGCAGGCTTTGCGGCGAACTATTGCTTGCAGTCAGCGGCGTCGTCCTTGTTTCAAGACTTCACGGTTGTTCGGCAGTGCCCTTCTCGGCGTGGTGAACCATCTCACAACATCAGCTCTTGCTTTTGAAGATGTGCAAGAAATATACTTCGACTTCCGAGACCTATTCGTAAGTACTTGGAAAGAAGAGTCTCAACTTCTCAAATCGACGGAAGGTGGAAGCGGTCTGGTAGGTTCGATCCTTTCGGTGATCGATACCACGCGTGGCATGCCGCAGCAACGTCAAGGTCCGCAAACCGTGAACAATTCCTCGGAAAGCAACGTATCCGTGCATCATTACTGCGGTTTCGAGGCCGCAGCTTTTGCAGTCTTCGCTTTCCCTTGCAACATGGCATTGTTATCGGCAAGTTCGGAGTGCTTGCTCGAGCGTGATTTATCCTCCCGATCTGCCGAGAGCACACACAGTATTGTAGTCGGAAACAGGCGAAGCCTGTGCTTAACTCCGCTCCTCGACAATGACATCCAGCAGCTAATAGTCAAGTCTGCGGTCAGATATAGGCATAAGGACCAACTGCTATGTAATTAGATGTTTGCGGGGTCTCTGTGCTGGGCGGCAGACACGGAGACTCAATGGTTCCTTGATTCGTGGGAGCAACAGTATGGGCACACATCGTGATGTTTTGATCTCGATTTCGGGCGACAAGACTGCAAATCGTAACATTTGACAATGTAGCTCCACACAACAACCAAAAAATCAATTTGGGTGTTTAGGTGAGGCTCTGAAGGCATCGAAAAATATTCTTAACACTCCATCAATCGATAATTCGATCGTGGAGGATGTGCTATATGCTTGTTGTGCTCGAGATCACATGTATGGGGTGTCACCCTGGCCAGATCTGTGACGTCAATGCATAAAATTATGCAAGTCATTCGTCGTCTGCACATTGACTCTCGCGTTGCTGTGACTATTCAAAGAGGCCGAACAAGCAGACATCCATCATGCATTTCTGACAAAGAACTCTACCAAAGCCATGTGCAACCTCTAAGGGGGAAGTCTGACAAGATGGCGCAAAGCGGGGACATCAGAAGCTTCCCTACTTCCCTGATCTCGTAAGCAGCAGCTGTGTCGCGACCGACCGTCTTCTCTCTTAGCTTGCAGATGCGTGTGAACTCGACAACTTTGTTGTATCAACTATCCATATCACCGCCTTGCAAGAATGGCTTTCTACCAAGCCTTAGACTTTCACGAAGGCGAGATAATGATGCAGAAGAAGCTACGAGTGCCCGAGATGGACAATCCTACCATTCCCATGCTTTCACCTCAAGCATCCAGCATGCTCCAGAGGGCTCCGCTACTGGCTTTCGGCACTCTAGACTCCGAAGGACGACCTTGGACCACTGTTTGGGGCGGTCGCAAAGGGTTCTCACAACCTCTTGGGAACAGCATGATCGGCATTCGAACTTCGGTGGCTGCCAAGTTAGATCCGGTGGTGGAGGTGTTGGTTGGTCGAGATGCCAAGGGTGAGATCGTGAGGGAAGAGGGAGAAGGCAGGTTACTCAGCGGGTTAGCCATCGATCTTGACACTAGGAAGAGGGTTAAGCTTGCCGGACGGATGGTTGCAGGGACTCTCAGCAACACTGATGGAGACAACGATACAGATGATCATGAACAGCAAGGTATACTGCAACTTGTTGCACGTATTGACGAGAGCTTAGGTGTGTCCGAATCGTCTCATTAACGCTCACCGCAATGAGCTAACGCAGATCAAGGAAACTGTCCAAAATATCTCAACAGACGTGAGATATCACCGGCGATTACAGATCCCATACTCATCTCGGACTCTGTACCCTTAGATCAGAGAGCTGTTGAGCTCATCCAAAAAGCCGATCTCATGTTCCTCAGCACAAGTAGTGGCTCAAGCATGGACACCAATCATAGAGGCGGTCCTCCAGGTTTCGTACGTTGTCTTTCGCACGAAGGCGGCTGCACACAGTTCGTCTACCCTGAGTATAGTGGAAATAGACTTTACCAGTCCATGGGGAACATGATGCTAGAGCCCAAAGCTGGCTTCTGCTTCCCAGACTTCGACACTGGAAGTTGTCTCTTTGTGACTGGCCATACGGAAGTTCTCTTTGGAAAGGAAGCGGCAGAAGTCATGCCTCGCTCAAACTTGGCGGTTCGAGTCACGATCACAAAAGCTCGGCTGGTAGAATCAGTACTTCCATTTCGTGGTGATACCGGCGAGTTCTCACCATACAATCCAATCGTGAGATATCTTGCCAGCGAGCAAGCGAGCACTAGGACAGAAGCAGACAACGCGAACCAGAACACTGCAAAGCTGCTTGCCCAGACACCACTTACACCAACGATCTCACGCTTTAGATTCAGCCTCTCGAATGCAGCTACATATACTGCGGGCCAATATGTCACTATCGACGTCTCGGATCACCTGGACCTCGGGTATAGCCACATGCGAGACGATGACCCCCGAAGCCTGAATGATGATTTTGTGCGCACTTTCACTGTCTCTTCCCCACCTGGTCTGCCACCACATCCAAGCAAGCGACTCGCTGATGACGAGTTCGAGATCACAATACGCAAGGTCGGAGTAGTGACCGACTTTCTGTTCAAGCATGGATTGGGCCCCGAAGCGAATCGCTCCGAGCTCGAAATCGGAGTCAAAGGCTTTGGAGGATCTTTCGTGGTGGAACAGCCTGGAGAGAAGTCTGCCATTGCATTCATTGCTGCTGGTGTAGGCATTACGCCGTTGATGCCATGTTTGTATTCGCTTAAGCTTAGTAACCTTCAACTGTTCTGGACGTTGCGAGCAGTTGATCTAGGCCTCGCTGTTGATCTGCTTGAAGGGTTCCCAGATCTGGCTGCAAGTCTTACTCTGTTTGTCACACGAATTTCCTCAGAGAATGAAGAGCAAAATACTGGCTTACAGAAGCTTAATGACCGCGAGGTCAGGATTGTGTACCGTCGTATGGAGAAGAGCGACCTGGAACCGCTGATGCCAAGGATTGAAAGATGGTATATCTGCACAGGCACGAGTCAAAGGGGTACTATCCTGCAATGGTTGGACGGGCAGGAAGTAGTCTATGAGGATTATAATTTCTGAGCTGTGTAGTTCTCGACATCCTTATCCAGATTTGAAATGTCTGTGTATGCTGTTTCTAGCAGCGCGGAAAGGATTGAGTATTAATGTTATCGAGACCGAAACACAATGGTATCTTTGTCGTCAGATGCAAGCAATTACAGCATGTTCAAGCGCACCAGTGTCATTCCAAGTCGCCAAACAGATACATCGATTGGACAGATCTGACGAAGCCAGTGCATGATAGATCAAAGATACAGCAGTTGCAACTAAAGCATACGTCTAGCTGAGTGTTGTCAGTAGAGGAGTACTATCTCGACCAAAAGGCGGGCATGCATGGTAAGGTAGTATCTACCAATACCCCTCCCCCACAACGAGTCAGGTAATCATGACACAGGTAGATGCGAAGTCCAATGCATCGTAGCGGAGGATTGACGGTGAAAGACAAGCTCTGCGTCCAAAAGGTTAGGGGCCTGACAGGTGGAGTAACAGCAGCGCTACTCTGTAGCTACTTTGCTGGCTGCATGATGCGATACTCGCGGTATGTGCCTGGATCTGGAAACCCGGAGGCCACAACAAAGATCGCAAGCAGTCAGATTTGCTTGGATTCTTCTTTCGCGTTGCGATGAGATTGCGACATGTGGAAGGATTCATGGCGTGGTGGGACTGGAGAAGTCGGGCTCGGGTTCGGTCCGCACGCACCCGAAGATGATATAAAGCACATGGGCTATGCTTACAGAACATGCCATATTTAAGCCTGGCAATTTTCTGAGTAGTGGTGTGAAACGAGAGCACAACGTTCGTTAGAAAGTACACAAAACAGCCAAGGCTCTAACCTCAACAAGAAGCATTCCCCGACGACACACTCCTTGCCATGTATAAGCTGCCGATGCGTTATCATTCTGCGACCGTTTAGATTGCTTGTGCGCTTGTGAGAATCCTCTCGTACGAAAGAACCCACAGACCGGCAGAACGAATGTAACTTCGCGATGCGCTGGCCAGATTCAGAACGAGTGTATGGTCCGATACGGGGCTTCTTTCGTACGTAGCACGAGCAAAGTTCATGATGGTCCTCTAGGGCTATTGTTTCTCAGCTGGCTGTTATAAGAGTGAGCCGTGATACTGCCGTGTAGGTAATTGGTATTTACTGGCTCTCACTCCTGCTCTTTTCTGCCGTGTCTCCTTCCTCGAGTTCGGAAGCGTCTCACGCCGCCTACATGAGTACCTTGTCTCAACTCCCAGGAGCTGTACCTCTTCCTCACGCCCCGCCTTCTTCCTCGACTGAGGTCAACATCACGGCCGACATGACGAGAGAAAGTCCTGAATATGGCACAAGATTGCTTCCCACCCTCGTTGACGATATCGCTACGACTACGCCGAACCGTATCTATGCATCTGTTCCCACATATGATGCAGACATGTCCAAAGGATTCAGGGATGTCACCTACACCGAGTTTGCACGAGCAATAGATGCCCTATCCTGGTGGCTGGACGAGACTCTCGGGAAAGCCGACGGCACATTCCCAACGTTCGCATACTTTGGACCCCGGGATCTCGGATACGCTGTTGTAGTGGTGGCAGCAGCTAAAACAGGCAGGAAGGTCTTGTTGGCTTCTCATCTCGCATCGCCAGATGCTCACNCATTTCCCCTTCTGGACTCGCTGTCATGCACTGCTGTGATATATGCTTCCGAGATGGCTGTGTTGGCAGAGTCTTTGCAGGAAAGGTTTCCAAGTGCCAAGTACATTAGCACCACATCTTTTGGTGCATTCTTGGTCCAGTCAAACACATCAGCAAATCTTGAGCGCTATGCATATTCGAAGCCTTACTCCAAAGCACATTCAGATCCTGTGATGGTAGTGCATACCTCCGGCACAACAGGACTGCCCAAGCCCGTGATCTGGACCAACGATATGCTATGTTCGGTCGACAGATTACATACTCTACCAGGAAGTGCAGCAACGCAAATGGCAGGACAAAGCATATACTGTGCATTACCCACTTTCCATACTTCTGGCATTACGGCTAGTCTCCTCACACCAGTCTACCTCAGCACGATAATCATTCTTGGACCTGCTGGGGTTAGGCCCGACAAGAAGACTGTCCTCGAAGTGTTACGAAATGCACCCGTCAGCGCAGCTTCTTTCCCTCCAAGCCTATTGGAAGAACTAATTGCAGACCCTGCATGTCGAAAAGCACTCAAACAGCTCGCAAAGATCGTGTACGGCGGAGCACCCTTAGCTGCATGGGCAACCCGCACCATAGCCACCGAGTTCAACGGCACAGTTTCATCAGCACTGGGTAGCACAGAAGGAGGACTCTGGCTCACAGGTTCTTCACCCGACCCAGCAGACCAAGGCTACTTCCTCATGCACCCATTCATGGCCCCCGATTTCCAACACACAGATGCAGATCTCTACGAACTCGTTATAAAACGCACACCACAATCAGAAACATACACAAACTTCTTCCGCTGTATCGATAGCACGCCATCACATCTAGCAACACACTTTGGCTTTGACACCAAAGAACGAATCAACGAATTCAGAACGAAAGATCTTTTCTCGCCGCATCCTACCAAGCCAGGGCTTTGGAAGTACAGGTGTCGGAAGGACGACCTTGTGCTCCTGAGTGGAGAGGTCAAAATGTATGCTGGTGCTATCGAGGAGGCCATTTCTGCACATCCGGCGATCGGAGCTGTTGTAGTAGGTGGCCAGTATCGCAGTAGACCTTTCTTGCTGGTCGAATCTGCTTTGCCAATCACTACGGACGACCAGAAAGCAGAGTTTGTGGACGAGATCTGGCCAGCAGTGGAAGCCGAGAATGAGAAGCACCATGACTCTGCGAGGTTGGCGAGAGAGTTGGTGATAATCGTAGGGTCGGGGAAGAAGATGGCGCGTACGCCGAAGGGGACTGTAGACCGCAAAGCGACATTGTCAGCGTTCGAGGGCGAGATTGATGAATTGTACAGATCTTGGTCAAGGGAATAGAAGATCACGAAATCATGAACACTCCACACTGCTTTAAGTCAACAGAAGTTAATGAGATGTCCCTGGAGTGGTGGAATGGTCTTTGATTCTCCACGGTTCCCTTCCATCTTGTAAGCCAACGCCGCGCGCCATGCATCAAAAGCCGTGCCTGATATGATTAAAATACATCCGTCTCATTCCATCTCCAGTGAAGGGAAGGAAAGATTCTCCTTCGTCGTGAACACATGTAAAAACGCAAGATCGATAAAGAAACGCTCTAATCCTTCTTGAGGGGAATGTATCTCTCTTCGATGCCGTTCTTTGTAATGATCATCATTTGCAGACCATCACCGACCTCGATATGTCTCTCAACAGCACTGGTGAAGGCATCCATGACCACCTCTTCGACGTCCTTTTGAGGCAAAGGCTCGGGGACACGAGCTTGCAGGGCGTGACCCTCTCCTGAGCCTGGGATGTACTGGTTCTTGAAGTTGACCTGGTTATCGAGGAAGGGCATGATCAAGCTCGAGGCGGCACCAGCAGCACGGCACTGCTCTCTTTCGTAGCTGCCTACAGGGTCGTACGAGTACAGAGCACCCTTGCCGTCCTCATCGATTCCACCGAGAATGGCATGGACGTAGTAAGGGAAGAAACGCTTGTTGTAGAGGATGTGGGAAAGACGCTGGGCGCAGGCGGAGACGGTCATGGGCTTGTTGTGGCGGTAGCGGTACATTTTGACGATGGTGTCGAGTTGCTCGGCTAGGGCGTTGCCGTCGGCGGCGAAACCGACGACGGACAGGACGATACGGGCACTGTCCTTCTCAGGACCCTCGCCGCCGATGCGGAAGAGCTTGGGGGCGTAGCGGGTGTTGATGTTGTAGCCGGAGGTGTGGCGGGTGTCGCCTGCCATGATGGTAAAGTCGGCACCTGAAATACCGAGAGTGCTACCACCATTGTCGGTGTATCTGGGATGGATGTTAGAAAACGGCTCGATGGCGCAAATGAATGGTATGCATACGGGNTAGAAACCAGCATGTTGGCGAGGCGCTGAGTTGACGGTGACTTGAGGGGCTTGGGAGAAGGAGTAGCCAGGTTGGCCGTTGGGAATGGCGACTGTCACTGAGGATGCCATGGTTGTTGATGTGATGGAGTGAATGGGTGGTGGATGTCAAACTCTAGTGGTGGTAGCTGTAGAGTAGCTGTATGCTGCCTTCAGCGCCGGAGCTTGGAGTGACGATGCAGTCGCGCTGGCCCATGGGCTTCGCCAAGACTCCCGAAGAGCCGCTTCCCGCCATCCGTCATCGCTGCCGTAAAACATGGCTAAAATTTGGTTGACCATCTGCAATCACTGCTGAATAGCATGCCATTCTTAACTCAATCATGCTTGTTACACTATCGTAGACCTACGTAACGTAGTAGTAGATGTGAATATCCAACCTCAACATGAATTAGATCAACCACGTGGTAGCGCGACTGGAAACAAGAGATGGAGAGTCAAGCATCGACTGCCCCACGTAAATGCGATCCGATTCTCATCAGTCATAATACCGAGAGTCCTCAATCGCGCTTTCCTTCATAACACCCAATCCTTTTGTAACCTCTGTCTCATCACCCAAGTCTCTCGTTCGCCATGGATCTCGTCAACCAGTATGTCAATGCGACTCTGCCATCTCTCTCATCTCCGTCCTGACGCGACTTTCTCTCAGCCTCACCGACCGTCTCTTGTTCGCCGTTCCCAAGAGTAATTGACCCCTCACTGCTCCTCCTTGTATCTTCGTACGCCAATCTAACACGTCGTCGCAGAGGNGACGTCTTCACCAAGCATGTATCGAGCTTCTCCACGGCTCCGACATTCAGTTCCACAGACACTCTCGTCTCGATATCGCCCTCGTCAAGAACTTCCCCATCGCTCTCGTCTTCCTGCCCGCTTCTGATATCCCTACCTTCGTCTCTGAGGGCCGCTGTGATCTTGGTATCACTGGCCGCGACCAGGTCGCAGAGTACGAGGTCACCGAGCCCCCAACCGAATCTACTGGTGTCGAAGAGGTCCTTGACCTTGACTTTGGCCGCTGCAAGCTTCAGATCCAGGTCCCTGAGAAGGGTCAATTTGAGGATGCAAAGTCATTGGTCGGAAAGAGCATTTGCACCAGTTTCACCAACCTTGCCGAGGTCTACTTCAGAGAGCTCGAGGGCAAGAAGGCAGGAGAGAAGCTCGACACCCACATCAAGTACGTTGGTGGCAGTGTAGAGGCCGCTTGCGCGCTGGGCGTTGCAGACGGCATTGTCGATCNNTTGTTGGTGAGTTTGCTGTTCAGGTTTGCGACGAGTTTGTGCTGACATGATGTAGAATCTGGTGAGACCATGCGCGCAGCAGGCCTCAAGGCCATCTCGACCGTTCTCGAGACCACCGCCATCTTGATCCGCTCCAAGAGCCCAACCAACCCCGATCTGGTCAACCTGATCGCAACCAGAATTCGTGGTGTCATCAGTACGCTTTCCCAACTCTTGACCTGATGGCACCTAGAGATGCTAACATTGTTCGACAGCCNNGCCCAAAAATACGTCCTCTGCACATACAACGTCGAGCGCAGCAAACTCGACAAGGCCGCCAAGATTACTCCTGGCAAGCGAGCACCTACTGTCAACAGCCTGGAAGAGAGCGGCTGGGTCGCTGTTTCGGCCATGGTTGAGCGCAAGAACGTTTCCAACGCCATGGACGAGTTGACTGCCATCGGTGCCACCGACATTCTCGTCACCAAGATTGAGAACTCGAGAACCATCTAGACCGATTATAGATTGTTGGGTATAGATGCAAGATTAGGAATGGGTAAACCTCTAGTCAAAAGTCACGCAGAAATATATATACATGGTGCACAGGATAAGGCACTGGTGGCACTCCAATGGAATCAGTTCACGAACATGACATCGATTGACTTGTCGGACTTCAATGTGGTAGATTGGAACGGAAGACTGTTGGTGGCTCACACGTACAGATCGAGTCTGTAGCATCTCAAAAGAAACACGGATACGATTTCTGAAGACACAAAAGCCCCTAACGCTGAACGCAGCAGTAAACCCCCAAAACTATGCCAGAAGTGGATATTGTAAAGATGAACAAAAGAACAGAAGCAACTTCGAAGAAGCAACGAATAGATCACTCGCTCTCCTCGGCAACCTCCTCCTTGTGCTTCTTTGACTTTTTCTTCTTCTTTTCCGAGACTTGGTCGTCTCCATCCTCGTCCTTGTGCTTTCTCTTCTTCTTTTCCTTTTTCTCTTTCTTCTCCTTTTCCTCGCCGGGCTCGTCGGGAGCAATGTAGTCTTGTTGTCTGGCCAATCTCTTTTCCTCCATCTTTTCGCGCATGGCGTCTTCCCTCCTTTGCTTTTCCTGTCTCTCCTTTGCTTGCTTGGACAANAAGTACTCTCCAGACTCGATTTGCAAATCGACCTTGCTCTTNTCCTGGGCGGGAGGGAAAGGTGTGTATGTCTTNTTCGTCTTGTCGGTGACGATGTGGGGGACGCGTCTCTTGCTCAAGTTGCGCTTCTTGAAGTGAGGCAAGAAGCGATCCCAGTTTTCGTTTGCCAGTTCGGGGTCTTTTGCGAGTTCGCGCTTGATCATGAGTTCTTTGATGTGGTAGATGGGGTGGATGTTGTTCATGCAGTCCATGATTACGCGGCGCACTTCCTTGAGGCCTTTGTAGTTGCCCATCGCCGAGACGGTGTTACCTTGGACCAGGATGTAGCAGGATGTGAGTAGCTCCAGGGCTTTGAGGGTGCTGCCGTTGGGACCGAGGATGCGTTGTCTGCGCTTGACGAAGCGCTCTTTGTTGCGCACCAGGCCTCTGATCTTGATGACGTCGCAAGCCATGTCGTCCTGAAGGATCTTGACGGCTTGGGGTGCGGGCACACTACGTGACAGTAGCTTGATCAGATCGCGGGCTTTGAGCACAGCAGCGGGATCGTATGTCTTTCGTGTCGTCTTGACGGTCATGCTACCCTCGACCAAATCCAGAGTACAGGCAATGCCAATCTTTTCCAGCGAGCGGGTGATCAGCGGCCATGATGCCTTGAGGTATGTTTCGCGGTATTTGGGNAAGAGGACGGAGAAGGAGGATTCCTCGCTGAAGGTGCCGCCCAGGTTGTCTTCGGGCTTGAACTCGTCGATNCTGCGCGGAGAAGAGAAAGTCAGCTTTGATGAGCGGAAGATACTGCAGGGCGCATAGCATACCTTCCACTTGTCAATGTCGTCCGTGTCCCACGGCTTGTCTACGTTATGTGTTGAAGGCATTTTTGCTGTTGTGTGTGATGAATGGCGTGAAGAGAAAGGACGATCTTAGAATATTTTGTCGCCGCAAATTCCAGAAGCCGCCAAACCATCCATCGCGCTCGGCCTTGGCGCGTCACATGCGGGGACATCTTCACCCCCGAAAGCCTCATGAGCATCGCCGCATCTTCTTCTAATCATCATTGAAATATGAACGAAACCACAATGGAAGAGTATGAAGTGAAGCAAAAATCCGACTTGGTGATTCATGAAAAACTCTGCATAGGTATCTTTATGGCCTCAACACCTCTCTCCTATTATCCGAAAGACTCCATGCTCCCTGTATTTTTTGTGGTATACCCTTTTCCCACTATAGCCATCTATCCGCCTTTTCGCCAACCTTCACAATCGAGCTCTTCGAATTATATGTGGTGTTGTTCAAAGGTCAAACAGCTTCTTGAGCTCGGCAGCAGTGTCTTCGGGCGTCTTGACGCTGTGGCCGATGGTGCGAGGGTCCTCGTAGATCTCGTAGTCGTTACCGCCCTTGTATGTCTTGTCACCGAAGAAGTGGATGGTGGTGTACTCGTTGCCATACTGCTTCTCGGCCTCAACGTGCTGCAAGCAGTATGTCTTGTCCCAGCCTCTGGGGAAAACGTCGAATGAGATTTGTCCTCCGATCGAGTANGCTGCGAGTCGTATTAGCTTCATGTGTCATTCTCACAATATACCACGATCAACTCACGTCAAGCCAAGGTCGGGGAAAGCGGCCTTGATGTCCTCGACGAACTTCTTGCGAATGCCGTGCTCGAGATCGTACTTCTCGTACTCGTTGCGCTCCTCGATGCTGGCGTTACGACCGATGGGGCTGACGTTGATCATGCCGTTGCGGAACTCGATGAAGGTACCACGCTTCTTGGGGATCTCGAGGTCGGCGATGTAGTGGAGGATGAACTTGACGAGCTTCTGGTAAGGCTCCTCGCCGATCCACTTGATGAAGGATGACGATGCGAGCGGGACGCCCATGCGGTATGCGGTCAGACCGTTCTCGGCGAAACAGAAGTCGAAGAGGCTGGTGACAGGGACGGAAGCAGTGCCGAGCTGTTCTTGTTGCTTGACGAGATCGCTGCCACCGACGAAGCCAATGGCGACCTTGTGACGGAGCTGCGACAGGAGAGCGAGCATCTCGGGAGAGACCGTCNNTGTATATCTGTCAGTCTCCTTCCTTCTCATATGTTCGCGAAGACAAAGACACACTCTACGGGCAGGGGTAAGGGTGCCATCGACATCGAAGAGGCAGATGGTGTTCTTGACCGGACGCTGGTCAAGCGCCGGGATGACGGATGCTGCTACGGCTGCCATTGTGTCTGAAGTTGTTGCGAGGGATGTCGAAAGAGCAGCAAGCGATGGGAGAAGTGCTTTTTGATTGCGATTCAGGGGTAAAGCTCCTTGAACCTGTCGAGTCTCGATCAAGATTCACAAAGGGTCTGCTTGAACACGTTGCGGGGTGTGGAGAGGGCCGTCGCGCACTGACAGCTCAAAGTCAATGCGACCTCTTCTCTTCTCTTATACACTGCTATACCACTAAGAACAGGTGGTTGAAGTCCTTCTTTCTTGACGTGTCCTGTATCGTGCGCGTCATCCGACCTTGGCGACTCAGCCTCCATCGCACGGCAAGCATTCTGCTTTTAACAACGGCCAGTAGACATCAACCACCTGTTCTCTTCACGTTTCAGCTTCTCCCAAGTGACTCACGCATACGCGTCCAAATCACAAATGTCGCATGGAAGGACACTTGTTAATAGGATCTCGTGCATGCAATCCAGGTTCAACCTAGGGACATTTCCAGTTCTACCCGGATCCTCGTCGAGCAGGCTCTTCTCACTGCATAACATCCTCACATCAAGCCTCGACCGCTTTCTAGGCTCAAATCTCTCTCATGTGATGTGTGATGAGAGCAGAAACAAGCTAGTTAAAGCGATGAAGGAAAAATATCAATAGAAAACACAATAGGCAGGTGCGAGAGTGCCAAAGAGTGACATGTCATCCGACTCGACTTCCTACACATTTTGAAATTATTCCAAGTAGGTGGTCTTCTCTTTCCAATTTCGAGCTTCTCTCAATCCACGATCTCCGGCCTGGAAGACTTGGTGCACTATCATGGCTATCTGAAAATCTCCGTCACATGAAAGAGCCGCACTTCACTGCATCGTCACAACAACGCACTTCCCAGCGCACAAACAAGTCGCCAGAACGAACGCGCCAGTTCTTCTCACTTTGGATTTCCGTCTTCCTTCCACAACCCTCATCACTCTCCCACTCCATCATATCTTTTCTGCCATCATCCTCAGGCATGTCTGACAGAGCTGACTTCCTCGCTGGCATCGCCGCCAGTGGTTGCGGTTCTCCCTTTGGCATTCACGGCGACTTTGGCACCTTCGACGGCCCTTACCCAGACCCATCTCCTCCCAGCGGAGCCTACGACATTTTCGATCACGACATGTCTGACGACCTCAACCCATCCAGCGGTCAAGGCCACTCCAACAATGATGCCCCAACCTTGAAGACCCATCGCAAACGCAAACTCGGAAAAGGCTAAGGCCGCCCGCAGAGAGGCTAAGGCTGCCCTCAGAGAGAAGGAAAAGGCCGAACGACGTGCTGAAAGGATGTCCAAATCAAAAGAAAGCATGACAAAAGCCGAAAAATTCAAGAACAAGCTAATCTCGGGCTATCTGGGCAAGCAAGTTGGCAATGACTACAGCAAGCTCTCAACAGAGTCGAAACAGAATCTCTCGCGCATTTCCAAAGAAGCGCACACTGAATTGCGCGACTCTACCGTGGAAAAGCTCAAGCATCTCAAATGGGCAGCCTCGACCTTCAGCTCTCCTGCTTTGTCTTACTACGTCAACGTCTTCATTGACAAGCCAATGCTTAAACAACTGGAGCAACCAGAACCCGAGGAAGAGCCAGTCAAGGAAGAGCTCAGCGAGGCCGCTAGGATTGAATCAATCGAATCATTGTCTCAGCGCGACAGGTTCTTGGTACTGATCAAACTGGTGGNNACGAAAAGAAGCACGAGGACAAGGGAAGCGCGAGAGGCCTTCAACAAGTGGTCTCTTGCCCAGCTAGATGAGATGTGGAGCAAAAGACTCTGGAAGGTGATCCTGAATCAGCCAGAGAGGGACCAGAAAAAGAAGCTGCGGGAACTGCTGAGCAGACCAATCTCTGAGGTACCTTTCAACCCAACTGAGCGTAGGCTTGTGGAAGGACTTCTGGCCCTCTTGATGCGGGTTTCGGAGTCCGTTGCACGTCGACCCTGGCCCCAGCGGAAGATGTCATGGAAACAAGCACTCACTCCCGAGGACGAACTTGCAGTACAAACCTTTCAGAGAAGCTGGAAGGAGATGAAGCAGGAAGAGAATCTTCTGGACGGACTTCGCAAGCGTATCGAGAAGAGTTGGCCACACGACTTCAAGGGTGGAGTCGATCGTCTTTCCCTCGCAAAACTGATCAACNACGTCCGATTCATCGACGAANAGGTCATGGGCATTCCCTTGCTTCCATCAACTGACTGCATTCAAAACATCATCAACATTGTCGACCAAACACATCTCATGAAAAGCCGCTCTTCAAATGACACCCATTGCACCATGCCGGCTGAACTTCTGGAAGAGTTCAACGACAATCTTCACATGATTGATGTCTACGACGAATGGAGAGCCACAAACCCTCCTGACTCGGCGCGCCCGTCAGACTTTGCGGACAATGTCGAAGAAGAGTCGATCGAGCAAGAACCAACCAAGAACCTCACCTCCCCACGGCAAGAGTCAGACGCAGTGACATCAAGAAGATCAAGAAGGAAAGTAACCTAAGACACAAAGAGCAAAGAGCAGAAAAGGCTGCCACAAAACGTGAGAAGTTTGCAGCACAGGCTCGCCCGTCACGTAAGGAAGCTCCGACTGCTCAACTCAGGGCCTCATGGGCCAGAAAAGAGAAGTTCCAGGAGATGGTCAAGCTGGGCAGAGAGAAGGCTCACGAGGACCACGAGACTCAGAAGCGCTTCCGCGCATGGGCTAGGACACAGTTGGGCAAGAAGTGGGTGCCCAAGTTCAACAAGATCTTCGGACCTGCTTGAAAGACACAGTAGCCATGGACGAGATCCACGTTACGGGAGTCCAATCGGAGAGGTCTGAGACAACGACAAAGAGTCTCTGTGTGCTTTCAACGCCCTTCAACAGCATGCATACATTTCATGATCGAGATTGTCCATGCAACACATCAAAGAAACATTTCCTTTGTACAACGCTTAGGATCCAAGACGGAATGCGGTCGCGTGCTCCCAGCCGATACACAATCACTTTGGCTGGCAAGGTTTTGCTGAGATCAATCATACCAATGCACAAGAATGTTTACCAAGGCCAAAGTTTCGTTTCATAGAAGGTGTAATAGTGGTCGGTCAATACAATGAGTTTTTTGCATCATGTTTCTCTCTGCATTCGGGTCTGAACTTCTGTCTATGTAATTTTCGCGTGCTCGAAATAACCAAAAGCCTGCCACCGTCTAGAGGTGCTTGCACCATGGGGCCCATTGCATGTCTTCTGAACCTATGCCTACTGAGGAGCACAATCCGGATTTATCTGTCTTTCTCGCTTGGGCTCTTTACTCTGCTTCTCCTTGAAAGCATCATAGCGCTTCCTCCTCTCAATATGCTCATCAAACTTCTCAACAAACTTCAGAGACTCCTTGCTCGGTATCGCCAACGAAGGCACCTTGCCAGCAACAAGCTTAGCAATATGCAACTGGCACTGCAGATCGTTGGGCAGCAGCGGTGCCATAATGACCATCATTTCTACCTCTCGGACTTCATGGATGAGATCGATGTAGGGCCAATCCTCGAACTTCGTGGCTTTAGTAGGGGTGAAGCTGGGGTCTACACGGCGGCGCAGTTCGTCGATGGCGCGGATGTAGGCTTGACGGGTTTTCTTGATTTGTTTGGGTAGGCCTGGTTCTCTGGCGTCCTCGGCGGCTGCGTCTGCAAGACGGGAGAGGGTGATTTGGTACTCTTTGACCAACTTGCGATCGACGTCGTTGGAGATGCGAGCTGGCATAGACGATGCTATCGACGCATGCGTCTGTGGCTCGGGCTCTTTCGGAGTAGTTGTGGCCTTGGGAGCGGAGGCTTTCGAATTTGCAGTCTTGGTAGAGATGTCATCCTTGGGGGGAGGTTTGATAGGGTCCTCAGTCGCAATGTCTGTCCAAGTGGCCCCTACCTGAAGGTCATCGCGGATCGAAACACCAGCAGTGACACGTTCCCAGGTATCAAGTCGCCAGATGTACGCCTTCCACCCCTCTTTTTGCATTGCCTCAACCACGTCGCTTCGAAGCCAGAATGTAGCAGTGTTGGTCTTCTGCAGCCATTTGAACGTTGTAAGCACGTGAACTCCAGACTCCCGCATGCTTTTGGCTGCCTTGCTGCGATCGCCGTGCTCGTCATCCAGCAGAGTGCTTCTCAGATTGGTTGGTGGCGATCCTCTACCAGTGTCCCAGAATACTAGTGCGAATACTGCTCTGTTAAGGCAATCGTCTTCGGGTGCCGGAAACTTGAGGTTGTAGTGCCTGACGATATCGAGAGCCGGAACCAGGTTGCTGCTGAAAAGCAGGCCGAAAGGAAGCAGATGCTGCCAAATGCTTGTAAGGGTGCTCAACTCTGCAATCCACGGTCTAATAGACGTGGAAATGCTAGGATGAGTTTCTCGGACTTCTTGAATCTTCACAGCGTAGCGTCTCGGTGCCCTGGCGGACGTTGTGATGACACCTTCGAGCATATTGCCCAATATTCCGGAAAGCCAGTGCGCAGGACATCCCATCTTATGGAAGTGGATGAGTAGTCTGAAGAGGATTGTCAGGTTGAGTGGCGTTCGCACATCGAAACTGGTAATGTACTTGGTGTTGCGACGGTACGGCAGGCATGTCTTTAGCAGATGTGCTTGGAAAAATTTCTCGCTCACAGGGCGGGCCATTCGTTTACCACTAGGTAATGGCTTCGATGACCCGACAGTCCACATAGTGTAGTCATGTAGCTGCACTGTGGGAAGACCCCAACCAGTGAGCGAAGAAGAATCCCGTCTCAGTTTCACGTTAAAGCACTGTTCCACGCTTTTCACGTCGGTGAGCAAAGTGTATTCGGTCAAGAACTGTCCGTGGGTGTCGAATGTAGGATTGTTGAGTAAGACCCGAGACTTGATGGCAGAGCTCCGGTGTGGATGCAGAAGTGGAGCTCCATAGAGGAAAGTGCTCAAAGCACCTCCAACATAATCACTGTACAATGTCAGCACGACAGCTCGCAGCTACTAAACGAGAATCCGTTATCGCAGATTTACCTACGGAACATTGCTCATGTGAATGCGGTTATAGATCTTTGGGAAAAGTTCCGGATCATGCTTGCCTTGCTCATCGCCTCTTGTACTCCAAGCGTTGTGTTGTAGTCGTTCTAGACAGTCGTTCATCTCACCGATAACAAGCTCGACACATATTCGTGAGTGAAGGTCTCGAATGGCCATGGAAGTCGTCTCGAAGAAGAACATGAACCAGTCCCAGAAACTTCTGTATCCAATGTTTCTTGCATGGCCTTCATCTGGGCTGAAAAGATTGTAAGCAACAACAGGTATGTCGAAGTTGAAGTCCGGGACGCCCTTTGAGCGGCCACCATCTCGTACCAGGTCCCAGTCAATGTCTACGAGCGTGACGTTCGGCTCCCATGTGTTGTCGATAACGTCCAACACATCCTGGTTGGGAATCGATCTTTCACGTGGTCGCAGCTTCGTGCGTTTAAGCAACTGAGCGAGCTCCTTTTCATGCTCCAATTCTTCTACGTCTGGCATGAGGATACCATAGGTCCAGAACAGTTTATGGTCATGCTCGCAAAANGGCAAGATTGCCACATCTGCTCCATCATGTGCAGAGATACGCTGTTCTCTGTTCGCACGAGCGTGTCGCAAACCATCCTCTCGAAAGTTTCGAGTCTCGTACTTTCCGTAGAGGTGTTCCTTCCATGCTAGAAGGTGACGAAGGATGCTTTGGCGATGTGCTTCCGCAACGTAAAGCCACTCGGTAAACGATGCCCCGTTCTTGCACTTGTCGATCAAATCGGCAATGGTCTGCTGCAGTCTTGTATAAGCAAAGGGCGGCATGATAAGAGAGCCATATACATAGACGGCACATGCTACGGCTTCCATATCTTCACTCTGCTCGAGCAGATGGAGCATGATGAGAATCTTGGCAATAGCAGCTGGCTTCAAATCGATCAGAGTGAAATGGAACCGATTCGATTCATGAGTACCATGGTGCACTAACTCACCCTCGAGGAAGATGAGTGTTGAGAAGAAGTTGCGGGCGTCGCCAATTCCTGCAAACAACCAAGAAAGACTCTGCTTGAGAGCCAGCATGCGCTTGTCTGCGTCTGGCTCGGCAGAATCATGTCCTACAGGGTAGTATTCTGGTTCAGTCTCACTTTGGGGGTCAGCAATGATCATCATATATAAGGATTTGGGCGACTCANNCAGCGATGGCCTGTAACGAGGTATCTCGTCAAGAACTGAACTCCACGATACAGACTGACGTCGGTTGCTGTGAATCAANGCAGCACTGTCGTGTACCGAATCCAAGGAAGCGAGTTGGGTTACCAATGGCGTTGCATCTTGCAGTTGAAGGACCTGTGCTCTGGCCAATCTCGAGAACAACTTCTGCTTTTTTGGGNNACTGGAGTTTGCTTCGCTTTGGAGCAGCTTGAGCGCCTCTTCGGCGTATGAGATCGATTCAGGATAGTTGCCCAGTTCGAATTGTACGGCAGAGAGATTCGAAAGCGGCGCAGAGTCATTCGGAGTCAAGGACAGAGCCTCGAAGTAGGCCTTTGTCGCCTTACCGAATAAACCTTTACGGTACAAATCGTTTCCGTGGTTGCGGGCTTGCGCCGATTTCTCTTCAGCAGTTGATGCGGCAGAGAGCGACACATCTCCAGTTTTCTGTATGTCTTTTGAGGTTTGCGTTGCTGTTGAGTTCTTTGTAGGGCTACCGGATGATTGTTTCTCGCTTTCATCCTGGGCTTGCTCGCTCAAGTTGGATTGTTGTCCCCGAATGCGATATTCTTCCTCTTCAGAGTCTTCATCATCGGAAGATTCACTATCGTCAGAGGGATCATCAGAGGAGGAGGAGGAATCGCTAGAAGAGTCTTCGTAATTCTCATCCTCATCGTCGAAATCCCCTTCGTCAAAAAAAGTCAAGAGGATTGAATCCCATTGGCGGAATTCCAGCGTCGCTGAGCATGGAACCAAACCCGTTTGCTTCCAGACCATACATGAAGTCACCTAAAGCGCTGTCGCCAAAGAGGCTGTCGTCAAAGGAAGACATATCGAAGGAGGGCGGCATCATTCTTCTGGCTTGTTGTCGATTTCGAGCAGAGGTGTTGCTGCGTTGATTTGAATCGCGGGTCGCAGTAGCACGAGGTTCAGAATCATCAGTCTCCCAATCGGAGTCGGAGTCAGAGCCAGAGCCAGAAGAGTCCGCCATTGCTTGATTGATGAGCTCTATGCGACTTTACGCATGGGTTGCGGTGGTAAGTTCGAAGGACCCTGTATAAAAGTGTGTTTGTTTGGACTCGGTTGGTTTGTCTTGGCACTATATCTGAGACTAGGGTGCCCTCGGGAGGTGATGGTGGATCAGGCCGTAGACTGGCTCTCAAGGCAATATTGTTTCTAGTTGTTTGTGTTAACAATACTGCGGAAGTCTCTGAACAAATACTACCTCAAAGCCGATCTCGACTTGGTTCACAATTACCATCAAGCCGCTACTCATATCCACCAGGCGACATGGTCACCGGCCACTTCTCTCGCGCGATCAATTGGAAACAAGGGCTTTGAATTCCAAGAACTCTGGCAGCTCTATCTACTTTCAAAGATATGCAGTGGGAATGATATTAACTGCTAAGGTGCTATGGCACCAGTGATGAATCTCTTGCCAACTGATTTCATCTGGTATCCAGAGTCCACTGCTTTCATCATCGTGGTGAAGCCATCCAACAGGTTGATTCCACCAGTAGCACAGATCGTTCCTTATGATTTGCCAGATGATGTTGAGATGCAATTCGATATAGGTCGAAACTCGACCTGTATGCAGTCAATGTGATTAGACAGAGCCACGGGTAAACTCCGGGATGAACGTGATCGACCCCAGTTTCCCGCCACAAGTTGCTCGCTGTCGTTCTTCAGCCCTTGGTTCCTGAATATCCCTTCCAATCGAAGCACTCCGAGATGTCTTTGCAGCATACAAAACTAGTTAGGACAGATTACTCTGCCCCTTCTGGCAGTGCAGAACGATCTCGGTAGCTTATTTTGTGATTCAGTATGTCGGAAGTAGGCGAGAATGTCATCCACAGTCTAGACGCAGCGCCAGACTGGGTTCTTGAGCCGCACCTGCAGCAACTAACATCGCCAAGACGTCCGGTTTTGCACGCTCAGCAACATCCTGATGGACGATTATCTGAAAACTCGTTCCGTGGCTTGATCGAGGACCTGACGATCGTCATGTTGCGGGGATGAGATTCATACCACGCGAATATAACATTCGCTCCTGGAGCAAACCAGTCATTCGTCCATAATGAGCCACAAGATGAGTCTGACGTCTTCCTCGGTATGCAAAGTCGGCACATCCTCGTCGAGATCCGTATTACAAAAACCAGAAGGGGTGGAGCTGAAATCTGTGAGCCGTGCTTGCAAGGATTAGCACGGCTCTGGAAACGGGCAGTCTTGTGAGTATCCGGCAAATGGTATCAGAGGCACTTTGTATCACTCCTCGAAAGCAGAGATCTCTACGGTCACTCTCTAATGTCGCTACTCAAGCTCACACCCTCTCAGAATTGATTTCATACAGCTGCGTAAAGCGCAAGATTACTGTTCGGTTTATTCACCTATACCGCTCCCACCATTTAGCCTGGACTGCATCTATAGGGCTCATTCTCTTTCAACGGCCCAGATCATAGAAATCATGGTTCAACTCTGCGCCGTCGGGAGCCCCGGTGCCAAGATCACTGCTTACATCGACAAGATCTATCCTTGATCACATGGCTTTCTGCATCTCCGCGTCATTGTTCTCAGCACTACAGCCGCATTCTTACAGATTGAACGGACTCTACCGCGCGGGATGGACCATGATCCTGAACGGAGACTATCCGAAAAGGTAGAACACAAGCATGTTGAGAGATCGAGACTTCTCGAGGCACGGCTCGTCTTAGTTTGATCAGGTCGGAAGACTCTAACATGGTTGATATAAAAAGTGACATGACCCAGAGTCAGATCAACGAGCCATACAGATTCTCCCTCTTTCAAGGACCAGTCATTCATTCTACAGATCTTCTTCCATCTTACATCTCATACCTCTCGTTTACCATCGATCAAATTGCTCGGTATGCGCAACGTCATCCCTGCTCTCGCGGCGCTCGGTGCCTTCGCGTGTGCACAGTCGACTTCGATCGACGTGGAATCTATCTCTGTCACGATTCCCACCAGTGTCTTCGCTCTCCCAGTAGTGTATGTGACCAAAGAGGGAAGTCCTCCCTTGACAGCCACCACTCTGGCGTCCACTGCGACTGCCGTATCTGACCCTATGGCCACTGATGTTTTTGACTCTGCCGCCGATGCCTCCGCAGCAATCCTTTCTGCCACCCCGTCTTCCATCGGTCTGATCAAGCGTGACTCGACGACTTGCATCCCGCAGCCCACTGGAATTAGCTATAATTCTAACCCTGACACTGCTGCCGCATTTGCAGCTGATCATTATTATATGGATCAATCTGTTAAAGCCCAGGCTCCCCCTGGCTTTACTGAGACTTTCAAGAACCTTACTGCCTCCAACTCCGCCGATAACTACATGGGATTCACCCTCATGTCCTCATACGATGTCAGCGCCTGCGTTGGTGATTGTTCAGCAATCACTGGATGCAATAGCGTCAACATCTGTAAGTCGCTAGTTCGAATAGAATGGACGGTATGGCTAACCACATCAGACTTCGAACGTGATCCTAGTGTCAATCCTGACTCTCCCAACTGTGCCAACCCCAATTCAACAATCAATATAAAGTGCGTTTACTGGGGAGGTGCTGTCACTGCAGCCAACGCCAACAACTTTGGCCAATGGCGCGACGAATTTCAAGTTCTGATTGCTGGTTCGAATGGATACGTCAACTCTACCTACGCAGCTCAGCTAGCCGGCGTTCCATCCGTTTCTTCGTCAAGCACTGCCGCTTCAAGTACCTCAGCATCCAGCACCTTCACGACCGTCACTGTGCCCGCCTCATCGACTTCGACCATGCTTCCTGCATCAAGCACTACTTCCTCCCCCAGCTCCTCCTCTACCCTGACTGCTCCTTTCTACATCTCTAACGGCACTGGTCAGTACATCGCCGTTAGCAGCGGTCAAATGGGCAATACCAGCTTTGTTAGTTCTGTCGCCTTGGCAACCAAATTCCAGCTCGACAAGAATACCGGCTACCTGCTCGAAGCAACTGGAAGCATTGGTTACGCTGCTAGTCTCTGGACAAGCAGCAGTAACGCTCAGAAATTGTACTTCAATTCTGTTGATCAGTCCAACCTCAAGTACCTTACTTGCGTCCAGCAGACAGCGAGTAGCTCGCTGCAATGTACTGCAGACACCAACAACAAGGTCCAGGTTGCTCAGATCTGCTCTGCAGACGGCTATAGTAGTCTGTGGTTCGCTTCATCTGTTGACAAGAACTGTAAACCTGTCACGCTTACCTACATTTCTGCTTGACGAAACAGTTGGCAATGGATTTTCACGCAACAGAAAGACCGGAAGCGTGTGATATGTTTTGGTAGGATAACATCTGCTTGATTATTTTCGCAGTTGCTGTCACAAGAAAATAACTAGAAACGATTTTGCCTCAACAGCCAGTCTACAGCCCGATCCACTCTCAAACCACTACCCATATCCGTGATCCGTAGTGCTTCCTTTGCTTGTGCATTCGAAAACCCGATATCCATAATCTTGTTGATGGCCAGTACACTTGTGTCCTCCGCTAAGCCCTCAAAGCTCAGCATGCTCAATCTGTTGAAAGTGTCGACTCTGTCTTCAATGATTGGGCTCACTCTCCTGGGTGACCAAGACCCGGGTTGCACTCTGCGACCATCTGCAAGATCCGAGGAAGGAGATCTGGGGGATGTGGGTGTCGAAGATCTATTTGAGATAGGTCTTTTGTGTACTTCTGGTGCGAGTGCACTGTCGTGGCGGCTCAACGCACATGGTTGGCCTCCACTTTTCCTGTTGCTCAGAGACATTTGTCGGTAAGCAAGATTCATCTCGGCTGTTTGACGCTTCCGAAGCAACGTCTTATTGACATCCTTTATCTGCGTACCAGCCGTAGAAGCAAGAAGTTGTTCTTCGTAAAGCTGCGAAACGGGTTCTCGGAAGAATCGTCGACGAGTCATACCAGATTGCGGAGGTGTCCAGTCAGTCCAGTCGTTCAGCTGAGCAAAGTCCAGTCCGGCACTCGTGTCGTCGAATCTTGCGAGCTCTAGGACGACCGATGGCCCGAGAGACAAGATGTAAGCTATCCATTCCCCGATAACACGACCTTGCACAATTGGATCTGTGAAATCTTCACCTGTATGACGGAAAATGCCACAGCTTTGTGCTTTACTTGTCGCCTCTTCGTAAGGTTGCAGCATAGCGTGAAGACATTCCCACATCTCTGACATGTCATAGAGCTGTTCGGCAGATAACCCATGACCATTGCCAGCTGCGAAGTGATCTGGAGCATTGAGCAAGATCCCGTCAATCTCGAATTCCGGACTGAAGGTCAGAGTGGCAGCACAACCTTTCTGGTGTGCCAGTATACCGCCCTTAAGCCAGTCGGTCTGGCCTTTGAGATCATTCTCCCGCCCCCTATCGCAGCCGAACATCTTGCAGAAGGACCATATACGGTAAATCGCGTCTTCAAATCTTGAAGATCCTTCAGTCATGAGACTAGATATGGTCTCAGGGCGAATAAATGACTGACACCTTGAAGCAATGACTGCCTTCAGTTCTTGAACAGTCGCACGATCATGAGCGATACATGACATGTAGGCTGAAGGGGATATCTCCGTACTCTCAAGAAAGTCTGTCGGCATGAAATTACCGAAGGGAAAGGGCGAGAGCTCCCTCAGTTCCCAGGCTGGTGGCGACGCATTGAAGAGCACTGACTTGAATAGTCTTAGTTTGTTGTCCTCCAAGAATCTTCTTGTGGATTTGTTGACTGTTGATAAAGATTTCAGATCCTCGAAAGATGCCGCGTGAGCCATAATTCTCGAGAACACAGCTTCTTGTTCGAACGCCAGAGCCGGAGATGATTTTGAGGATGAGGCACTCCAAGACAGCCACATAGACCCAACATCAGCCAATGAGTATCGTACGCTAGAGACTCTGCGCACATCGTCGCTGGTGTCGCAAGAGCCTTGTTGCTTCCGATGTGGTACCGACTGGCAACGTACGGGTGCGCCTGTTTCTGTAGGCATGGATTGGGTCTGAGCTGGCTTAGCAGGCTGGAGCCACTGGCGTTTACGAGACTTCTTAGGCAGAGTGGGAGCCCGAGTAATGCTTTCGGTGGCGGGATGGTAGTCGGGTGTCTTGCGAGTAGCAGCATCGTCTGTCGGTGTTGCTGGTAGTCCTTCGGTAATCGTACTCAGCTGCTTCTGCAGATCATAAACAGCTTCGCTCAGAGTAGGACTCGGAGCACGATGACTCGGGTGAATGGCAACCTGGAGGTACTGGGACCTAGAAGTAGCACAAGGGGCATTGCCACCTGCTGTTGCATCATCAAAGATACCCGCCTTGACAGGATCAGTGATAGAGAAAGCGGCACTTGCAGATCGCTTGGGCACATCCAGGTAGTTCCAGTGTGAACTCTGCAAAACCCCCTTAGGCGACTCTGCTTCCACACTTGTCATCGACGAGTGTCTGCTGTAGCAGGAGACGATGTCGAATATGTCATCTTGGAAAACTGTGTTGCTCGAGACTGAAGATCTACTGTTTTCGCGACCTGACACAGATCTGACCTCGCTTCTTTGAGTTTCCACCTCGGAACTCGGCGTACGGAAAGCTGGGTGGATGGAGCTTTGGTCTAAGCTGGTGGTCTGCAATGTCGATGAACTTCGAGAAGTGTTCGTGGTAGGGCTGATTCGAGCACGCTTGAATGGCTGAGGTGGTACAGGTGCTTCCTCTCCCAATATCTGTCGTAATTTACTACCTGGAATCCTTACGGATAGTCGAGGTCGGGATGCTCTATCTGCCTTGGTCGGCAACGACTTAGTAAGCGGGACCTGAAGTATTGTCTCTGAATTCTGCTTGGTCCTCGTCTCCACGTCCCATAAAGCGACACCATCACGCCAGACTCCAATTCTGCTATCAAAAGCTCCTTGCGATGGACTGCCAGACCCTAGTATACAGTTGTCGAATGGAGAAGCAGCAGAATCTGTGTTGACCGAATTCTGTTTTCCAATAGCTTGGAGGATTTCCTCATTCGGTGAGACAGCCATAGCAATGTCCAGAGCCGACATGTGGCGCGCAGCCACACGAGGTGGCACTGCGTGCAAGACTGTACCCTCTTGGTTCCTTGATGCGTGCCTGAGTTTGCTCAACCAAGAAGTCTTCTTCGGGCTGGTTGGTGATGCTGTCTTCATTGGGCTTGTTGGGGATATTGTCTTCTTGGTTCCAAGGTTTAGGTCCGCCATGGCTTCATGGAGGGATGATGTTGTAGGTGCTGGAGTGCCTGTTCCCCGCCTAGAAAAGATTGAAACACTTCTTCTGCACTCGTTATCAAGCTGACAAGAAGTCCGGAGATTTAATTGACACTCCATGGCAAGGCTGACGGAGGTTGATATCTGATGAGTTAGAAGGCTTATTCAGATTGACATCGGGTTTACTAGATTGAGCCCCAAGCGCGAATTGAGGGCCCTTGTGAGACTTCCAGCGTTATGTACCGGGGCAAGAGGAAAAATATGACATGACAGAGAAGCAAGGTGACACTGGGGAATACGGCAAGATAATGGAAGAGACGGGTGCGAATATGGAATGCTGTGCCGCCAATACATGGACGAGCTTCCCACAGAGTGCACCATCCCGGCAGCCGAAGCAATCAAGTACCAACTAGGTTGACAGACATTGGACGAATCCGCAGAGTGGACAAACATGGAGTGTTGGAAGTACACGCAGAGTAAGCTGAGAAAATGGCCAGGCCGATCTCCCGGCTGTTGTCTCCGAAAATAGACTCTTGGAAGTTCGGGCTCCCCCACTCGCTGATCCATCAGGATATTGGTGCGTTGATCTTTGAGATGCAAAAGACCTTTTGTCTTTTCGTGGACCTTGAGGTGCTCATACACTCAAGCATGACATCTCTGCCCTTCTCATATATGATGTCGAATGAGACACGTAGCGCTTACCACAAAGTTCAATAGCAGGGCGGGCAGAGATCGTGTGGTGATAAATACGCGCGAAAATCTTACATTGCCAAATCGGGTCGTGCATGGAACATCTGCAGCTAACGGAACCTTCGCTACGGTCGCATTCATAGGGCAGAGGCTCGGATATCGATCAACGTATGGGGTGGTCCCGGGAGCTGTATTTGGAAATAGGATCGGAACTTCAAACATGCCAACGTGCATCCCTACTCCTTATCGTTGCTCCTGTTCCTGTTGGTGTTAGTTTTGTCTTCTGATCCCAAGGCTGACAAGTTCTGGGAGGACAGGCAACTTGTCGGCGAATAAGGCGTATGTACTGCAGGAAAGCCAACAGCTGATTTGCAGTCTGCTGACCATCGCCTGCCGCTCTGACACCTTGCGAAGAGTCCACGAATACCATTCGTCATTTGTGCTCAAGACGTGTGAGTTGTCACACTCGAAAAGCATGCGGTCAGAGTGACAGTTCAGCTCTGCCTACTATACCATAGGTAATTTTGGTGTCAAATAGTCGTGATTGATTATGCTTGTCATTCCGATTATTATACATAGGCTACAGAATTGTGCTCGACTGCTTTGATCATATACTCTAGGCTCATCTCCAGTGAGGCAGTGAGAGACTCTGCTTTTTCAAGTTGCGCAGTGCATACTTCTCCATAATCTGTTCTCGGGTCCCCTCGTCCTCGCTATCACTGTCTTCGCTGGTTGAAGAATCATCGTCAACGTTATGCTTGGAGACTTGCATGATAGGCTGCGTTGCTGGTCTCGGCATTGCGTTACTCATTACAGGCGATGCCACATACTCCTGAACTGGTTGTGTTGCAGACACGCCAGTGGTAAAGTCGTCAAGCACCCGACCTGCTGCGATTGGGTGTTCCTCTTCCCACTGGCGTTTTTCCATGGAACGTTTGACGCCTTGTTCGATCATATGGCTCAAGACTTGTTCTTCGTTCATGTTAACCAGGTTTGACGGCTGCCAAAAGTCTTCCGGAGCCATGTTTGCGGCATCACGCATTCTCTGATCCGCCTGGCGTATAAGCTCAGCTGAATCCTGCGCGTTGTCCCAGTCGAATGCATGCGGGTTGATTGTTCGGCCTGCGTTTGCATTGCTCGCCGGCTGACTTGTACCCACACTGTTGGGTTTGGCGATTGGGGTAGTTTTCTTGACAGGCTGGGTCGTTGCCGGCTGTTTACCTTTGCCTCCCTTGGAGCCAGGTGTGGCCTGAGATTGTGCTCCTAAGGCTTGACCCTTCTCTATCATGTTCTTGAAAGACTCATCAAATCCTAGAGATGGTCTTTTTGCCTTGGAGTGCTTCTTTGAACGTTTACCAGGGGCTTCGCTCTGGGAGCTCGCACGTCTATCCTTACTGTGGGCGTCTTTCGGGACACCAATGCCATTTGACTGTTGAGCTTCAGCCTCATGGTCATTCTCTGCTGTTCGTTTTGATGGCTTCCTCAGGCCTGAGCCATTCAAAATGTCAGGTGGTGCAGTCGATGGTGGTGGCCTGAATAAATGTGCATCACCCAGAATACGACTTCCTTTATTGCGCCCTTGCCCCNNCCTACGTGCCTTTTTGCCACTCGAACCAACGTCTGGAGACTCTTCGGTGGGTTGAGCCATAGGAGACATTGAAGGTACGTTGTGCTTATCTTCTGCAGTCGAGGCAGGAGGCACTACCTTCGCAGCTGGAGAGTTGATGACATCCATTGCTTGTTCTCCTATGCTCTTTTCCTTCGAGGTTGTAGCAGACTTTCCGGTAGCCGGCTGGGGGTGGCTCTCGGGTTGAGCAGCAGCACTCGGGGCTGTAGTGCGTTTGTTATTGTATACTTTGAGAGGGCCAAAGTTTCCAACAGAGCGATCCGGAAATGGCATTCCTCTGTCGGATTTCTCACTAGGCCAATCCTCTGACTCAACCTCTCTAGAATCGCTTCGGTAACAGTCAATCTCCTCAACATCCGACTCCAAGTGTATGTGTGAATCTCCTTTCTTGCCGTTGACCATATTGTTACGACCATTCTCTGCACCTGATGTTGGATTCAGTACGGCTTCGCTTGCTTCCATTGCAGGTTGTTCGAAGGCGCTGTTAGCAGCAGACTCATCGATGGCAGCGTCCTGGCCTACTGATTCAATGATGGTTTCGTCCTGTGCTCCAGCTTGCGGGCTTGAGCTGGGGAAGACCGGTGTGGAATTGGTTGCGTGCTCGATTTGATCCTCGTCCATGATAGAAACATTGTCTCCATGGTCGCTGAATACATTCTCCGCCGTGCTCATTTCGAATTCTGGCAGTTCATCCTCTTGGGTTGCGGTTATGACACTACGTTCTGCAGGTGCAACGAACGTTTTCTGAGGTTCCCTTTCTATGCGATTAGTCATCTCAGAGATCGAAACGGGAAGCATGGCCGGTGAGAGAGAAGGTCTTGCTTTAGTGGCAGATTTGAGAGCCGCGCTTCCATAAAGAACTTTAGCTTTGGGTGTCGGCATTGGAGCAACAGGTGGACTACTCCTCACAGCGCTTGCGCCAGGAGAAACAAGGTTCTGATGTTCGCGGTGGACGCTGGAGTGTACACCGTTCCTCTGTGGACTTTTGACAGGACTACTGCTGTACATGGCTTCGGAGCGCTCTGCCACTGCGTTGAGCTCTTCATCTGTGATGTCCTTGTCATCATATGACGATTCTTCATCAGAAGAGATAAATATGCTGTCGTCCATGGCGCCATACACACGCGGAGTGACAGAAGCAGCTGACGACTTTCGGGCAGAATCAGGCGTCGACTTTCTTCCAGGAGTTGTTGGCAACTGCTGACCATTACGCAGGAAAGGTAACTTCGATTGGCGCAAGCTCTTAGCTGTGGGAACGCCTGGCGAAGACACATTACGAACGGCATCGTTCTTGGCAGGTCTTGCTGATACACTTGGTCTGACAGGCTGTGTAGCAGAGATTGAGGTGAAAGCAACAACGGGCCTCTCGTAAGCAGATTTAAGATCAAAACCAGTCTTCTGAGGCTGCGTAGTAGTGCGACCGAGTTTTGCCATAGCAGATCTTGCTACTACGGGAGCACTTCGTTTCGGTGTTGAGATTGGCGGAACTTTGGAAGCACTGGCCGCCTTTGCGTCGGACGACTTGGCTTGAGGCGTGGCATCTGAGACTCCAGTGGTCTTTTGTTTCTTGGACGAAGTGATAACCACCTGGACCTCAACGTCTGAAGATCTGCGTTTCTTCGATCCTTGACCGCTCAGCGATGTGGCGCTTGGTCTCGAATCTGAGCTTTGAGTAGAGATTTTCTTCTTGCCAGAGGCTGAACCAGGGGTTCGAGTTGTGGCGGAAACCTCGGTGCCAATGCTGCTACCCAGTGGACGGTCGGGACGAGGCTGAATTGGACGGCCAGCCTTTTTATCGATTTCTGCTTGCTTCTCCCAGGCAATGGCCTGCTGGATGTAGTCGTTCGTACGCTTGATATCGTCATTGAGGCGGCGTCGTTTGACACGTTCGTCTTGCTTTTTGGCGTCCTCGGCAGCTTCAAGAACTTTCTTCTGTCGGTCCTCCTGTGCTCTTCGTTCCTCTGCACGGTTCTTATCATTGGTAAGCATGGACTTCTGGTGTGAATTCTGTTCAAACTCTTTTTCTCTGGCGCTGCTCGACTTCTTCTTGAACTCCCTGGCTTTCTGACGCTGCAACTCGATTCTATCGCGAGTTTCGGGGTTATGCTCAAATAGGAATTCGACAGAAGGAGACCTCCCGGTGTTGAGGGGNTTGGCTTTGGCCGCTTCTCTCTTTGCGCTATGAAACAAGCTCCCAGCTCTGTTGGTAACTTGATCCACAGGCCGAAGAGGGAAGAGTTCTTTGGCGACACGCTTCATCTCGACATTCTCAACACGACAAGCCAGAAGGAGGTCATCTTCTTCTTGCGTAAATTTCTCGTTAGGGCCAGTCGAGGGATTGCCATCTTTCAGCTGCTTTTGGTATTGGTCGCGTGCAGACTTCGCCGAGTCTTCCTCTTGCAGTCGCTTGCGAACCGCAACAAAGTGGACCTTGACGCTATCGTCAGATCGGTGACGGAAACGATGGTCGTGGAGGGTCTTCCAGGTCTGGTTGTTACGTATGGCTCGGACAAAGTGTGCATCGTCATCCTCGGTCCAGGAAACGGCCAGACTGGCTTGTCGTTGTTTGACAGCCAGGGGATTGAGCTTGGTGTACGCAACTGCTTTCTTCCTGATACTACCAACACTTCTGTTTGGGAGAAAGTTCTGCTTCATCTCTTCGGGAGTAAGTCCTTTGGCCAGTCCCTCGACCAACAAGTCTGTCTCGTCTTCTGTCCATAGACTTGAGAAATTCTGTGAATTGTTCTTCCGAATTTCGCTTCCATCCGAACTTTTTCTCTTGTTTGAGTTGGTTGAGCGGGCTGGTGTTCGAGTTGTGGAGCTGCTGAGGCGTGGTTGAGAGTCCTCTGAGATGGGATCGGCCAAGTCGAGTGTTGCTTCATTGTTTGCGTGTGCGTCCAAAGGAGATCTGATACCTGATCCATAGGCTGCAGGTGGTTTCTGGGCACTTGGCACAGCATCGAGGGTGGAATACTGAGTGGCTGTGTTGGCTGCTGCAGGTGGGGTTTCAGGACGTGGGATGGCTGCGGGACCTTTCTGTGGTGAGCCGAGTTCAGGAGAATGAACTAGGTGTTCTTCATATGAGTCTTGCGAAAGCAGTTGTGAACTTGGGATATCCTGATTGCTAGATGGTGGGAGATGGGCGCGAGGACGGTTGATCTTGGCTGGAATAGCGAAGCCATCTTGGTCGATGCGTTTCTCACCCGCGTTTTCGTGAGATTCGACTGGATGGTCTGGATCGAGGTTGTCAAGCGTAGCGCCGTAGCGATCTAGCTCTGTACGCCGCCTGTCGATTTCCTCTTGTTGCTGAGGCGTGGGAGGTATGATCGGAGGATGAAGGTGTGAGTCGAAGGGTACGGTGTCGTCTCTACCAAGAGGTAACTGTCGAATCTGCACAATACGCTCATTGGGGTCATGAATCTCTCCAAAGATGTCGACAACGCTATCGCGCATATCAATATCGGCTCCGCTGCTGTCCTGTAATTTCTTGAAGTAAGTGTCACTNACCGAGGTGTGTTAGCTGGTTTGGATGATGCGCCATCTTGTCTCAACTCACTTCCTGCGGCCAGCGCTATAATTCTCTCTGTAGCGTTGCTGGACGAGGGTCCAGACACGCAAGAAGGTGGCATCTGGCTCAACTGAAAGAAAGAACTTGACATCCTCCGCGGGAGGCCTGAGGACCCGAGCCGTGATGCGCATGGCTGCGGGCTTGTTGAAGGATAAGATGAAACGACCGCGAGGTGGTACAGAAAGATCGAAGGAATGGAAGGAGTGACAAAGCTTCCGGCGGAGTGACGCGCGCGCGACTTCCTTGTGGAGAGACGCGTTTAATTAGTGGTCCAAGCACCACTCACTTTTGGTCTATCACCCAGGCGGGTGTGATACATGGCAACACCGAGTATTGCTCGACGTATCTTTGCTTCACAAGCGCTCTCTTTGTTTATCTGGTTGATGTTTTGACGAAGTGACTTGCAAGCAATTGCGACGCATTTTGAGTTTATCCGATTAAGGTAGTTGAGGGGAAGCTTCTGAACTTTTGACAGCATCGAATCTGCTCTATCTCTCTCTCTCTCTCTCTCGATCACGCTTAGCAGGACAAGAATGTCCACACCACATCGTGTGCTCAGCTCCTCAACAACCACTCGAGTCGTGGAGTGTATCATTTGATGCACACACGTCTGTTTTAACCTTAACATACCTAGCTAACCCACCGTTCCGTTAGCTTCAAGTGACCCTGATCCGTTGATCAACGCCTTGACCAACTGTTCACGGCTCCTCAAAATGTACCGTTCCGCATACCGCTCCGAAGGTTTCAACGTGGGTGGGTGACAAGCTACTGATGCCGATTGTTTGAATTTGAACACGCTACTTACTTTCTCGGTTGAGCACACGGTCAGTCACGTCTTTAGGCATACAGTAGATAGGGTCAATCTCTTGCAGCCCTGGATATTGCAGTAGACTGAGCCCAGCAATACCGAAATGTGTGTGGAACACGTCAACCATATCGCCTGCTCTGTCTGAGATGCCGCCCATGTTCGGATCCTGGCATTTCAAAATAAATTCTGCGAGCTTGGTTTGATCGATCCAGTGAATCCTGTCGATCATTGCCAGACTACTCACGACCCACCAGCTGTAGCACACATCTTCGAGTTTCTCTGGTCTGCCATTGAGGCCACCATTAGGGAGTTGTCGTTCACTAAGCCAGCCGCCAAGCTTGTCAATGTCGACAAGGTCCAGACGATTTGCGATGGCAAGCGTTCCAACGCATGTGAAGACTTGACCGGAATGGGATTCTGCTCCTGGGCCTGTTCCGTAACCTCCATCGAAGTTTGCGCAAGACTGTACATGTTCTATGGCCTTGTCGACATCGACCAGATGCATCAAACCGAGCAGNGAGAGGGCATTGAACGCACCGTAAAGAAATCGAGTGTCGGTCTCGCCCCACTGGTCACCAGCGAAGGTGCCGTTCTCGGGCTTTTGAAGGCTGGCGATAACTNNAAAGATTGTCAGCTATGCAGACGAAGCAGTTGTTGATAGATGCTGACATTGACCTATGCGATCCTTGGCGCCGGGTACTTTTTGCTCCAGGTCGTCGAAGGCATCGAGAGTGGCAAGTATCTGGACGGCGCTGACGGTGTACAACATGTGAGGATCGTGACCGGGCGCAGCACCGAAGCCGCCGTTCTCGTGTAGGCAAGAGAAAACGAAGTCCAGCAAACCAGCTCTAGGCAAGGCATCAGGTTGGCCGAGCAGGTGTAGCGGAGTGATGCCCCAGTAGATGCCGCTCATGCGCAAGTGCTCGGTAAGCCAGTATTCGAGTTCATCTTTCCGCTGTTTGGGGCGTCAGTAAGAAGCGCAGGCGGTCGGGGAAGATTGGCGGCGGACCGTATCGAGAGATTGGATGTAGTCGACGTGCTTTTGGACGTAGAGTCGAAGTTCAGCGGGCAGTGCAGACAAGACTCCGCCGCGTCCAGGGCCAGCGACGAGAGACATGAGAGACTCAGGGATGGAAGGATCGACGGTGTGGATACGAAGCAGCGGTGGAAGGTGTCAAAGACAGAAGGCGCGGGGCTCATTCCTCATTCCTCGAGACCCCTGACGCGCAACTCGCAAGGCTCCGCTGCCTCTCTCGAGTCGTCGAACAGCCCACACACTTTGCCTAACACACTTGATTGATCCATCTCATCAACCAACTTAGTCCACACGCTCCTTTTCCCATTTTTGTCGACCACCTGCCACTTCGCTCTTTCGTGGCAGCAGCAACAGCAGTTTTTGCCGAGGCGCATATATTGGTGCATTCAGGTGCATCGCTAGACAAAGGCGCGTCGGACAGTGCAGCCGAGCCCCCCTGTTGAAAGCGTCTGATCCGACAAGAAAGACTGCCAGCCCACCGCGTTCGCTCTCACCCAAAGACGTTGATGGGTCGTGTATCCGTACACGCCGGCAAGCAGCAGCAGTAGCAGCACTCCGAGATACGCCTCCGAACAGCCTGCCCCGTCTGCGCGACCGAGAACGAGACAATGGCCAACAAATCCCCCTCGACCCTGGCCGACGCTCGCCCAAAACACATGAGCAGCCCCATTTCTCTCCACGGAATCGACATATCTTCCCTGGACGCTCGCGATGTCTTTGGCTTGACTATGGGCAGTGATCTGTCTGCCTTACCCTCGGCCTCGCCCGACCTCTCGCGTGCGCGTGAAGACCACGACCGCCAGAGCTCCCGTTCTGCTCATAGTCCTTCTCTTTCTGCTGGCCGCATTACCGACGACGGCCCTGTTTCTCACTTTGATCCCCCGCCTGAGTCTCGCTCTCGCTCAGTTTCCACCTGGATTTATCCCTACCGCCGACCTCCAGGTTCCTCTCCTGCCTTGTCCATCCGTGCCAAAGACAGCGACGACGCTCCTGGTCAGTCCCATGCTGCCTGCCGTTGTATCCTGTGATTGACGCTAACGCCTACCAGCTNNACTTATGTGCCAGCTATTCCTCCGCTAGATACAAGTCAGCGTCCTTTTACCGCCGTTACTCCACACCCCTCGCCAGCTATCCCTTCCACTTCAACGTCTAATCTGAATTCGAACAACACAAAACCCAAGCCGAGCAAGAAGCGTATGCCTGTTCTGGGGAGATCCAAGTCACTGCGCGCTGAAGATCAGCTCAACGACCTCATCGACAGCAAATCCAAGACAAAATCGCCTGTAGTCAAGCAATCAAAGCACGGTGTCCACAGCAAATCAACGCCAGCTATTGAAATGCCGCCCATGCAAAAGCCTCTTCCTGACAACAGCCGCAAGTTTATGGGCATCATGCGCGACCGCTCACAGGACAGGACTGACCTCGAGCCGGGAAACAAATCAAGGGCCAAGAAGGAGAAGGTTCAGGATCGTGAGGGTCACATGTACAAGAACAACAACACATCGGCCTTCTTCGACTTCCGCCAGAGTTCGTCACGCGCGACCGACGGTATCACCAAGGCTAGCAAAGGCTTGCTTAGCAAGATCACCCGTGGTGGGAGCAACCACGGCAAGCCCCAACCTGTCACTGACGATGGAGACTATGTTGTGCAGGTTCTCAATAAGGGCCTTGTTGAGCAGACGCGCCTGACGCGAATCGCACAATCATATGACGACTGCAAGGATAAGACCGAATTCTGGATGCCCGCCTTGCCATGGCGCGCTATCGAGTATGTCTTCTTGCCTCTGTCAAAATGCTTCGCTAACTTTACGCAGCNNTACTTGAACGGCAAATGTGAAGAAGAAGGCCTATACAGAGTCTCCGGTGGTGTGGCCAACGTGAGAAAGTGGAGGAGACGCTTCGATACCGGTAAACACTTCCGTTCCTCATTCGTTCTAGACTTGTGCTGATCCTTGCATANNGAGCTCGATATCAACCTCCTGGATGAGTCTGATCTGTATGACGCCAGCATCATCGCCTCTCTCTTCAAGGAATGGATCCGTGAACTTCCCGAGGACATTTTCCCTAAGGATGCTCAGCACCGTATTACATCTCAGCTTCCTAGCGAGGTACCCGACAAAGGCTTTGTTCCCGAGGTACTACGCCGCGAGCTCCAGCATCTTCCGCCTTTCAACTACTATCTTCTTTTCGCCATTACTTGCCATCTCAGTCTGTTGCTCGAGTATCAGCACAAGAACAAGATGACTCTGGACAACCTGTATCGTTGTTTCAACCAATCACTCAAACTCGATGGCCGCATCTTCTATACTCTTGTTGGAAACTGGCGTTTGTGCTGGGCTGGTTGTGTTACCGAAAACGATTATCTTGTCAAAGAGTATGACTACCTCAAGCACCCTTATCCACAATTCATCCAGGACAGTCTGGCAGCCAATGAGCGTGCCATCTCTTCTTCCGAAAGCAGCGCTCCTCCTCCCAACGGGACCTTCACCCCCGAAGTACAGCGCCCTGCGACGTCGCACACTCTTCTTTCGCAGTCTAGTGAAAGCGACGAGCCCTTTATCACGCCAGTCAAGAAGAATACGCGCAGCTCTTCTGATGTCACTGGCCTCTCGCCAATGCGCTTCAACTCTAGCCCTCTTTATCGAGGACCACCATCCGACTCGTAAAGAGATTTGTTGGACGCCGACATCGCGTCGCTGTCTCATTTGCGAGCGCTCGTGTGCAGGTATTGCAGTCCTGTTGCTACGAGATGAGATACTCAATCAGGCTGGACCTTGTTTTGTTCTCTTTCGAGATGACGGCTTCTTGCTAATCACTTTCATCGAATTCCTGGTTTTTTGTTTCTTTCTTTGCTTCTTTCCCGATTTTGTATGTACGAGTTGATATACCCCTCAATGTTTTTTTGTGGTTTCCTTTTCTTTCTTTTGCTGGGCTTTCTCTGGGTTGGCAATTTTGGAAGGTTGTTGAAGATGAAAGAGTGGACAGAGAAAAAATGGAGAAAGTGGAAGGTGTGGAGGTTGGACCTTCGTGTACGATCAAGTGGCTCTTTCTTTGCGAGACGAAGAATAGGAGATAGGAAGGCATGACCGTGGTCTAATTGAGTGACTGCTTTGCTTTCATGCAAGATGAGATATGAAACTTCTTTTCATACACTTTGTTCCTTTCGCTGTGCTTGTCTACCATTCCAGGGGTGGTTTGTGGCATGTGTCACCCTGTCTCTAATATCAGCTTTTGATTGAGCCATTGCTCGAGTTGCCACGACCTATTGATGTTGCGAGTAGCATGTTAGCCTTGCCTACTATTTTTGCGAACTGATTGTGTGATAGGTCTGCTGATTCTGGAAAGGGAATATTGAGAGCACTGTTTCATAATAGCAAGGGTGTTGTAAATTTTTGTAATGCACAGCTGCAATTCAGTGGTGAGTCTGGCCGTAGATAGCCTCCAATATGAACCTCGACGTGGAAACAACACTCTTCGCAAAGGCATTGTGCATTGCAATGGCTACACTGCGACAGTCATTGCACATGGTGGGAAGTATATTGCAGGAGAAAAATGGAACAGTGCAATTGGGCATAACTTCACCACATCGAATGCGAGAGAAAAATCGGGTTGGAAGTTTTGATAGAACGGAAATACTTGTTTTTACAACAGTCGTGACTTTTGCTCCTCGTGCTCTTTCCCAGGAGCGATGAAGCTGCTCTGACCACTCGGTAGCACGCCTGGGTCTGCTCTGGCTGTTTTCGCCATGTTTGCCTGTTTCCAGGCGCTGATATATCCTGCGCCCTAGTTCGTGGTGTTGGTGTCGTTTGCGAGTACTTTTGGCAGGAACAATTGGGTTGGTTTGTGAGAGATCGGACCTCTTCAAGGAAATTCTCAGCGACCACCGAAACCTGGCGGGGGGAAACCTCTGCCCTGTCCTGGAGGAGGTTGGAAACCAGGAGGTGCACCGAAGCCAGCTGTGTGAAGGTCAGTAAAATTGCGACAACTGGATACTCGACCGTGTGAGTTGACTTACGAGGAGCACCGCCAGGAGCGCCAGGGAAACCAGGAGGAGGACCTTGGAAACCGGCTAGAGAAAGACGTTAGTACACTTTCGAGAACAGGAATGATTAGAACATACGAGGAGCACCTCTTCCAGCGAAACCTGGTGGAGGAGCGCCAGGGAAGCCTCCAGGAGCACCAGGGAAACCAAAGCCGGGAGCAGGGCCACCGACACCTGCAGCAGGACCGGTGAGACCAGTGGGAGGCATGCCTCTACCTGCCGGACGAGAGATGCCAGGGCCAGCGGTCATAGTAGGAGCACCAGGGCCAGCAGGGCCATCCTTGGCCAATCTTGCCGAGGGATCTGCAGGCGGAGGACCTTCGACAGTCGAGGCGACGATATGAGCACCACGGACAATGGTGAGACCAAGGGTACGCTTCTCTTCTGTCTCGACAAATTGAGGCTCTGCCTGTCCGGGAGCAGCCTTGTTGTTAGGCTTGCGCTTTACTCGGCGGAACTCTTCTGTATCGGCGAGGACGAGGTTCATGTGCTTGTCGAAGGCGAGCATCTGGCCGGCCATCTGACGACCGTCCATCATGGTGACGCGCAGGCGGTAGTTGATCAGGCCCTGCATCTTGCCCTGCTTGTTTGCGGCGGCCATATTGAAGATCGATGCGCGCGAACGCGACTGGTGCGAAAGAGAGAGTGGGTGGTCCTGAAACTATGCGCGAGTGCTGCGACGAGACCGAGAGAAGCAGCGGAGGGATGCGACGGGAGATTGCGAATTGATGATGGATGGATGGCAAGAATTACAGAGTTGGTCGCTCTTGCTCTTTCCAGCCGTCGGAGGCAGCTTGCGCTCCAGTTCTGGCAAGTCTGCGCCAAGACTCACACCTGCCTTCTCCACATGCACCACCGAAGAGAAGTTGGAAGCTCTCGTGCTCGCTGCCATACGCCAGTCCGTTTCAATCCCAATCACACATACAGCTATGGCTGCCACAAAGATGCAAACGCCACTCAGCCTTCTCAGAGCATCTGCTCCTCTCCCTCACTCCGCCCACACATCCATCTTCCACAGCGCACAACGATCGCAAGTCTTGTCCTCGGCCCTCGTCCTTTCGCGCCATGCGTCATCCGCTGCTTCGACCTCGACCACTTCCGCACAGTCGCAAACACCACAGCTCACATGGGATGAGTTCCTGAAGCTCCGTCGTACTCGTCGTTTCATCAACCTTGGCTCCTCTGCTCTCAGTGGTGCTGCCAGTGTCGGCGTCGCCGTTCCCGCCTTTGCCGAGTTCGAAATTGAGAACATTGGCGCTCAGATGACTGGTCTGGATCCCATGTTCATCATTGGCGGTAGTTTGATGGGTGTCGGTGCTGTTGGTTGGCTGTTGGGTCCTTTCTTGGGAACTGCCTTTTTCAACATCTGGAAGGGAAGCGTGAGGAAAGAGTTCGCCAGGGTACGCCGTGCTCCTGCACGCTGTCTATTGAAGTCTCGTTCACTGACCAAATTCTACACAGNNAAAGACAGGGATTTCTACTCGCACATCAAGAGATTCCGCGCCGACCCTGCCAGCTCATCTGTTAACAACCCCGTTCCTGATTACTACGGCGAGAAGATCAACAGCGTCGCTGATTACAGGCGATGGCTGAAGGACCAGAGAGCCTTTACCAGAAAGAAGAACAAGAACCTGCTTTGAGCAAGTCAACCTTAACCTTCCACACCTGTATTACCACCACTTTGTTCAGCGCAGGAAGCTCGAGCTATTAGCGAATTCATGAGATATACATTAATTTGTCCGTGTTTTGTGGGTGCCCCAAGAAGCTGACCGGCATACCAAACGTTGCAGTCCCATGTTCGAAACCCAAAGACGTACTGCTCTGTCCAAGATATGATGCTCCGTCCTCGATCTCATCAAAACTTAGCTCCCAATTCCTTCTCTTTCTTGATCTGTTCTTCGTCAACCACAATAATCGCTTTGCCTTGAATCTTTCCTCCATGTACCAGATCAACCAAATCTCCAATCTTGTCGAGGCCGTGGAAGGGATTGGTCTTTACTCTGATCCCGTGCTCTGCGACAAACTTGAGCATGCTTACACTCTGCTCAGGTGAACATAGCAAAGAGCCTTTGACTCTGATGTCACGGAAAATAAATTCCGCGAAGGGTATAGTGACATTGTCTGGTTGTGCAATCATCACCATACAGCCATGCATCTTCGTTATAGCACACGCCATTCCAGCAGCATCGTCAGCATCGCTCAGAGTGATTGATGCGTCAACGCCAGCACCTCCAGTCACCNNTGTTTGACAGTACGTGAGAAAAGACCTGATTTGCATAGAGTAGAGGAAACTTACCTTTTGTACTTCTGCAACCACACTGTCTTTGCCTTTGCGTGCATCAATGACCACATCGGCACCATTTTCTTTGGACATGGCAAGTCCTTCATCTCTAGCATCAACACCGACGACATTGAGGCCGAGTGCTTTTGCGAATTGGATGCCTAAGTGGCCGAGACCACCTCCAGAACCAACTATGGCAAGCCACTCGCCAGCTTTGAGGTTAGCTTCTAATACACCTCTCCAGATTGTTCGACCTGCACATGCAAGTGGTGCCGCACTCTCCAGTGTGACCTCATCTGGAATCGGAGTCGAGCTTCTAGAATCCACAAGCGCATACTCGGCAAAGAAACCGTTTCTATGTACGCCCGAATGTCCTGCGATGTTGGTGCAGTACTGTCTCCAGGTCTCCGGACCATGGCAATCCTGGCAATGGCCACAAGGATGATAGGGTAGCCCACACATGACACGATCTCCGAGCTTGAAATTCTTGACAGAGCTTCCGACTGCGACTACTGTGCCGGCACCTTCATGGGAGGCTGTTACTGGAAGCTTGGTTCCAAATGTACCGTGTTGTACCATAGAATCTGTATGGCAATTCGATGCGACACCAATCTTGACCAGAATATCTTCTGGAGCGAGATCTGTGGGCACAGGAACAGTGTTGATTTTGTACGGTTTGTCAAANCTAGGTTATCACTTTAGTATGGAATGCCGCCTGGACAGACATAGATTTTATGGTACCTCGACCACTTGGATGGCCTTCATCTCTTTCGGAATGCTTTTGGAGCCCATGTTTGATATCGTGCTTAGGTACAATGGCGTACTAGAGAGTGTTGTTGAGAAGCAGAAGAGCAAGTCATTGTATCAATAGAGGACAATACGGATACGTCATGCGGGGTCTTGTCCGCTTGTCGGCGATAGCGATGTTAACGCCGAAATGGTAACGATAAATTGAAGCCTTCTGAAGCCTCTCTTCGTCCATCATCCATGTCGATAACGCACAGCTGAATGTCGAGTCCCTATGTGATTCCTTCGAGGAAGGTAGGCTAGCGTTCAGCTAAAGGCCTCGATGAAGATCGCAAGACCAACGCAGTCTGCTATACAGAGGCATATTCTTGAAATATCTTGCCCGATGTATCACGAAGCAATTGCTTAGAAGAGGCCTACGAGCTCGAGCCAGGATTACAACTACAGGGTGCCCTCAATCTTGCCAATGACGAGTGAGGTATGGAAGTCAGCATAGAGCTGGATCCGAGGGCTTCGGCCTTCAACATCCACAACCACTATCAGACGAAACATTCTCTTCGGTCCATCATGATAAGCAGTCCTCTGATACATAACCAGTCAGGAGCACGTCAGAGGTACGAAGGTGTCGTCGGCGTCGCGCGTTGCTACCGCCGGTGGTTTGCCCGTGCAAAGAGGTCCGGGCGGGTCATTGAGTGGCTCTTTCCGTGTGAGAAGAGGACCACCTTCCACACCTCGGAGTGCAGGCGACGCCTTGACAACAGAGTCAACACTGATACTCGGTATCAACTCACTCCTTCCTTTGTCCACTTTCTTACTCTCTCTCTTTGGACCGGCATCCATGGATTTGCTAGTTCCTGCATCTAGCCAGGCGCAGCCCAGAAACATCCCCCTCGTCTGCGGAATATGCCCACGCAAGCCCACCTTCAGTGACCTATCCCATCTGCTCACCCACATCAGCAGCAAGGCTCATTTGTCAACCTATTACAAGCTCAAGGTCCGCTCGGGTTCTGATGATGCTGCTCGTCAATCCGTCGAGCGCTACGACATATGGTACGTCGAGAATGACATCGAGTCTTTCATGTCCGAACGTATGAAGCACAAGGATGAACGCAAGAAGATCAAGACCGGTACTTACTTGACTCCTCAATGTTTCCAATTGAGCTGCTTTTACTGATAAGCTGATCTCATCAGAGCATNNCAATCCAACCTCAAGGCCATCAAAGAGNAGGTTCACTCGCCATCGATCACTCCTTCGTCGACATCTTACGACGACACCGCCTCGGTCTACCCTCACCCGTACGCTGCATTCGCACCGATGTATAGCTGGGCGGCACATCCTTACCTCTACCACAGACAGGACTCAGCATTCGTCGAGGCAGACGATCGACAGACTTCGAGTGAAGTCTCACTCGTGCCACGAAAGCGTAAGGTCAAGGCTGAAAAGTCTCACGGTGGAGATGCCGGTGAGGACGACGACGACGATACCAGCAAGCTCAAGGGTATTGTCTGGCCAGGTATGGGCCTCTTCGACGCAGCCACTCCAGAGTTGAAGAAGAAGCGTAACCAAAAGAAAGACGTTTCTGTCAACGATCGTCTTGCCACCATGTCCGAGGGAATCCAGAAAGAAGAGCTGATCTTCAGCCCATCTGGTAGTCTCTGCAAGAAAAGAGTCATCTCTGGCCAACCACAACCTGAGGACGATCTGCTACCAGGCGAGGAGTTACCTGCCCGCCCAGCCAAAGTCAAGAAGGAACCCACAAAGAAGCCTCGTGAAGCCAAGAAATCTCTTGACAAGAAGCCTCTGAAAGACAAGGACCCCAACGCCAGCACGAAGCCCACTCTTCGCCTGGTAGCCAAGAAGAAAGTCCGCAAGCAGGAAGCCGTTGCTATCACCAATGCAGCTTTGCAAGAAGAGAATGCCGCCGAGGAGGAAGTGTCCCTCAAGACCAGACGCAACAAGCGCAAGAAAGCACCCATCGACGCAGCCGAGGAGGAAGGCGATGCTCAGATGGACATGAAAGAAGCCACATTCGAGCAGCCTGTTGTCATGACACACCTTACCTCTGGCTATCAGCAGGCTCCGATGTACGTCGCAGCAGCACCCATGGGATTCAGAGCAGCCGAGCCCACCTACATGAACATGACGGGCCAGAGTTACTACCAATTCCCGGCTGGACAGAACAATCCATTCTCGTACGACCCATCTCCCTTGACGACATGGGACTACTTCGGATACGGCATGGGAAGCAGCATCGGAAATCCTCTGTTCTCTGGCATGTACGGAGGCAGCTTTGGAGACGATGATGAAGACGAGGACAACGAGGGTACCATCTCGGCACCAATCTCGGAGTCGTGAGAGTGAGAAGGAAGAATTGCACTAACCGAGAACGAGAGACAGTGAATATATATGGAGCATTTGCTTTTACGAACGATAATGGCGGACACGATGGCAGGTTGCAAACTGGAACGGACAAAAGTACTCGATTCTCTTTTCTATCTTAGCTAGGACAGCATATGGGGCATGGAACGTACAATATCTGATAGCTGCAGCATATGCGCTTGCAAGTAATGCTAATTTTGCACTCGTTTACGAAGATCTTCTTTCTTGCTTGTCTGTTGATTGAGAGACGAAGAAGGAGCGCCGAGCAGCGACGTGAAGTCAGTGAGGGAAGCTTCAACCACGGAGTTTGCGGAGTTTGAGTGGCAGGCGCGAGCAACGGGGTCCAAAATTTCTTGAACTTGTCGACCAAGAAAAACACAACACACACCAATACAAGAAATCGATATGGCGACACAACTACCTCCTCCGTCGAAGCGACAGAAGACAGCGGCGGCCGCGCGGGCCCGCGAGCAAGTCGAGCCCGACCAGATGCCCGATGGCATCCAGCGCATCCAATTCATCGACGCCGATTCGGGCGAGTCTCAAGGACCTGTCGTGACCGTACCCTTGTCAGAACTGTCGCCTAAGAATCTGTCTCTGCTCTTGAACACCCTCCTCGGCCGCGAAGATCCCAGCGAGCGCCTCCCCTACCGCTTCTACGACCCCCTCGGCACTGGCGATTTCGACCAAAAAGCCATCATCTCGGCCTTCCTGTCCGGCGATTCGACCACCGAAGTCCAGCTCAACATCCCCTGTCGTGCAGAAGCAGTTTTCCGAGTAAAAGCCGTTACAAGATGTTCCGCCGCCATCAGCGGACATGGCGAAGCTATCCTCGCAGCACAATTCTCTCCATCCTCGTCTTCGCGTTTGGCGACCGGCAGTGGTGACAAGACTGCTCGTATCTGGGACTGCGATACTGGAACTCCCATGCACACTCTCACTGGTCACACCGGATGGGTACTTACGGTCAGCTACTCGCCTAATGGCGACATTTTGGCTACGGGAAGCATGGACAACACAATACGCTTGTGGGATGCTCAGACAGGTAAACCCTTGGGTGGTCCTATGAAGGGTCATACCAAGTGGGTGACTTCGATGTCGTGGGAACCCTACCACATGCAGCAAGTTGGAAGACCTCGAATCGCATCTGCCTCAAAGGATGCGACCGTTCGTATCTGGGATGTCACAAGCAAGCGCGCCGATTTAGCCTTGACCGGCCATAAGGGCAATGTGTCTTGTGTGCGTTGGGGAGGTGCTGGCTTCATCTATACTGCCTCGCACGACAAGACCATCAAGGTTTGGTCCGCCGAGACTGGCTCTCTTGTTCACACGCTCAATTCACACGCCCATTGGGTCAACCACCTTGCTCTTTCTACCGACTTTGCACTCCGCACCGCTTTCTACGATCACACTGGTAAGAAGGGCGTCCCGGCCACGCCCGAAGAGAAGCGTGCAAAGGCAAAAGAGCGTTACGAGGCTGCTGCTGGTGTTAACAACCAGAAGAATGGAGGAAAGGCTGTCGAGAGACTGGTATCAGCTAGTGATGACTGCACAATCTACCTTTGGACCCCCATGACCTCAACAAAACCAGTCACTCGTTTGCTGGGTCACCAAAAACAAGTCAACCATGTCACATTCTCACCTGATGGTACCCTTCTCGCCTCTGCTGGATTCGACAATCTGATCAAGTTGTGGAATGCTGCTGATGGAACCTTCCTTTTCACTCTCAAGGGTCACGTCGGACCTGTGTATCAGGTTGCTTTCAGTGCCGACAGCAGACTGCTTGTTAGTGGTAGCAAAGATACTACCCTCAAGGTCTGGGACGTCAAGACTGGAAAGCTCAAGGAGGATCTGCCCGGTCACAAGGATCAGGTATTCGCCGTAGACTGGAGCCCCGATGGTGACAGAGTAGGCAGTGGAGGTCAGGACAAGCAAGTCCGTGTCTGGAGAAACTGATGTCGAGTTTTGATACCCCATATATACGAATTTCACTTCTTTCATGTTTCGAATTCTCGACCGTTCTGGTTTTCGAAGCAGGCTCCAACCAAGTCCGCCTCTTGTTTGATTCCGACAATCTTTCTGCTTAGGTGACGTAAAGGAAGTCTGGTCTCTTGTCTCCCAGCATCTTGATCTCGGATTCATCCTTGCCCTCGATCCAGTGGTCGCGCTTGCCGGCTTGCCTCTTCTTGTTCTCGGCCTTGAGCAGAAGATGTGTCATCAAACTTCCCAAGAACAGGAAGAGTGTCAGGTATGCCAACACTACACCGTGTCCGAGGTAGTACTTCGGCTTGTCCTTGGCCCTGTAGATGTTCGAGCTAACCTTGGGAGGGTCAGTCTAATCGCACTGATGTCTGTGAGTGTCACAACTTACCACGCCCTGAAGGTTTCCCCAACCGATGACAATACCGATTGTCACACCTCTCTTGTAGGCGCCCTCTACATTGTTCGAACACCACGTAACGCTGTTAGCTATAAGACTGCAGCAGGGCTTGGTCAGCAATCAAAAACTCCGAATCAAGATACTGTCTGAGACTTACGGGTAAATTCCGAGGGCTCCAAGGAATGTACCAGCATATTTGACATGAGGGTTTTGCGATGCGATGAGCATGATGAAGCCTACAATGCCAAGCAGAGAAACGCAGACGTTGATGAGACCTCTCTTTTGGGTTCTGTCGGCGATCCATCCGATCACGATCGTAAAGACGGCAGCACAAGCGTATGGCGGAACCGAGAGCAGGTTTGCTGTTGTGCCGCTGTATCCGAGAGCATTGATGATGGTGGGCAAGAACAGCGAAAAGGCGTACAGTGCACCATCTGCTCCCATGTAAATGACTGCAAAGCACCATGTCTTCCAGTCCATCACACTTTGCCAGAAGTAGGTCATCTTGAATTCNCTGCAGATATCGATGTCAGGACAGAATCGATCATACTCGGGATCTGCTTTTGGCCATACCTCATGCTCGGCACTTGCTTGCTGATCTTCCTTGAGTCTTCTGATCACTCTTGCACGGTCATCGACAGACAAGAACGTGGCATTGTCAGGGAAATCATGGACCATCCAGTACGAGATAATACCAACAACAACGGTAACCAAGCCTTCGAGGATGAAGATCCAAGCCNNTGTCGGGATATCAGTATCACTGAGGAGTACGATGTCAATGAATCTTACCCAACCAGGTTTACCACCTACTCCCTTCATCTGAGCAATACCTGCTGCCAGCAAACCACCGAAACTACCTGCAAGCGCGGCTGCTGAAAAGAAAATGGCTGCTCGAATACCTAGCTCCTTGCGCTTGTACCTGGAAACCAGTCAGCACCACGTTCTCGAACACTGCATCAGGACTCCAACATGCCAACACGAAAGATAGTAGTTCACGCCAGGAAAGAGTCCTGCTTCAGCAAAACCTAGCCACCAACGTGCCGTTGCGAGGCCAGCAAAGTTATGACAAAGACCCATAGTGACCATCACAATTCCCCAAAGCGTCATGATAACGGGAAGGAAAACGCTGGGTCGCCATTTCTTGAGCAGGACATTTGTCAAGGGTTCAAAGACCGAGTACGAGACGAAGAAGATGGAGAGTGTGGCGTTGTATTGGCCGGGTGTCAGATGCAGGTCTTTGGCCAGACCGTCGACTTTGGCATTACCGATGTTTGTTCGGTCGAGGAAGGAGATGAGGTATAGAAAAGAGAGCTTTGGTGATTATCAGCCATGGTATTCTTTTCTGCAGGGGGTAGTGAAACTGACCCATGGAATAAGTTTGAAGTCTAGCTTTCGAACGAGGGCTTTGTCCTGATCGCAGCACTTGGTTAGTCATTGTGTCTCTTTGAACTCGACGGAATGCGATGATATTACTATTCTTGCTCTTTCCTCATCGCTGAGTCCGGCATCAGGATCATAGAGGCCCGTGTCGATGGTCTCCAGCTTGGAGACCCCAGCTTTTTCTTCCAGTGGGGAATGCGACATTGTTACAAAAGACTCTCTCGGCAACGGACGACAAGTAACACAAGAAACAGAAACCAAAGAGGAACGAGCGCTGCGGATGCTCGTGACTATGTACCCAGAGAGCGGCTTGCTCTGCTCGAGATAACCCGACGATCCTTCCAACCAAATTCATGCTTTCATGTGATCCGTTATATACGTTCTTTCTATTTGCTTTTAACCAACCATTGCCCTTGCTCGCATTCGTACCAATCAGATGCTGTGAGTCGCACAAAAACGTGCCGTGGCTGAATAAACGGTATGACGTTGAGCTTATCAATCTCTCGGGCCTCTCTTCTCCGCACTTCTTGACAGCGAGGCATGGCTTCCGTTGTGCTTGTTCACCCTTGACACCCCAGAAGGTTTTGGTGTGAGTGGAGAAATGCTGGGGGTGCGGGGTAGATCATCACGGCCGAAATCGGTGCGCTTTCCCTTTCTGTCGAGGATGCAAGGTTATTTGACATCCATCTTTCTTTCTTCAACAGTTGTCGACGGGATAGACTTTACTGTGGGCAACTTACGTGCCCTGACCGTGGAAGGTCTACAATCTTGCGAGCTGCAAAATTCCGCGGACCTGGAACATTGGAATTCGAGAGTGTATCGGCACTCTCGAATTGGAAACAATTCTCTCCTTTCCTGCTCTGAAAAGAGTCCGTTGACATTTCAGACCTGGGTAGGCATGAGTGCCTCTTGTTTAGACTGCCAGCAAGGTGTTCGAATTCGCCAAAATGTGCAAAGATTGTATGAAGCACCTCACGAAGGCCTGGCGTCCTTTTGCTCGTTCGAACAGCAGTCGTACGCGAGATATCGATTCTCTACAAAAGTATGTACCGAGATGGTCTGGACACGGCAAGTCCACGTGAGAAACTCTATACATGTTAGAGTATGCGAGCTTCGGTCGAACACCGGTGATCCTTGTTTGTTCGTGGTTGTCTAGATCCTTGAAGATCTATGCCGAGTAAGTTTTGACAAGACACAACAGAATGGTGACATGAGCAGAGATCTTGAGGATATGTCGGTTTTGTATCCTTGACCCTTATTCTATACCAATGACATTACTTGTAATCTTACTGGACATGTTCTAAAGTCTCAGGAGTGCTGGGTAGCCCGGTTCGGTGTTGCGAGTGTTCATAAACTAGCCCAAAGATACCAGGATATCACATGGAGTGCCATCTCATTCTCAGCTCAGACTCGATTGTCCATCGTAGCAGCCGGTGTGAGTTTTCTGCTTGGGGAGGCTTTGGCACTGAAGTTCACTGTGTAGAGATCGGTTCCCTCAGAATATCATCACTTCTCTCTTGGGCAGGTAGGAATAACTTCGCGTACGGAGAATCACTTTCACTACCATAACCATATATCGCTCGCAAAATCACATTTCAATGCTGTCCTACTAAACCTCACACCGGTCCTCTCACATCTCACATCTCAGAGCTTGCTTTCCTTCTCACTCACTCGCAGCCTTCTCCTCGGAGTGTGTAGCCAACATGTGGCAGCTACCACCCTCTGCTTTCTCCTCTCAGCACACTTCTCTTCCTCAACACCACACCTTCTCCTCTCTTCCTCGACACACTCTTCCTCAACCTCATATCCTTCCACAATTCCCTCCGAACGACATGGCCTACACGACAAAGGATCCCCACATGGCCGACAACATGGAGATGATCAGAAGACTGGCAGTACTGGAGACAGAGTTGAGGATCGAGAGGCAGCAACATGCATTGGCTCAGCAGTGCATCACTTACATGGCACGACAGCTGGCCGCACAAATCCAAACATCTGGCATCTCAGCTCCGAGAGAAGAAAGCCAGCTCCGCGGCAGAAGACTCGAGAGATATGATCGTGCAGCTGAGCCCAGGATCCGACCAGAGCTCGAGCAGAGAGCAGGAGGGAGAAGTGATGGAGAAAGAGGAATGGACATTGGAAAGCAAAAGACGGAGGCAGAAGATCTTCTTTCCAGGACGNACGAGGACATGCCAGTGGACTCTGTGGTTTCGCCTTCTCTGGTACCTGTCAAGACACGACCTGTGCCTGTCGGTCCCAGAGCCGAACAAACATTCAGAACCGAATGCCTTGCATTCCTGGAGCGAAATGAAGCGAAGCCAAAGCCAGTCGATATCGGCAAGGATACGGACACAGAAGGCACGCTCTTTACCTTTGAGAACAGTGGCAGTCTCTGCAGCGAAGATCCTCGTCCGACCGACAACAGCAATGCACAAGCTCTCCCAGNNGTTTCCAGTGCACAGGTCAGGGCGAGACATGAACAACCCCTCACGCTCAAGAGCCTTTCAGACCGCTACACAGACCNNACCAAAAAAGCAGACAAGGGCATCTTCGCATCGAGCTGGGCTACGACAGAGAAGAAAGTCATTGAGCCAGAGATGCAAGAAGACTTGATGCAGTTTCCCGAGACTGATGATGTGTCCGAAGACACTGTGGTTGCAGAGCCTGAGGAAACCATGATTGAGGAGCAGAAGGAAGAAGCAAAGCAAAAGCATGCGGCAGAACTTCGAAGGAACCAAGCACTGGTCATGTACGACCCAGCTCCTAGCGATGAGGCCTTCCGCACTGTGCTTGTCACAGACATACCCAAGGACAGATCAGAAGTAGACGTGATGCGCATGGTCTCTGGAGGTATCATTGTCAAGGTTCAGTCGATGGACACGACATGGATAACAAAGAGCAAGACGATGATGATCACATTCTTGCATGGCGAAGACGCTTTCAACTTCTTGAGATCTGTGGAGGACAAAGTCGAGCCAAGGTTCAGTCTTCTCAAGACCCCCACGTATCCCGTCAACGGCTACCTCGCTGATGACATGATTTACAACGGCATTACACGTTGCTTGGCCGTCCACGGTCTACACACAGACATCACGATGCGGGGTCTCTGCATGGCCACCCGTCATCGCGGACTCCNNAAGTGCGACAGCGTTCTTAATGCCAGCAGAGACGAGGACGGGGTGTGTCATCTGGAATTCACGTCGGTGACAGCAGCCCTGGCAGGTTACTGGGCGCTCAACGACAACCTGTTCCGACGCTTCACAAAAATCATGCATGAAGCGGATCCATGTGACCGCAAGATTGTCGATATGGCAGCCGAAGAAGGAACGAAAGAGGAATGTGAGGCCGATTTCTCCGAAGCTGGCGAGATTGGAGAGTCGGGAGATGAAACTGAGGTTGAGAGTGAAACGCAAGCAGGAGCAGAATCGGAGTCGAAGACGTCGTCTGCAGACGAAAAAGATGCAGACGGCTGGCCTGTTGGAGGCTTGGATTATGATTAGGCCGGATGATAGCAGCAGGGGAGATAAGAGGTTGTGAAGGATGGAACAGCGACGAGGATCTTGAGAGCATGGCTCTAAGGAGAGCGGATTTTCGAGCATGATATTCTTCGGCTCGATAATACTTGTATCTAGCCAGCAACAGACACAAATCATGCAGGGTTTTACAGCACGTAACGATGCCTTGCAACTCTCGATCTTCCGGGCCCCAGGGCGTGTTGTAGTGGTCGAGGCTCCTGCATGGAAGCAGCTTTGTGGATGGTCGAGCAGTTGTCGAACAGCTCCTCGCTCGAGGGGCTGTGCTAGCCAGGGACCAGATGTGTTAGGCATGGCATTCATGGCGATGCGAGGGACGGTGGCAGTGGTTCAATGGGCAGGTGGGCAGTGAGATCAACTGATTTGTTCTCTACAACAAAGCGGATCAGCAAAAATGAAACATGGATGGCGAGCAGAGATATGGATACCCATAGGCTTGTTTAAGCTCCTTGATAGGAGTCAGACTCAAGTAGGTTGTCATTGTGGACACGTTTCTGACGGCCGTCTTCTGCTCAACCTTCTCGAAAGCGGGCTCTTCATCACTCATGTCGTCTTGATTGGTCGCATCCTTGGTGGTAGGCGTGGACTGGATCAATTCGGAGCCGAGGGCATTGTACTGGTAGACTTTCGATCCATTCTCTTTCAGGTCTCTCTTTGCGATCTCGACAATGCTGATGAGCTTGTTGGCGACGGGAGCTTTGGCGTGGAGAGCGACTATGGCAGGTTTGCTGTCGGCCGGTGTGTTTTTGATGTGGGCGATCAGGGATGTTGTTCTGTTGGAGATGCTGCTTGACGAGATGACACTCAATTGCAGGAGCGTGTACTTGGCCGACAGGTCAGGAGTCGCGGGAGCCATGTCTGATGTGAGTTGACGATGTGAATTCGGGACAAAAAGTCGCGAAGCCAAAAAGCCGCAATCACCTTGATGATGCCTGCCAAGCTCCACTCAACTTTTGCGACCAACCCATTTATCCTTCTCCCTTGTCACTCTTTATCTGAACATGCCGCCAGCAGAAAAGGAGCACCCTGCTCAATCTCTCCTTGCCCGCGCCCACGAGCCGACCGCCTCCTCCCAGATCTTCCGCGAAAAGGTCCAGAACCGTCCTCTTCTACTCCGACCCTCATCTCCCGATCCTCGCGAAGATGTCCGCTCGCAACGACAGAAAGCAAGACTAGAAAAACAAAGAGCCAGTCGCAAGTCAAAGAAGCCTCGTCCTCTGACTGCGAAGCAANAGAGACTCCTTGGTGTCTACGACATTCCGAAAGACCAGCGCAGATACGACATCTACCTGCCCATCTGGAAGCTATGGTGTGCCTACATGCGTGACATACTAGCCATGGACAAGACACGCTATGTGAACCCCGCTTCTGTCGGTCCCCTGCTGGCTAGTGCAGACTATCACGGCGCCATGGTTGACGTTGTAAGATGTCGCTGCGTGGGAAGAGTAGGAATAAAAGGCATAGTCGTCAAAGACACAAAATTCACCATGGAAATCATCACTGCAAAGAATGAGCTCAAGAGTATGCTATTCATCATTCCACCAACAGTGCCGCCATGCTGACAGCTTAATAGCCNNGTGCCCAAGGAATACACCATCTTTAGATTCGAAATCCCCTTTGCGGAAGAGGACAGCGATGGTGATAGTCAGATGACCGAGCCGCGCAAACCATTCGTCTTCGAGCTTCATGGGTCACAATTCGAAAACAGGCCTGCAGATCGTGCAAACAGAAAGTTCAAGCAGCATATCGACCCAGATCTGTGAAGATGGATCAGTGACGAACTTTACAATAACTCGTCTTCTCTCCAGCTTGACTGCAGTCAGGCTCAGACGCTGTACACCATACCATGCTCGGCTTGTGATGCGAGACTCTGCAGCAGTCTCATAGCTGGCATGCCAAGTCTGCAGGCATCATGGTCTTGCTACAACTTGGCTTGAACATAACAAGAGGATAGTCCAAGGCACTACCTGGAGCCCGCAGTTGCAGCTGGCTATGCTGACGAATCACCAAGCTCGAGTCAAAGGAATCAGGAGCGCTCAGCAGTATGGCTGTTGCTAGACAGTGCAGAACTAGCTAGCTGCGTGAGACGAACCCTGGAAAGGCACGGACTTATCACAACTCGACTTCGCCTCTATACGAGCAGCAAGACAGGCAAGATGCTGGATCTGCAGGTCATATCGAAGGTTCGACAATAGAAAGGTCAAAGACGAGATCATGCCGTTACGAGCTTAGCCATTATATAGCACATGCATAAGAACCACGAAGCCATGCTTCTCTCCTACAATAATGTCTATCATTTTAAATTCATTCACCATGCCTTTAATGTTGTAACATGTGAAATTCTGAATTATAGAAGTGCAAAGACAGGGTGACCAAAAGAGATCACCGTTCAAAACTAACCCGCCAAGCCCAGCTTTCTTCTCCGCTTTCCTTCCTTCTCTCTCTCCCGCGATCCCGCCGCTCTTTACTTTCCAGACCCAGAACTTTTTTTGTACAAACCACCGGCTTTCTTTCGCAACACAACTCCTCGCCTCACGCTCTGCACCTACCTCGTCTCCCACAATCTATCCAGTCACTAAGGAATTTTACTCTACAACACGCCGTAGCAGAGAATAAAGAGAAATCACCACTCGCCATCATGTCGTCCATGCGCAACGCAGTCCAAAGGCGCAACCACAAGGAGCGCGCCCAACCACTCGAACGTCAAAAATGGGGTCTCTTGGAAAAGCACAAGGTTGGTTTTCCCTTCTTTCACTCAGCAAATGAATATCCTCTTTCTCGAGAATTCACATACAAATATCTACAGAAGAAGAAAAGCCTCTAACGAAAGATGTAACAGGACTACTCCCTCCGTGCAAAAGACCACAATGAAAAGAAACGCCGCCTCAAAGTCCTGCGCGAAAAGGCAGCCCAGCGCAACCCGGATGAATTCGCTTTCGGCATGATCTCCAGAACAACGAAANAGGGTGTTCAACAATCGACAAGAGGAAAAGACAATGGCTCCCAGGCGCCCATGAACATGGATATTGTCAAATTGCTCAAGACACAGGATGCTGGTTACCTGCAGACCGTTCTACAACAGACACGCCGCGCCAGAGAAAAGATTGAGAAGCAGGCTGTCTTGATGACTACTGGAGTCGATGCGTCTAGCATAAGCAAGAGAAAGGTGTTTGACGACAATGGCGAGCTGGTCGAGGAGACAAAGACGAAGCCCGACTTCGACGACGACGATGATATGGATCTGGATCTCGATGACCTTGCAGATCTGGGTGACCTTGATGGACTCGATGATCTCGATGGTATCGACGGACATGGCAGTGGTAGTGAAGATAGCAAGAGCGAGGGTGAGGAGAGCGACACCAAGGGCCTCTCAAAAGAAGAGATCAGGCAGCGACGGAAGAAGAGACGCGCCCAGGAAGTGCTGCAAAATCATCTTGAAGCGCTCAAGGACCGCGAGCGTGACCTGTCTGTCGCTCTGGGCCAACTCCAGCATCAGCGGGCACGCATGAACAACACCGTTGGTGGAGTCAACAAAGAGGGCGTCAAGTTCAAGGTCAGAGAGAGAAAGCGTTGAAAGTGTGTTGAGTCTTCATAAGGACACCTCAGCCAAGATATTACATGTTCTGCGAAGGAGCGCCCGCGCTCTCGCCAGGTTTCTTCGAGTTCTGCGCCTCGTGTGTGCTGCTGGCGCCGTCCTCGTCGTACAGTCCTTGTTCTTCGATGTATCTGACCACGGGCTCGGGAACCAAGTAACGAATGCTCATGTCGCGTTTACGGAACAGACGGATCTTTGTGCTAGAAATGTCGTTCTGCACCAGCTGCTGTACAACATGGATGTTGTCTTTCCATTGTTGTAGTGTTGACAAAGCTTCGTCGATATCGGTACCCGCTCTCTGTCTTGTGTTAGCATTCACTTCTTAGATGGAAAGATGGGAGTAGTAGCAACATACCTCGATGATAAAGGCGCCAAAGTTGCTCAGAATGTAGTCGATATCCTTGGGGGCCCAGACACCGGGTGCTGACATTGTTTGAATCAGATCTGCACCAGCGAGCAGGGCAATCTTGGCCTTCTTAGGACCTTGCGGAGTATTGAAGGGTCCACGAGATGTGTTGATTTCGTGCTCGAAGTGGTCGAGTACCTTTGCCGTCTCAAGGTAGTCCTCGTGAAGGGCCTCCCATGGGTCCACTAGAGAATAAAAAGTCAGAGATACGATAGTCCGGAATCCATCTCAACAACAAAACATACCACTGATCCAGCTGCTTTGCTCAACTGCAAGACTGCACATGTTGATTCTGTGTTCGGCCTTGACGAGGCCACTCTTCTTGTATGCATCACCCACAGCACTGATGTAAGCGCCAACAACCTCGAAATTTGTGTTGAAGCGTGCGTAATCGGCGGCCATTTCGAACATTCTCAAGTGCAGGAAGGTGATAGGACTGAAGGAACCGCAAGCCACGAGTACTAGCGGTGTCCTTGACGGGTCCTTCAGTTCTGATTGCAGGCGTTCGGTAGGGAATGTGTAGTTGTCCATTGTCATGGTTCCAGTGGGTTCAGAAGACATTGCGACGAGATTGGAGAGTGTGTGGTATTGACGACGGTTCCGGAAGACACGGAACGGCTGGGGTTGGAAGGGACTAGCACAATAGGTGGTCGAGAGGTCGTGGTGGTAGATTGGGCGACGACTGCTGGGTGATCTCTTGGATATGGAAAGCGTAAGTTGCGACAGTCGCGGCTTTGCGCCGGAAAGACAGCGGGGTGGTGGCGTGGTGGGCGAGTGACGGGCGATGAAGTCGAGCCTTGTTTGCCTGAGAGACGCCGTTGTGATGGTGTCGGAGTGGTCGAGGATTGAAAAGCAAAAATGCAAAGGCAGAGATTGGTCGTCTGTGGGTGGGAAATGACTTGGGACGTGGGTGAATGGATGCGATCGAGACTCGGGATGAGGGGTCGCTGCCGTCCGTATCTTTGCTGAAAAATCACGTGGAGGACGATGCCTTTAACTCCGGTGTCGCTGTCCAAGGCGAAAGAGGGAGAGCTTGCGATTGAAGCCTGTAATTTAGTCGTCGATGTGTGTTGGGAAATGGAGGTTGTTTATCAATTGGCCGGAGTCCAGGCAGTAGCGGTGCAATTGAATTATTCGGTGCGACAAAGAGGAATTCCCAAAAGTCGCTGCTGCCTTCCCTCCATATTATGATCGCGTCTCCGAAGACAAACGATGACATCGCAGCCTGCCGGTCTCACGCGTATGCCCGTCATACAAGTTGTCTATCAATGATCAAAAAGCACGTGTACAATTGGACTGATAAGACTGGCGATTGCTTGCTTGCATGACTACGAGGGTGTGAGTAATTGTCTCGGCTGTGAATTGCGAACCAGGACGCCAGTGTCTTGATGCACGTCAGAGACTCTGTCGCAAAACCAAGTATAGTTTTGAGAACCACAACTAGAGCAGACCAATATTCTAGCCCAGTGGACGACCTTCACTTCGCCTGTTTGATCCGTGATGCAAAAATCAAGGCATTGTTCTTTTTATCCAGCGTGATGCGAATTGATGAGCAAAAGACAAAAGTATCCCTAGCGAGATTCGAACTCGCGACTTTCGCATTGCATAATCTGCTCCACTGGAGCAATTATAAGAACGACACGCTAGCCGCTGCGTCACAGGGATTAGTAGCAACGGTGCGATTTTCAAACAATATGATCCTCATACCGAACAGCACTCCATCTCGACGCACGACTTGCTCCGCTACCTGCGTGCGCAGCTTCCACGACAGCCATACTGTGGAAGTGGTGATGAAACACAGGTTCAAAACAGCCATCTGTCAGATCTTAGAGCTTGAGCTCAAAGGTTCATTGGCAAGGTCTGGGTGAAATTAGAGGAGAGAAAAAAACTTCCATCGTCGCAAATTGGACAAAACTTTTGCGATTCGCCTAAATCCGAGAGCAAGCTTTTTCTTCACGGCAACTCAACAAAGACAAACACCGGCACTTGTCAGTCCTGCCCATAGCCTGGATATTTGGGAGCAGAAGAGAATGATCATCAGGAACCGTAGAAAGAATCTGAATTAACAATGCGTCAGGCGCAAAATGCACACTGGGGGATATCAATGCCTAAACGTTGTCCTCTATCACCATGCCGTGAATTACAAAGCTGTACAAATCTGTAACGATCTATCTCGTCTATGCTTTCTCGTTGACTCTTTTCTCGTAATGAATTGAAGCCGGCGCGAGAGGGCGCGAGAACAGAGACNNTGCAAACACGAGTCAGTATAGGATCACAGAGGGAGTAAACAGCGGATCAAGACATACCGAATAGTCAGTGTCAACAACACCTTCGCGACCATTAAGATTGCGGAATTTGAAAGATCGAACCATGGTCACAAGGATGGTTTGCAGCTGCACATAAGCGAACTGCTCACCGATGCAACGATGTCTACCAGCACCGAAAGGAAGATATGGCGAGCTGGTACCCTTGGATACCAAACCGTAACCATAGTCAGTCTTTTCGTCGTCGTCGGCGTTCGTAGCAATGACAGGCTTGAGATCTGAGTATTTGCCCGTAGCCTCAGCATCCCAGCGATGCGGCTCCCAAAGATTGGGCTCCGGAAAGTACTCGGAGATCTTGGATGTGACACCAGGGGCGGCGAGCAGAACATGAGTGGTGGGGATGACGTAGGGAGTACCCTCGACAGGCATAGGCGACTTGACAGCGCGCATGATACTGTGGATAGGGCTGTGAAGACGCAGAGTCTCCTTGACGACCTGAGAGTGGAGAGGCAGACGAGAGAGATCTTCGAAGGTCAAATCGGGCAGGTCGGCACCAAGAACAGCCTTCTGTTCGGCAAGCAACTCCTCAACAATGTCAGGGCGAGAGGCCAGGCGAAGCAGAATCCAAGAGATGGAGGCAGAAGAACTGTGTTGACCAGCCATGAGCAGAGCAATCATCATGTGAGCAATTTCCTTATCGGGAATCATCTGGCCAGTCTTGTATTCGCAGTTCATCAGGTTCCAAATCATGTCTGTCTCGCCGTCCTCGGGCTTTGTCTTGCCACTATCACGCCTAGCCTTGATGATTTCCATGTAAGTCTCGGTCATCTTGCGCTGAGCAGCGTCGCGCTTGCGATTCTGAGGCAGAGGAGCCCAGGGAAGCATGAAGTTGATTGGAGTGAAGCCCATGTCAAGATCATGGTATAGATCGGCGAAGGTGCTGTCGAACTTTGCGCGGACTTCCTTGCCCTGGAGCGAACGACTGGCGGTGTAGATTGTCAACTCAGCCATGGCCTTGGGAACGTTGAGTTCACCGGCATCGCCTTTGAACCAGTTGGAGTTTGCTAAAAAGTCCTCTGTTTCGGCGGTGATGACGGAAACGTAAGAGCGAAGAGCCTCGGTGGTCAAACCAAACTTGACGAACTTCTTCTGCTCCATGAGTTTGGAGTTGGGGCAATCGTAGACGACATCGGAACCGAAGACGGGAGTGGTCAGGGGNCTGTAGATTTCCTCGACGTTGACATCCTTGAGCTTGCCGTTGAGGATGAAGTCGTTACCCTTGGTACCTAGGTAGACAGTGGTCTTCTTGCCGAGCAAGATGAAGGTGAAGACATCGCCGTACTGCAATCACGAAAGTCAGATGAGAGCGATCGAAAGTTCGCGGGTACGGCGACAGACCTGTTCGCGGCACTTGAANAAGAACTTGTAGGGGTCAATGCCGTAGGTGATGGTGCTGCCAATGAAGGGAACCCAGTGGAAGACGAGTGGCGGCTCGGAGCCCTTGCGACGGACGGGCAGCAGTTGCGAGAGAACATTGAGGACGATGGCGAGAACGAAAGCCGCGCCGCCAACAATCGAGACGGCGAGCCAGAGAGGCTTGTCGCCCAAGTTTGCCGCAACGGCGTCGGTAACAGTGGCCAGAAGTCCCATTGTTCGTTGACCGAGGTGCAAGGAAGAGGAACAAGTCGCCGTGGAAGGCGTCGTGAACTCTGTATTATTGTTGTCCCTACTCCGAGTAAAATTATGGTTCGATCCCCGGAAATCTGACCTTCCGTGCTGCCCCTGCGCAAAAGCCACCACTCAACTCACGTACGATGACACGCCATTGCTTCATCTTATAAAAACATTCGACTTTTCGATTCCGACTTGTGAATAATTATCGTACCATTGTCTTCTATGCTTTATGCTTTTGCCTCTTTTGCCTTGGCCTTCTGCTTCGCAACTTCTTCCTCTCCGTAAAGCGTTTCATCTCCTTTGCCTCCCATCTTGACAAACTCATCTGGGTTTCTCTCATGCGCCGGAGCCGCCTCTTTGACATTCGTCTTCTTGGCTTGGTCCTTGTTCTGTTCCCAGATTTTGATGTCTCGGTCGTCCTTTTCGGTAGCCTGTGTCTTGAAGAAAGTCGCGTCGTTGATGGAGCTCAGCAATGTCCTTTCGCGGACTGGCTTTCGCTTAGAGAAATCCAACTTGCCCATTGCTCCTGTCAAGCCATCTGTGCTCTCCATGCTTGCTCCAAAGCTCATTTGTCCATCTGCGCGTCCTGTGGTCCATGGGTGCTCGAGACATTCATCTATCGTGATTCTNTTGCCAACATCGACTGTGAGCATCTTGTCAATCAGGTCGAGTGCTGGGTCACCAACGCTGTCCCAGTAGGGGCTAGGGTAATCGAACCGACCCATCCTGATTTGCTGGCTAAGCGTGTATGGGTTCTCTGGGGAGTAAAGCTCATCACTGAATGGTGGGAACCCGCACAGGCAGATGTATAAGACAACACCCAGTGACCATACATCAACAGCCCGTGTATACCTGCGACGGTTGCCTTGCTCTAGAATCTCGGGTGCAACATACGATGGTGTACCGCAAAGAGTGGATGTGAATGACTCTTCTCCAATAATCTTGGCAAGTCCAAAGTCGGCAATCTTGATGTTCAGATCACGGTCGATGAGAAGGATGTTTTCAGGTTTGATATCGCGGTGAACAATGTTGCGTTCGTGNCTGTGATGACGTGTTAGGAATAATATCCGAGGGTCACAAAGGTCACAACATACCAGATACTTGATGCCTTGGAAAAGCTGAACAAAGATCTTTCTTGTTTCAGCCTCACTCAGCTTGTGTTTTGCCACAATCCAGTTGAAGAGTTCGCCTTCAGGCGCAAGCTCGAGAATCAGGTAAACGCCGTCGCTCTCATCGAATGTGTCCTTGAGACAGAGTACGTTAGGGTGCGAGACTCCCATTAGAACACCAATTTCTTGTTGAAGGCCATCGACCCTGCTCCTCTCCTCGGCAGCCTGTGAATTGGTGGTTGTGCGACGCTTTTCGAACTTTTTGACGGCAAAGCGAGCACCAGTGCACTTTTCGGTACATAGGTAGACTGTTGCAAAGTGGCCTTTTCCGAGTTGTCCTTGGATCGAGTATTGTTGACGGAAACCATTGGTGTCGCGTATGCTAGGGTATCGGAAGATAAAGCGAGCCACGTCTAGAATAGACAGTTCATCGCCGTCATAGAGGTCACGACGCTTGTTCCGACCCACAATAGCATTGTTGACGTACGTGCCGTTGCCTGAAAGGTCCTCGACGACAGCAATCTGGTCGCCATCTTTGTTTTCACAGAACAGCAGACAATGGCGATTGCTGACAGTAGGCGTCTTGATGATACGATCTNNGATCATTAGTTGGTCAGTCTGGCACCTTTGTCAAGTTCGGGGATCACACTGACCGCATTCGGGATGCCTGCCTATCAGATAACCACCAGCAGGAACACCTTTTTCTGCCTTCTCCTGCTCGTATGACTCTTCTTGATTAAGATACTCATCGCGCGACACTGTGCTTTTGCCGTCGGTGCGACCAACTTTGGATTGGGGTACAGGGCATGCTGCTCGACGTCTCAAGACTAGAGGTTCCGAAACTCCATCGAGCGGTACGAGATAACCCCACACTCCTTCAGCTTCCTCATCTTCAACCTCGTAGCTGATGGGTGGTGGCGGCAAGAACTGGCTGTAGGGTTGAGTGTCGGAAGGGGGCGAGTGCAGGCCGGCGGCAAAGGGAGGAGAAGATTCGGGCTTCTCAGATAGTTGTGAGGCGCCGTTCGAGGCCGACAATTGGCCTTCAGTTGAGTTGGAGGCTTTGCGCGTGACTGGCGACGGAAGATGGGTGGGTTGGACGAAGCGAGGCTTCTTCTGCGAGTCGTTTTCAATCTCGTCTGTCGACGCNCTGATGGATGTCAGTATGAGAGAGGAATGGTAGAGACAAGACATGGCGAGCCAACACACCCTCGCTCTCTTAAGTGGAGTCTGGTTCTCTTCTGCGGCAGGAGCCATGGCAGGATTGCAACTCGTGCGGTGCGGAGCGGATGCGATGCGGCGCAATGGAATGAGATGCTATAGTGGAAGAGAACTAGCTGCGGGAGAGTATTACGGTTGGTTAAATCAATAAAAGCATGGAGTGATACAAGTACAGAGGCCGCCGAAGGAGAGCTTGCTAAGAGTCTGACCAATGCAAGCCGTACCTTCTGGCTACTGCAGTCTGCGACCAACTATGATGGAATTGCCAAGCAAGCCCCGGATAACTCAATCGAGAGTCTCGATCTCTCGGTTTTTGTTGGACTCGTTGATGCAGCTGGACAGCCATCTGTCCCGTCTTGAACATATGCACAAAGTGTGTCTGCAATGGATAAGGTGTCTGCTTTTCCCTACCTCACAACCGACGAATTCGTCAAGGCTTGCACACACGTCCAACCTCTGTTGTCCGATAGCGCCCTGTTCGTTGACGATTCTGCATACTTGCGCATCACCCGGCGCTTGGCTGCGGCTTCAGTCGTTAACGCCGATGGCCAGGAACCTGTTGATTCACATCTTGAAACACCAGGGGATTACGATGAAGAAGCCATAGTCAAACATGTTCAAAATGGTTCGTTTGTCACTGTACATTATGACATCTTGCTCTCCCCCAGCTACAGAGTACCCGTGGTATACATGACCGCCAGCCCTCCGCTATCCGTCTCACATTTCTTTGACCTTGTTGTACCACATCACTTCCGAGACGCGATGCGTGAAACAGGAGTAATGGGTGCCCTGTCTATGACGGTAATGTTGATCCTGTAGAACTGACTCCTCCAGCTGACCTCGATCTCGCAGGATCATCCTTCGACGGGAATGCCGGCATACTTTGTACACCCCTGCCGCACTGCAGACACCATGTGCGCCACGACGTCTGGAGACATTCATGTTCGAGATTATATGCTTCTCTGGCTGGGGATTGTTGGAGCAAGCGTGGGCTTGATTGTATCGAGCACAGATTTGCGCCGTGCTGATTAAGGTCGTCTATTCTTCATCGCTCTCTTCCATGGCCTCATCGTCCATATCCATAGGGGCTTCTTGCTCTTTCTCGTCATCGCTCTCGTCTCTAGGTCGTTTTACGCCAGCAGTTTGAGCAGGAGCACTAGCGGCCGAGTCGAGTGTAGGGGGCGGAGCCAACGGAGCGGTGGATCCGGGGGCAGTAGAGGCACCTGGAGCACCTGAGAAGATTGACTGCTGAAGACTGTTTGGCTGAGCAGCGGCAGGAGCCTCAGGAGGGGGAGGCTGTTTGTAACTGCCGTCGAGTTTGGCAAGTGTGTCAGATTTTGTCGCCGAATATGTGATTTTNCTGACGCGCGAATTAGCTCGATGCGAACAGCAGAGGGAAAGCGTCATGATTCAACGTACCATCTCCTTGCCGAAGAACTCGAAGCCTTGTAGAGATCTCATGGCTTGTGTGCTAGATGAGACGTCGCGGAACAAGATATGGGCTTGTCCGCGCATCTTGGCGGTCTTGAGTGCGACGATGTCGAGGATAGAGCCGTAGACAGAGAAGAGCATGTACAAAGCACGCTTCAAATCATCCTTCTGGAGCTTGTCGGGCAAGTTGGAGCAGTACAGCGTATGGCTGGGGCGGACGCCGGTCGGTGGAGCGGCCTTGGAAGCCATTATTGCGATGATGCGACAAGGAAACCGAGGCGACAGACGCAGATAGAGCAAGTTGGGTGGTAGTGAATGAGCCAGAAATGTACAGAGAAGAGCTGGAGGTCTGTCGGCGTCGCAAAGCGTGCGCAGCAAGGCAGGAGCAGCCGAATGTGGAAAGCGCAAGCCCGGCCGGGAACTTCCCCACCAAATCGTCGTCACTGCCTTGTCCTGGCCGAGCTGTCCCTTGTCCTTCCCTAAACACACCGCTTCATACCGTACAACAACGACAGTAGAGAGACACTCCTGTCCTTCCATTCGCCATGGCCGCTCCTCAAGTCCATCACCTCTTCCACCACCCAATCGCCGACCACTCCTTCTCTGCCGACCGCAAGACCCTCGCTGTTGCTAGAGATAACACGGTCGAGCTGTACTCTTCCAATGGCTCCCGCTTTGCCTTGAACGACGAGCTGCGTGGCCACGACAAGCTCATTACCGGTGTCGATATTGCTCCCAACTCGGGCAAGATTGTCACCTGCTCTCAAGACCGTAACGCATACGTCTGGGAGCCCTCGAACGGCTCCTGGCGCCCCACCCTCGTCCTTCTCCGTATCAACAGAGCCGCCACATGCGTACGCTGGTCGCCCAACGAGACCAAGTTCGCCGTTGGTAGTGGTGCTAGAGTTGCTGCTATTTGCTACTTCGAAGAAGAGAACGATTGGTGGGTGTCCAAGCACCTCAAGAAGCCCCTTCGCAGCACCGTCACCAGCGTCGCCTGGCACCCCAACAGTGTCTTGGTTGCTCTAGGCAGCACTGACGGCCATGCTCGTGTGCTCAGCGCCTTCATCAAGGGCGTTGATGAGAGACCAGCACCCTCAGTTTGGGGCGAGCGTCTGCCCTTCAACACCATTTGTGGAGAGTTCTTGAACCAGACCGCCGGTATGTAACTTTCCCTTCAATGTATTGTGCCAGAGACCAGAAGCTAACCTGTACTTCTTGTAGGCTGGGTCAAGAGTGTTGCTTTCAGTCCCTCTGGAGATGCTGTCGCCTTTGTCAGTCATGACTCGACCATGACTGTCGCTTACCCTGCTGGAGAAGGGCAGCCTCCTCATGCAGTCATCAACATCAGTACCCAAGTTCTACCCTTTGCCGATCTTCTCTGGATCTCCGAGGGCGAGATTGTTTGTGCCGGCTATGTAAGAAATGCCAGATGTCGCCTTTGTTATGTCATTGAACTGATCCTTTCCAGGNACTGCGAACCTTTCCGTTTCTCGGGCTCAGCATCCGGTTGGTCGCTTGTCGGATCTCTTGACAGCACCTCGAAGTCTGGCTCAGCGAACCAACGCGACGAGTCTGCTCTCAACATGTTTAGACAGATGGACCTTCGCGGCAAAGTCATTGATGACACACAACTCAAGACTGTTCACCAGAATTCGATCAACACTGTACGCGCATACGCTGGTTCTCCAGACGCCGTCAGTCAGATCAGCACCAGCGGTGTTGATGGCCGTGTCGTCGTCTGGAATCTGTAAATACAACTACAAAAACAATACAAGAAATCCCCTGTTGCACATGCTACGCCCTTCATCTACCGTTCTCATCAACCTTCAACCCGTGGCCTCGTGCTGTTCTCTCTTCGCTTCTGCTTCTGCTCGCTGCGGATCAGGGCTTAGGCCCTCTCGTTCACGTAGTGTGTCCTCCCTGCGTTTTCTGTAGCACTCGTTAATGTTAGCTCGACCCTCCAGTTTCTTACACCACAGCCCTCGAGGCAGTGTTTCACCATCCTGCGACGGGGACAGAGACTGCTTCGGTACGCCTCTTGATGACGTGTTCATGCGCCTGGATTTGGCATTTGTGGGTTTTGAGACTCTGCCTCTCGCATGTCTAGGACTTATCGCAGCCTTCGGCTTTGCAACAATCTTTCGACGCTGTTCGTCTCTGTCTTCCTCATCCTCGTCTATCTGCGAGCTGACCTGTTGCTTCTGTATACCCTCGCTCCTCACAGGGGCAGTCGCAAGCCGCAAGACAGTGCGACCTGTCACACGGCCCGCTTTCTTCAAGGCGTAGTCACGGCTGTGAGCTTCCACTGCGTCCATACGCTGTTGAGCGTAGATTGACAAGGCTTTCTCGTATTCGATTGTTGGCGTGCCGTCCAGGTTGAATGCGTAAGCAGCACGAGAGTGACGGTGTTGAGGGCTCTCTACGCACCACATCTTCAAAAGTGCTGAAAAGTCCTGACGTTCCCACGAGGGATGCACGATCAGGCCATCGCGTACAGGCCTGAATCTGGAAATCCTTGAGCAGTAGTCGATTCGTGGTTCGACATAATTTTCAGATCCTCTGAGCTGCACAGTACCTTTCTCCTCCTTTCTTGAGATTTCCAGAGCTTTGTCAACGCTTTCCAACAAACAGGCAGCGGCCTCTTTCTCCTTTATCTGTGCGAAATGTTGGGCTAGTGTAAGTGCAGGCGTCACAGCTCTCTGCCACTCGCGGTCCGGGTCGCGGTTTGGATCTATGCACGTAAGTCGGTCATCAACAATTCCTAAAACACGTACCATGGTAGTGCCGGCCGCTCTGCTGAGCATGCGATGCCAGTCAAGTATCTGCTTCAATCTTTGGTCAAAGACAGGAGTGTTGCAGAGTCCGGGTTCATATGGATGCTGCTTGCAAGCCTCTGCGTTCGCAAGTCCCGCACCAGATGGGAGCTATGATGTCTGTTGTTAAAGCAACAGAGCTTTGTGTTTTGGGGGGCTGGGAGATAGTCGCTTCATGTGCCCCACCGCGCGCCCTTGTCAACTCCACTACCTGTGTTTGGGCCTCTGCGATGTCAAAGCCTTTTAAAGTCTAACAGAGTCGCAGTACGTGCGCTTCATGACGCTGACTGGATTTGAAAGCTTGTAAGATTGTTCCATCATTTGACCACTTTCCTTTCTATAGCAGGCCAAGAAAACATCGCTCGCTGATGTCGCGTGAGGTGTTTGTTGAAGAACAAAAAAGTCGACGCCGCGTGAGACCCTGAAACCTTCTCGCTTCGCGGCAACTGCTGTCAAAAACGGCCCCGGCTCCAGTGCCGATTCCAACGTCGGTTCGTCGACTACATCTCATAAATGACATTACAGCGGGTCCCTTATTTCTACACTAATCACTGGCTCGCAACATCTAGGCTCGTATCCCTGGTGATCCGGTAGCTCACGAACTTGCGGACTATTTAATGCTCAATATGGCTTTGCAAAGCCTCCCCAAGCTGCCTGTCCTTTTCCAGGTCCGACAAAATCGCTTATGCAGTTCTATCATGTTTCAAGGTCCAAATTACGCTCGTTCTCCAAGATCAGACGTTCCAAGATCGCATCATCGGGATGAGATGCAATCAAGCCATTCTCTCGGTTTGCAGGAAGAGGCCGTAGAGGATATCACTACAAACATCATGGCATTTCTTGAATCCAAAATCCGATCGGCCTTGGATGAAATGGCACCTCAAATCAGATCAGCCGTGAGGCAGGCTCTTGACTCTCGAGACCGTGCCCTTTTCCGGTCCACTGCCAGTCCCATTGATTACACACAAGTTGGCTACACACCGCCCACGCCGCTTACTGTGAGCAATGACATGCCACAGGGCTCGCTTATACCCGACGATCCAACCATGATGGAATCCGCAAGCAGAGTCAGAAACACTGCGGTCGCGGTGGTCTGCTCGCCGAAGCCGCGATCTTCGGCTTGCCATACCCAGCTTGCACAATCTCTCACAGAACATGATCGCCCGCATAGACGCTCCAACAGCTTGACTACAGCTACCAGTTCAAGCAATATTGATAGCCAGTCTACTCGGCCGGTGACGGTCATCGAGATCCACAGCTCCGACGAGAGCGACAGCTCCGACGATAGCGACAGCTCCGACGATAGCGACAGCTCCGACGATAGCGACAGCTCCGACGATAGCGACAGCTCCGACGATAGCGACAGCTCCGACGATAGCGACAGCTCCGACGAGAGCGATATCCCAGCCAGTGGGTCCCGAGCGGACAGTGAGTCTGACCGTGACGAAGGTCAAGTGCAAGTCAGCACTGCTCCATCCCGGCATCATCAACCTACTGGCTCTTCTTCATCTACTGCTTATCATAGAGGTGGTCCGGCAGGAAATTCGAGAGAAGTTGCAAGGACTTGTGCCCTGAGCACCAGCAGAAGCAGAAAGCGTACACGCGAGGACGAAGAGCCTGTATTCTTGAAACTGGATGAATGTCCGCTGCGCGAGATACCAAGAGGAAGGCGTTAGGGCTTAGATGAATGTGCTATTGGTATGGGTTTGGTCGTTCACACAGTTTTGGTGCAAGCTTAATGCTTCCTTTGTGCATGGAACAACTTCGTATTGCACTGGTAATTAGGTAAACCAGACATATTAGGATAGATGGATTTTCCGAAAACTTGAGCCCAGGCCATCGCGAACCAATCTCCCGCCACACGAATACTGGCGCGTTCGCTGGACAGGAAACGCGATGCAATTGTCCAATGCGCAAAGGCTCTCAGATAAGTAGACCATCTCGCTCGTCCTTTTCTTGATATTCCAACTCCCCATCTCGCGAAAAGCCGCAGCGCTTCTGATTTTCCGTCTTCGCGCCTGCCGCAAATCCTTTTGCGTCTGCAACCGCTCCTTGCTCTGCGCCTGCCCCTTCTCCTCGCCTCCACGCTCATAGCGACTTCTTCGCCAACTTGCACTCGTCACATATACGTGCCATCCTTCACGTCCCCTCGCCGAACGATGGATCAAGTGCCTCCTTGGCAACGCATAACAGAAGGCTATGAGAGCCCGACAGAAGCGGCATGTTGTTCCTGGCCTGCAATCGATACGCATTGAAGCTGACTTTCTTAGACTGCCGATGGAATCAAAGCCGCGGAGTCTCTCGAGGATTGGAAGAGACGGAATCCTCAACAGGCACTCGAAATCTTGGGCAAGAACAACACCAAACTTCGACAGCCTGAGGTTCGCATGATCATCTGGCCGGCTAAGGACAGACACACCGACTCTCAACTGAGAGCAATCTGGAAATATTACTACAAACGCTGTTGGCGCTTTGTTCCATATGGTAACTTCCTCTTCCCTGAAAGGCCGCGCTTTCACAGGGATCCCGCTAATTATAACAGCCTTCAAATCTGACCTCGATCCATATGCAGAGTTCAGATGGGTCACTTCTCCTACGTCTTTTCGGCGTCGCGCTCGTGACGCATCCCTACCTATTGCACAGCAACCAGCCACAACAACTTCTGTCGTCGGCACTGTCAAGCGAATGGCATCGACACTAGATAACCGTGGATCGGGGCCTGCTATAGCAAGGCCAATGAAAGCGGAGCCACCCNCCAACGCTCCCCGTGGACCCAGAAACAGCACTCCTTCTCGAGCAGCTCGTTTCTCTCACCTACACTCAGACACTCCAAAGGAACCGTCTCGAAATCTAAGAANNCCCCCTGTGCAATCTGAAGGAGCTCCTCTAGGTCCGCCATCTCGACCAACATCGATGCAGCCACCAAGATTTACACACTCCCGCACCTCGAGCACCACTCCCGCGTTCGAATCGAGTTCATGGCACGTTCCCGACCTGGTTCATCCATTACGAAGACCTCTCATCGACAACACTGGCCCTCTCAATGCTGCAGCTCGTAATCAGTCGTTCACTCAGACTCTCGATCGTTCAGGACGCACACACTTTTCTCATGAGTCAACGCGAAACAGCGAAACTCCTCCACAACATGAAGCTGGACAGGTCAGAATGCCGTACTCGCCAACTCCTGGCCCATCTTCACGTAGCGCTCGTCCATACGCCAAGTCTACCGCCAATTTCAGATCTCCCACCAGAGGGAGTACCAAGACTCCAGGACCACCCGAAGGCAACAAGGGAATAGGCTCGGCTGAACTTGGTACGCCACGCTTGCATTCCACTTACAGAAACTTGCCTTCGACGGTCACACAACTTTCGACAACAGCAGGGAAGCAGCCGGTGGGATCTGTATCATGCTCTGATCCTGCTCCTTCGCCCGAGGCTGCGTCGCAAGCTCTGGCTACAAACAAAAAGCAAGCATGCGAGGCATGCAATAGGACACACACTGGCCAATGTTACCATGTTTGCGGCGATTGCGGCAAGAGACGTCGAGACACGTGCCATCGCTGCAATGTCTGCTCCAAGTGGCATGTCGGTGGTGGTTGTCGTTACTGCGAGAAGTGCGACTCGATGCATTATGGAGAATGTCGTAAATGTTCAAAATGCAACGCATGGCATGCCGGCCGGTGTACTATCTGCAAAATGTGTGAGAAGAGACACAGATATGGGTTCCTTGCACCCTCATCGNAACCACCACCAAGCCCACAGCTGTTCACCAACGATGCTGAAGAACAAGTCAGTTCTTCCACCACGGAGTCACTCCAGCCTAGGAAGAAGTCGACTCCGTTACCAGAAGTTGTGGCGAAACAAGTCAAAACACCCAAGAGAGCCAGAGCAAGAGTTGCAACGACACCAGTTACGCCAGACACAGCAACCAGCACGAGATCAGCTACGATGCCCAACAACGAAAATGAAATTTGCAAGCATCGTCAAAGGGACCAAGAATGTGAGAAATGCACATGTGGATGCGGCAGTTGTCACCGTCTAGACAGATTGTGCTCGAAACGAAGGGCTGAAAGGCGCGCCGGAAAGCGTAAGGCAGACTCAGTCGACCCGGTTGTGAAGGTCGAGGAATCTGCCGGCGAGACGCAACTTAGCTTGCAGCCGAAGAAGAAGAAGCCTAGAATCNCGAGATTTTTCAGTCGATCCTGTTGTGAAGGTTGAGGAATCCGCCAGTCATACGCAGCTTAGCCTGCAGCCGAAGAACAAGAAAAAAAGCTTAGAACCCGAGACTCGATGGGCTCGTGGTATGACCCGATTGCTGTGGAGTAGATGGTGGAGACCAAAAAGTCTGTTGGAGACTGGTGGAGTGGATGAGGTTCTTGCTGGGATATGTTCGTTAATGGCCGTTTTCGAGAGTCGTTTGCTTTTGCAAACATCTAGCTCAAGACTGAGTGGCTATGAATGAGCGAAGAATGCGGTGGTCAGAATTGTAAAGAAGATCGCTTGGTGCTATGCAATAAACAGCTACTCACAGATTATGCAACACCAGTACTGGCTTTCAAGTTTCCACTCAATGCAAAACACAACAATGTGCTGAAAGAAATTACGATGCATACAAACTGCTGCAACAACTGTCGTGCTCTCGATGTGCTGTCGCTCCTGATGATTTGCGACTTCTCGACTGCACGGAACTGTCCAGAGTCGTTCGGTTTTCCTTGCATTGGCTGACGAATTATCAATCCACAATTCTCGTCAGCAAACCCACGATCATCTGCAAAAGATACGCCATGATCGATGAAAGATATCATTGATCTGTCAAGAAAGGCTTGAATTCGCAATGTCTACCTACTATATGCGTTCAGCAACGCTGTTTACTTTGGCCAAATTGATTTGTCGCTGCATAGCGACGTTGCAGACACAGACTTTGCCAGGTCAATCCCTGGCTCTCTCATCGTGATCAATGATCATGCTCGCCTACACCATTCGTTGCCTGTTCGAAAGGATCAAACAAAGGTCTGAATGTCACAATTGTCTTTCACCGCAGGAAGACAATCGTGTCTCGCGTATAGAGAACCGCGTACATTGCCTCTCCAAATGTTGGGTACCAGATGCCAGCTATCATCTATGAGAAGAGGACGATCTGGAGCATTGAGCCCCGACGTGCGACAAAGTGCTCGATCGATGATGCAAAGCACGGCCTGCTCAGATGTTATGCACATCTTTGGCAATGTGGGCGGGCGGCATGAATGTGTTTCGAATTCAGAAAAGCAATGGATTATTGCTTCCAGGATTCCAGGACTCAGTCCTCTTGGTAGGAAGTGTCGACGCCCATCTCTTCGCCAACTCTGCGAACGACGTGACGGAGAGCGTTACATGCCGGGCTGTCGGGGAAGTTGTCGAAGAAACTCTCGCCGAAATCGCAAGCCATGCCAATGCGAGGGTCGAGAGGGACAGCGCCGAGGAAGGGGATGGACATGTCCTTAGCCAAGCCTCTAGCACCACCAGTGGTGGCCTTGAAGATCTGGCTCTCGTGGGTGCACTTGGGACAGACAAAGCCCGACATGTTCTCTACGATTCCGAGAACCTTGATGCCAGCCTTACGGCAGAAGTCGATTTCTTTTCGTACATCCAGGAGACTGACTTCCTGTGGGGTGGTGACAACAACAGCACCGTCAACTCCAGACTCTTTGAGGAAGCTGTTGACACTGAGATGCTCGTCGCTGGTACCGGGAGGGGTGTCGACAACGAGATAGTCCAACTCGCCCCACTCTACATCCTTGAGGAACTGTTTAATGAGGCCATTCTTCTTGGGTCCGCGCCAAATGACAGCATCGTCGCGGTTGGGCAGCATGAACTGGACGCTCATGACACCCAGGTTCTCAGTCACCCAAACAGGGCTCCAGCCAGCGTTGCTCACATGGATAGTTTCCTGCTCTACGCCCATCATCTTGGGAATACTGGGTCCACAGATATCGGTGTCCATGATTCCAACTTGGGCGTCAGGGTTTGCGGCGAATGCATGACCTAGCATGGTGGTGAAGGTAGACTTGCCGACACCACCCNNCTTGCCGCTGAGGACGAGGATCTTGTGCTTGACGGAGGCGAGACGGGCGGTAATGAGAGGAATGTCGGGATCAGGGCCTTTGGGAGCGGTGGCGCAAATCTGCTGGTTCGGACAGCCGGCGCAGGCATCACCTTTGCCAGCACTCTGCGACTCGGGACCGGGGCAATGCTCTATAAGAGATTGTTAGCCACAGTAGGCGGCGAAGAGCGAGCCAGAATTACCGGGTTCGGGCGCAACGAGTTTTGGGGCGGCCTTGAGCGGAGCATTGATGTCGGTGCTGTCGTTCTCCTCGACCGAAGTGGCCCTCGAATCTACGCGGGCGTCCATCTTCTACGTCTTGTGTGCGACTTGACCAGTCGAAGATATGCGACAGTGGAAGATGGCGATGATTTGGTTGCAATCACCCTTCTGCTGCTGACCAATTGCCCGCCCCCGCCATCGGCCCGCCCAGCATGACGCCAGCCCTCGCACTCCTCCACCTTGGAGAAACATCCTTTGGCAACAACCCTCTCAAGCACCTCACATGATGATCGTAAGACAACAGAGGGAACCCACAACTTCTATCGTATAATTTACACTGTTCTAAACTCTCTTGCTTTTCTGAAACTTGATCAGTGATTTTCTGAGATCGAGAAGAACCTTGTCTTGCTCGTCCCTGATACGGCGCAATGCCTCTTCACTCTTGATGCGCAGCTGCTCCTCATCCTCATCGCTAAGCATATCCGCATGTAACCTGCCCAATTTTATAAGCAGTGAAGTCAGGAAGTCCCTGGACAGCTGGTTCCTTACTAAATCAGAGCATCTCAAGCCTCGTTCGGATGTCTTGCTTTTCTGCCTCCGGATTGGAGTTGGACTGATCGATGAGGCCGGAGTGCTCGATGAGGCCGGAGTGCTCGATGAGGCCGGAGTGCTCGATGGAGCTGGACTGCTCGACGCGACAGAAACGCTTGATGCATCCGAACTTCCAACCGCAGTTCTCGTACTTTTCTTGGGGTGTCGATAACGACGCTTAGGAAACTCCAGCGTCACTGGTGTTGGACACTCCGAATCGATCTTTTCCACTGAAGGAATCGCATTGGCAAACATATCCCGCTCATACCTCCGCCATGATTTCCACACTCTATCACATGTCTTCTCGTACGGCCTGCCAAGCTTATCAAAAGCACTAGGCAACCATATATGGAGCTGGTCGTCCTTGATATATCTCCATGCGACCAAGATGTGTTCGAATTCCGGACGTCCCCATAGGATATTTCGCTGCTTCTCAGTGAGTCGTTTCTTTTCACTTGAAAAGGCTCGGTCTGTCTGCAATAGCGCTCGAGCTTCTGTTGTACGTTACCTTCAGCTGGTGTCAAATGAAGTCTATGCCAATTGTACTTACCATGATGTCCTCTTTGACTGGAAATTGTTCGGGCCATATATCTTCATTCGCAGCATCGTCCGAGTCAGACTCAACATCACTAATCTCGTCGTGGTCATCCGGCTGGAAATCGGGGTCGCCATCGTTGGTGTTTGGTGTGACGTTGGTCTCGCCTTCGATATCGGGGTCGTTGTATTCGGTGTAGTTGATCCTGTGGTAATTGCTGGTCAGACGGCTATCGTAAGTCTCTCAGATCTTGTCAACAGAACCCTCATACCTTTTGGTGTTGCTGCGCTTCGATCTTTTGGGGTACGGCTCGTGTCGGCTTGCGCAGTTATCATCGATGACTATGCCGTTCCTTGTGACCCAAAGGCTTTCAGCGCCGCCGATACGTGCTTTTCCCATCGAGGTACGGTATGAGTATAAAAGATAAAAACGAACGAGGACTCGGTAAGTGCTTTGGCTATCTGAAGCTCGCACGAGCTATTATATATATTTAACTTGTTTCTATAGTTTGGTGATTTATCTCAAGAGGAGGCTGGGAGTTGAGATCACTGCTTTGTCGGGAGGTTGGTGGTATAGCACGCAGCGACAGCTCACGGACGCATCGAGACGCCGTCATGCTGATCGTTGTGTAGCCATACGAGTCATTTCATCAGACAATCCGCAATGACAACCCACCACACGTTGTGATGAATCGAACCAATCTTTGGTGCGTTGCAGAGTCACACACTTTTTCAATCCGGATGCACATGGTAAGGGTAGAACCTCAAGACTCAAGGAATCGTGTTGTCGACTTCACCGCTCGATGACGGTTACCTAGTGGACAATGGTCTTAGGGCGCAGGGTAATACACCAGCAGAAAAGATTTTTCTAGTCAAATAGCTATGCCGCAATTATATTGCTGTCAATGCCGAGCGTCGACCGAACGGGGCCAACTGTAAGTGCTTGACAGAACCCTCATTTCCCACCTCGTATTCTCGTTCCCGAACTGCAAAGTGATTCTGTGGTCTTCAGTTGACAGCTGTATACAAAGATGATAGATACCTTGGCCTCTATGGATAGGGAAGTAGGATGCCTGAACTGGCCTGTGAAGTTTGACGTACTGGCTCGAGCTTGTCGTGGAGGCCCCACAAGACCCTGCCTGCGGAAGTTGGCAGCTCAGAATGTCACTGCTTCAAGTGGACCCTCTTAACTTTGAATTTTGAGTGATATACTCAGCGCACGGAGAAAGTCGAAAGCACGGCCATGGCTCTTAGTTCTCAGGATCAGACTATTAAGCCGAGCATCCATTGCCAATCGTTATGGCAAGCAAATGCTGAGATAGAACACTCGAGAATCGAGTCGGCCTGAGAGGCTGGGGTTTTCGCTCAACAGGGAACCAACGAATTGCACTGCGAACAAGTGTCTGACAAGGAGATCTTGGTCTGCTGTGTATTGTGCTACAAACCTTGACATAAGCTGGCTTGGAAACTTACTACGAGCGACGAATCTCATCATCAATCGAGACAACTGCAATGCCTCGGAATACTTTGCAACATCACCCAAATTTGCTTGACATGAGTACACGTGAAGACTCGTGCGATCTGAAGATCAAGATTGAACCTAGTCGAGTGTCCAAGATATGGGTATGGCTGTACCTTCGAGTGTCCCTTTGTCCTGGCAGGTGTACTGACATTCTGGTGTCCTCACAGTCGGAGAAGGGCCGGCCGTGTGCCGACAAAGAGAAATGGAAGCCGTGTTGGTGTCACNAACCCTCGATCGTGTGCAAAAGGATCTCGAAGACAGGCGACGCGGTCGTGGAATGCGACAAGGATGGTTGGCCCAAGATGACATGGAGAAGGAGGCAGTTGTGGTACGGACGTCTTATGAAGAGGACGTCAGATGAGGCACTGATCAGACTCATGCTCACTGTGCGCGTTCGGGAAGGATTGCACGAGAAGGCACCGTGGGCCTTCAATGTGGATGGATATGTTTATGAGGAATACCTGCATATTGATATAATGGCAAGAGGAAGAGGATATGGAACAGTAACAGAAAGAATTCCTGTTGATGACAAATGGTGGGACAAAAAGAGGGAGGCTTGAAGTGATGGGACGACACATCAAGCACTCCAGTCCCTCTGACCATAGCAACGAAGACATAGTATCGAAGACATCCATAGTACCGAAGACAGCAGCTGAGGTCGGCATGAAGTGGCTTGTGAAGGCGGCCGGCACCGTTTGAACCCTCTCGAGATACAGGCACGTGAGTGAGCGGTAAGCCATGACGGCGACTTGCCCGTCGAAATGCGGGGTTGGTCCGCACGCGTCTTTCTTGGGTTTGCGACGCGACTTTGTTCTCTTCTTTTATTCTCTCTGGGCAATTCGTCGAGATTGTTCCCGGCCATGTCTATTCCTTCGTCGCCGCCTGTCCTCCCCGATGAGGTGTTCAACGAGCCACCGAGCTCTCCGCCGCTGCCGCCAGCCGCCTTCCCATCTCGCAAGCGGCATGCGGGGTGGGACTACGATAGCAGCATGTCGAGCGACCCGATATTCAGTGAGGATGCCTCTGAAGAGTCTGAAGTCTCGGGAATCAAGCGCAAGCGATTCGTGCGCGGCCCTTGGTACCAGCATGCTCATTCTCCGGCAATGGCACGCGTCAAGGGAGAGACGCACAAGCCCGACAGCGGTGTCTGGTTAGGCTCTGACAGTTCGACCGACAGCATTGGAGGCAGTAGCCGCCGCATGCAGAGCCTGACCTTCAATGAATACATGCAGAAGGGCGCTCCTCTCACCCAGCGTCAAACTCCCACCAAGCCGAAAGACTCGATCCAAGAACGCGCCGCCAGCATCGTCTTCAAATCGGTTGACGCTTGCAAGGACTCGATCGATCTATCGTGAGTGCTTCGTGCTCAGACTTTGTCTCGTTCATACCTAATGATGTTCCTGGCANGTGACATGCACCTCGGCCACATCGAGAATGAAACCCTCAAGCCGCTCCACCAGTTAATCCGCCTTCCCGTTCCCATCAACGATGACCAGAAGATCACCGTCGACCACTTCGCCCCACTTACCCCCAACATCAAGCTGTTCCTCTCCAAAAACGATCTGCAGCAGCTGCCCTCAGAATTGTGGAATCTGGGCAATCTGGCTGTCCTCAGTTTACGCTCGAATTGCTTGACCGAAATCTCGCCCTCGATTGGCCGTCTCCGCAACCTCCATGAGCTCAATGTCGCTGGGAACCAGCTTCCCTTCCTTCNNCCCTTCGAGCTACTCGCTCTGATCGAAAATAAGCTTGTCCAGCTTTCCTTGAGCCCGAATCCCTTTGTACAGCCTTTACCTCTGCCGACTTCGACTATGCTCCGAATCGTTCCATCCAAAACCGAGGATTGTTTGCGCGAATTACATCGCTTGCAAATTCGCTGTCCTGGCATCGACATGAGGGTGCCGTCACACGAAGCTTTACTCCATCGTCTCTATGCCTCTCGATTATATACCGCTTCTCAAGGGCACAAATCCACGTCCACTTATGTTGCTTCGTCGTCCACGACATTCTTCGAGATCGATGGTTCGGTCGTGCGTCCACGCTTCCGCGCATATACCGCATATTCCGCGCCAGATTATTCCGCCTCGTTCGAACGCCCCTCACCACCTTCATCGGTACGATCTGCCGCACCTTCTCTTTTTGAGCTGAGTGCTCGCGCTTGCGCCCGTTCCCAGTACGTTGGGCAGCTGTCCGCGCTCCTCCCGGATGATGCGTCTCCACCTGTTAATACGGCAATCAGCAAGGTCATGGAAAGCAAAAGATTGGGTATGCAACACTGTTCTGTTTGCAACAAGCAGTTCCTTGTGCCTAGGGCGCAATGGGTCGACTATTATTACGTCGGACCTGGGAGTGAGATGTGCTCGCCTAGCGAGTTGTTCAGACCGTTCGTGCGCAAGGCTTGCTCTTGGGTATGTGTCGGTCGATTGGCTGAAAAGAGAGAGAAGCATTGGGAAGATTGCGAGGAACACATCTTGGATATAACGCGTTCCCCGTAAATCATCTCTTGTCATGGCAGCAGGCCTGCTCTGTAGCTTCTTGGGCACGTACATATTCAATTAATACCTATGAGCATACCTCTTTATCTACTTGCTGCATGAATCACCAAGATACCACCGAGTATGATTGCTGGCTCGCGTCGAAGGACTACTTTTCGCGTTGGGATATGAATGTTAGAGAGCAGCTTTAGCTTATCTTTGCCCGGCTGGCACAATTGGTCAGCGCGTGAGACTTTTAATTCTAGAGATCTCAAGGTTCAGAGTTCGAGCCTCTGGTCGGGCGATGCATTTTTGTTTTGACATCGTATCATTGCTTTTCTTTCACTCGTGAGACTTTTTGATCCATCGTATCTGTCGTAGTACTTGATTGATCTGAGGCGATATCTGTATCCTATGCTGCGCGTTCTCTTTCTATTGCGGCAGGAAATACTGACACGGTACTCTTATCTTGGCAGAACACGAACAGGGTGACACCTGACGCATTGAAATATCAGTCATCGAAAATCAAATACTCGATTGTCTCCTCGAGCTTGAATTTATTTGGCGCATGCTGTTCAAGGCGGCTTCTTGATATGCTAAAGAGCAGGGCGTAAGAAGTACAGCGGGCGCATGTTTCATATACGCTGTTGCCGTGCGAATATGTGTTTCACTCGAGGCTCCATCCAGAATGACCAGTTGACAGACGGTGATTTCGGGTCACCCGTAGTCCGTCTACCATATTGCGGTCAACTTTGATAATAATGGCATACAGCTACCCACTGCTACACTCAAGCGATTGAGTTATAGACAAAGTTTCAAAGGAGCATAGAAGCAACCCGCATGACTCGTTGTCGTCTGACGGGGAGGATAATTCAAGAAAGAGCAGGGTCGTACCTGTGGCAGTGAGTCTGTTCGCAACAAAGGATGTACCAAGGCCCAGCAGACATAAATTTGTGCACCACGCTGTGCTTGGAATGTCGTGGTTCGTGGTCTAGACCCCCCTAGCTTGTTGGGGAAATCGACCAAGCTCATGTCTCAAGCTTGGGTGTCGACTACGTTATCGACGTGACGGGAGTGCATTCGTCATGTTGCCAACGTAGGTCAAGGGGCCACGTACTGTAGCTCATATCACCCTCGCTAGCCGAGTCATGCTCGATGGAGGTCGCAGCAAAGAATTTCCATAACGCTGCGCATACTACCCATGGATTGATACAGACGAGCCAAACAGCAAGCATATACTCGGACGAAGACAGGTTCTCCATCAATATCTCGGTATATTGCAACAAAGGTATCGATAGGTAGATGTACAGCGATGCCTTTATCTTATCCGGGCGGCAAGACCGGCAGGAGTCTGAGATTGCAACGAGATTGCGACGTCCACAAAGGAGCATCAATCTCGACAAGGACGGAATTCCACTTGTTTTGGTAGTTCTCATCGGAACATACCTTCAAAAGGTCTTGCATTCCCCATAGGTTGCTCAACAAATATCCCAGACACCGGTCGCCAAGTCTCCAACATTGTAGTGCCCTTGGCCGCTTTGATGTCGCAACATGCGGTTTTGATTTCGACCGTGTGCAAGGCGGCAAACTCGGCAGCAGAGTGACTGTCAATTGCAACTCGCATGGTTCGCATAAGAGCTGCAGGAGCTCGGGGGTTTAATGTGAATGGGGGATCTTGCGATTCGTACAAGAGTCTGTGTGTTGACGGTCGATCAATTGACTTTGGGACCATCAACGGCCGGGATCAACAAGCCATGCATGGGGAAATTTGATGATATCGGTTGTCCTTGTTAGGATTTCCAGGTCAACACACACACTGCGATTGACACGAATTGAGCCGACAGCAGCTGTCCAGCAATTTGACAGTCGCTGGGAGCATAAGTGCTTGAGTGTCGAGTTGAAGGTGATAGGACAAGACATCTACTGCATGAAGGGCTCAAGCAAGAGACAGTGAAGATCAAGTTGATCAAAACACTCTAGACTTTCGGCAGCAGTTAGCAACACACGCCACGAGCGGAGTATGTATGCGAATAGGCTCACTGGCGCGAGATTGCCTTGGCAGGCACGCGAACTTGCCTCCTTTGCGACAAGCCTTGGGGGCTCANNAACGGGCAGGATCATTTTACATAGTTCNGTTGAAGGTCGTCCCTTCCACGTCCTCCTNTCCTTCCTCTTCGACCTTTGCGCCGCTCACCTGCATGTTGTAGCAACCGACACTCTTTTCCCCGGACACCACTAACGACCCAGCGGAGGCATTTGCTTCTATCCACTCTTTTGGAATCTTACGACAGTCACTCTCTTGCACCACCTCGATCACCGCATTCTTGCCTCGAAAAGAGACCACGACCAACAAAACCAATTCACATTCTTAACTGGACCAACAATGAAGTCTTCTCTTGTCATGCTCTCGGCCGCCTTCGGCCTGGCCGCCGCTGTGCCTCGCCATAACCACCATGCTCACCACCAACACCACCAGGAAATGAAGCGTGACGCTACTGTGACCGAGAACGTCGACGTCTACGTCGCTGGACCCACTGTCGTCATGTACTCGCTCAATGGCAACATCATCTCCGAGGCTGATGTCCTTGAGGGCATCAAANACGGTACTCTTGTCTGGGCTGACGGCGCTCCCTCCCTAGCCGCCCCCTCGTCCTCGGCTGTGCCCTCGACCTCTTCTAGCGTCGCCGCTCCCAGCACCACCCTGTTGACCTCGACCTCGTCCAGCTCTGCACCAGCTTCCACCTCGACCAGCGTCTCGATCAGCACCAGTGTTTCCTCTTCCGCGCAAAGTGCAACATCCTCTGCCGCTTCATCTTCATCCACTGGCCTGGACACTTCTTTCCCCGATGGAGAGATCGACTGCTCTGATTTCCCCTCCGACTACGGTGCCGTCTCTCTTGACTACCTGGGTCTCGGTGGCTGGACTGGAGTTCAATCACCCGGTTTCGGAAGCTCCCTCCTTGGAATGCTCAACATCAAGACCGTCACTCATTCGACCTGCGGTGGCAGCAACTGCTGCTCCGATGGCATGTACTGCTCATACGCCTGCCCTGCTGGTTACCAGAAGGCTCATTGGCCCACTACTCAGGGCTTGACTGGTCAGTCCGTTGGCGGCCTTCTCTGCAAGAACGGCAAGCTCTACAAGACCAACCCCAACCACGACACTCTTTGCATCACTGGTTCTTCTGAGGTCACTGTCCTTGTTCGCAATGAGATGTCCTCAAGTGCTGCTGTCTGCCGTACCGATTACCCTGGAACCGAGAGTGAGACTGTGCCTGTTACCGCCAACCCTGGCAGTGTTGCAAACCTGACTTGCCCTGATGCTACCTACTACGAGTGGACTGGCAAGACTACCTCTGCTCAGTACTATGTCAACCCCGCTGGAGTCTCGGCCGAGGACGGCTGCCAATGGGGACATCCCTCAAACCCTTGGGGAAACTTTGCTCCTCTCAACCTTGGTGTTGGTTACTCTAACGGTGCTGCATGGCTTGCAATCTTCCAGAACGCTCCTACTACCGACGAAAAGCTCGACTTCACCGTCACTATCGAGGGTGACAACATGAGCGGCTACTGCAGATACAAGGATGGACAGTACTGCAGCGGCAAGAATTACGACTCTTGCAGCTCCACCACTGGATGCACCGTGAGTTTTGCTTCTTCTTTCAAAAATGCCCTTTTACTAATATTGTGAAAGGTTTCTGTGACCTCTGGAACTGCTTACTTTGTTTTCTCCGACTAAAGCTCTCGCCTTTACCATGTGTATGGCGAGAACGGACCCTTCACGTTTTGTCGATTCGCAGCCTCTTACTTTTGATTGCTGAGCCGTGCTCATGCAAGCTGTATCTATTACATGTGGACGTTGCCCAGATCTGTCGTCGCCATCCCTGGAAGCTCTTGATGAACTCAACACGACAGAACTCGCCCACTTTTGTCATCGTTCCTCTGACTATGTGTTGCAGCATGCCTGTCACTTGTTGATATATGGCCGACGAGATATGTTGGTTTCTATTCTATTCTTTAGCGACGTCAGGCAAGAATCTCAGCCATCCTGCCTGATATTGCTGCCGTTTATTCTCTTCTCACTCTCTTTTGTTGCCGTTAACATTTTCCAGGGATGACATATCTCATGGGCTCTTTTGTGTATATAATGTATCTTCTACCATTTTTGTTAATGTTAAGTTTCTAAAGTCCTCAAACATGCACACGTTCGATGATCGTCCTGAAAAGTGATGGTCATATTTATCCTCAGCATGGTGTACAATGAGATATCCAAGAATCGGCGCGGCGACTATCTGTGATAAGATAGGAAGTAGTCAAGAGCCTGATCACTGGTAAGATAAGACAACAGAGTAAGAGAAGCTCGAATGATAAGTTTCTAAGCTTCAAAGTATAGTAAATAGCAAGCAGGAAAAGCAGTAAATGTAAGAAGGACATACGTATAGATGTCTGGGTGTTAAAATATCCAAATCTTTCGAATCAAGGTGTAATCCAGCTCGGAAGAGCTTCAAGGGTTCTTACACCGTTGGCTTCTTGAACACCCAACTTTGAAACCTATCAGAACAGCATACTCTTTGACAGTCCTTCTTCTTTTAACAAGCAAAAACAATGGCACAGCATGCAAAGATGGGTCTCGCCGGGAATCGAACCCGGGACCACTCGCAATTGGCTTAGAGTTTTCAAGATCACTTTGAGGCAACCTCCTAAGCGAGTATCATACCGCTAGACCACGAGACCTGATCAGATTGACTGATGTTGTTGTAAGCTTCGCCGCGATTTGGGAATATGTACTTATGAGCACGCAACCACCAACGACCGCACGCACGATGTTGCACAGAAGACAATCTTGGAAAACATGCCGGCGAACAGGTACTGTAGTACTGTCGCCCCATCTACAGCATGTGACCACGCCAAACCTCATGTAACTTCAACATTTCTGTGCTCAGTTATCTGACCTTGCCTCGCGCAAGTCGTGCAGAAAGCCGGTGCATCGTCCACATGGTTCTGCGGCCTACCACAGTCCGCTGCGGCTATGCGGATTGTACTTGGACCTTGTTTCGGTGTACTGTGAGTAGAGTCACACCACAGCATATCGGTATATCGCACATCCTCGCCGTTCGCTTTCGTCGTACTGATAGTGGGGTGAACTCGAGATGCGGTTGTTCAAAGGCTTCTGAGGACTTGGCCGTTTCATCTTGCCTTCCGATTCTCCTGGTCCCTGAGCCATGACCCGCACGAGCGAGAAGTTTGCCTATTTTTAACCATACACTCAATCCGCACTTTACGTCTTGTCTGGAACAGACTTACACATATTGCTCCTCGCACTTGACCAACATGATTGAGGAATGCAAAGCAAAAATCAAGGCAGATGTCTGTCGGACTTGCAATACCCAACTTCAGAACGTGCTGCGGCGATGACAGATGGTAAGCTGAGCTGCTGAGCAGTGAGCACCACCGTCAGAACTCGGCATCTCATCCTCGCCCCAATTCTTGCGTGTGTTTCAGAAAATCCGCCATGTTAACATCGCGGTATCTGCGACAACGGATCTACGTGCCGGAATTGCAATAGGATGGCCTTCGACCGCATTGGGATATGCTTGAATGCCCTAACACCGCAACGAGGTTTCCGTTGCTGCGATTTTGGCCCTTCGCTTGATGGACGCTGCCATCTTTTGGACGATCGACCGGCCCTTTCGGCACGCTGTAGCAGAATCAAGTCATCCCCGTTCTAGGATCAAATTCAGAAAGCACAGCATACAGATAGGTCAGGAGAAAGTAACAAGGCTAACGCTACCACAACCTCCGCAGTACAGGCGACCGGAAGTCCAGAGTATGCGATTGTCTCTTGAACGATGACTCTCGCATATGCCGAGCTTAGGATTCGCCTGGAACAGCCAGAGCTCTGCCTTGTCCTTCAGATTTCGCTAGCCTGCTGTCACTGTCTCACCTGCGCGAACCATGTCAGAATCAGGCATGCTGTAACAGCCAAGGCGAATGATTTGTGTGAACCACCGCCTAATGTTGCTACAGATTCTTTATTTTTGGTTGACCACTATAGCTTTGATCACGAAACTGACTATGTAGGACTAGCTATGCGGTTGGGTCGAAACCGCTCACCCATGTCACTGGTTCGAAACAGGTTATAAGATCTTTCCATGCGCAGGTTCGTCCCTTGCACACATTCGTTTTTCTGTTCTTTCTGTTCTCCAAATCTTATTGCGTACTTCAACAATGGCCCGGTTGTCAAATTATCTTCTCACACTCGTTGGGGCCTTTGCCTTCTCACAGGGCACCAATGCCTACGACTACCTCTCTCACGCCCGATCTTCTTCCGATGCATTGATGCAATGGTATAATCAGGGTACTGGAGTTTTCAATGGCATAGGCTGGTGGAACAGTGCAGAATGTATCACTGCACTCGCCGACATGCAAGGTCTTGACCCAACACACAACTTCAACGACACCCTTCAGAACACTTTCGAGATCAACAAGAATGTCTGGACAACGAAAAGTGACTTCTACGATGACGAAGGCTGGTGGGCTTTGGCATGGATCAAAGCATACGACTTGACAAATGACCAGAAATACCTCGGTGCTGCAGAGCAGCTTTTTGACGACATGGCCAAAGGCTGGACTACCAACTGCAATGGTGGAATCTGGTGGGACAAGGACAAGACATATGTCAACGCCATCGCCAACGAACTCTTCCTGAGTGTTGCGGCCCACCTTGCCCACCGCACGTGGGACATCAAGTACCTTAACTGGGCTGTAAAGGAATGGCAGTGGTTCGAGCAATCCGGACTGATCAGCAAGAACGACACCATCAACGACGGACTGGACGGCGGATGCAAGAACAACGGTTACACTGTGTGGACCTACAATCAAGGTGTCATTCTTGGGGCGTTGGTCGAACTCTCGAAAGCCAGTTTCGACGATTCGTACCTCGTCAACGCCAGAGATATCGCATGGGCTGCTATCGAGACTCTCACCGATAGCCACGGTGTTTTACATGACAGCTGCGAAAAAGGCTGCGGAGGTGATGTTTCTCAGTTCAAAGGCATCTTTACTCGCAACGTCGCCCAGCTTTATACAGCGACTTCAGATCCTGGCCTCAAGCAATTCTTGGAGACCAATGCCCAGAGCGTTTGGAAGAACGACCGCGACTCGCAAAATCGTCTGGGGCTTTCGTGGTCTGGACCATATGCCACAGCGGATGCGTCAACTCATAGTTCCGCTCTGATGGCATTGATTGCTGCAGCATCTGTTCAAGGCAGCTGAACAACAAGATCGACACAAAAGCAGGAGTTTGAAGACTGGAGCAGGGCAGGTCACCAGCACGAGTTCGGCGTTTTTGACATGATGACATTTTTCTATTCAACTCTTTCTTATTTGAATGATACCAAGCACCAGGGGTGCGGCTTGCGTCTTGTACAGCATATATACACTTAGATACCTAGTGACCACAATTTCTAATACAACGTCCCATTGTGCTATCCTTCCACATCGGGCTATTGCGGGGTATGCTTATATGTCTTGGCTTCCGCAGACGAACTCCGTCCGACTCAGGCGCAGCACCGAAAGAACGCGTTCAAGGTCTCTTTACTTTTGTTAATCATTGCAGCCTGCCTGACAATCGTGCAGGATGCCTAGATCCATTCCTTGGATGGCGCCTAACGGTGCGAAGCAAGGCGCGCCGTCCGATGCTTCGAAGCGTAAACGTTCCAGTGATGTGATTGACCTCACCGGCGACTCCGCCGAGACGCGTCCACCAAAAACGTCGCGCAGTTCTTCGGCGGCAGGCACACCTTCACATTCGCGAAGCTCTGCCGGTCCAAGTTCTTCTGCTGCTGGAAGGCGTCAGTTTGCTCGTACTCCTTCATGGACTCAACCAAGTCCCTCGTCGCAAAGGAGTCGCACAGCCTATGTGCCGCCGTGGACTCCACCTCAACAACACAGTCAGACTGAACGCGACGCTTGGCTTCAGGAAGAAGACAGTGACATTTTTGATAATGTTGCATCTTCACAGAATCCTCCTGTAGCCCATGATCAATACCAGAAGTATGGCTCCTTGGACACTAAAATCGTTGGTGTCCGCTTTTACACAGGCTTTGCAACCGTGGGAGAGAGGATTACCATCAAACGAGAACCGGGTAATCCTTATGACCCCAATGCCAGTAAGTCATTCAAGCAGCAGCTTGACAAACAGTTCGCTGAGCCTAGAANNGTTCGAATCGACAACATGATCAATGAACAAATTGGTCATATCGGAAGGTAAAGCCTAATGACATAAGCAATATTCCTCGGGGGCCTTGTACTAATCAACGCTTGCAGAAATATGGCAGCCAAGCTTGCAAAGTACATTGACAAAGGTTGGCTTCTCATGGAAGGATCACTTTCTGGAGAAATTGGCCAATACGACTGCCCCATTGCTTTGAATCTTTTCGGACCTCCTTTGAGCTCACCCTTGAGCGAAGAAGTGCGCGAACGTATGATGGTTGACAGGCTGCCCACTCAAGACATTAGTAGGTATGAGCGGGACCAGAAGAAGATGCAGCAGACCGCGGAACGCAAGATAGCTGCGAATTCTCAGTTCAGAGCTTCACAGGCACCTGGTCTTGCTGGCAGCACGCAAGAACAGACTATGCAAGACATTATCAGCGGTAGTGAACGCTTCAACCCTAGAGACGTCGGCAAAGCTGCAGAACAGTATGGTACCTCTGAGGATGACCTCGCGGCCATGGTCAAGGCTAAACAACCTATGCGCCTTGCTACAACTATGCTTCCGTACCAGCTACAAGCACTGGCCTGGATGCTTGACAAGGAGAGTCCCAAGGTTCCCGCCAAAGGTTCCAAAGACTTCGTACAGCTTTGGCGCAGACACGAGCGTTATCCCAACGCCTTCACAAATATTGCTACCAACTTCTCCATTAAAGACAGAGAGCCTGTTCTCGCAAGCGGGGGGATTCTAGCTGACGACATGGGCCTTGGTAAAACATTGGAGGTGATCTCACTACTGGTGACAGATCTTGAGGACTTTACACCAAGTCAGCAAGACGAGCTAAGTGCTACACTGATCGTCGCGCCTCTGTCTGTCATGTCGAACTGGAGCGACCAGGTATGAAACTCGTAGGCTGAGCTCAAATGCACATCGCTAACCTACTTCNAGATTGTAAGACACGTTCGTAAGGATCAGCCATTGCGTGTGTACACCTATCACGGAGCTGGAAAGAAGTCGATGGGCCCTCGGGACTTTTCGCAATACGATGTTGTCATCACCACTTACCAGACGCTTGCGAGTGACTGGGCCTCAGGAGGACAACTACCCAAATCAAAAGGCTTGTATTCGGCCCGCTGGCGACGTATCATTCTTGACGAAGGACACAACATCCGAAACCCAAGCAGTAAAGGTGCAAGTGCTGTTACCGCCGTACTTGCGCGCTCACGTTGGGCATTGACTGGTACACCTATCATCAACTCACTCAAGGATCTTTACTCCTTGCTTCGCTTTATTGGTATCACTGGAGGTCTGGAGAAGTTGGAGGTCTTCAACAGTGTTCTCGATCGTCCAGTCAAAGCCAATGACCCTAGTGCGCAAGCTCTTCTCCAGGCAATCATGTCGGCATTCTGCTTGCGCCGTCGCAAGGAGATGAAGTTTGTTGATCTTAAACTGCCAGAACTGTCCGAGTTTGTTCATCGCATCGACTTCGCAGACAAAGAAAATGAAAGATACATGGCACTATTCCAGGAAGCCCAAGGTACCTTGTCATCTTACCGCAAGGTCGAAGGTCAAAAGGCTATGGAGACATATCGATACTTGCTGGAGGTAAGACATTGTGCCTTACACGATGACTAAGGCATTGCTAACATGTCGTTTCAGATTCTTCTTCGTCTACGTCAAGTCTGCAACCACTGGCAGATGTGCTCCGAGCGTGTGACCAATCTGATGGAACAAATCCAGAAGCAAAAAGTCGTCGAACTGACTCCAGAAAACCTCAAGGCTTTGCAGGATATGCTATCGTTGAGCATTCAATCACAGGAAGAATGTGCTATTTGTCTCGACGACTTGCATACTCCTGTAATCACACCTTGTGCTCATGTGTTTGGCAGAGAGTGTATTGAGCGAGTCATCGAAACACAGAAGAAGTGCCCGATGTGTCGTGCGGAGCTCAAGGACAACTCAGTCCTCGTTCAACCAGCCAACGATTTTGGTGATGAAGCCAAGGACGAATCAATCGATTTTGATGCTAGAAGCACCAAACTTGAAGCACTCATCGGTATTCTCAACGCGTCAAAGGGTACAGGTAACAAGACTGTTGTCTTCTCTCAATGGGTATGTAATCCTGTAGGGTTCTATCATCGTGCAATCGCTGACTTTGATTATGACAGANCCAAGTTTCTCGATATCGTGCAGGCGAGACTCGACCGCGAAGGCTTCAAATACTGCAGACTCGATGGTACCATGTCCGCTAGACTTCGAGACCAAGCATTGCATGCTCTCGAGGAAGATCCGGATTGTACAATCATGCTGGCGAGCTTGGGTGTTTGCAGTGTTGGTCTGAACCTTGTCGCTGCCAATCAAGTCATACTTTCCGACAGTTGGTGGGCTCCCGCCATCGAAGATCAGGCTGTTGACCGTGTGCATCGCCTCGGACAGACGAAGAAGACCAGTGTTTTCCGTCTCGTGATGGAAGGCAGTATTGAGGAGCGTACGCTGGATATTCAAGCCGAGAAGCGCAAACTCATGATGATGGCTTTCCAAGAGAAAGACAATAAGAGAGGAAAGACCAAGTCTTCAAGACTGGGTGATGTGGAGAAGCTGTTGAGATGAGCAGGGAACGAATGATTGGAGCAAAGAGGAGGTGTCTCACGACTGATACGAAATTGCTTTTCCTAATAATTATCGCTTGTACTACGTAATTAGAGAGTATGTACACTATACATACAGTCCTGTACCTTCCTTCGTGGTTCTTCGCGGTCGTCTTCGTCCTCACGTGTGCTTGTGCTCCTGTTATATTCTTCCAAGTGTACTAGACGGGGTACTCACCCTGACCCTCACAGCTCATATTGCTCACCAGCTATCACGACGTGATTTGCGATCCAGATCAATTGAAAATAGTTCCACAAGAGCACGTATTTCCGCTATCCCCCTGAAGTGCCAGCTAGCTTGCCTATTCCTCGTTGTCAGAGTGTTTTTTTACCTGCTCTGCTCAAAAGCTAGTGCACTACAATAGACGCAGAGGCTTCACCGTTCATTCTTACTAGACTTTGCTCGGAATACATAGTTGACATGGGTTCTATGTTTGTGGCAGCTGCAGAAACAGATGTCAGACTAATGAAATGGTAAGACGATGTTGAATTGGCTGGATGTTGATCGAGACATCAACAGGACCTTGTCTATTGATTCGCTGCTCATGATTCAGAGTATATATATTGATCAGTCCGCCGAGCTCTCATCAGTCAGCAGCCAGTTCACACAGTGAACTAGATCATCAGACCTGCCGGGGTAGCTCAATCGGTAGAGCGTGTGGCTCTTATNCATTGGATAAAGTACAACCTCAAGGTCGCGGGTTCGAGCCCCGCCTTCGGCTATTCCTATACAACGCTGTCGGATATCTTTTTTTGCTTGCCTCTGTTGTGTTGGGAAAGGTGAACAAGGATGTGGTGGAAAAATTTGAAAAATTTCTGGTGGTGAAGCCTGGCTTGGCGGACAGGGTTGGCGTTGAACATGAAATTCTGCTGATTCAGCTTTTTTCCTCGTGATCTCTTGTGCTTGACCTTGGTGAGAGTGCTTTTCGGAGCACATGACTTATTCTTGACAAGACAGAGAACAGTTTCGATGTCAAAGTGTAAAACATTTCGAAGAGGAATTCAGGCCAGCCGAAGGCGCGGCTTGAACCCGTTTGGTGAAATCCCTAGTTCAAGCCCCGCCTCCGGCATATAATTAGTGTACGAAAGGTGCGAATGTCAAAGTAGGTGGCTAGATGACAGCCGTCGAGTGAATAGCCCTGGTTGTGTAGTTGATGCCGTGCATAGATCATTGACAAGAAAGTAGCAGGATTCCATGACATGTTAAGTACCTTGCAATGGAGCAAAAACAGGATCGAGTCAAAGATGATACGCGGCACTACGTGGAAGCTTTGAAAGGTCCAGAGATCCATGCAATCCATGAGCCGGTCAATAAAGCGTGCGACACATATGCTGAAGGGATCTGTCCCCGTGCCAGCGAGCTGGCGCATCGTCTCAATACCGTGTGGGCACTAACTCCTCCCAGAGAGCCCTACAAGCGCAATTTCTGAAAAGATCGTGAAGCAAGGAGCCACTTTGTATGATACCAACAACAGACTGATGATGGCATGCTTCTGAATAGTTCCAAGAGTTCATAGTGTCTCTAACAGAATGTTGTCAAAACGGAAGCTCGTCGCATTGAGTTCTCGTGTTGCCAAAACCAGGGACGATCCAGGGGATCAATAGTCTTTAGGCAAGTGCTACTTTATTCGTAGTTTACTCCGCCAATTTACTCGTCTGTAGCATAGGGCAGTGGCACAATCCCACCAAGCTTATACAACTGCAGTAAAATCAAGATATAGAGCCAGTCGCGGAGATCGGTACCTGGCTAGAGCGTTGACGGTATGGTGGCGGTGTCGAATATATGGATGGCTAGAGATGAATATTGGATCCATTGCGCAGCGGATCTCTCCTCAAAGTGAGAACGCTCAAGTCTCCAGGAGCGAGAGCAGTGTGATTTGAATGATGACTTACTGTATGGAGAGCTGCATCTACCTGTTGAGTGGATTTTCGAAAGAAAAAATGCAGCATACCATTCATTAGCTGGGCGTGTGAACAAAAACCGAAATTTCGAAAGCGGCCGACCTGCAGCAATACTTTCCTCAGAGCAAAAGGATGTAGACTAGCTGATTGAGCGAACGGAACAGACCCGGCCCATCTGTGAAGTGTAAGATGACAGCCATAGACTTTTAGCATAAGTCAATATGATCTTGTACGGTATACGGTGTGCCCAAGTGACTTGAGGTGATTCGTCCGTCGGCGATTCTGAGTACGACAGACGTGTACTGTATGTTCGCCGTGTGTGAGTACAGTAGCTTTTGGTGAACGATATACGTCACAAAGCCCGCATCACAGACTAGTACCTCGCGTTCCCTAGTCGGACATAGACTTTTCGAAGCCACGGTGAAAATTGAAACGGTTTTTGATGAGAAGCGCGAGAATGTACTGCTGCTTAGAGTATCGTGTTTGTTTTCAATGCTCGCGAAGCTGGTTGCAGAAGGACGGCAAGAAGCTCGCCAAGCAACTCCGAATTTTCTCAAGAAATATTTTGACATCGTTTCTTTATCACGTTTTCTTCTTTTCCCGCCAACCCGTGATTGCAAATTATTCACAAGCTTGTCCAAGTATAAGACTCTTTAGCCTCGCCTGAAATATGGTCAGTGTCTCTTTAAAGGATAGGCCTGATTTACGTGTTGGGTGATCAATCTGGATGCACAACTCGTGTCAATATCTCGAAGAATCGTTTACGCTCGAAATTGATCAATCGTTTGAACGCGGCCCAATGGTCTAGTCGTATGATTGTTGCTTCGGGTAAAACCTCTTGCTCTGCAAGGCCAATGTGACAGGTCCCGGGTTCAAATCCCGGTTGGGCCCTTCTTTTGCACTTTTTGCGTTATCTACATATATGGTTCGATAAAGGACTTATGAGAAGTCGTTGCTGGGGGTATCTCTTTTATAGTTGTGTGAGTTTTCATGTGATCTACCGTGTTGAGCGATAGCGCATGAGATTTACGTCATAAGAACAAAGAAGCGTTGGTTTCTTTGTTCTTGTAAAGAGTATAAAGACTGATTTTCCGCCTGATGATTATTATATGGAGCCGCTGTCAGCCAACACCAGCAGCCAAATTTGTTGTGGTACCGCTTGCAGAAGCTCACCAACACATACCGGTAGTCTCGAGCAGACACCGTTGATGACAGCAATCTCGAAGCTTCTTGCCGATCTTATGAACCCTTGTTGTTGATAACACTACGGGCTCTCTCGAAAATACTACTGCAGCATGCAAGAGATGAGCTCAGAGCTGCAGCCTAACACTGGTACGCATAGAGATTCTTGGTGACGATACATCTTCAGCGTGGAGGTTCAACGAACAAAAGTGAAAAAACTTTTTTGATCATGACTAGGTTTGCTCAATGTATCCCGCCCTCAGACGGTTGCAATCTTGGGCTCAGCCAAAGGGGTTTCAGACCTCTCAGCGTGGATAGACTTGACAGAAGTAGTAGCCTTCGCTCTGAGAGCCTCACGGATCTCCTCAAGACTTCTGTGCTGCCAACCTTCGAAACCAGTAGCACTGAGGGGATGTAGCACACGGTTGTTAGGAGCAAATGCCCAATCTTCGACACGGGGGGCGGGTGTGCTGGTCATGACATCGATATCGGCAGCCAGTTCGCGACAGTAATCGTCGAGGGGCAGATCGTTGACGTCGTTGCCAAAGGGGTTCTCGATCTCGGTGCCGNNCTAGCAAGAAGTCAGTTACGAGGAAGAGTGAAGGAAAGGGAAAACAGGGAGAACGCACATCTTAGAGAGACCGAGGATGATATAGGCGGCGAGCATAGTGCCAGGAATGGTAACCCAGTCCAAGTAGTTGTACAGCTGGAAGGGCAAGACAAGGACGTAGGCCCAGGTTATCTGAGAGATGGAAATGGTGTATGCGATTGGCAAGGGAGTGTTGAGTACACGTTCACAGCCAGTGAGGACATCTGCCAGCGATGCAACCCCTGCAAAGGCCCATGTTTGATGAATCCTAGCCCTATCTTAGCCTATAGAACGCCTGTATATGGCAGTTTTCAGTTGTACTTACGGCACATTCATGGTCTTTTCTTGGATGACGTGTTCCATGTATGCAGAGAGGTATGTCAATATTTCGGCAGGAGGATTGCCAAGATTATCGTTTGCGCGCTTGATCAGTTTACGAGGATTGGACTCTGCGAATGAGACGCCTAGGTACTCGCCGGCAGACTTCCATGGTGTTTGCTTCTTCTTGCGTAGGGCGACTTGATCGGCCGTGCCAGCCATCAGATCGAGGTGGGCGACCAATGGCTCCAGATCTGGGTACTCGATGGCGGGCTCGAAGCGCAGACGATGCTTGAGAGCAACGGAGAAAGCATTGAGTAAATTGATAGCACTCAGCTTCGCCAGCAGGTCGCGCTTGCCCAGCTCCTCAGACTCACTATGTCTTTCTTCGACGTGTACCCAGATCAAACGTGCCAGGTTGCGTGAAGATAGCATCAGTTGCGACCAGTATTTGCGTCCGTCGTTGTAGCGTTCATAGGCGGTCGACGAGCGGAAGGACAGAGCCAGACCGACCACAAAACCCAGTACTGTCAGAAGGAGGGAGTTGATGCCCAGTTTGGCGCGAGTGAATTTTGAGATCAAGGTGATTGCAGTTGCNCCTGATCGAAGTCAGTGGATGGTGATGAATCATGAGGTAGAAGAATGGACTGACCAGCCGCCAATGAAGAGCAGGGGAAGGAGCATCTTGGGCAAGACACTGCCGTGCAAGCGCATGAAGAAGGGCAGTTTGGAGTGTCTTGCCATATCTCTAGGACCGGCGAAATAGTCCTCCATCTCCAAGTGGTGAGGTTGGGGTTTGCGGGCGTGATAACCCTGTGCCTTCCATGTTGCTTCACGAGAGATGTTAACTGAGGGGGAGCCTGTAGACATGGTGGTCGTAGTGCTTGCTGCAAAATCAGAGGAAGCCATGGTGTTGGATTCTCGAGTCGGCTGGAATGAATTGACTCGGACGAAGAAAGGCGTCTGCGAGTGCGAAAAGCAGAAAGTGAAAAGCAGATGAACAAAGAAGCAGACAAGAAAGGAATGTAAGTCAGAGCGAGCGAGTGAGCCCAGTCAATTGATGAAAGAGCAAGATGCGTGGGCGACAACAAAGAAGACGGACGTGTTTCATCATGTATCGGCATGCAGCAATCACAGCGCTATCGGGTCGGGACTCTCTTGCAATACGAACAGCTACGCAAACGTACGACGAATCAATTGGACGCAGCGTATACGGTGCACCACATCTCGTTTGAGGCTGTGCAATGCAAGAAAAGAAAAGCTCATCAAAGAGTCCCCTGAAGAGTGACAGTGCAGATCTCTCTCATTCTCCACCCGTTCAAATCTGGGGATTTTGACACGCGACATGGCGGCTGCGTCAGCTCAACCACGAACCCAACTTTACTCATCCCCAGTCGACCAGCCCAGCACAGTGACACTTCAGACTGTTCGTCCTTGGTTTTAGCCAGACAAACTGCCCGAGAAACTGCGCACAGTACCAGTTTATGCAGTGCTATGATGCATGTTAGAGGGTGTCGGACATTGCTGACCGCCAATTTACGAAACCGAATCTCCGCTCGTTATTCTCAGCCTCAACGAGCCCCCCTGACTCGTCAAAGAGACCCCTCTTGGCCATGGTTTCGTCTTCGTCATCGCTTACCAAAACATCCATGTCGTGGCCTTTGTCACCTTACGATTTCCTCGGCGCACAGCGAACCTTTTCGATCGAGGCAGCTGGCACTTGAGATGCTCGCAGACAGCACTGCCTAAATGCTTGACCATACCCGCTGTCGAATCGCCATGAATGCATCTGCAACTGTCCCACACCTCCCAAGACACGCTACTCTCCTCCTCTATAGCATTGAATGCCCCTCCGCCCAGAAGTTTTCCCAACCAACATAGCAAGCTTGCAAGAGAAGGATGCGGAAGCAAAAACCATACAAAAACGACGCATGGTTGATCCGTCGTGCGCTTCGTCTCAACAGCATCTCTGCGAGCACCTTCGAACAGCTACACAGGTAGGGCTGTCGGGTACACACGCAAGAGCCTGGGCAATCAGTTCCAGATGGGCTCCTAGCTTTCTACAAGCCCTCGGGAGGAACTCTAAGCCAATTGCGAGTGGTCCCGGGTTCGATTCCCGGCGAGACCCATCTTTTGCATGCTATGCCATTGTTCTTGCCTATTAGAAGGAAGAAGAAGAGAAGGGAGAGAAGAAGGGCTGCTAAAGAGTATGTATAGCTGTTCTGGTAGGATCCAAAGTTGGGTGTTCAAGAAGCCAGCAGTGTAGAAACGCTCGAAGCTCTTCTTCCGAGCTAGATTACGTAGGCAAACTAACTCTTTTCTAAAAATGCAACGACCACGACGGCAACATGCTAACTATATAAGGCCAATCTATCGGGAATGCTTCTACAAGGTTTGCTTCCGTAGACGTGGCTGGAAAGAAATTCGTACTCCTAATTTGACGAGTATAAATAGACTCCCTTTTTCAATATTCGACGCTTCAAACACAGTCACGAATACCTATGTCGCCCCTCGTGGGTCAATGCCACTCGATTACTGGTCTCAGCAAATTGCTCGAATATGGCTTTATCAAGTTTCTACTTTAGAAGAACGGATGAGCGAACGGTCTGGAGGCCGCAGTGTCAAGTTTCAACCAAAAGCCCTTGAAAAGGACCCTGATTGGGCAAACCTTGGCGACTTTCGGCAAAAGCTTCCCGAACATCCGCTCCTTTTTCCCCAGTCCCAGCGAATTACACCATTGAGGTCTCGACCGTGCTGTTTAACTCTCCTATTACCAGTGCACTCCCGTCAAGCATTGGTTTGATTAGATCTGGAAATCATGGAATGTTCTATCTTGTCCTTCCTTATTTGCCCGCATCGGCACGTTTCTCTTATATTTGCGTGGCTGGCAACCAGCCGTTGAGCTTGTAATTCTTGCTTTGACCTTTGTGTAACCTATATTCGTTGATCCTGCTTTGGCTTCGACACGCCTATCAACCGTAAGCAATGTTGGGTCTCTTATAACTTTCACTCTGGTGCTGAGAATCGTTCCTGATCAACTCTCAATGGCAGATATCGAAACCATATCTCATCATGTTGCTCGAAGACAAATCAAGACCTCTCTCCCAAGATCCGCGAGAAGTTTATGATATCGTTGAGCTCTCCGATTCCGAGGATCACACACCTATATGGCACTGGTGCACCACGACTTTACCCCACCTGATCGGTACACCACTTTCTTTCTTGTCATGGGCCTTCTCGCTTCGCTTCTTGCTGTTGCTTTGGCGATCTCTCTGGGACGGCAACGGGAAGCCGGGAATTGTTGCTACATGCTATTTCGCCACACAAATATCGTTGCTGAGTATGGACGAGCATCAGTCCTCTTTGTTGAGCGAGCACTGACAGGCAGGCAGTTGCACGAGTGGCTGACGACGGATGGCGATTCCTCTGCACCAATCCTCGATTACGACCCCGACTCCGGCTTGTTGGATCAACAGTCCCTTATGCCGATGTTATCGTCACAACATGTGGCGAAGAGATTGACGTCGTCATGGACACTGTCCGAGCAGCATGCGATCTTGACTATCCCGCAGACAGATACAGGATCTTGGTTGCCGACGATGCTGCGAACCCGGATTTGGAGATGCAGATAGCAGCGATGGCTACGAAGACTCCGGTCACACTCTTGTATTATGCAAGACCAACCAAAGGTGGAATGAAAGCAGGAAACATGAACTCCGCGCTCAATTACTTGCACAGTCTTGGCGGGGCCGAGTTCTGCACCTTCTGCGATGTCGACATGATATTCGAGCCAGAGTTTCTTCGCGCTACGCTTGCACTCCTCGTCGACGATGATCAAATTGGAGTGGCTGTCGTTCCACAGGTGAGAAAGAAGCAAATATCCTGATACTCTTTGACCGAAGCTGATGACTTTCTTCCTCNNCAGAGGTTCTACAATGTACCGACTAACGACCCACTTTACCAAAGTCTGAACGTGGACGGCAAGTTCGACGAGATCCAACGCGATAGCATGAATTGCGCATGGGTAACCGGCCCTGGTGTCGTGTTTCGTTGCAGAGCGATTAGGGACATCGGAGGCTTCCCGGAGAACGCCCTAGCCGAAGATATCTTGACTGGCTTCACACTTCAGGGTCGAGGTTGGAAGGTTGTATATTGCCGCGAAGAGCTACAATTTGGTCTCGTACCAGACACCTTCAAGGCCCATGTCACGCAACGAATGAAATGGGTAAGCAATCTGACCAGCATCCTTTTTCTTTGTACAAGAACACTGACGGTTTCCAGTNTCGTCGGTCGGCTGCGTAACTCTCGCAGGCTCAACTGCGCCATAAACTCGCCACTGGTAAAAGGTATGACCTGGAAGCAGCGGATTAGCGCGATATGTCATTGTGCTTCACCTATCGCATCCATGATGAACAGACCACTTTGCTCCTGGCTCATTCTTCTGCTTGTTGCTTCCGGGCAACCACTCATTACTGCCCAGCCGAGCGAATTACAGAATATACTGTTTGTATACCTTCTAGCCAGAATCACAGCTTTCGTCGAAGAATTGCTTGCAAGTACAGGTTGTGGTTATTTGGCTCTACGCCGGAGAATCGAAGGCATGCACTGGTTGCATACCCACTTATTCTTCGCCCTTGCCAAAGACCTGATCCCGAAGTCACTGGCCGGACAGCGTATTGGGTTCATCCCGACCGCTTTGGCAGAGTCCAAGATTCAAGAACGTCACCCTGATCGTCGGCCCGGACTTCGCCAACGTCTACGAGTGATGTTCTTCTACCAGGATCTGTGGTTCCATGTCGTTGTTGTTGCTGTGGCAGCAGCAGTCTTCGCAGTGGGACTTGTGAAAGCAAACAACCACGGCACTTTGCATTACCTCCTAACACATGTACTGGTTCCTGGTGCAGCATGGAGTAATCATTTCGCCTCGCTCAGGCCAATCGTATATGCCGTTTCGCCTCCGACCATGCCGGAGCGACGGGACCTGATGGATCGTGACTTTGCTCGCCCAAGATCACAGGCGAAGGAAAGCGAGGATTATCTTCATCTGCATCTGGAGGACGAGTCTCACGATCAGACATTCGAAGTATGGCGACCAACACCCGAGCAGAAGCTCGAGGAATGGGATGCATGGGCGATCCTGCCGGAGATTCCACGTAGCATGGGCCTGATTTTCTGGGTCGTCGTTGGTTTGGGAGTGTGCCAGTGACTGATGCCATAACGACAGACACAAATAGATGGTAGATCAAGAACAAGAAACGCTTCTCCGCTGAGGTAACCAGTGGAACACTAGACATAAATAGCAAATCGTGAAAATGCATGATCGTGAGGTGATGGGGTCGAAAGGCTCAAGTGTGCCGCGATGCTGACGGACTCTCATGCAGCCGTTGGTCTATAAGCACTCTCACCAGAAAAAGTAGCACCACTATTCACAACCCGCTCTGAAGCATGATCAGCTAGCTACTTGTCGGTGAGGATCATGGTCGATGGCTGAGCAAAGGGGAAGACTATGAATGTCGCAAAAGACATGTCGCAGCCGTGAATCGAACACGGGGCTCGTGCATGGCAAGCACGAATTTTACCACTAAACCACTGCGACTTTGTTGAAGCTGGCTGAGCTTTGTTCAATTATATACCATCATGCGCCAAGTCATGATCAACCACATGTAGTTCGCCCTGTCCCTTGTACAGTACGAAAGAGGCAGCGTTATGATATCGCAGCAAGGAGATTGGCAAGTCGTGATTGTTTGAATGTGTGTGGAGATTCCAGACTCGTTCTTGATACGGAAAAACTCATGCCTGGCGCAAGGCTCTTTGGACCGAGGTGTCGGGCCTTCCGAGAGCTGAAGAATGATGGAGCTGAAAAGCAACGGAAAACGGTGAGCGCGGGAGCCGAGAAGTATAGTGAATATTGCCGTTGACCCCGCATGAACATGACCGGCGCGTTCTGGACCAGAGAGTGCGCGAGTCAATCGAGTATTGAGATAGCGATAGATGGTATGGATGTACAGCGAGTGAGAACAGGTAGGATGTTACATGTGTGGCTTTGAAAGGAATGCGTGCACTGATTGCAAGCTGTTGGTCAGCAAATTAGAAGTGCAGACAATTGGATAGCGAGGCGTATGCAGGACGGTCAAAGTGACGTTGAGCTGAGAATAGCAGCGCGCGGGCCTCTATTCGCGTGCTTTGACGACGTTTGGAATCCACTTTCCACAGGCATTCAGCCCATGACCGGCCTTCTCTCAGATATAAACCCACAGCACTCGACGACCGTCCAAGTCTCGCAGACGCACGCCATCATAAGAGAGAGTGTTCTCATCACTTGCCAATCGCGAGATCGCTCAGCACAACCCTGACGACGAGCTCGTACCCCGCACTCGCGCCATCCAGCGGCCAGCAGCGACGGCTCCGATAGGGCAATTATCGCGCAAGAGAGAGTCGTCGAGCACGCCATCCCTCGACCTGCCATTATCAGGCATTATCTACACTCACCACGGCCAACACGCCCGTTTCGGAACCCACCGCCGCCATGAATTATATACTCGTCTACTCGCTGTCTCTGCTGCTGTATCAAGGCCTCGCAACCGCCGAACAACACCGCCTAAGACACTACCTTGACTTGCTTTCCAAGCCCATCAATCGTCTTGACTTGTCTCAAAACACTGCCCGTCGTGCCCGCAATCCTCGTCCACACCATGGCTCCGACCGCCGTCCAATCCCCGCTTGATGTGCCTCAGTCCTCCTCCTACACATACCACAACCCTTCATCCAAGGTCTTCCCCGACGGCGTCAAGACCGCCGGCCAGTTCGACCCTCTCTACAACCAGCTTGCCCCATACTCGGCCTTCCCTAAGGAGATAACCGGCCCTACAGTATGGCAGGCTGAGGAATACAAGAACAACCCTGAGCGCTGGACACACCCTTTCAGCGACGATGAGATTGCCGAAATCAGCAAGGCTGCCGACGACTTCATCGCCTCATCCACTCNNCCCCTGACCGGTATCACCAAGGAGAAGTTCCCCTTGCCCTCTGCCACCGGTCGCCTGCTGCACTCGCTTCGTCACGAGCTGCTCAACGGCAAAGGCTTCATCCTCTTCAAGGGCTTCCCCGTCGAGAAATGGGGTCTGCACAAGTCGGCTGTTGCCTACATGGGCCTGGGTACATACCTCGGCTACTTCGTCAGCCAGAACAGCCGTGGTCACGTCTTGGGCCACGTCAAGGATGTTGGCGAGGACAGCAGCCAGATCGACAAGGTCCGCATCTATCGCACTAACGCCCGTCAATTCTTCCACGCCGATGACAGCGACATTGTCGGTCTCCTCTGCATAGCTCGCGCCCTTGAGGGTGGCGAGTCTGACCTCGTGTCCAGTCACGCCGTGTGGAACGCATTGCAGAAGGAGAATCCTGATGTAGCCGAATTGCTGACCCAGCCAATTTGGTACTTTGACCGCAAGGGTGAGAAGTCGGTTGGCCAGCAAGACTGGATCCGCACATCCGTTTTCTACCTCGAACCCAAGCCCAATGGTCGCGTCTACTCCAAGTGGGACCCTTACTACGTCAAGTCCCTCACCCGTTTCAGCGATGCCGGCGTCATTCCAGCCCTCTCGGCCGAACAACTTCGTGCTGCTCAGATTCTTGAAGACACATGCGTGCGTCTATCTCTGCATATGATTCTCGAGATTGGTGACATCCAGTTCTTGAGTAACGAACACGTCTTGCACGCTCGCACAGCCTACAAGGACCACGCCCCTCCGCTGCCGAGACGTCATCTTATGAGACTCTGGCTGGCCACCCCGGATACTGAGGGTGGCTGGACCTTGCCTTTTGAGGACAGTTCCCACAGAAAGCGTGGTGGCATTCAAGTCAACGACAACCCTCCTGTCGCTCCCCTTGATGCCGAATAATGACTTTAACAAATTACGAATTCATGTCACTAAATGTGTTTATCATTTATCGTGTAGACCAAATCAAACCCAACTCAATGGTTGAACTGAATTTGCTATCAACTTTTCATCACTGTGTGTACTGCAACGAGGAAATTACTACATCGCTATGCGTTAGAAATCGGCTGGCGACCCAGGTCATCTTTGGTCGATCTAATGTTTACATTCTTCGCTATGAGAAAGAATAGCCAATTGTGTGAGACACGAGGAATGCAATGTGAGTTCATTCCAATTCATTCCCCATACCCCGTGTTTTGATGCCACTTCGACACAGGAATGCCACTATGGCTCGGAAGAAAAGACAAGATGTGGCTTACTCCATCCTTCAGACGGCTCGTCGTCCTTTGACCACACTCCTTTTCGCTATCATGTTTGGACGCTCATTTGCATGTTGCTTTTTACCCCTTTCGGCCATCCTAGGTGATGCGGCCGCGGCCCTCCATCCTTTCAGGCACGAAGCTATCGAGATTCGCCGTAGGCAAGCCGCCGCCAGCAGCGATGCTCAACTTCAGTCCAGCGCCGCAGGCTCGGTGTTGACATACGTTACGCCTTCTCCAGGCGCTTCGCCCATTCCTGTTACTCAGCAAAGCCAGCTGGTATCATCGGATGTGCCTCTGTTCACGCTTTGTGCACTGCCCCCAGAAGCTTTCTCCTCCATCACGGCTACACCTACTCAAACTACAGCTCCGTATCAGAACTACTCCATATCGATGCCTCCTGGACCTGGCACATGTACCACGATATTCAGTCCAACAGTCACAATGGTATGCGCTACTACCCTGACTGGTATCGACCGTGTATATCTCGTGACTGCCTGTAACCAAGACATCACCTTCTCAAGCGACTTCGGATACGTGCTCGAGACGCCCAGCGCAACATTAAGCAACGCGACGGATGCCAACGGTACAGCTGCAATGATCACTCCACCTCCTACTGTACAGCCTCTCACCACGTACTATGTCGCGCCGTGGAACGAACTCACGAGTGCCGGCCCTCCTACAGATGTAGATAAGAAGATCTGTGCAACATTTGCCAACGGTACAGAGAAGTGTGTCGTAGAGTACTACGTCTGGGAGACCAGTCTGGTTACCATTCCGATGACCACAGTCACATCTATCAACCTGACTACGACTGTGGCTGGACCTTCGCAGATCATTGTGGAAACCTTCGTGGCCAACGTGACAGAGATACTTACCACATTCTCAATGTNNCAACAACCATGGAATTGACATACTCCGTGGAGACAGAGACGACAAATATCGCCACAAGGCCAACCGTATCAACTGGACCTACTGTTACACAGACATACACTCTGAGCCAGAACTCACTCCCCACAGTGTAAGATGATATGCGTATATGGATTGACGAGTCGACCTGACATGCATAGCAGTCGCACGACAAGCACATATACTCGACGAGTAACGAAGACCATTTACATCTCGGGAGGCACCTTAACAACAACCGTGTCTGGTGCTCACGCCACGACGGACGCAGNNCTGCTGAGTAAGTCATCGATGCGTAGACTAGGTAACATCATTGACACGTAATGTAGACCTTCGTCAACTGCAGCCCCTTCGGAATCGTTTGATGTGGCAAGTATCCTGGGTATTGGCAATTTGAACTGAGTTCCACAATCCAGATCTGTCGTCTGGCGATGCTTGAAGCTTGATTGTTGAAATGGCCGAAGTTTTTGTTTCGTGTGCCTGTATGCTCAAACTCGGACATTGAAGGTCCAGCGACTTATTGCTACTATGTAAGCTTTGATGCCATATCATTTCGCGGCCTTTTTCATACTCTTTGTTCGATAGCTGCCCAAGATCAATACAGATATAACTCCAGCTACTATACAAGCTCTTTCGGGTGTTGGCCCGAAGTATTGCTCTCAGAAGCGGTGCTGGGTTTTGCACGCCGGGCTTTCCCTTTGCAACTTGAATGAGCGAAGCTCGTCGGGCAAAGAGAGCACAGAACTCTCTCAAGAATGACGAGACACAAGGATGAGTCGACCAACCGGACAACGCTATGACGCCTAGTTACTTTGACTTGGATGTACAATGCATTGTCTCAAAAGTATCCATTATCAGAACAGAACGTTCAAAGGGCCCATGGAACAATCATCTAGTGTCTTTCTTCAAGTTGTTTGTTGCAAAAGCAAGTCTGAACTACATACAAAGAAAATTCGAAGACAATTCTTTGCTTGCTCTCTTTGTCCACCGAAAGGCCGATTGTTCACAAGAACAATAACGATATAAGTTTCTCTGTTTCCAAGCAGTGCTTGCCTTTCCAGAAGTCTGCAAAAACTCATTTCTCCTCAAATCACATCAAACAGAAACAAAAATGTCAGCACAATCTAATCTCACCATCGGACAGGAACCGTCAGGAAATCCAAATTACGGAACCTTCACTCGAAGTCCTGCAGGACAGGCTCGATCAAGCGTCGCTGGCAGACGTCGTGTACCTCTTCGTAGGATGGACGTCAACGTCGAAGCTACTTACACTGTCCGAGATGAGGAGCTCAAATACACTTATATCCGCGATTACATGCACAATAAACCAGACGTTAACAAGCCTTTACCTCCTCTGCCTGACCAGAAACCATCTTCGCGCCCGGCCAGTCCCATCGATCGAGCTGCTCATTGGATTGAAAAGAAAGTCGTTACGCCTGTCAAGGAGATTTTCAGCACCCCCAAGGTGACAGAGATGATCGAACAGAATCAGGAGAATCGGGCCAATAACTCATACGCATCTCTCGCTGAGTCAAGAACCCAACCTGGAGCGAGCAGACACTCAAGAGGTAGATCAAGCGTTGATCGCCGTGAAGCTTCTCCAAGACGATCCGGAAGTGTCTCATCGTGTGAGTCATTTCAGTGTCCACCTGCTACTCCCAGATCCCGTATGTCAGACAGCTCTATGACAAGCAGCGTTCGGCACGCATTTCACAGTGCTCAGCAGGTGGGGAGTCGCCTGAGGCTGAACCATGAAGCCGGAAGACTAGTCTTTGCCGACACAGCACCAGCTGGAATGATGGATCCTTGCAGCGTCTGCCGCAAGGAGCCCAAAGGAGTGTTGTATCGTGGACGTTGTCGCGATTGTAGGTAAATATCTTTGCTCTTTGTCCCTCAGATTCAAGAATCAATAAACATGCTCAACATGAAATAATTTCCCGCTGTCTCTTTTCTCGTGCCAAAATGAGAGCATGACCTCTCGGTTGTTATTGCCCTGCCCCAGTAGACAGAAAACTTACCCGCGATGATTCTAAGCACAGCCAAAAACTCTCTGTAACAAACCAAACATACAGCGTGCCGGTGATGCTTTGGATGAACTGTGTTATGATTATCGGTTGCACCTGCCAGCTGTAGCCAGCATGACATAAACCTGTCACATGTTTTGTATAGCAGAATTGCTTGGCACTGGGATTGGAGGTTACGCGTCGGTACTTGGTTGGGTGTCTTTAGGGTCTTGATATGCAGAGGTCTCCAAGCGGAGGAGGGTGCGGCGTTGCGACTGATGAACTGATGGATCTAATCTCTTGGCGTGAATTCGTCATGGCGTTCCAGAAAATTGACCATGAGTCAAGCCGCCAAATGAGTCAATTGAAACAGCTGTAACTCTTCGATTCTCTCCTTGCGTACTTTGTTTCCCTTCAAGCACACACAACATGCCTTCCCGCGAAGCAACAGCATACTTTGGCGCCGGTCCCGCTCCTCTGCCCACAGCGGTACTGGAGAAGGCTTCACAAGTCCTCCTCAACTACAACGACTCTGGCATCGGCATCACAGAAATCTCGCACCGTTCCGGCGACGCAGCAAAGATCCTCGAAGACACAAAGTCGGCATTGGCTCAATTGCTCGACATCCCCACCCAAGAAGGCCCCGATGGCTACCAGATCATTTTCCTGCAGGGCGGAGGTTCCGGCGAATTCAGTGCTTCGGTCTACCACATGACTGCCCTCTGGGTCGAGAAGAGAAGACAGCAAATCGTAAAAGAGCTTAGAGAGGACAATGAGTCAAAGGTCTTTGAGGCTTTAAGGAAGGCTGTCGATGAAGAGTTCAAGCTGGACTACCTGGTCACTGGTAGCTGGTCCTTGAAGGCCAGTCAAGAAGCCGCCAGACTCGTCGGTGCAAACCACGTCAACGTCGCTGTCGACAGTCGCAAGGAGAACAATGGCAAATTTGGCACCATCCCCACCGAGTCCTCTTGGTCATTGACCCCCAACCCGGCCCACAGCGCCATGGTCTACTTCTGCGACAACGAGACGGTCGACGGCGTTGAGTTCCCTGCTTTCCCCAACATCGACTCGGACAAGTACCAAGTCATTGCCGACATGTCGTCCAACTTCCTCAGCCGCAAGGTCGACGTCAAGCGATACTCTGCCATCTTCGGCGGTGCACAGAAGAACGTCGGCACAACAGGAATCACCATTGCCATTATCAAGAACTCTCTCCTCACTCAACTCGCAAAACCCGATCTCCTCCGCAAACTGAACTTGCCCGTTGGTCCCGTAGTCCTCGACTGGCCCACGATTGCAAAGAACAACTCCCTTTACAACACGCTTCCCATCTTCGACGTGTGGATCGCTGGCCAGGTGATGCAATCTCTGATCTCCAAGGCTTCAACTTCTGGAGCCAAGATCGCGACGCAGCAAAGCGAGTCAGAGCACAAGGCTTCATTACTGTACGGTATCCTTGACAAGTACCCAGTATTCCAGGTAGTGCCGGACAAGTCTGTTCGCAGCAAGATGAATATCTGCTTCCGAATTGGCAGCGAGAATGACAGAGACGACAAGGAGAAGAAGTTCCTGGCTGGAGCGAATGAGAGGCTGCTGCTTGGTTGCAAGGGTCACCGCAGTGTGGGTGGGTGCAGAATCAGCAACTACAACGCCGTCAGCGTGGAAAAGGTCGAGAAGCTTGCAAAGTGGTTGGAGGAATTCGCCCAGCAACAATAAACATGTTTCAACTTTCGATATCACTTTTGGCCTGCTCAGCTAGAATAGCGAATAAGACCAAATTCATAGACAAGTCTGTTATGTCAGTTCTTCAGTTGCAGCGACACAGAGGGTCACGAAATATGCGTGTTAGTGTCGAGATTGATTGGTTCATGGTGGAGCACCTTGATGAGTCGGGAATTGCTTTGCTTGGAAGCTCAGTTTGCACGTGATTCTGGGGCACACGGCGAAGCTCGACCAGGACACGAGCGACGATGTTGGGCGAGGCATCATGTCAACAATACTATGGCCGCCCTTGCCAGATGGTTCGGCGCAGAGTCTCGCTCGACAAGCAGACGGAACGCGACAGCGTGAGCTGTCGTGGCTGCTCGACGCGTTCCAGGAAACCCTGTCGAGCTTGAAATCCGGTCTCGAAGACTGCAGCGCGCTACTGGCACCACGAGATCAAGGCAGCACCCTGGTCGTCTCTTCACACCGAACCGAGGCCGTCAAAGGCTTCATCACCCGAAATGGCTCCAACATCACCAAAGGCGACGTCCAGCTGCGTCTCGCATCGTTACCGCCTCCTCGCGGCCAGACCAGCTACAAGCTCTCCATCTCCACCTCGCCTTCTGCTCCTGCTCTGAGACTGAAACAAATCGCCGAAGTCAGGACTCTGATCAACTCAAGCTTGGATGTCGTTGATGCTACTACATGGACTGGCGACAAGCGCGACGCCAATTTCATCTCGGGCCAGTTGACTTTGCTGCACGAGAACATCCGCGACGCCAAAGCTGCCCTCAAAGCAGATCCTGCTGCCTCGGAAGCTGACAAGACTTGGGCATCCGACCCCCTCGACGATAAAATATTTGACCCTCCTCCTCCGCCGAATCTCTCCTTCCATCTCAGCATTTCAGACGCTGCCCTGCTTCTCCACATCCGCACCCTCGAACCCGCCTCCAGCACTGGATCTTCAACACCACTGGCTGGTAGTGGCCCCTCATTCACTGGCTTCGGTCTCCGCGACAGACTTGCACATGCACTAGGTGCCGGTCCGCGACCTCCTGCCCACGACGAGGCCGAAGACGTCTTTACATACCGCGGCGCCCAAGTCAGAGTCAAAGAGAAGGTCAGGGTTGAAAGTCAGGATCCAAGCTTGATCAGCGCCATGGCAAAGTTGGCCGCATTAGAACATACCGTCGAGCTAGGAAGGAGGGCTCTGGACGTTGTCATGACCAAAACAAACGACCGAGACAACTACGAGTCCAGCTCGTTCACTATGGCCAACCTCTATGCCGAGTACCTGCCCAATATCAAAACTCTCACCGTCACTACGGTACTGGACACGCCTATGAATGACACCACTGCCCTATCTCTGTCGAGCGACCGCACACAAATTATCCTCGAGCACAACAATCGCACTGAGCGCATCACGCTACCAGCGAGAATATCCGCTCAAGGACTACAGAAGCTGCAGCTTCCAGGCACAGGCGAATTGCAATGCGCAAATCGTATACCAGCCGAATCTTTCTTTGCCGAAGAAGAAGCTGTTGCTCTGTGGTCCGCGAACTCCCTCGATTCAAAACGAAAGTGCATTGCAAACACTGCAATGCCCTTGTATCAAGCGACAAAGTTCGTGACTGGAAGAACCTGCCGTCCGAGGCTTGGGCCGAGATGATGGACCTATGGCATTGCCACAAACCTGACGAGCCGGATCATGGTCACGACAACGCACCAGCCAAAAAAGGTTACGCTGCTGGTAACAAGCTAAGAGCTCAAGCCGGTGTTGGTCTTGTGGATGTCATGAGTTTCCTTCTCTCCGAAGATGATTGCACTGTCGAGGTAAGCCACGCACTCCACTCCTTTCTTATCATTCCATTTCTCCCTCTTTCGCGGGTTTCAAGAAGGAGTGCTCTGTGAACTCTGTATCATCTCAATGAGAAGTCACTCCGATACAAAAGCCCAAGATCAAGACCGGTCGTTCGACTGGTGCGCGGACCCTCGGCTTAGCTAGATGGGTCGCTCACTGTGTTGACGTCGACTTGCCTCTACGTATCAATGTCTCAGCTCAGAGTTGTTGGCCATGATTAGATACATCAGATTGGCACATTCCAGCGTTCATTACATACTTGTCTTGATTGAAACTAACGAGTCTTGCAGTGCCGGTCACTCGAGAACAACGACAGCATCTACCAAGCTCATTGCAAGGACTGCGATACGATTCTGGGTTATCGCGATCCCCAGACGGAAGGTATTCGCCTGCAGAAGCCATACCTTGCCCTCTCATCTCAGCGTGATAGCACCACGCGTTCTTACGACGCAGCACATTGGTTCTCCTGCTACCTCAATCAAGCAATAGAAACTCAAGGCGTGCGCAAATTCGTCTTCCCAACTCTTCCTCACGAGATCTGGGTATTCTCTACGAACCTGGCCTACTCGTCGCTTGAGTGCTCAGAACCCAAGCAAGCCATGAAGGTCTTGTTCAAGGCAAGAGAAGAGGGTCAAGATGTCGAGACACTTCGAGCGGGCAACTTGTTAATAGAGACCCTGACCTTGTCACCATCTTTGGAGGAGTTGTTTTATCAGGTTTTGCAGCAGGAAAACTCGAAGCTACCGGAAACTTTACAGAGTTTGATGGGATGGCAGGTCGCGGTCTTGCCCGTCTTGTACAGCTCTGACAGCACTAAAGTATAGATCCAGTTCTGTATACCAAACAATGGCAAACGTGTTCCTCACTGCCCCCGAGTTCCTTCGAAGTTAGATTGGAAGCAGACAATCGCTAATGTGATAGGTCAATACAGCCCGTTGCAGGAACGCTCAAGTCTCTCTTGGTTGCCTGTGCTCTGTCTCATGTCAAACAATGCCGGACAGGGACCGGGAGCAAAAGCTCAAGCAGGGACGAGCAAAGCGATGAAGAAGGCCAGGGTAAAAAAGCAGCCTTGCACTTCTGAACCTGACCCGATCGACTTGTTCGAGCCTGACAAGCTTCTGTTCAACTTGATTGACTAGGTACTGGTGCCAGGGGATCTTTGCCTGCTAATTTCAGTTGTGCAGAAGGAAGAAGGACGCAGATATATCTCTACATGCCCAACATCAGCTTAGAAATTCAAAGATTAAAAAGTAGATTTGATGATCAAGGCCACACCAACCATGCACAGAGCCCGAAAGCTCAAATGGCAAAGGCCTCGGCCGATCTCTGGTCTCCGACGCTTGTTTTCACCATCGAGATGCATCACAATGGGTATCTGTGGACTCAAACAAGTCTCAAGGTCAAAGTGGATGGGGGCTGATTATATTTACTGTAGCCTTCACAGCAAGTCAACCTGGTCTTGGTCATCCTCGAGGCCCTCGAGGCTCCATCTTGACCTTCGAGCTACACCATGTCATGTCGACTCCCCTAATCGTGCAGGGGCTTCGGTACTCTCTTGTTCTTGTTGTTCTTGAGATGTCATTTTTGTTCCTCTCGTCTCTCGTTCCATTGTTCCAACGTCTTCACCACCTCGTCCTACGTCGTCTTACGTTCTGTCCAGAGTTGACCATGATGACTCTGTACCTTGCATCGGTCTCTATGTCCACCCCTCTGTCCTTCCCTCTGCCCTTCCCTCTGTCCTTCCCTCTGCCCTTCCCTCTGTCTTTCCCTCTGCCCTTCCCTCTGTCTTTCCCTCTGCCCTTCGCTCTGCCCTCCCCTCTGCCCTCCCCTCTACCCTTCCCTCTGCCCATCCCTCTGTCGATCGTTTTCTTGTACTTTGAACTACTCTTTGTTCTTTTCATACATTACACAGTCTGCCTGCAATTTCATCTCACCAGATTGCATGTGATAGAAAGATATGGTGCTACATTCAGGCTGCACGATTGACCGCTTTCCGGATCACGCCGTGAAGTGTTTACTCGTCTCTGAGCTTCCTGGATACCATGCGTGGCCGACTGCTACGTCTCGGTACCTCCAATTCTTCGTCGTCCGAATCTTCCTCCGAGTCCTCTTCCGAATCATCTTCCGATTCATCTACCACGACCCGGGGTCTCTGGCTTAATGGTCTTGTTCGAGGGGCGGATTTGATGGCGGCCTTCAAGCTTGGTACCTTGCTTCCAACTGTAGAAGCTGTTTCACTTCTACGCACACGCGATCGATCCTCAGTCTTTCTGGCAGAGGATTTCGCGCTTGACTCTGTTGTCTGTCTCTTGGGTGGCGAAGGTTTCGGTCTCCTGGGCGATGAGATTCTTCCTTGTCTCACTCTTCTGCGCTTGGTCGGACGTTCGTCTTCGCTTTCCTCGCTGTCTTCATCTGACTCGACTTGCCAGATGTCCTTGGGCTCTTTGCGTGGTAAAGCCACAACAACTTCTGGCTGTGCTTGGTAGCTTTTTCTCGAGGGTCGAATGTGTGTCACCGCAGCTTTGCCTTTTCCCTTGCTCTTTTCCTTCTGAGCTTGTTCTTCCTCGCCGTACAGCTTGTCGTGATAGCTATCACCATAGTTGAAGAACAATTCCTCGCCAATCTTGATATTCCTCTCGGCAAACATGCCAATCCGGTGAGCCAAATTGCATAACATGATCTTAGGGCGAACGTTTCGAAGATTGGACGCTTTGGAGTGGTTGATGAAGCGAATTTTGTTGCCGATCCGTTGAGAGTCGATTGTCTGATCTGTTTCGGTGTCTGCTGTTAGCCGATTACTGTATGAGGATTGCGGACTGTTTACCTTTGTTCAGGTCAAAGATGTAGCTCAACTTCTGGAAGTCGTAAATGGCACCTCGGCGCTCGGTCTCATCTCTAGTGATGATTTCTCCTTGGTATTCGCCAATGAATTCACCTTTAGCAATGGGCTCTCCAGCGTATAGACCGAAGCCATGAACGAGGCTGCGGCCGAGGAGAGTTCGCTTGGGCACGCCACGCTGGATAGCGACATTCCGACATCTTTGATCAAGATGCTCATCGTCGTACCTGTTGACTGGATTCAGGATGACATGCGCTTCGCATGAGTCGCAGAGGTCTGGATCGCACTCTCGATTCATCTTGTAGCATTCTGCAAGACTCATCTTGGGCGCAGCATTTCGTTCGTCTAGCGCAAGAGCATCCCTGGAAGCGTCGGCTACAGTTCTTCGAACACCCGCAAGTCTTCTCGCAACAGATCTTTGCTTCGAAGCATGTACAATGCGCATCCTCACATGATAATCCTGGATGACTGCAAGGGAAGAAGGGTCCACGTCGGCTGTGATCCCAGGTCACGCTGTTGGCCTCATTCATCCACCAATTAAGAGATTTCTTAGGTTGAGCTTGTGAGGTCTGTTCTGATGGTTCTCTGTCCAGAGGAGCTGTAGCGAGTTCCTTGAAATTGACTCTCGGTGGGTAATCAACGTCCAGGGCGTCCACAGAGTTGGCGTCGTCTTCTTCGTCGCTCTCTTCTTTAGCTTCTGGTCTTTCGAGGATGGTGCCGTGAAAAGGACAATCGTGGAGCTGACAAATACTACAGGCCACGCTGGCGTAATTCTTTGCTTGGTCGAAAGTGACAAGGCCTTCAATCATGTTGTTGTTAGGAAACTTGGCGTATTTTCGTGCAATCTGCCAGGGGCTGAAGTTTGTCCGGATCCAGAAAGTGTGGCAGACGACAGCAGCTTTCCACAAGGTTTCGTCATCAATCTCCGGCAGACTTGAGGCTACAGAAACCCATCTTTGGCTTGTTCGATCAAAGTCGTCTTTGCAGAATTTGTCTTTGGCGCGTATCATGTTCCGTGCGAATCCAGGTTCATCCGTAAAGCTCGTCAATCTGGACAGCAGGCCATCGGGCCCCTCTGATGCTTCAAGCAGATATTTCAGGATGGTGTCCATAGGGCAATCGATCTCTTCAAGAAATGCCTCAAAGTAAGGGCCGTAAGTACTGACTTGCTGTGAGATGAGAACCTTGCGAGGGCGATCCTCTACAATGACATCGAACCTCTCACGTATGGTTCCATCGTCGTCAACGTCTTCTCCAAAGTATGGCCAGACTTGTAGTTGCCGAGTGTTTGTTCCTAGGACGTTCCCGCTGACTCTGGTGTAGTGAGTGTAGTTTGGAACTTCGGTCGAGATGGCCTTTGCTGATGAGATGCGAGCTGAGGTAGTGATCGTCTCGCCTCTAGGTTTGAGCTGCGAGAAAGCCTTTCCGGTGAGAGTGATCGTGCGGGCGTTCTTCTGGTGCTTGATTTTTGCGAATGGATCTTCCCTTGGCTTGGTTGTTGCTCGACTAAACTGGTGGTGACGGCCTCTCATTGTAAACTTGTTGCCGGCGCGGGGGAAAAGGGTGGGGCGCTGGTATATCCTAGCCTTCGCAAGCCATGTCTCTGTCAAAGCCTCGTGATCGTCGTCCATTTCATCGAGGTACCTGTCTAGACAGATCGAGTAGATCTTGACATCGTCTTCGTCCCCAAGCACCCTGTGTTCTGCATAGTTGAAAAGAGACGGAGGAGGTAGATCCACTAAAGAGTCAGAAGGCGGCACCATAGTAGCGGGATCAGAAGATCTCTCGATGGAAGGGGATATTTCGGGGCAGCTAGAGGATGGCTCCATGGAGGATGACGATGGCTCTGTCTTAGGGGAGAGAGATAACTCGTGTCGAGCAAATTGCTTAGTCTTAGGTGACAAAGAAAGCTCAATAGATGGAGATCGGTTGATCCAAGAGGGCAATTCTGTGACGTATAGTTAGCGTCTGATTGTGCCAATAACCAACACTGCTTACCATCGCCTTCAATAAGATCTTCTTCACTGGTTTCACTAGAATGTTCTTCGTTGTCACTAGAGTCGTCGCTACTCGAATGTTCCTTAACCGATTCTTCTATGACAGGCTCTTCCTGGTCAGACTCTTCGATGCACTCGGCATCACTAGACTCGCGTTCGCAAAGGACGGAAGGAACAAGCTTAGAAAAGCGGAGGGTAGGCGACAGATCTGGCGTGAACTCAATCGTTTCTGCCGGATTGTTATCTCAAATTTGGCAATGTTGTCGTGTGAAATCCTACCTCTGATTGGCTCCTCAGCGTGGTTGTTAGATGTCACTGGAGGGGACGATGGGATGTGGTCACCGGCTGCCGATGCCGACATTCCACGAGTCGATAGCGGTTTGCTAGAACTTCTTGACAATCCAAACACATGAATATCCGGATTGCTATCAATATCCTCTTCGTTGATGTCGCTTAGCATATTTTTCTGGATGATCTGTGAGACTTCTTCGCGAACACCCTCTGCAATAGCCTCGTCTCCATATCCTGGGCGTGCATTGCCTCTGCTTTTGACGATTTGCTTCCAATCAGGGCTGATGAGCTCACTGGAGCGAAGCGGGTAGGACAACGGCTTAGGCATGAGGAAGGCACGATAGTTAACAATCTAGAGCAACGCGACCAACTTGATTTTCAACACTTCCTGAAAGAGCAGTCGCCTTAGACCCGTGTCCAGAACATGTCTTCCTTCAGCCCACGACTCCGATCCACGCCGCGTCGAAGCCCTGAACGCCCAGATTACAGATGCCCGCGCTCTCTATTGAGAACTCCTGGCTCATCTACTCGGTAAAGTCAGACAGCTCGTGCGCCGTGGCGGATCTCAGGAAGGAAGAAGCAAGGAGCAAGCACGAGCGGACTTGCGAAGTCGTGCATCCAGAAGTCGTTGGTCAGACGCGTCTTTGTCTGCCAAGACTAGACTCTTCTGCACGGATCAATTTACCATGTTGGCAGAGCAACCCTGCACGCTGAGATCAACAATGATCAGGTAGTGCACAGATGCAGACTTGTCTTTACACCAGAAGAGCACGATCTGTCTGAAAGGCACAAAGGTAAATGTCTCGATATCTAGCCATCACCACATGGGCACCTGTTTACAAGTGCGTGTTCGAAGGGCTTCGTCAGTTCGACTAACAGAATCATCGATGAACAGATCATAATTCATGGGTGAGTATATTGAAGATAGCCGCTCAGATTTGATGGAGAGGACACTTGAAAGCCATACCATATTGTCTGCCTACACACTTGTATTGGTGGTTGTAGGGTCCTCCATGTTTTGATTCTTGATCACAAACAAGTGAGAAGAAACTTTGTGTCCATCGCTGTTGAAGACAGTTGGACGGGCTTGCCATTACGGCTGTGATTGATTGATAGGAAGGATGATCGGCCTTGTTCATGGACGCGAAGTAGCAGCACTTTGCAGACAATCCCCATAAGACCTCCGCTATAGAAAGCAGCATAGCACCATCTGAACAAGGTCCGGTTCTCGCAGCCATGTTTCTTCTCCGATGCCTGGCCGAAAATAGCCAGCAAACAACGATGAAGAACAACAAGGTTTAGCATCTAGAATCTGAGAGCGGAGGCGCCGATATTCGTCTCACATCTTGTAGATTCAGCATCTGGTCCGACAGCGTGATACACTGCAGTCTGATAAGAAGATCAAGCTGTCGAGAAACGATGAAGCCTTCCTTTATGACTTATCTCCGAGACCCTAGACCTCGGTGTATCAAAGTGACAAGATTGTGGCGTGACAGACCCTCAGGCTCTGCGCGAGAGAGGCTGGTTGGGGTGATGGACAAGATTCCCTGCTATGCAATTCTTGAGCTTGACGACAGTGGCCAAATGCAGGCACGAGAGAGGTGTCTTGTATGAGATGCTTGAGCGGGCAGAGTAGGCTGAACAGCCCAGAGAGAAGGTGGAGCGAGGCGGATCATGGCTCGATAAAGCGCTGGGGACGGACGGCATCGAAGGAATTTCAATCGTTGACTATTTCGACCTCGGTGTTCTGTTTCTCGGCGACCTCGATGTTCTGTTTCTCGACGACCTCGATGTTCTGTCTCTCGGCAAGTGCAGCTTTGCGTTCTGCTTTTTTCTTTTGACGGCTGGCACCAACGGGAAACCTCTTTTCAGTCCCACAGTTTTGACACTGGATTACAAGGACATCGGCGCAAGATTTTCCCCCGGTTCTGCTCTTGTTCTCGATGCGCGTCTTCGAAGTCGTATCTGACATGAGAGGAGTGCTGCAGACCTTGCAGATAGAGCGCTTCATATCATGAGACAGACGAATCTGGGCCTTTTGAGAGACAGCCTGGAGTTGGGCGGCGAGCAGAAGAGGCAGACCGTGCTGTTGCAATCGAGAGTCGGCGACGGATGAGTCGGTCTTGGTTACAGATTGTTGCTTCAGGGCGAGATGGGTGGCAGCCTGGTGCAAGTATGCGATGCGTGCGTGCAAGTGTTTATTGGGCACGCTCTTCGTCTGGTTGGCAGAACCCTTGGCCATTCTTCAAGGTGTATTGTGGCGGTCGATCAGCCCTGGCGGACTCTGTAGGTGGATGGTAGCCTGAGGATGCAAGGTGCGCAACGGTGGACAGTCGATGAGCGAGGATCAATGACAGCAAGGCGAGCGACAAAGGCGAAATGGAGGAGTGATGTAGCTCGTCGGTGCTGTGCGTTTGGGAACGCGATTCGAGTTGTGGTGGTCAAGGGGGGTCGAGTCACGCTTTGCGCACTCGCTGACAGCAGTGGAAGGCTCAGTTTCGGGTGAAGGAGGTGATTCTCGGTGTCGTCGCTGTCGAACTCAACAATAGAGCGAGCGAGCGTGATCCTCGGCAAAGGTGCCCCACGTCGGCTCTGCTCTCTCTACACTTTCGTGACTCTGCCCGAGGCTCGAGTTTGCAAGTCCCGTGTTCGATGTAGTTATTTGTTGTCGCAGCTCACAGCTCGCAGCTCGACTCACAATTTGCGCAGGGTTTCGATGGTCACGTGCCGGAAGCAGAGTTTCTGACGCGGAGAACTTGCATCCCCAAATCAAACAGCGACCAGCAACATGGCCAACAGCGAGTAAGTCTGAACTCTGCTGAGCCCAGCATATGTGTGCCTTCTGTAATGAGCAAGACTAAAAAGGCAGGTTTGAATATGTGCGCAAGTTTGAAGATTGGGACGCGCTTGCCCCTAGTAACTGGATTGTCGTGAGAATCGACGGAAGAGGGTTCAGCAAGTAAGTGTTTTTCTGTTCTTTGAATTCTCTTCAGTTGTTCTGCTGTTTGGTAGAATGGGGTGAGCTAGATACTGGGAAGAGCGAGGATGGCACACAGGGCAAGAAGGAGTTGTGTATTCAACTTTGGTAGAGATGATGGCTTTGCTTGCAGAGGACAATGCCAAAGCATAGCGAGATCCTGCCGGATGGGAGAAGCAGGCCTGCTTCGGTTTTTTCTGCTATCGCCGTGCAAAATGTGTACCATTCACCTACACGAGTTCGAGACAATCTCCTGGTCACCGTTGATTCTATATCGCTGGAACCAACCATTGATGTGTTTGCCAGATTCTCGAAACGACAAAATTTCGCCAAACCCAATGATCGTCGCGCCATAGACCTGATGAACGCCGCCGCTGTCGAAGTCGTGAAGCAATTTACCGATATTGTCATTGCGTACGGTCAATCCGACGAATATAGCTTCGTGCTCCACGAGGACTGCCAGCTTTTCGAACGGCGAGCAGCAAAACTTGCAACGAGTATCTCAACAGCATTCTCTGTAGAGTATTGTATGCAATGGGATAAGCATTTTCCGGGACAGGCTCTGGAGAGGCCATTTCCAACCTTCGACGGAAGATGCGTGTTGTACCCCAAGAAAAGAATATTGAGGGACTATTTGAGTTGGAGGCAAGCTGATTGTGAGTCGTACCTTTCTCACCAGCGTGCAAGGATGACCTTTGCTGACCAGAAGCGATAGGTCNATGTCAACAACCTCTACAACACGACTTTCTGGAATATGGTCAAAGGAAATCCAGCTACAGAGACACCAGCTATGACTCCTACAGAAGCTGAGCTGGCGTTGAAGGTAAGTCTGGTTGAATTCTCTGATCTGTCGTTGGCTTAACGCGCATTGAACAGGNGCACTTTCTCAGCGGACAAGAACGAGATCCTCTTCAAGAAATTCAACATCAACTACAATGCAGAAGATGAGATCTGGAAGAAGGGCAGTGTTGTGTACAGAAAAGTATGGCTTCCCTTCCTCCATTCGGGTTTATGCTGACAGTGATCATAGTTCGAAGACAGGCAAACAACCGGAGAAGCAGCTTTGGGGAACCAATCTCCCCAACCAACCACTGATCAAGAAAAGAAGAAGCCAAAATCCAAAACACAATTGGAAAAGGAGAAGAAGAGAAAACAAAAAGCAAGAGTTGTGGTCGAGCACGTTGACATTATCAAGGATAAGTTCTGGCAGGAGAACCCATGGATCCTGGATTAGTAGGAAACGGACGTAGAAAAGGTGAAGACTCAAGAAGCGTCCTGGGGTGAGCACATGGCACGGAGAGCAGCAAAATTCCTGACGCGCAGTGACCACCGTCCGTGCGTTCTCCTGCGACATGACCGCCTCTCTTGTGAGCTTCGCGAGTCTTGTTCAATTATTTATGCGACTTCGTCGACACCTGAGGGACTCTCTTGGGTTTGAGGCTGGCCACATGAGCTGACTCCATTGATTACGAAGGCGGCAGCACGGACAAAGCACGTCGTGGGCCCAACGCGATCTGAGAGACAAGTCAGGCTAGAGAACAATACTAAGCTGCAGCACCTGAGACTGGGGAGCTCGCCCACCATCTGTATGTCGCAATCAACCATTTCAAACACATCAAGTATTTCTATGGTTGGTGCTGAGCGATGTATCTTGCTCCACTTCCCCAGGCCACCGCCGCTTCAAGCCAACCTCTGGTCTGAATTGGAGACAATATGTCTAGGTTGGTCCTTACCACCCTCTCTTTTGCATTTGTCACCATTTCTTTGTATTGTTCTTCTCTTATTCTCTTGTCCCCTGTTTCTGATTTTCTATCTATCACTTCATTTGTATATTGTTCAAGAACAATCATCTGCTAGCATATTCTCGCAATTGCGCAGCTATTCTCTCGTATTCTTTCTTGTTGGATTGTCGCTTCTGAACCGTGTTGACCAACGGTCGATTGTCTTCGGCCAGAGCAAGTCTCTTCTACATCCCTTACTTGGATCATCCGCTCATCAAACCCATTCATTCTTCCAGCTCAAATCATCAATCCCGTTACCAATGGACCCTTCTTCAGCAGACCAGTTCCTCAACAAATCAGCCGTTTACAATCAGTTCATCGCTGTCACTGATCGCCATGGTCAACAGAGCCAGTTTCCCCTATGGTACGTCGACACTCTGATTGTGGATGCCGTCATCCATGGCATCATTCCAGGAGTCCAGTTTGGTGCCAGCTTGATCATCTTTCTCGCACTGGTACTTCTTTCTAAGCACGACAAGCGCCGCTCACCTGTCTTTGTCTTCAACACCGCCGCCTTGTTCTTCAACATCATCTACGCTCTGTTGCAATGTTGCATTGTGACCAGCAGCTGGTGGGACATCTACCCCATCTTGGTGGGTGACTACGGTGTGGTAACGCCAGCAGCACAACGTTTGACGGTGGCAGTCGCTGTCTTTGTCACACTTGTGGCCCTGTGCATCGAGGTTTCGTTGGTTTTCCAGGTTCACGTGGTCAGCGTCACGTTGAAAACATGGCAGAAGATGTCCATCCTGGCCGTCTCCTCGTTTGTGGTAGTCATAGCCATGGGATTTCGTATCGCCCAGTCAGTCGTGTCGGTGAGGTGCAACAATAAAGCGGATGCCTTTTGCAGCAACACGACCTGGCTCGCCAAGGCAAAAGACATCAGCTTGACAGTGAGCATCTGTTTCTTCAGTGCAATCTTCTGCGCCAAGTTGGGCTGGTCGCTTCGCGAACGTCGCAAGCTGGGCATGAAGCAGTTTGGCAGCATGCAAATTATCTTCATTGGTGGGTTTCAAACCATGTTCATTCCAGGTACGTTTGATCTTGTCACACGAAATTTGCATCACAGCTGACATCTCGAAGCAATCTTCTCGCTCATCCAGTTCATCAAAGCTGAGAATATTCCCAACATTGGCACAAATATCCTGACGGCAACTTGCATTTCACTGCCATTGACGTCGATTTGGGCTGCTTCTCACGCGTCTTCACCATCTAAGGCCGCCCGTGGACACGACTTCCATCGCAAATTCCTTGTCGACTCGAGCACCGCCGGCTCTACCCTCCGCAAGAACAGTGAAGCGCATCAATGGTCGCCATCTCAGACGACATCGCAGCCCACTGCAAGAGAAAGACTGGGCGTACTGAACAGTGTTGACAGCAGATCTGATGTCAGCAGCTGGGCCAAATACAGCCCAGGCATGAGACAAACCGTCGGGGTGAGAGACGTGGACCGTGATCTGGAGATGCAGGAACTGAAGGAGAGGGACTGAAATCGGTAGCAAGCGACACATGGGGACATGGCCACAGACCAATAGACCATCTGCACATTCCTCTCAAGAATTTTTCTTGGGAAGATTTTCTTCAGAACAAAATCCTCTTGCAATAGATTGGCACCAATATCAATACCGACAATTAATTAATTACTCCATAGCCTGGACCATGTGTGGCACGGTTCCGGGGCTCAGGCTTCAAGGTACAACACGGAATCGCGCATAAGCTGCATAAATTTATGTTCAATGTGCCAAAGCGCCAAAGCGAAACTTCACCATCGGATCAGAAAGTCGTGAATCCAGTTAAGGTGGGCTTGGCAAAATCCTCACCAAACTGGATTCACGACTTTCTGATCCCATGGTGACTTGATGAAAAAGGGTCAGTGTGACGTCAAGGTCGTGGGGCTCCAGTTGTTGGCAGGAACGGCGGCAGGGATCGTAATTGCCTTTTCGTCATGCTGGCGCGTCCCCGATATTAATTAGAGCCTCTCCGCAATCTGGACTTGTGTTGATTCCCAGCAGACATCGCAAGCACCATGTCAGAATCAACGACTGGGACCGGGGTCGTCTACCAGGACCTGCACCCCATCAATCACCCTGCAGCGCAACAAGAGCTTCGTGGTACGCACACGACAGCAGCCTCTACGACCACTGCGTCGTCGACAAATGTCACGGATGCCGCCCAGAACTTGACCGAAGAGCCTACCGCCAGCCACGCCCTTGCCCAGGCTGATGTCGATGAGAAGGGTGTCGCACAGCTCGCCCATGGTGCCGATGTCAAGGACCTGGGCTGGAACGAACCTCCCTCCAAGATTCCTGCCCCTCTAGTTGGCGGTATGGACAATGAGGAGCTTTGGGTCTTGGTCCGTCGCTTCAACAAGGTGAGTACACAGCAGCTCCTGTCCTGCAGTGGCATCCCATCTGACATGGACAGCNAAATGTACCACGTCAAGGAGTATCCCTATCCCGTGCCCGGCAACCTCGACCTCAACATTGCCGACGAAGACGAGTTCTCGCCCGACAAGCTTCGCGCCACCATTGAACGACTGTATATGACGGTCGGTCTGGGCTTGATGGGCTTCATCAAGCAGATTGGCCGTCTAAGATCATGGCGTGAACGCAACCGCACCGCCTACTTCTGCGCCGCATACTTTGTCGCCTGGCTATTCGACATGCTCATCCCGCTGTTCACCATCACCCTCGTCGTCCTGATCGTCTACCCGCCCTCGCGTGACATCATGTTCCCTCCCGCTCCTCTCGCTTTGGTAGACGCAAAAACTGGCGGCGTGCAAAAGCCAAAGGCCGGCGTGCTGGGTAGTACAGATACAGCAACAGGAGCCCCAGAACATTACAAGGGCGAGGCTGCCGAAGCAGAGGCCAGCAACTTTGTCAACAGCATCGCTTCGGTCGCTCTTGCCAGTGCCAGCGGTAAACACCCGCAGACAGAACCACCGCCAGGACAAGCAGGCGTCGCGGATAGCATCCCTGATCCCACATCGATCGCTATCGGTGCCAGCTCTGCAAAGACGTCGGCCGAAGGAAAAGCAGTTGCATCGACGCACGACAAGACAAAGGTGCCTATGGAGACCGCCATGTGGAGCAAGATGAGGCCTATCATGCACGGTCTTTCTGACGTGGCCGATACCTGGGAGCGTTTTGCCAATGCTCTCTCTCCAACGCCGCCATTCNCCCAAGACCTCTACCGCCTGCGCCTGGCTGGTGTCGTCGTTCCACTCGTCGCCGTCTCTCTTNTCACATCGGCTTACATGTTCACCAAGGGCGTGACTTTCGGTGTCGGCTTTGGCTTCTTTGGCGACCCCGTAATCCAGCCTGGTCTGCGCTGGCTCAACCGCACGTTCCNNCCCCACTGGCAGAGATTGCTTGAGATTCGCAACACCTTGCTCAAGGGTGTCCCCACAAATGCTCAGCTCACTATCACTCTTCTTCGCATTGGCGAAACGAACAAAGCTCCTCTTCCCCCTCCGCCCCATAACAAGGAGCCTACACCGGAGGTGCCGACTGAAGTCACCGACGAGCAGCTGCGTGCGACTGGTGCCGATTGGCCTTTGAATGCGACCCAGGAAGAATTGGATGAAGCCATAGCACACGACCCTACGACTGCTCACGAAACCTCTGGTGCTGATATCGATCATAGCAAGGACAGCAAGCACGGCAAANAGGGCCACAAACTCATATCATTATTCAAGAGCACTGTCAAAGGTACTGTCGAGACCGCACTTGGTGCCGACAAGCTTAAGGCAAAGGCGGGAAGTGAGCCCTCCAAGCAACGTCTGGGCGCGATACCCAAGACGAAGGATTACAACGTCGATGGCCCGGTCGATTTTGCTTGTCGTTACCACGGAAAGAAGGGCCACACCGTCATCTCCAGCAGATCGGCCGTTCCTTGTGTAGCATTCACTCTGGATAAGAAGGTCGCCGAATTGGGATCGCTTGGGCGCGAGGAAGAATTGCATCCTGTCTGGACCGTTCCGATCGCGGACATCAAAGAGTTAAAGAAGGTCGGCGGACTTGGATGGAAGGCAAAGCTGGTTGTAGGATGGGCACTCGATCGTGAAGTCGCTGATGGCATGGAGATTGTGAGCAAGACTGGCGAGGTCTTCACCGTCACTGCCATGTTCCTCAGAGACGAGCTGTTCAACCGACTCGTCGCCATGGGCGGCCAAAAATGGGAAGCTTGGTGAGAACGATATCATACGATGGACACATATATAACCATTACAAGCCACGAAATTGCACGACATCAATGACAGAAATCAAACTTGAACATGACTTGAACAAAGCTTGGATGCGAACGGAAAGATTCCAGAAGCATGTCTTGCTGGTGGGCGTGCGATGCAGTGCTGGAAACGGACGACAAGACCAAGCGTCTCATACAGAGCGATAGTGTTGAGGATAGGACGTCGATGCGCTCCTGACTAGCGCGAGGCATGTCGATCTGAGTGCCACTGATTGTAGGTCTCCAAGCCGGAGAAATTGACTGCCAGATTTACGTCCTTGGACTGGTCGTAATAGCCATAATGCAGTCGGTCCTTGGTCTGCGCATACAGATGAGGTAGTAGTAAAGCTGTTAGGATCGAAGCCGAGTGTATGGTGGGTTCATGAGGCGGCCGAGACAAAGATCTGGATGGTACTGGCATAGCGGATCCTGGACTCTGGTACGTCTTCCTCGTCGTCCTTCATGTTCTGATCCTCGTCGTCTGCAGCATCTTCCGTAGCATCTTCCGGAGGGATAATGTCATCGATGGCGGCAATAGTGCCTGTCTCGATGCGAACATTGTACTCGACTCTCTGTTGGAACCAGAGAGCCAAACTCAGTGCCTTTGCGATGGCATTGCCTGTAGCCTTAAGGATAATCTCATCTTGATGTTGCTTTTGAGAGGCTATGGTGGCAGCTACACGCTCAATGTCTGTAATTTCATCGTTGGTGCGGGAGTATTTTAGTCTGTTAGAGACTTGATCGGCAGCTGATTGGGCAAGGCGTTTCTCGGCTTGAGCCAGTAGCTTCTGTACACGCTTGACGGCAGACATGAAGGGGGTTTTCGTAGAGACATAGATGATTTTGGCGACGTCGGCATTGGCATATTGCGATGTGATTGGAGGGCGTAGCAATGGGCGCTTTTCGACTTTGTAGTCTGTACAGTGTGAGCGAGGATGCAGTAAGCAGCAACTGAGAGTAGCTATCACCTTTGGGNNCAGACGCGACATCTTGCGCGGCTTCGAGGCACCCTTGTTCTGTGTCATGATGCCGGTGTGAAGAGTCGCAAAGAGCGTGAACATCAAGGTTGTGCAAGACTCAAAAGCTCCTCCGCACCCAAAGCCACAGCCACAGTTCAGCCACATCGCGAAGCCGTCCAGCCACAAGCCATCGAGCCTGCCTTCTTCTTCCGCCAACCCAAACATCGCCTGCACTCGGTACAATTCAACATGTTGATACGCCATCTGAGATTGCAAGGCATTGTGCCCTACGCTGAATCCGTGAATGTTATGGCAGGTGCTGGCCTGTGAATCTGTGACAGGCGTGCAGTATAAAACAAGCGTCTCGTCTGCTCTTGAGGAAACGGTGTTGCAGAATGACCCGGGCTGTGCGTCTAATGTATGAGTCAGCTGCTATGCCTCGCACCGGGATCTTCATGTCGCGAGCCTCCCTCCCACTCTAGCTTTTGGACGGTGCTGGCATGGCGGAATGGCGCATTACGGATGAGCAGCCCGTGAGAGAGCTCGAGACTTTAGACCACGAACGTTGTGCGGCACTCCACAATCAGATTGTGGAGCTTGGTTGGACGCAACGAGGCCTCGCACTGGACAAACTCGACAAACGAACATGGTGGCAATGTTATGGTGGTGATGCAGCTCTCGCGAGCATTTCTGCTCGTTTGGACTGCTCTGTCATCTCATTTCTGCAGGCGGCCTGGCATGGGTTTGCAATGGACAGTTCGGAGCTACGTCACGGATTCCATCGATATCTTGTTGGTCTAGCTTCACCAGAACAGCTTTGGCAGAACGTCAACTACGCTGAAGACGAGGATGATTCAAACAAGCAGCGCTACCTCACCCTTTACATGGCTAATTGGGCCCTGGGTGCTAGCCATCCCCTTGGACTCGTACTGAATCAGGAAGATGGTACAGCCATGCAGCACATGTCGATACACGATACAGATGTTACCATGAACGGCCGGCAAACCTGGCTTCCACTAGAGATTATCCTTGATGGCCTCATCGACATGATAGAGCAAGGCAAGGTTGTCGCTGTCGACGAAGACTACGATGGCGAACAAGAGCGCACGGAACCATGGATTATGCCTCCCTACACGGAACAAGATGTCCAGGATACTCTTCAGGCCTTTCGGTCCCTCGTTGATGCAGTTAGCACCAGGATGCCGACTCAGATACAGCACACGGAGAACAGTATAATTGATCTTGTCACTGGTGGTGACTTGGATTGCTTGCCCTCTGACAGTTTCGCATATCGTTTCCTCTCTCAAGCGAAAGCACCGCCCTTCATCTACATCGCACCAGGTTTGCGTATTGCAGATCATCAGCCCTTCGCGGCAGTGCCGCTGGAAGAAGAGTCGGCTGAACTATTCCCTTTACTACTCTTCAGAAGTACTCGTTCTGCCTATCGAGAGACTCGCCGTGCGCCTTGGGGCGAAGACATATTCGATTCACCATTTCCCCACGAATTCCACTCCATCACGACTTACCCAGCTGGTCTCTACCTAACAGAAACGGAGCCTCAGGAGACGCACCCTTTCGAAGATGGCTGCAGACTAGTCTTGCCATTCACTCTTGGTAACAACGCGTGTGCGCGAACCAGCGATGGCGCACTCATAGGGGAGAAACTTCATTCTCATGGGGATATCGATGTAGCTAGCATCAAGCCGAAGAGTACAGAGCTGTATCAGCTTGGATACAATCACTTCATCGAGGCACATGATGTCCAGCTCAAACATGTGCTTTGGAAGTGGGTAGACATGGTCGAAGAGGGAAAATGGAAGGTTGATGCTCAAGGAGTCGTGGGAGGTATGGAGAAATGGAAGGAGGCGGATACAGAGGATGTATGGCAGGATTATCAACTGCTGATGAGCTGGTAAACGTGTTATGGCTGGCATGATCGAAATTGACGGCGTTATAAGCTAATCCAAGCAAATGGCCTTCCTGCTCCAGGCGTTCAGAAGGCATCCGTCGGTAAGAGCTGATCAAAAATGTATGTTGCCGAATTCCCTGAGTCTCTTCTAGAAAATGCCCATACGCTGGCCCCAGCCGTCGTTCTTAGGGTTGACCAGGATATGATACGGAAAAGTGTTCGTGTCTTGGGTGGTAATGGGCGGGACATGGTCTTTGTTCTGTTGTACGATATCGGTGATCTTGAGGACGGCGTTGCTGAGGGATCTTTCTATGGCTCGTCGGGAGGTGGCCGCTTCTGGATCAACGTGTCAGTCGTGCATAGAGAAGTCCTGACGAGAAAACCAACCTTGATGAGTGCGCGGGGAAGCGAGGGCAATGTTCAGCGTCCACGTCTCCCAGACCAGATCCTCATCCTTTGCGCCGAACCAGCCCTTCTTTCTTCTGCGCTCCCTTTCGCTGAACTGTACGACAAGCTGGCCGCGGGTGTTTTGATTCTGGTCGTTGGAGTCGGCGTCGACCTGACGGACGAACTGATCAACGCGCTGTTCAACAAGCGTTTGGAGGTCGACGTCCTGGATCCAGGGTATGGGAATGTCTAGCACATCGTGCGACGAGGGCTCGAGGTTGGCGAAGATGCGATACCAGAAGATGGTGTGAAGAATGGCAGTGACGACGTCTTTGGCGTTGGCCTTGTCGGCAAAGACGTCGATGCTGAAGGATGCGACTCGTCGTTCTTCCATGCTGAAGGTATCGGATACTGCCTAGTTCATGTCGCAAGGAAAACTGTCGAGTCGAACTTGTCCATGTCTTTCTCGATAAGACAGGGCTTTGTTGTTGATGATGATGACCGATTACTGTGAGGGACGAGGAAGCTCCCGCTGATAACACGCGCAATCTGGTGCAGACGGCGGGGACACCGGCCCGAGCTCCAAACGCACGGTTGCACACATGCAAAGCGCTGCCTGACTCTGGTCACGTGTCTGACGTCTGCTATCACAGCCAGACCACCACGAACACTTCATGAAACGCTCGACATCAGATGGCTCAAGTTTCAACCAGCTCATGGAATACGATCCTCTTCATACGCAAGATCCTCGATTGAGGACAGGGAAGTTTCTGGATTGAGGACAGGCTTCAAAGTGTTGCACTTTCGACTTTGCCGATCGTGCAAAGCTCACCGACTTAAGCCAGTTGTCAGAATCTGCAACAACGTGGCTTTGCGGTGAGCAAGTGTATCACCCCAGCTATCACCTGAACCATAATTCAATCATGACCAGAATTGCTATCGAAGAGACTACAAGAGACACATTCTTTGTCGCGAGAGTGCTTCGAGCGGAGAGCATCGCTCTCAGACAATCTCAAATGCAAAATCTCTCCTCAGACATTTGGTATTCAGTTTAGGGAGAACAAAACGTTGCTTTCCACGGGTGTCCAGTTACAGCCGGTGGTCATTGGTAATTGACGATATATACATTGGGGATTCTGAAACAGCATGTAGTACTATGTCACGACACTGGGATAAGGATATTTGACCCACACAACATTGTGTTCCCTCACACCGTCAATCAGCTCATAAACATTTGGGTCCGGTTCTCTTCCTACGAAAACCGAACCCTTGCCACGGAAGCCATTTCTTGTCGATCACTTCTATCCAGCCTTGCTTCTCCTTTTCGAAACCAGAGGGCGAAGAGGCATTGTGTACGGCAGATCCGAGTGCTTTTGTATTGATTCACACAAATGTTTGTGTCATGGAGAGCGACTCATGCTCACTGGAGTACCGCCGACTTGCCCAGGTTGTTACTGTTTAGTTTGGAACTGGAATTTCTGTCCACTCCTGAAACTGCTAACAAACTTTTGCTCCATTAGCATCATCGAAGCGCTTCTTGTCGTCGAACACAGCCCAGATCATCTTGTGGAGCATATTCTGCCGTTATATAATGCATATCGTCTATCCTCCAGAGATGTAGACAACGCATCGACTTGGTCCATGCAGCCCCGTCTTCGTAGATTGCACGGTAGACCACGTAGCCCTAGGACTAGTGCCCATCAACTCAATGATGTGCCTCGATCCTGTTCTGATTTATCACAAATTTGGCAGATTTTCACTTGTCAGTCCGTGTGCAACATACTCGAGTACTTATTCTGCTTCCAGTTCACCCATATATAATCAACATGGTTTCTGGGCATTCGTGTCACTGTGCGTGTGTCTACACGCGCTTCGCCGCTTTTGCGATGCGCAAGTTTTCGGTAACAGACACCACCGTTGCCTTCGCCGACAGCGTGGGTGTGAGTTAGTAAGCAATAGCTGTGTTAGTCAGCAATAGCTCCTATAAAAGCCCGCGCTCCCTCTGGATTCCTCTTTTCTCTTCATACTCTCTTTCACTCACTCGACGACTTCCCCTTATACCAGTGTCTGACCTTATCTTCGGGGCGTCTAATAAGACACACTCTTGTTGTCCTTACTGCCTTGCTCTAGCTTGTCCTGGTTTTTTTTTTCAAAAGGCTTGCTACGAGCTTCGCAACTCGGGAGAGGGGACTGAATGCACTGCGACTAAGGCTCAGGGATCTCATTCAACATAAGGACCCCACCTTCAGATGGTTGAACTTCAAATTCAGACTGCATAGAGAGGAGTACGCACACGTGCTAATAATATATCTCTCGTTTGACGCTTGTCAGTTTAGAGAGGCGCGTTGGCAGCTTCACTGCGTTAGGGAAGACTGGGTGAGTTCCTTCCATGCACACTGCAGACACGATTCTGGGTCGTGCAAAAATATCTTGGGTTTGTTCGCGTAACAACCCCATATGGTTTTGCCGTAAAGCTTGCCATAGAAACAAGTTTTTCTCAATGAGTTGCTAGCCAATATGAACTGGGACTTGTAGAGAGCATTGTGACATTTCTCGCACAACGTAGCCGATTCGGTTTCCAGTGGATGATGGTATGGGCGTAGTCTCGGAGTGCTTTGGCTATCACAACCGGCCACGCACCGCACATGCCCGAGTATCATACGGCTGCGTCATTCCTCATCGCGAATCAACACTCTCATACCACCATAGCCGCCGGTCTTCTTCAACTGACGACGGAGGGTTGTTGCCAAGACGCATCGTCTTCTCATGTGTGGTCCTTACGCTCTTGCGGATCGGCCGACATCAGTTGTATGCGTCCATCATGGCCCTCTCTTCGCGTGACGAGTCGTGTTTGTACGTCGGTCGGCCATGTTCTGCCATCTTCACGTCAGATCCTGCGCCACTTCTTTGCTCGTGGATGCGGTTCTCGAATACACCAAAACGTCCGTGAGCGACGACTCAGGATCGTTGTCGAAATTTCCGCCAACCGCCATCTTCAAGCGAAACTCAGGTCTGCTGGTGTTGCTTCGTACGACGAGGGTTTGAACTATATTTGCGGGATTCTTGCGACTCATGTCGTGTTGATTGATTGTCAAGGGGCGTCGATGGAACACAGAGTGGTGTCGCGAACTTGGTGAGTTGAGCAGCTCGGATCGATGATGCGTCAAAGATCCTCTTAATGAACTGGACCCGAGGACTACAAGCTACGTGAAGCGCTTCCTGCTTCCCTTGCTTCAAGGCTGAATTTCACCAGTATCGCATGCTTCGCACAGCGCTCAGAATCCGTCGATGCTTTCGGGCGTTGCAAGTTCGGTGGTGTGAGCACTCGGACCGACACTCGATGATGCGTTGCTCGGAGAGCTTCTGAATGTCTTCGACAATTATCTGATGAGAGAGATGTTGCCGTGAAAAGAAGATCGTCATTTTAAACAGATGGACCGTGAACTTGTGGGTGACATGGCGGGTGACAATCCTGAAGGTTTGAACATGTATTACACAGAGTCATATCGATGATGCGTCGTGTTCCAGCGTGCAACCGCTTCGAGATTCTTTGGTTCATCTTCCTCTTGCCACACATGCACGTCTTTCAAAACACCATTTCAAGACAGGATATACGCCAATGGAGCACATATCCAAGTTTAATAGGGAGCTGTATTCATGCAAACATCTCTCAACAAACAGAACAGGATATTGAGTCACTATCATCTCTCAGACCGACGACGCTATAGCTAAGCTTCCACAGCCTTTCTTCAGCTGCCTCATCATATGCATGAGGAGCATATCCAGGTCCAATGAAGTGCTCATCTTCTGTAGCGGCGCTTGAGACACCTGTATCGGCAAGGTACACACCACCGTGTTTTCTGGAGTGAGGATCAAGCGCTGCCCAGACAGTGGTTGATGCACCCTGTGCAGTAGGTCTTGCGAAGGGTGCCATGGGAGCGAATGCAGCAAGCTCTTCTTGCGACATATGGCGATCGAGCTGAGTCTCAAAGATCATTCCCGGGTGAACGGACACAGCGCGAATGTTTGATGCGCTGTAGTGACGGTCGAAGAAATTTGCCAGATGGATGGTAGCCGTCTTGCTCTGGGCGTAAGCGACCATGAGGTTGTAACCTTGCTTGCTCAGGTCCAAATCATCGAAGAAGACGCCTCCCGCCTTGTGACCCGCGCTGGAGAGGGTTATGACACGACTGGGAGACTCTGAAGTACCGCTCGCAAGTAATGCGGACTTGATGAGGTGGAAGAGCAGAAAGTGGCCAAAGTAATTGGTACCAAGCTGAGTCTCGAAACCATCGATGGTGCGACCCTAGGGGACTGCCATGATGCCAGCATTCAAGATGAGAACATCAAGGCGTGTTTGCTGATCGAGGAACTGCTTGGCTGCTTTCCTGATGCTCTCAAGATTGCTTAGCTCCAAGCCGATCAGGACGGGCTTTTGGCCGCTAGGATTGCTTGCAACGAGCCCATCAGCGACGGCTTGGCCTTCGGCTAGGTCACGGCCTATTAGGTAGAGCTTTGCGTCAGTGGTGTGAAGGGCGCGAGCAGTCTCATGACCGAGTCCGGCCGA